>JAEIGQ010000023.1:0-690000 GCA_018904275.1 Lordiphosa clarofinis | reverse complement strand
CGTTAAACAAAGTGCATCATAAAAAACAACAACCAAATCGGGAAATTGTCTAGATTTTAAGTTAATTGTTGGTAAACAGATTCAAATGGCATAAATAAGCCATTGACGTAGAAAACACAAAAAGTCTAAAGCCTCTTACATCTTTTTGTTTGCTGCGTGTGTTGCGCCTTAACTCTGCGGTAGTTGTTGTTGTGGTAGTTACAATTGTGGTTTCCATTTCGAAAATTTTGCAATAACTGCTTTTTGACCAAATTCCAGTTCAATGTCAAAGTAGTTTGATTGATGTTTAAATGTTTAATATTTCACTTTTAGCTCACACGATGCACGCACATTTAAGCATTTATTTCGAAAACGTTTTTAACAAACTAAACCGAGTTTCTCCTCAAAATTGCTATCAACCGTTGCGGTTGCAATCTCCCCCGCAACTAAAACATGACCAGATATCCAATGGGGCTCAGACACCATAAAGCTTTTAACAAAAGCTCACTGCCGCAGCAGCCAAAGAGAGGCGATTGCCAAATGATTTGCGAGAGCTGGAAGCTTGGGCAATGTTTTTCGAGCGACAGTTATGCCAAAATTATGCGAAATTTTATTACAGGTGGGCTTTGGTGTCTTTGGCTTCTTGTGCAAACGTCTAGTTTTGACCAAGCCTTAATGAGATGGAATCCCCGTTATATAAGCGCCGATCGTCGTTTGCGCATTGAGAACAGCTTGTAAAAAAAAACAATTGCATAAGAGACTAAAAGCTTTAACTTTTCTCTTGCTTTCGAAGTTATGTACTGTGTTTACATGATTACAAAAGACGGATGCATTGATTTGTTTTTAGCACTGTCGAAAAATATAAACAAAAAAAAATAAACCAGTTTCAGTTTGGTTTTCGTTGAACTTCAGGAATTCCGTGTGAGTGAGGGCGATTTCGCAATGGACCCTCAAGGCGGAATGTAAATATACACATAATATCATCTATCGTTCAACTTGACCTTGACTCCATTCGATGGAGCTTATGGAGAAAATCGCAACGTCGGGCATTTCGCGTGCGGAAGGTTAACTTAGCTTTTCGTTTTACTCTTTATTTGGCATGAGCAATTGTTAGCGCTTGTTGACATATGAATGTGAATAAGAATACACGTGTGGCTTGGAAAAGATTCAGGAGCGGTCTTGAATTCTACCCGTTGTAGTATACAATTGCTACAATGCGATGCCGATTGAAAAGAAGAAGTGCCTCGGGGAATTTGAGAATTTTTTGAGAACTAACTTAAGGGTTCGAAAGTATAAAAGTTACACATAGAGAAATCTAGCACAAATTGGCGTGACTGAAATCGGCTTCAATTTAGATTATTTTCTTCTTGGTTTTTTAAGACGAAAACTGCTCGAATACGAGAAGACAATTGATCTCGAATTCAAACTCTTGGGCGAGGGAAGTGCGGGCAGACATAATCAGAGAGCGTAAGCAAAATATGAGGAGAACTTTTGCACACTCACTCTGCTGCTACGAAGTTGGAAGCAACGACGACAGCTTTGCAATTTGCGGAGGAGATCCCAAACATTGCGGATGCCTGCTTTACGTGCTTGCATGGATCGAAACCCTATCTATGCCATCAGTTGAATCGGCAAACCTTCAAAATGTCATCCTCAACGACGGATTGAAACATACATTCGTCATGTATTATTTTATTAAATATTTTTATTTTAATTTTTTTAATTTTCATTTATAATAAATGTAATTAAATAAAATCAAGAATTTTTTACCTAACCTTGAAGATCTGTTCTTGAAATTGAGACTTTTCTAGCTTACTTTACTTTCGAGAAGATCTATGCTTGATGTGAAGACGACTTAATTTAAAATCAAGAATTTCAATCGTGTTAGATTTGAATATTTTCAGCTTGAATCCAAGAATATTCTGACTTTCCGTACATTTGACATCAAAACTGCTTGATGTAAAGCTCGACCAGATTTATTTATACTCTGATTGTCTTAATATGAAAATGATGTAGCTCATAGAACACTACACAGAGAATATATCTGCATCATAAGGTCCAAATAAGTATTTTATGTGTTGAAGTAAGTGACCGATATATGGTCTAAGTGACTTGTATAACGTTCTTTTGATTTGAAATGATTTTATAATTACAGCCAAATTATTGAATTTTGCCTTTCACTTCCGGCATAATTTTCCAACAAATTTTTTTTTGTTGCAAATAAATTGCACTCCATTTTTATCACGAGGCGAAATCGAAATTTAAAAATGTTGGGTTGAGTACAAACGCCTTTGACGCCTACATTATGCTTAATTTGGCCGTTTTCAGGTCCGACCTAATGTACATACATATAAATCATTTATGTTCCTTTGCATACTGTTGTATTGTCATATTTACATTGGGTCGGAACTGCCTTTTATGAAAAGTAATTTTTTTTCTAGTTTTTTGCAACACATGGAACATTTGATAATATTTTATGGAGTATATTTTACACAGAATATATTATAGAGAATTTAACGAAAATCCAAAATCAGATATTATTAGCTATGATGGGCTCGCGGAGGCTTCAAAATCTCCAATTTATCCTTAATTTCTCTTTGAACTATGATTGTAGGCAGACACCTTATTCAAAAGTGCCTACACCGTTGGCGCAGTTAGCAGCTCTGAATATAGAGATGACACTCCATCGCGCTCTTCATCATTGGCGCAGTTAGCAGCTTAATATTGCGACGACAAAGTGAGTTGGAGGAGCTACGGAATTTAGAAAAAAAATACCACAGAACCGAAAGTATACCGGTACAATCCTAAGGTTATTTTCGGTCTTATCTATATTTTTATCTAAAAATATCGGTTCTCGAATACCGGTCGGTTTTAGTCGGTTCTTTTCGGTTTCGGTTTGATTCCCTGCTTCTATACGTTGCAAACATTTGGGCAACGCTTTAATACGTATAGGTAAAATCTAAACGATTATATCGCTACTTTAAGACAAACTATCTAAATTTTTGTGGAGTTTTCGATTTCGAAAATATTGACCTAGCTTAAGTCAAAAACTTTTAACAGCGCCCTTTTGTTAAATTCCAATCCGCTCCTGCATCAAAGACTACATAGACTTTTCGAAACTTTCCTACTATCAGTCTAGCGCAATTGCTGGCTTCACTTACCCACTTATCAGCTGCTGCAGCATCCTTTGGCACTTTGCGATTATAGCATGTTGTTGCAGTTTCAGCACTTAGCTCCACCTCAGCCACGAGGCTCTCATGTGGACGTGGACTCATATCTAGACGGCACGTGCGTTCAGTTAGCCTGGCAAAATTATTTAGAGTGTTTGTGCATTAGAAATCGAATATCCAGCGCAAATATTTAATATACAGTCGCAGCCCAACAGACATCTGTATGTTTGGCTCACTTCGCGGAATAGTGCTAAAATCAAGTCGTGCTTTTAAGCTAGAGACTCCACACGAGTCTGTAGTCTGTGGGAGGCAACAAACAAAACCTCTCTCTCTCTCTCTCACGCACTCTTGCTGACATCCTTAACCCGCTGTTTGAACCGCAGATTAATGAGACTGAACTTGTTTTTATCGAATTCAAATCGGATGAACTTTCACATATATGTGAAATAGTGTACTTTCTTAAAATAATGTGGCCAACAAGCAATTCTTTCTCAATATTGTTTGCATAATCATAAATATGTAAAAATATATTTCTCAACTCGAAGCACGTGAACGCTTAATTAAAATTTGTAAATTAACAGTATACGACAAAAATAAGTGCTCGTTAGCCATTGAATATTGAAAACCTCAATTGAATTTGATTTACTTTTATATATTGAAAGTTAACCGCCGTCCCGACAAATTTCACTTCTCTCGCAAACCAATCGCTGTGCGTCCGAAACATCAACTGAATCTCTGAAACCGTAGAGAGAACATAGCAGACGCTGCGATCGTTAGCTATGGTGCGAAAAGAAGAATCGTGACAAGAGAAAAAAGCTTAACGAAAGTTTGCCGCTCGCTCTGCCTCGCTTCTGCTGCTTGACAACGATGAAAGCGCACAAACACATTCACATTTCGCTGTCTTGTGATTGAGTCTATGAATGTGAATTCATTAAATGTTAATTTAGCATTTGAACATTATAATAGCAGTTTTACATTATTCTCTCTGTCTCTGTTGGCCCTGCTTCTGCGGGGACCCCACCACGCGGACACATTCTCTTCTGTCTCAACTGCAGCTGTTAATGGTCCACTTTTAATTGATGTCACAAAGTCTTTCAAAATTATTATTGTAAATAAATTACAATACATATATGTGTTTACAAATGTGCAGCACGTGCCAATTTTAATTTGATCTTTGAACTGTTTTCTATTTTAAGCATATGCAAATGGCTAGTTCTTGCCAATATCTATAAATATATGTGGATATATATCCGACTGTACTATACTCTGCATCTGCTTATGCAAATCCGTGGATGAATCAAAAAATGGTACTTTGTGTGGCGGTTTTTTGAATTTGTTGGATATTTATCCTATCCTATTTTTTTTTTAAATCTCAAAATGGACTTTTTCACAAAATGCGATTTAAATTTTTTTTTTTTAAGTTTCAACGGTTTCTTCCTCCAGTTCAACCATCACAAATATTTTTACCACAAGGTAAAGGTAAAACAATAATTTTTGAAAATTTGTATTTATTTTTAGGCCCATCAAATATTTAGTTATAACCAACTTTAAGAAATCATAAACAATCGCTATATCTTTGCATTCTACAATGGTAAAATTTTGAAAAATCTATTAAAAATCGTTAAAAACTGCGGTTTTATACTGACAAAAAAATTACAATGTTTGGAGACTATTGCCCAATTCATAAATAATTACCCTTATGTCATTTCTTGTTTTCATTTGGTCTTCATTTCTTAAAAATTATGACATTCCCCACGAACGAATTTGGTATTTTTTTAAAAAGTACTCGCTACTCTCGGGCATTACTCGATATTCTCTGGAAACAGAAAGTGTCATCACCAGAGGTCCGGCATATCTCATCTAACCCTGTTATTTTAAAACACTTTGAAATATCTCTCAAATAAATAGAGTGATTTTTTTTTGAGCATAAGTGTTTAACTCAGTGAAAGTGACTTATTTTTCTCAGTGAGAAATACATATTTTCATTTTTTTTCGGTTATGTGTTTTTCAATAACACTTATTATTGTGAGAAAAATATATAATAAGTGTTTTTTCATTCAAAGTCTATGGAACGGGCATTTTTAACACTAAATTTCATTCACAGCGATAAGGGCCTAAATTTAAACACAGCGAACTTAATTTCTGTAAAGTAGTTTCTTACCGCGGTTATACCACAGTGCTCGGCAGAAGTCGTTACAAGCAATTTGTAAAGGAAGTTTGACCTTGTGGGTAGAAAGCGCTGGAAAATTACATAAGAATCAATGCGTAAGCGCAGTTCACAGCTACGGGACCTCCGTGGTGATAAGACCGCTAAGTGCCTAAGAAACTGCTTTTCAAAACCACAAGTGACCACACTCAATTAACAGTGCGAATAATAGTCATTAAAAAATGAAGAAATGCGAATTCACAGAGAAATGCGAGCCTTATATATCACTTTTTAATATATCACATAACTACATTGCCATGATTATGAGAATACTCAACCGCGATAAATACCATGGATGACCGATGGTAAAGAATAAGGTCAAAGTCATAAGGAATGCTTTAAACCACTTTTTGCGAATGACAAATTATTTTATCGCTAAAATATACCAAAAAGGACCAAAAATTTTAATAATGCCAGACAAACTCTACTCTCAACCAAGTGGAAAATGATGCGTATCGACGCACGGCGCCAGCTGGGTGCATCAGGTGCAGTGTGCTCTATCGAGACTCGCTCTGCACTGAAGCAGATGTCTGCAAAAACCAACTCGATTTTATCTGATAATGTTGGTATTTACTGTTTTTGTAGTTGGGCTGCTCTCAAACTTAAGTTTCGTGCCCACCGCTGGTATAACACATTATTCCCAATCATATCTATAAAGTAAATTATTATTACATAACTAATAGAGAAATTTCACTTAACTTTTTTACTTATTTTTTTCTGTAATACTTTAACTGTTATCAAAAGACACTTAGAGCATAAATATTATTTTTAAGTGTTATTAAAACCCAGATAAATTTTTCTCTCAACAGTTTTCGGTTAAGCCCCATACGGAGTACGACGAAAAATTCGTTTTTTTACAGTATTTCATATAATTAGAAACACCTTGGCTTTGCTTTGATGTTCATGTGCTGTTAGAAAGTGTTTCTATTTATGTGAAATACTGTAAAAAAACGAATTTTTCTGTCGTACCTGTATGGGGCTTAACAGAAAACACAAATAACACAAAAAATAAATGATAAAACTCAGTGAGAACTCGAAATAGCTTATGATTTTTGTGTTTATCTCAGTGAGAAACACTTTGAAAATATGTGTTGAGAGTTATTCCGATGAAAACTGAAAATTTATTGACTTCAGCCGGCTTGTTTTATTTTATATACGAGCACTTTTTGCTGGTGGCTGTTTTTTCTCTTGTCTTTTTTTAATGATTTTTTTTATCTTATTGAAGCGTTTTTCTTCTGCCTTCTTGCGCAACAATGCAACTATATCCACGGAAGTCACTTTTGGTTCACTTTTTTGCTCATAACTTGAGAACCGTTCAAACGATCTTTATCATTTCTTTGGCAAATCGATTCAATTTGCTAATTACTAACTATTCCTAGAAGGTACAGATTGTCTATCTTCAAAACTGTAGGAGATATAACGGTTTTTCCAAATTGCGGGGGCGGGAGGGGGCGTGGGCAAAATTTGAAACAAACATGATCTGCGTGCAGATAAAAGAAGCATTTGTCCCATACATGCCAAACCTCTATCTCTTACCATCTCTGAGATCTAGGTGTTCATACAGACGGACGGACGGTCAGACGGACATATCTATAACGCCTCGGCTGTTGATGCTGATCAAGAATATATATACTTTATATGGTCGGAAATGATTCCTTCTGCCTGTTACATACTTTTGCACGACTTTAGTATACCCTTTTTACTCTACGAGTAACGGGTATAAAAAATGAAAACAAAAACGAAAACTACGAAAAGTCGGGCACTTGTACCTTATAGAGACCTGCACGAGTAAATAAGAAAGTAATCGATAATTACTCGCCGAGTATGATTACAAATGAGTACGATTACCTAGCTGTCAATTTGGCACCGTACTCATGTTTACTTTTCAGGGTTCGGAATCGCCCTTTACCTGCAGCTTTCGAGACTGACGACTTATTAAATCGCGAAATAATACCAAAGAGGATAAAAAATAGTAATAAAAAAAAAGACAGTGCAAATAAAGTGATAAATCATGGCGGGATCATTGCATAAGCGCAATTCGCAGCTAAGGGTTCTCTGAGGTAATAAAAACGGGAACTACTTAAGAAACTGCTTTCCATGGACAAAAATTACCACACATAACAGGATTACCATGATTAAGACAATGCCGAACCGCGGTAAATACCATGGATGACCAATGGTTAAAAATACAGTTAAGATCATAAGGAATATTTCAAACCACTTTTCGTGACTGACAACTCATCAAATCGCGGAAAAATACCGTTGAGGATCAAAAATAGTAATAATGTCAAACAACAGGAAAAAAACCATGTAAGGATCATTGCATACGCGCAGTTCGCAGCTAAGGGTTATCAGTGGAATTAAAATCGCTAATTACTTAAGAATCTAGTTTCAAGGCCACAATAGATCTTATATAACTACATCACCATGATTATGACCAACCTCTAGTGACTAACCGCAATACATACCATGGATGACCATTAACAAAGAACTTAGAAGAAGAAATTTTCTTCAAAATTTCCGAAAAATTTTTTAAATTAATTGCCGGTGTGGTCATCCATGGTATTTATCGCGGTTCGGTTTATTCAAAATCATGGTAATGTAGTTATGTGTGGTCACTTGTGCCCTTGAAAAGCAGTTTCTTAAGCACTAAGAGGTTTTGTTACCATGCAGATCCTTCAGCTGCGAATTGCGCTTATGCATTAATCTAGGAAGGATTTTTTTACTTGGTTGGGCATAAAGTTTTTTTGACAGTATTAATATGTTTATCCTCTTTGGTACTATTTCGCGATTTAATAAGTCGTCAGCCGAGTGCTGGATGCTGGTTCCCAAACTGTGCCACCAAAATAAACCTAGCTAATATTTTTATTATTATTATTTTTAATTTTATTTTATTTTTTACGGTTTTTCGATTATAATCGTACGATGCCACGATGCCGACTACTACTCGGCACCGTAAAAATAAATCATATCTCAAACGTAGTTGTGCACAAATTTCGTGCATAGAGGGCCTCTCACAATACTAGTCAGGCAAAACTGCTCAAGTGCTCAAGTGCTCAACAAAGTGAATACCCCATTTGAAAACTTTTGTTGAGAGTTATTCCGGACCTCTGGTGATCACCAATAAAACAAGTTAAAAGGCGCAATGATATTGGAAAACTGAAAATAATTGAAATAAGAAAAAACAAAGGACTACCAACTATTTTTTTCTAAGATTTTTAATATTAGCAGAAAAATTTACAGAATTTCTTAAACTTCCAAAAAAAATCGATTTAAAAAAAAAAACCCACATTTTTAATGTTCAAATCCAAAAATTGGTACCTTATCAGCAAAATCAAAACTTCGTGTTTGGTTTTTCTTTAACGTCATTCAATGCAGCTTACATTAAAGCAAAGTTGGTTTGAATAGGACACTTAATGTGGCCACACGACCAACAAAACCTGACGTGCTGGAAGAAAACTGACAATTTATCTGAGTTCAGCGGCCAAAAATACATAAGGAACAGTTGCAGGTTTCTCTGTTGCAAAAAATGGCCTTTTTTTGTAAACTTGTGTAATTTGTAAAGTAGAATTTAAATAGTAGGCGCCTTGTTGCTTAAAATATAAATTAGTTAATAAAAAGTGGTGTATTTAGCTTTCTGTTGATAATTTAGGATGATAACAATGCGTTTGCCCCGCAAAATTGCTGTCCTAACGGGAATGTCTTTTTTGTCCACGTCAAACTTTTCAGTTGTTTTTGACAACGTTTCGTTGTGAATGTCAAATAAATGACAATTTGTCAATGGAAACGGCAACCATTTTAGAAATGAAAATGACAAGAAATGAAGCCTGTGGAAATAGGCAGAAAGTTACAGTCGGGCTTAACCAACTTTGTAACTTGTTCAATTGTGCAACTCAAAAAGTTGATTGCGACGAGACCAACAAAATTTTGAAACAGTGGAGTATTGCACTATTAAAACCTTAGATGCTATGAGTCTGGTTTTCTTTAAAGTTTTCGGACTCTGGAAAAATCTTGCAAGTTTTTTTTTATATTTGCTGTTATGTCTTTAGCGCTTGATCTTCTTCTTCTTCTTTAATGGCCATTACAACCGTTAGACGGTCTGGGCCTCTGCGATTAACGCTCTCCATTCGCTTCTGTATCCGAGGCATTGTAGTCGCAGTTTTCATTGGTGGAGATTTTTTACGATGGTGGGTACCAAACCCGACGCACTAACCCTATATATTATACCCTGTAGGGAAGGGGGGGGGGGGACGCCGCTCACGTTAGTCAGCGCATGCGGGTGCTTGCCACTGCTTCCGGTGGTCACCACGAGGAGGTTGTGGGCGTCTTTTCCCGCCTTTCCCCCTTCCCCCCCCTTCCCCCCCCCAGTTGATCACAAAATAGAGATGCGCGGGTGAAAAAATTTTCATTCTCGTCACGTACCATTCACGAATTAAAAATCTTAACACGCACGTTCTGTCTTTATCCTGTCTCTTCCTTCTTGGATCTGCCAATTTGACCATAAAGAAAACTCATAATAAATTAAGTTCACCTTAATAAAGTTGCAAACTTCTTTAAACTACAGATTCTGACCTCATACTTCTATTAAAGATTAGCAAAATTGATTTCACCATTTCATTCGGCATTTTTAGTTTTCGCGCCTTTGCTTAAATCTTGCACCAATCGATAGCAAATCAAAAATAAATCAGGTCAGGAAATGTTGGCAATACACACTTGCCACAAAAGGCCCTAAGTAAATACGGTAAAAATATTAGATCCTTAATTTTTGTGTTTTTATCAGTAGCTCAAGAAACAATAAATTTTAATCATTTCAAGAGAAATCGCACATTGTCGATATAAAAAATATGGGTTATCGGTTACAGTTTGAATCATTTCCCCCATCAATGATTGAGCGCAATTTTCAAAGCAAGTTAGAAAACACCCAGAGAATTCAACCAAATTTTGAAACTAACTATAAAATAGGAATTCAATTCTTTTTCCTACTGAATTGAGGCCAGGCACATAGCCAGGGGTGTGACATAAACGTTGTTCATTTAAATTTATAGCCAATGAAACTTGTAATTTGAAATTAGATCGAAAACAATGAGCCAAGCAATGTGAAGATATTATATGAACTGTTCCAAAACAAAAGAAGTGTCATTTTAAGTATTTTAGATTTGGCAGTTTCTTTGTTGAGGTGTATACTAAGCTTTATTGGCTGTTTACACTACGGTCGTACGACCCTTTCTGGTATTTTTTACCTGAGACTGGTCGTCCGCCAACAAATTTTTGGCAGTTGACTTTGAATTTGTGACGGTTGTAGACAAAAATGAGGCAGCCTTGTGCAATTTTTATCGATAGCTGTCATTCCGATAAATATTCCATGCACCCGCATGCATTCAAAAAATGCTTTAAACTGTAGATTAATTATTCGACGCATCCACAAATCTGTTAAAATTGGCTGTGATTAATAATATGCTAATTGGTATTCACATAGCTATAGGCTAATGTGATACAGTCCCAGACCATCTTCGGCTTAATCTACACGGTTTTAGCTGTGGGAAGTAGGTGGTCTTACAGATTAGCTTCAGCGGCGTCAACAGCTGGCGTAGATATTACGGGACTCATTCACATAGCGATTTAACACATCCTCCTTATAGCCATTTTGCTGCTAGGTTGTTGATCCAGCCAGAGGATTTTACCATGGTGTAGAATACAGATTTGCCGGTGGGGCGCTGTGAATTGCATTTATGGTTATACTGGGACAGCAGATTGATGACCTCATCAACGGTGCTGTGGAATTCACTCATTAAGGTTCTTATGGCGATTGTCATTGTTCCCTTTCCTTTTAAACGCCGATTAATGAAATTGTACACTTATTTCCACAGCCATTTTCTTCTCCGTAATCCCGTAAAGAATGTAATTTTCCAAGTGGTAGACAAAACGACAAAGTTTAACACCGAAATGTCAATTTAATTTGAAGAAAACAGAAAACAGCTCATTGACGTTTGGGACCATTTTGCTCAATGGAAACACCTAAAAGGTCGTAGCCCCAGAAAAACTCGTACAACCACAGTGTAAGTTCGGTAATACACAGAAATAATGATGTTATTAATTTTAACCACCGTCCAAAAATTGTAACAACCTGAAACAATTACAGAAATTGTATTTAGAAATGACAATCGGACAAATAAAACAAAAGTGGAACCTCATCAAAAATCTTAAATAAATGATGTTCAAAATATTTTGGAGTTTTGTTAGTAATGGCTTTCAGTTAAAAAATTTGAAATACTATTTAGGGAGAAAATTTTTTTTGATGGATAGATAGCTCGAAAAAGGCTCGTGGTTGAAATGATAACGAGAAGGCCAAGCTAATTCCGACTTTGCCGAAGTTTTTATACCCTTGCAATTGACTTAATATATCAGAGTTTAAGAACGCCAGCATTAAATCAATACATTTTTCTAATTAAAAAACACTTTCGACCGATAGTTCCTATGACAGCTATAAGATATAATCATCCGATCCGGTCGGTTCCGACATATTAGCAGTGTGCAGTCAAAAAAAAAACGCTGTGCAAAGTTTCAGCTCGATAGTTTTAAAACTGCAAGACTAGTTTACGTAGAAACAGAAAGACGGACGGTCAAAGCTCAATCGACTCAGATCGTCGCCCTGATCAAGAATATATATAGTTTATAGCAGAGCTGTAATGTATTCATTACTTCTCGTTTTTAATTACATTTCATAACTATAAACACAATTTTTTAGGTTATGAAAAAGCAATTCCTGATTACAATATCGTAATTGTAACTTGGAATTATGATTGTTCAGTGAATATTCAAAAGTTTAATTACTTTTACAATTACTTAGATAATTGTAACTGTTTCTGGTGATTATTGAGTAATTGTGCTTGAAATGTAGAATTATTTTGTATTTGTAGGTGAAAATTATGATTTTTTAAAAATCAAATTTGGAAAACACCAAATTTAATTGTTTGCTTGTTTGCTGATCAAGGTAACAAAATCCAAGCTAATAATATCAATCATTTAATTGAATTATGGATGTATAGATATTCAATATTTGGAAGAATACCGCATTTTGATCACGCCAATAGCAACAGCAAAATAGCAAAGAACAATTTACATTTTCGGCATTGAAGGGTAAAGTTGCAGAGAATCTCTGATTCCACTGAGATATTAAGCTCAAAGAGTGTAACGAAAGGTAGTTTGGAAAAAGTCAAGAAGCGTTTTTTAAATATTTTTCAACTTTCGACAAAAGCGAACACTGCCATTGCGATTTTTTTATTGCCTTGAAAAAATGGCTTTTCATGGTCGGAAATCTGATGAAATTCAGCAAATTGTTATAGCGGATGCAGTGAAATATGCTTTGACACATAGAAATACAATGGACTCAAGAGAACATAAATCCTATGATTTCGACGAATCCAGTAGGGTAAAAAAATCCTTTTGCAATTTGATGACTTCTTGTTGCGGTGTCCAGGTACCCAGATGAGGTGGACGCGCAACTTGTACTACCCCCTTAAACCTTCATAATAAAATTTTTTTATATGAAAAATTTAAAATTCTTTTAAAATTTCGATCTACAATCTTTTTATCCGTCTATTTTGCTAACCATCAAATCTTCATTATAATCTTAAATCATACGAAAAATTTGTCAATCAAGAGTTTGATAAATGCTTTTATATGTAGTAATTTTGCAAATTTCGCGGAATTTCGGTACATTTATATAAGAGTTATAAAAGGTTATCAACTATGTGAGTGCCAAATTTCTTCCTAATTCATTAAGCCATTTGTGCGTGATTGATTGAAAGAATGTTTTCATATGCAAATATTATTAACGACTCAAGACGTCATGCCATTTTCGATTTTTCGTTTAAAAATTTAGTTGTCATGAAGACCAACTTGAATTTAATGGGTAATATGAAATAAACTTATTATTTTTACACAAGAACATGTTATATAAACCATGAAATTGATAATTGGGCACCTTAAAATTCATGAATAATTCCACATCTTAAGCACAATTACTCAATAATCACCCTTTACAGCTACAATTATCTAAGTAATTAAATTTTGGAATATTTGGAATCGTTGGAATATTTGGAATCGTAATTCCAAGTTACAATTATGATTATTTAAAAATGGTAATCAGGAATTGTTTTTAATTATGTGAAAAATGGTAATGGTAATGGTAATTCAAGTTTACAGCTCTGGTTCAGAGGGTCGGAAACAAATATTTCTATGCGTTGCAAGCTTCTGGGCAAAATTGTAATACCCTTTGCAAGGGTATAAAAATCGCTGTTAAAAATTCAGGGTTGGTACTAGAAGTATAAAAAAATTGGTAAATTTCTTTCGGTTGATCTACTTTGTGTTTCATACCCAAAAAATTAACAGCATTGGGGGCCGGTTCCCTTAATAAACCGGCTATGCCCTTTGTTTGGTCCAGACTCAATCAACTTTTTTGAGTTCAAAAATGTATCGCAGTATTACTGGTCAGTATCTAAACAGATTGAAAGTCTTAAAAACATCTAATGAGTGGTTTTCCTTACAATCAAGTTAATATACATCTTATATTATAATATCTTTTCCCCTGTGGGTGAGAATTTAGTAAATCCCTTTTTTATCGTTGGTGAATTTTTCAAAATGTTAGCTCTCATCTTTTTAACTACCGACATATGTAATATGTGTGGGTAGTATAAATGTAACATCAAAAGCAAACTCACACTGATCTAGAAAACTAAGAATGAGGTGTTGCAAATGCCTTTATGTTCCTAAAGAAAAATATTTTGGTCGCTAACAAGACTAGTAAGCGCTTTTTGTGAAGCGACCTAGTAATGCAATCAAACTACCAACACTAATTTATCTTTGTGTGCCGTTTGCCCAAGCCTTGCCACGCTCTTGGTCACCAATATCGACAGTGTCCTATAGGCTTAACTAAGGACTTTACTTTACAGTTGATTGGTTCTGTTTAAGGGCCTTTTAAAGAATCGCGCAGTGTAACGATTTTGTCTTGCAATCGCACAAAAGAAGAGTTTTTTCCACCGATCCGAAATAGGAAACATTTTCGATTCTCAAGAAATGATTGTAACATTCATGACAGTGTTAAGATATGTAGAAACACAAAAGCCGACGAAAAAATCTGGTTCTGGAATCTGGGAGCATTTAACAATTCCAATTCCTTATGATTTAATAGTAAATGGGAACAAAGCTGATACACTTTCGGCCAGTTTCTGGCTTATTGTGATCTGAGGCCAGTTGTATAAGCTAGTAGTCTTAAGGTCAAACAAACAAACAAAGTGAACAAAAGTCATACGCAATGCCGCGCCTCTTTACACTTTACATAGAACAGTCGTTTATTAGTTTAAGGAGTTAAAGGTAAACTCAAAGCTTTATTGTATGAAATGTAAACTAATAAAAATCGGACAACTATGACTTGTGGCATCGTTAGAAATTTAAACTCATTCGCCAAGAAATTGATAAATAGCTTATGGCATATTTCCGTAGAATCCCCTCCCATTTCCTGGTTTTCGAGCAAAATGCATTTGTTTCATTTTCGCATGCGCCGCTGCATTTGCATTTCGTTTCTGTTTTATAATTAATAATACAATTCATTAAATAAAAAAATTGTAATAATAAGTGGGATGTGTTTTTGGGTAAGTGCGTTTGCTGGGAAGGGAAGTTGGGGGAGGGGGCAGAGACAGACAGAGGCGGGTCACTTTGAAATTTCTTTGTGTTTTTGCTGTCGTTTTCGTTGCGCTTTGTATAAATTGAATTTTTATAATTTTTATTTTCCGGTTCTTTAAATATAATATAATAATAATAATAATTTTCCAGCTGATTTTTATTTGTAGTTTTTTGTTTTTCTTTGTATTTAAACTTATTATGTGGATGCTGTTGTTGGTAGCTGTCTAGCTTTAAATGTTTCTTGCTTACATAATTTTCAGTAATTATTATTAAATTATTTTCTGTTTATGCTGTTCTGTACGGTCAAAAACTCATTTCCAGTCTGCCAATCTGCCAGTGGTTGCTATTGTTGTTGTTGCTGCCACATTGCCTCCGTGCCACTCGTGTCTCCTGCTGCTGTTGCTAAAGCTGCTGCTGCTGCGGCTGGGGGGGCGGCGGCAACGTTGGCAGCGGCTGATCTTGGTGTTGTTGTTGTTGCAGTTGATGATGTTGCTGATGGTGTTGGTGTTGCGGCCGCAGTTCCTGCTGATATTGTTGTTGTTGTTGTTGTTGTGGTCAGCCGCACGGCGGCCATTGCCATTAACGCTGTCGCGGCTGCAGCTATAACTATTGTTAAACGATGTTATCTTTGTTGCTGTTGTTGTTGTTGTTGATGTGGTTGTTGTTGTATTTGCTGTTGCTTCTTGTGTTGGACTGCAATCTGGAACGCATCACATAGCATACTTTCTAGTCCACTCTCGTGCCAGCTCATTATATTTTTCCCGATCGGTTTTATATATTCTGGCAATCTCGGGAACAAGTGGATCATCTGGATTGGGATCACAGAGTAGAGAGCAAATTGATAATAAGACTGAAAGGAAAAGAGATTTGCGATTAGTTGGGCAACAACTCTGTCAAATATATTCAACAAATTACCTTTTGAAATAGTTAATGCTGGCGACCACTGAGATCTTAATATGTCGAGACAAATCGATCCATTGCTGTTGATGTTTGGATGGTATATGCGTGTTGTAAAAGCCACTTTTGGTGGTTTAAAAGGATAGTCTGTTGGAAAATGTATAGTTAAGAAGAATACACCTCCTTGGTAAGGGCTGTCCGGCTGGAAAAAAGAGAATGCAAATCGTAAGTAAATTATTGGTAAGGTATTTAGAAAAGAAAGTAGATTGCCTCTTGTTGTTACGGTTTTTGTTCTAGTCACAGCAAGACACGAATGGAGTTCATATTTAATGATTCTAACTTGCTGTTCAAACAGATTTTCTTAATAAGCTGGACCAACGGAGCAGTAAAAGAATTCAATCGGAATGGAACAACGCGTTCGTAGTAATAGGAGCAAACAGAGGCAAACCTGATGTCGGAGTGCTATGACCCCTACTGTGGAACCTAGCGATGGACGACCTTTTAAAGACGTACGGTAGGAAGGCCCCTAAAATAACTGCTTATGCGGATGACATAAGTAAATTTGCAAGGGGAGTATGATCATTCATTGTCGATGCAGAAGACACATAGCTCCAGCTCACCACTAAGAGGTACAAGATACTGCAATTAAGTGAGGTCATGAAAATTATATTGTGACAAGCACCTTACAGTTGCTTCCAGAACCTTTTATTTTGCAGAATTATTTCCAATTCAGAGTTGCCTTAACTTGGTGTAAAACTAACAAAAAATCTAACAGTGCACCTTTCTACTGCGGGTGGTGTGTGTGTCGATTTCTGCCTCAAATGGAGAAGTTTGTGGTCGAAAATACTAAATACAATGATTTTCTTATATAAGGGAATTGATATCAGTATTTCCCTCTTCTAGATAATCAGATAATAATGTAGTTCAGTTATTTATAGGTATTTGCTGGCAATGTAGGGGGGCCACATTTAGACTTCAGTCCTAGGGGCCGGGTGTTTTGGGGGACTATTTTAGGAATCCTGGAGGATCTTTGACGTTTTGGCCAATTCCAATAGTTGTTTGGGGGAACTCTTGGCCGCCTCTTTCAGAGAGGTGAAACTTGGGGAGTGCAGATGTCTTGCGACTGCTGGGCAGCTGCAGAGGGGGTTTTCTAGAGTTTCTGCTACTCCAGGTTCCTTACATTTCCTGCGGTGTCGTGGAGCGTAGCTTTTTAGGCAGTCCTCAGTCTCTTGTTTGGAGCTGTAGCGTATAATGCGTGATATTTTTGTCTCTTGTCTTGAACATAATTTTAGAGATTGTGCAGCTGGTCGTGTTCTTCCACTTTTCCACTGCTTCTTTCTCTGCTATTTCTTCCATCTTGGTGTATAGCGTCTGTAGAGAGATCGGTATGTTTTGTGTTGCTTTTTGGCTTTGTGGGAAACCGGCTTTTGTAAAAGTGTCCGCCATTTCGTTTCGAATCATGCCCTGGTGGCTGGGAATCCAGTAGATTTGCACCTTACTGGACGTGCGTGCGGGGGAATCTATTGGTTCTCTGCTTGCCAGAACATTTTTGGAGTTGACGGCCTGACTCTGCATAGCTTTGATTGCCGCTTGGCTGTCAACGTACATGTGGATTTGATTGTTTGGTGAGTGTAATTCTACTAATTCCGATAGCGAAGACTTCCAACTGGAATATGGTGCAATGGTTTGGCAGTTTGTAGGAGAGCTTGCTATGCTATAACTAGACATCAGGTTTTCTTTTCTTGGTTTAAAATATTTAAAAAAAAATGTAAGATGATCATATCCAAAATATGCTTTGTTTTGATCAAAATATGTCGAAATATGCTTCACTCAAAATTCCGTACTTATGCTTAGAACGTGAATAATACTAAACTCAAGAAGGTCTTTAAATGGTTCATAGCGTACTTTTCAAAGTACAATTATGGTAAATGGTTTAAATCGTACTGTACTTCTGTTTGCTCGTACAGTACGCTTCGTTTCGTACTGACCGCAAAAGGCAGTACCGAATTTGGTGATTGTGAGCAGTACACATACGAGCGAATAAATTTGATTCAGGGACGCGAACCTTATCAAAACAATATAATGAAATTTTGATTTTGTATAGCAACTGGAACTTGTAGCTTGTTGCAAGCGAAAATAGTGGACCTGATGATATCTTTGCAACTTCACTTATTTGTTTTCGTCTTAAATTTTTCAAAGTTTAATATTTTCTTTAAACTTTCTGCATGCTCTGGTTTATTCTCTTTACCGTTGGTCATTGGTAGTATTACAATCATAGTTATGCAGTTAATTGTGGTATTTAAAAGCAATTTCTTAAGAAATTATTGATTAAATTTCTGATCTGAAATGATTTTTAACTTAATTGGCATTTGGTCCTATTCTTTTCGCAATTTAATGATTCGTCAATCACGATGAAATGATTAGAAATTCTTTCTTCATTTCTGATTTTTCTTTCTTCCTTTTCTATTCTCCAAACTAAATCGTTTCCTTAAGAGCTTGAAGGCCCGTAAAGAAACGATACAATAGGTTAATATGATAGCATATTCTCAAATATGCTTTTGGGTCAAAGGTTTGTAAATATTTAAAATGCTAAACGAATGAGGATTTAAGCAGTTCTACTTTCATGAAAGAAATTTGTATACAATCAGAAATTTTGTTGGACCACCCAAAAACGGTTTATTGATATTTTCGGAAGGAACCATACGCTTCTATATCATTTTGCTGGGTGGGTAATAGAAAAGCTTAACAATAATATAAATGATTCTGTTTTCATTCAGGAAATGACAGATTTGGGGCTCGAAACAGCCAGAAAAAGTCGATGCATCTTCCAGAAGTTACTGTTTGGTGTAGATTAAGGAGTGATGGCATACTTGGAAACGTCTTTTCTGTGAATGGCGAACGCTAAGGGGCAACTTGACCAACTTCTTGTGGCCTTAAAATTATTTTTGATTTCAACAGGATGGCGTCACTTGACTATCGATCTCTTGCGCACCAAATTTGAATTTCTTACAGTAAAATGGCATACTAAATTTGTGCGAATGTATGAAAAAAAAAACATTTCTGACAATAAAAGTAAGTATATTCTTGACCAGCATCAACAGCAGAGTCGATATATAGATTAGGAAAGCTAGACCAACCAAATTTCAAATGAAGACTCCTGTTGTCTGCACGCAGATCAATTTTAAAATTTTCGCCACGCCTTCTCCCGAAGTCATTTCTCTCTGAATTTCTGAAAGTCAACCGCAATCAAATTAACAACCACAACTACTTTCGCAGCAGTATAATGCCAAGCAATACTACTAAAAAACATTAACACACTGTGCAGTGTTGTATTCTACCACATTTAAATTCCAACTTGAACTATTTTTGTGAAAGTCCAAAATTAAATGCGCAAAGCCCCAATATGTTTTTTAAGATATCCAGAAATTAAAGAACGTAAATGTTCCGGATTATATATGAAACTGTGAACCACTGAAGCGAATATAAAAAATGGTCATCAGGAGCCGTCCAAATATCTAGCGAGCTTAAAACCTTTAAAAACGGAATTGACCGACTAGTTAAGCTTAAGACATAGGACGAACGTCGCAGCGGACAAAATTAAAAGTTCATTCAGTGAGAAAGTCTCGAAAACTTTATTAAAAGTAGAAGCGTGTTAAGCCGGCTCAAGGTCAATTTTTGATTATAACTTAATAATCAACACAAATCAACACAGATGTATTACATATTTCGATAGAAATTGGTTTGTCTGTAAAACATTGTTTCAAGGGCCTCCCGGTCCTCCAGAAGGCATGGTGTTCATCGGGCCCTGGGGAACGAACATAGTCGCCAATGCACACTGAATGCTTGCCGAAGTCATGCTTAACTGCGTGTTAGAGAGAGAGAGGCACAGTCACGCCCCATGGGGCACGAACCTCTTTTTAGTTTCCCAAAAATGGTTGTATCAGTTATCAAACAGAATGACATTGCCTGCATCAACTACATTATTGATGCTTATCAAGAAGATATATCTTTAATAATATTTCTTCTGTCTATTACCTTATCTGAGACAAATATTTGGTTCAAAGTATAAGAAATTCAATTTCTCTGCCGATGCTTTCTAAAACAAGAAGAATAGTAGTTCGAAAAATACATCAGGTAGTTGGTAAGTTCTGTTTCCGTAACATTCTGGGAATAAATTCTTAAAGGCTGTTACTAAGATCATTCTAGAAACAAGATTTGTTGTATAGATCTTGGAGCGGCCTTTGAGAATGTAGTGCGAATATCAAAAAGACATCCTCCACAGATTTCAATAAAAGCAATCCGCGGTATCAGACCAAAGAACATGAATACTTTTATTGATGAGGGGGGAAAGCAAAAAAAAATAGTCTTAGCTCTCTGATTCTCTTTTTTCGGCTCTTTTATGTGTGTATTGCTTGGTTACGGCTCGTGCTGCCATCTGGTGCATTTGAACACAATCTGACCGGGTTTCTTACAAAATGTGGGCCCACACCAGCAGGACCCGGTCTACAAAATTGGTTGTTTGAGATTTCGCTATTAGGTATTGGATTAGTTCTTTGCAGTGTCTTGAGAAATCCGGGTTTTCTTGAATTTTATACAGCCTAGTCTAAAAATTAAGGCCCTATACGTAAATGTGAAGTAAATTTAAATTCTCATACCACAAAATTTTACGTCTGCTTTTTTGTCAAAATTTGAATATGAAAATTGTACATTACTTCTCGTTACTTCGCAATTGCGTTGAGGCCTTAAGACTAAAAATATATTTTCTTAGGCACAATATTAATCAATTTATCTGAGAAAATTATTTATATTTTTTAAAACAAATGCCAAATAGATAGTTCGATAGGAAGTTCGAATCGGTCGCTAGCAGCCTTCTTACATGTTTTAATTTATCAGGCCTTCTGGTAAATGCTTATTTCTCTCTCTATCCCTAGAAAGTATACAACTTAAGATACACACAAATTAAAAAGTGTGGTGCTAATTTAGTACTTTGCTTTGATCATATCAAATAATGCTGATTTAGCATTGAATGGATATTGAAAAGTTGCAATAAAATGCTATAACATTTTCGGTATAAAAATTTATGCTACGTGAGGTCAGACGTGTAATGATAATGGTAACTTCGCGTATTTTTTTTCAAGTCCATTGTCAATATATCTACTTTGAACTCCAATCCAAATACTGTGACTGCAAAAATACAACAAGAGGCAATATTTTTAGACAAATATCAAAAGTAAATATATCACTTAAAATTAAAGTTGAGGTCTTCTTACCGGTCCCATTATTGTTGCTTGCCAGTGAAATACTGAAAAGAAAAAGAACAGGAAAAAGAAATATTAATATTTGTTTTAATCCCCTCCCAGGGGACGGCACTCAAGTACAGTCAATATTTGTAAAACAAAAACACATTTATAATAAAAATTGATTCATTCTAATTCGAATTTATTTAAAGTGTTGCAATTGAAAAGCGCACTCTGACTACGGGCGGGCAGGTTGCTCTCTCATTGCCACGCGCTCTCACGCGGCATTTCCTATGCAGAAGAACAAAAACAAACAATGGCCAAAGCCAACGACGACGAGCCAAAAAGCCTTGGCACCGAGAGTTGACAGCGACGTCAACGATAGCTAGCTCTCTCGCTCTAATAGCTGGCCCAGCCAGCAGGTTACCCCACCAACTACTGTCAATGTCATCTGTTGTGGGCCAAAATGTTGAGCACCTAACGTTTGAGAATTGGGCCGTCCGACTCCAGCTGGTTTTGAATGGTGTGGCTGGTCAGAATTACACAAGATGTTCATTACAAATCAATAAGAAAACTCGCCCTCTTGTTAGCCCCGCCCCGTTTTAAGGCTTTCCTTTTTCTTTATTTTTTTTTTGTAAGCTTTATTGCAATCGCACGGAATTAACTTCCACAGAAACTGATAAGCCATACAAAACGAAATGCAACTTTTACCTGATAAGAACAACGGAAGCGAATCATTTTATTTCGCTTTAATGTGCCACATCATCAGCAATGTAGACGAGAAAGCAGATAATAACACGATTTTAATTAAAATAATTTGATTGCTTAATTATGAATTGTGATTATAATCAGTCATCAGTTTCAATGCTGTTAATATTCCACCCGAAGGCAAAACTAACTTGGTCTTGGATTTATTAATTTCTTTTATAATTGAAAAAAGGCAGAAAAAGATACAATTTCACAGAAGAAGGAAAATGTTTGCATTATGGAAAAAATAAGGGTAACATCCTTGATAAGGTCACATGAAAAGCATAAAAACATAAAAATTTGATGCTGTTTTTGATGGCAATTCGTCAATTTTAGAGTCTTAAAAATATTTGTTTGACTTTGATTCCATTTGGTTCAATGGTTTCAAGACATAAAAAATCAAGCGTTCAAAGCTGAACATGAGAAGCTCAAGGTGACTTGACATAAAGACATAATCATATAGCAATAAGTAAGAGAGAAAGAATTTGCGCTGCATCTCTGGTGCTAAATGAAAGTGCCCAAAAAGATATGTCTTAATGACGACCATACTTCCAAATGTATCCAGAGGGCATACGAAAGAACGAACAGCTGACTAATTTCTGACAGAAGCGGTATCGACTGAGGAATTATTTTTTTATCTAGATATCGTAGTCTATGACCAAATGAATCATTTCGATCACAACTTTGACATAAAACTTAAATCTTATCTGGGCTTTTTTCAGCACATAAAGCCAATGGTGGTTAATTCAGTGTTTGCATTAGATTTTGGACGACGAAAGCTCAATCGGCTCAGCTCGTCGTTTTGATCAAGAATATATTAAATTTATAGATTTAATATACATCTGTATCTTGAAAAAATCTAAAATGTGCGGAATTTAGGTAATTTTTTGGTCAAAGTAATTATGTTTGTATCTTTTGGGATTATCCAAAGATCGTCTCAGTTGACGACTTCTTGAAATTACCGCAAACTTCAGACAAAATAAATCACTTTTTTAGTTTAACGACCTTCCTTTAAGGACCTTCCTTGTAATGGTTGAACACAGACAGGTTGAGCCGTCCAGATGGTTTTCTTAAACGTTCCTTATCTTCCTAGTCAAGTTCATCCCATTTCATTGTTCAGCTTCTTTCAGAAATTGAAAATTTTAACCATTGCCCACATAAAATTTGAGGCTTTATGTCATAGACTTAACCATAAAGTTGGGGAACATCGTATTGAACACATCCTTACTACAAGAAAAACCAATCACATGTCTAGTGTAGGGTTGTCGATATTTCTCAAAATATCAATATCGATAATGTAAAAAATCCAAATTTTCAATATCGATATTTGATATACCGCCTCCAAAAACATCGATATTATCCTTATTTTCTAAAGCTTAAGAACAATAAACGTCTTCACCATAAAGCTGCTAGGGACGATTTCTAAAGACCTTTATATCTAATCTTTTCAACAGTTCCCAATAGTTTTCTGAAACTACGCTGTACATTTTTTCAAAGTACATTAATAGTGAGAGTTTCTTTTTCTTTAAAAATTAAAAGCGTGCACTCATTACTTCGTATAAGTAAGGCTTCTGTTCAAAATTGTTCTGATATTAAAAAAGTTTAAACGGGTTTTATACATCTGAAGAATTGTGACGAACTAAATTTGTATCCTATCTGAGTGTAGGCTTTAAAGACTCAAAGATTATGCTTAGAAAAAATATCAAGTGAAGAATTTAGGAGAACCCGCAGACAATGCGATTTAAAGTTGTAAGTATTACCAGATGTTTTATCAGGATAGCCGAATAATTGGCACCTATTTATTTCGATATATCGTTTTTAAAAATATCGATAATCGTCAATATCGGCATACAAAATATCATATCGGAATAACCCTTATCGTCCACAAAAAATATCGACTAAATATCGACAAACCCAGTCAAGAGAACAACAGTAAATATAAAGGTATTAGGTACGTACACGGGGATCAGACTCAACTTGACAGTGAGAAACACATGCATTTGGAAATCTCATTAGATTTTCGCAAAATCAATTGCACTTTGCACAAAACTTGGATTAATTTATAACAATTCTAATTAAAGAAGTCATACATTTTCTTGCAATATCTTGTGCAGCAGAGTTTGCGAGAAGTCCAACAAGAAAAAGAAAAATATAAATAAATTCCCAATCGAACATCAACGAACATAACGTTATATATTTCCATAGAGTTTGCCTTTCAATTTCTATGAACAGGAACTCTTCGAAAGAGAATGTCATAAAGGATACGTGTATGTTTTCTGATTGATTCCTATTGTAAACCCCAAAATAAATCTTCAATTATTTTTTGTGGTATCTTTCGATTAAACATTCAAGAAGGAGCTCATTTTAATATTTTTACAACCGAACCTTTTTCCCGAAAACTAGCAATGAACTGGACCAGCTTATAGCCTCGAATCAAGACAGTATGTCATCGTTAGATATAGAAAGACCCAAGATATAGAACCAGTTCAAAAATAGAGCTCCTGCAGCTCGTATATATTTTTTTAAATAAAGTTTTCTCTAGATATAAATAGATTAAGTTCCATGTACCAAATATAGCCAAAAACTATCATTAAACCAAAAAAAAAAAAAAAGTTTTAAATGATTTTCATAAAAACAATTTACTTCTCGCATTGAACAATGTTAGTCGAGTAATTCCCAAACTTTGCAATAGATGGGGTCCACTGCTTTGTCATATGGCGGTCCCAGTTCATCCAGTTCCAATCACAGATCCAGATCATCTATCTAGTTAACACATCACTGTCTACTATCGATGCTTGCTACTCGCTCCTTAAGATATCTTACTCTCTCCGCCAATCTGCGGCACTCATTCTTAACGGCAAAGCGCCGTCTCCAATAAACCGAACTAAGACCTAATATAACTTAATCCGAACTAAAACTAATAATATGTAATTTAAGCTAAATAGTTAACGTGGCTTAAATAACCACAGACAATATTCATAACTTGAATGTATAAAACAAAAATGTTTTTGATCGTTGCTCTAGTCTTCTGCTTTGAATTAAACATCAGAATTCTGTGGAAGCGTATAATACTAATAAATAACTAGTTTGAGCGCGATAGCACTGAAAACAAAAAAGTTTTTCTTGCTAAGACTTTCTTTTTGAACCATCTATTCTATGGCTATACTATACAGTTGTCCGATTTTCATCAAGCTTGGTGGGATTACGATAAAGCATAGAAAATTTTTATTTACGAGGTTTGTAAGCGTTTGCATTGAAAACAGAAAAGTCTTTCGACCGAACCGGCCGATTCCGACAAATGTGAAGCGTAAGTTTGGTTACCAATGGCTGGTCATCAAAAATGTATATATTTTGTGAGTTTGGAGATGCTTTCTTCGATGCGTTACAATACCCTCTTTTATACCCTCTGCAGGGGTATAAAAAAATATTGTTTTTGTTTACATATTGAATATCAGAGCAAGTATATTTTGAATAGAAACTCAACACAAATGACTGGCGGAATACATTTATTTGATTGATTAAGGGCTGAGGTATCAGATTTTTGTAAAAATAAACCAAAATATCAATTCACTTCTCAACAAGGGAGACACAGAATGTTTACAAAAATAGGTTTGTAGACTTCTTTACTCAAGCATATTTTTAAAAATAAGCTAGCACAGAATTAACCATCATTATTTTCATTATGATGATAATTAAGTTTACACTATGCCGAAACAATAGATTAAGCAACCAAATAATTCACATAAAATGTGCACACCACATTAGTCATACATCCATCCCTATAAGTAACTTCAGCTACACGATTTCACTTTTCAATGACGTCAGGCAAGTGACCTCCATACAATTGGTTCGTCTTGCAGTTGAAACAGTTGTCTGTGTGTCTGTGTTATAAATGTGCATAAAATATAAACTGCATTCGCTGCAAACTAAAAAACAATTGAACATATCCATGGTTTTAGTTACTATGTCCACAAAGAAATTCAAGTCATGGTAATTCTGCTGCCTAAGCAAATAGAGGCCGACTCGATCATAAAATTTACATACTTATGTCTACGAATGGGCAAAGGCACGTCTTGATAATATGACGTGGTGATCGATGAATCGATAAACAATATAACTAGAATATCAAAATGGGCTGACAATTTAAAAATTGTTTTCAAATTTTTTAAAGTATTTAACGACCACGGTTATGAAAATATACCGAAATACATATATCGATCATATTTTTAACGGAATGTACCTCGGATTATTAAGATTTGTTTGTCATAGAGAGGAGAAAAAATATATCAAAATATCAATGATTTATGGTATCATACAAATTCGGACATAAACGAGGCGTTATACGTTACATGAAAAAAAGTAAGGTGTCGTTAGGTGTTAGGTGTTCATAACAGATTTTTATGGGGGGGGGGGGGGGGTGGGTAAAATTTAAAAAAAATTTTTTAGAAAAAAAAAAAAAAAAAAAAATTTATTAATATTATACAGACAGACTAAAAGTCTATATCAACTCGGCTGTTGATGCTGATCAAGAATATATATACTTTATATGGTCGGAAATGATTCCAACTGCCTAAACAAGCGTTAGCACGTCCAAATGATCCGTGTGTTGACTTTATGGTAGCCCATTTTCGATTGCAAATAGTGGGCAGAAGTTATACTTAGAGTTGCCACAAACACCACGGGAAGTTAATCCCTTAATCTTCCGGAATTCGCATAAGGCGGCCATGCCAGGACTATCCAGACTAGCCCTAAGGTATCTTATTACCCCTGGAAGTGCGTTCGAAGCGACTTGCTTCTGCTATGCGTCATTTGCGACTCCCGTAGCCGTATGACGAATTTCCATATAACGCAACGCGTGTTATTTAAGTTTTTTAAAACCAAATACTGAAATTAAAAGTAAATTGTAAACAAAATATTATATTAAGAGACGCTGAAACTAAAAACGAGTTGGGAGTGAATTGGATACGTTTCGTGCTTACGAGGATGCATCGAAAATTTCTAAATTAGCTTCTAAGGCAAAAATTGATATTTAGTGACACGCGGAAATAACGATTTTTGGGAGTGCTGTCCAAGGGAGGGTTATGTGTATTCTTGTAATACAAACAAGACTCGAATCTCATGAAAAATATTGTAATGTTTGCTCAATATAGACTATATCTTTTAATTTTAGGGTAAAGTATTTGGGAAAAAAAATTAAAATATCAATTATATTAATATTTTCAAAGTGGTAAATCAAATATAATTTGATATTTTTTCAAATCAGAAAATATCATCGATACGATATTTTAAAAATGTTCGGCAAACCGATTAGAAACATATCGGAGACGCTTCCTTCTATGAGATACAAAAATGTGAACAGTTTTAATACACCCTTTGCAAGGGTATAAAATTCAACTTGGAATTCGGTACTTTGTTTAACCGCCTCATATACCTCAAAAATAGATCATCTGTAAGTATTTTTCCGAAGGATGCAAAGCGATTTGAGGAGATGGACCATTATCGGGAGACACAAACTTCTAACTAAATTTTTTTAATAAGAAGTTCAAGGCATTGAGAAATTTACAAACCAACCGTCGGCAAAATTTAATGACGATAATTATGACGAACCTAAGTACGCGCCTTAACGTATTCATTTTATGAGTAGTTTGGTTTGATTAGCAAGAGAAATCCTTTGTAAAAACTTCTTGAATAAAAAGGTAGAACTACATGTAAAACAATAATGCGTGCCTATTTAAGGCGACGAATGCGCAATACAACCCTGCAAACACAATTGGAAAAAGCAGAATGGTAATTCTATTTGGATTTAAAGAAAGCTGTCGTAGAGGAGTTATGAAGCGAAATTTCCAAGTTTCAATGGGCTCAATGCTGACTCTATGGAGAGGCCAAAAAAGTGTGCTTGTGTTGGTGAGCACGAAAGACTTCCTCACTGAAGCACATATTCAAACAGTTATCGTCATCACTAAAAATGCAGAATCCCGTCCTAACTATGTTGCTTTTGCATTTAAATTTTAACAATTTACAAAATGGCTGACAACAAAGATATTCTATTTTAATTTATTTCGCAGCGAGAATCATAAACTCTAACGTTGGTTAGGGTTTAAAGCTCATCTATGTCAAATTCTTCTCTGTAAATTTATGAATTATTTATTAAATAATAAAAGTCAAACACTCTCGCGAGTCCAATTACAACTAATTAATTTCTTTCTAGAGAATATTATAAATTGGTTTCTCCTAATATTTGAAGGACATTCGGAAAGTATAACTTTTAATGAAGAATCTTGCATTATCTACACCCAAGGCGAATGATAAAAGATAATCTCAATCTGATAATATACTCACAATCATCTCCAACTGGACCAGCTGAACATTGTGCAGGTGGATCTCTGCCCAGATCTTGAAGTTCCTGTAAAACAAAATATTTAATTAGAAAACAAAAATTACTTATTTTATGTAAACACAAATATGCAAAAATATTAGAAAGAATATATCGAATGGAAAAATATGAAAATGTGTTTTGTTTTTTTAATGCGGCAAAGGGGCAGAAGCAGCAACTGACGCGAAAATCAAGTTCGTTGGCCCGAACCAAATGGCGTTCTCTCTCTCGTTCTCTATATCCGCATCCTTCTCGCTCACACACACACAGCTGAGCGCTCAGTCAGCACAGCTGCCAACTTGGGGCTCACGCACTCACACACACTTACACCAAGTGTAAACCGGCAAAAATGAAAAATAAAGAAGATGAACTGTGAAAGGTAGTTGTGAAATAGAAGAGGGGGAAGGTGTGTGTGACCATATGTCTGTGTGTAACGGCACCCCGAAAATGCCCCCTTTAAAAATAAAGAAAACACACAAATGTGCGTGGAAGATTTCAAAAATATCTTAAAGTGGGTTCTTTTTTTTCGTCTTGATTTCGGAGGGCGCAGGTTGTTTTGTACCTGTTGAGCAAAGCGAAAGCAATTACAAGACACTTTGAACGCCAACGCCAAAAAAAAGCAGCAAAGTGGAGCGACTTTCGTTACAATGAGTCATGCGAGGGGCGACATCAAATAAAAACAAACGTAACTTACACATACACACACACACATACATGGAAATGGAGAGCAAAGCATGATCAGCGCTTTAAGCCAAAGCTTTTCTTCTTTTTTTTCGGATATTAAGGCCAAAACCTTGAGCTACAACAAAGAAAAAATTACCTAAACATTTCCAAAGAAATGAATGTTTTCAGTTTGCTTCCTCATAATTCAGTCGACAATTTTCATTTTCATTTTATACACAAAATATAAATGAAAAACAAAAAAACTCAATGGCCATGACGCGTTGTCGTGACGCGCGGAGCGGCGTCGCTGCGGACGTCGAGACAGTCAGCAGACCCCCACAACACATGCACACATTCTCACGCGTCATACACAACACTTATTAACAATAATGTACAAATTCCTCACACACCACCAACTCATTTTATATGTAAATTATGCTTAATTATAATTTATAACTAATTATTTGGGACCCCGTCAAGCATTTTGCAACACTAGCTCATGCACACGCACACATACAAGCATGCTTTTAGCACTGCCCCATTTGGTGAGAAAGAGTCAAAGAGAGGCCACTGCCTGCCGTTGACTGTAACTTGCTCATGTGCAAGCGCAAGCGAGATGGTAAGACTGCTCAACTCTAATGGCCTAGGCCGAGTCTGTGTGTGTTGGTGGGGGTATGACAAAGTTGATGATAACCGCCGGCTGCACAAAAGCCAAAATTGAAAAGTAATAAAAGAATATAAAATGTTTTGGATTACAATTAATGCCTCATATTTTGGTGCAAAATATTAACAGACCCCGAGGGGGGCAAATTAGCAACTCTTTTATATACCCTGGGCCAGGGCTGAAGTGAGAGAGCGAGCGAGGCAAATGCTAAGGCACAGTGGAGCACCCAAATTTGTAACTGCTGCCAGTTGTTGGAGTGTGGCCTGGCAAGGACAAAGTTTGTGCTCTTTAAAAATAATTATCTGCACATGTTTGTGTGTGTGCGTGTGCGTATATATACATACTTATGTACATATATATATATATGCGTGTTCACCACACAAAAAAGTAGGGTTAGGTTGATTTCATACGCTTTTATTTTTTGCTGGATCTTTCTGCGGCGCTGGCACACACACACACTCACGCAGAAACTGAACTAGTGTGCTTGTGTACATGTGCCCTGCTATACATATATGTATTTTTATATATATAAAAGAGCCAAAGCTGAGTGGCGTGTATTGGGTAACATCAGGGGGGGAGGGGGACTTTTCCAAACTGCAGTTGCATTTATGCGTCCAGGTGCCCGGCACACACACACTTTCACACACTCACAAGCACACTCATACGAAAAGAATGCATTTCTCACACACGCGCCCGCACATGTGTAACGGAAACGTTGCCACACACAGGATTCTATGTACATTTCTCTTGCTCTCTTGATTTGATGTGGATTTCCATAAAGAAGCCAACTTCTAATCAGAATCGAGCAAAAAAAAGTGTAACTAAACTTGTTTTCTCGGCTTTGTAATTAATGCACGTCGTCGTCATCGCCCATTTTTCCCTTTGCTTTTTCTTTTGCACGTTTTCGTTCGTCTCCTTTCTACTTTGTTCGTTTCCCAAGTTTCACATATCTTGCATAAAATATTTTTTATACAAGAAATTTCTCTCTTTTCACATTTTTTGTGAGATTTTATTTTAGTTTTTTTTTTCACGTACCTTATTGATTCTTTTTAACGCCATTTTCTGATTGAAATTTGATTTTTCTTGTGTGTGTGTGTGGTTGGTTTTTGAGTTGCTTGTGTATTTTTCTTTTGTTCTCTCTCACTCTCTCTCTGTCGATTTGCACAAAACGGGAATTGGGGAACGAAGAAATAGTTTAAACAAATTAAACGAAACACACAAAAGTCTATTGCTTTTGTGTGTGTTTCTCCTGCTATTTTCTGCTCCGCTTTTCTTTTTTCTCAAAAATTTTGTGTCCCTTGTCTAGATATACTGCAGCACAGCGAGCATGAACGGCGACCCGACGACGACAACTACGGCAACTACTTCAAATCAATGCGATGAACAACCAGAGGCGTACCGAAGCAGCGCGAGCGGAAGTGAGAACGAACAATCGACGGTTGGCAAATGGGCGCAGTGTGTGTCCGACAGAGACAAGCCGATAGAGTGGTTGTGGTTTTGTGTCTGTGTGTGTGCGTGTATTGGGTGTGTTGGAAAACGATTTCGCAGAACAGTCGAGCAGCGCAGACAGTTTATCGAGTGGCCAGAGTGCAAGCTGCAAAAGGTGGCAACTCGTTAAAAAAAAATTAAATTTAAATTCATGTTTAAAATATTACTTCTTGGTCTTGGCAGCCCGCTGAGAGAGAGTGAAAGTGCGTTTAAACTGAAAACCAAATAAAAATCCGCTTAAGGGCAGCAACGACGTGTGTAATACTTATAGATTTTTGGCGCGTTCTTCGATTTGTCTCGTCAGGTGGTTGGGGAAACTTGATTGTATATTGTTTATTTTGCACACAACGTGTTGCTTGCTGCCAGAATGAGTTAACTGAAAAATTTTGAACTGACGCTGTGAGCTGTGTGTGTGTGTGTGAAATGTATCTAATCAACTGCTGAGTTGTGGGGTTTAACAAAGTGAAAAATTTAATAAAATAATCAATTCAGTGACGCCAAATTAGATTTTTTTCCCATCAAAGATGGCCGATATGTTGAAAAATTACGAAATTGCAGGAGGCGAAATATAGGAAATATAGATATTTTTAAACTAGGGATGCCGGACATAATAACTATTTATCGATATTTTTAATTAAAGCGACGATAGTCATCTGACTGTTTTTTTTTAAACTTTCCTATAGCTCTTGAAAAATCTTCCCTGTTAACATTATCACTTTGGATTCAAATTCGTATCCCAAATAAAAAATCCCCTTTTAATGAGTTGCGTAAAATCATCTTCAAAAACATCAATTGAATGTCGTTTCAGATTATATTTGATCTGATTCATCGCGACACATTCAATTCGAAATTTTTGCAAATTTCTCATCGATATGTTTACGATAACACACGACTTCGATAACAGTTTGCATAAAAGAGATGCCACATAGTTGTAAAAAAATTAATTTGAAATTATATAAAATAAATTTTTATATTCAAACAAAATGCCATATTTCCGGATAAAAGAATTTAAAAAAAGGGCAGAGTTCCGGTTAGGGGATGTTGGACATTTTTTCCGGCTGAAGCAGTTAAAAACAGGATAGATCTTTCCGGAAAAAAGCCAAACTGGCAACACTGCAGCTGACAGCTGCTAAATCTGAGGTGTGACTCACAATGGCTGGCTATGCAGCAAATAATAGACGAATATAATAAAATGAGTATAATGACTAAATATTATCTCTTTTTGGTTGTATTTACTGCTTAAAATAGTTTATTTCCGTGCCCAAAAGTTGAATATATTTAAAGTTAACATTTCCCAACACTGCAGTTTATATGGGGTAATTAGGAAATTCCCAGCCAAATTTAATTTCCCTACCACAACTATCGATATCACTTTAGTGGGGCCTAATATCGCAAACAATCGAATATGGGCACCCTGCGTGTTCTTACGTGTAATACGGGCACACCGCCACAATAACAAAATAATTACAATTGTAATTTACCATTTAAATTAATTAAACTTACATACAAATATTGTGTTGCCATCAAAGCATATTAACAGTGGTCGAAGCAGAGTTTCTTTCGTGTCGCGTTTTGTGGTGCATTTTATTTTAGCTTACACAACACTCACACAACTCAATTTTTTTTTTTGCAAACCCCCAAAAAATAATATGTGCATGTGTGTAGGTAATTAGAGGTCATTTCTGTGTGTGTGTTTGTGGTTAAGTGTCTTTTTGTGCAACATGCGGCAGTCCAACAATGTTAACATCAGCAACAAAGGACGCTTGCAGTACGCCCACGCCACCAGCGCCGTTTTATAGTACGCGTAGCCATGCCAACAACAACAACAACAGCATCAACAAAAGCAAATTGCGATACGCCAATGGCGTCTGAAGCTACAACAACAACAACAGCGCAGGCAGCGGAAGAACAGACGCCGCCGCACACGCCTACGCCCACACCCACACCGACACTTTTGCCCTTGCTGGCCTCGGCTGCCGCTTGCAATAAACAGCTGCTATTCTGCCGGCGCTTTAAGGATCAAACAGAGAGCGGCGGCGGCGGCTTTTTACGTAACTTTAACTCGTTGCCGTTATTTGTCTATGCTACTTCACCCTCGACGCACGCCAGCTCTGCTGATGGCGTGGGTGTTGCCAAGGAGGCGGCAGCTTTCAGTCAAAAGGTAAGTCTCTCTTTCATTCTCTCTGACTGTCTGTTCTAGTGTTGTGCAATTGATCGTTTCCGTTGCATTGGGCGTTCTGCTCGGCCTGCTGCACTTGTTGTGGCCACCCTCTCTCTGCAACGCTTGCAGCAGCAGAATCAGATCGTCAAAAATTATGCGTTTTTAATGTTAATAAAAATGAAATTCGGGAGTTTTCTGCTGTTGCTGCCGCTGTTGCGGTGATCGCTCAAACGTGTCAGTCATTAATGAGCCAACCACCGCCCGGCCTCCCTGCCGGGGCCGAATGTAACTGTGCTTTGTCTGTATGGTTGGTGACTGGGTTTTGGGGAGGGGGAAGGGGGGGGGTGCTACCAACTGCGTGTGTGTGCAATATGCTTTGGTGGTTACAGGTGCAGCCATTGACTGGCAAGCAAGCTCTCCTTTTGTTCTCTCTCGCTTTCTTCGCTCCCCTCTCTTTGCAACGCTTCACTTGTGCTTGTGGTTGTTATTATTGTTGCAGTTCAGTGAGTTGAGACGTGTGCGCTGCTCATAAGCTTCATTAACAGACGAAACAAAAGCCCCAAAAGCCACGAAAAACAGAGCCTCTGCCAATCTACTCCATTTTCCAGGCGCCAAAGATATATCTCTCTCCAGAATACAGCCGATTTACTTGCGCTTGCCCAAATACATAGGAATGAATTCGGACTAGAATAGCTAGGCCAAAAAGGGAGAGAGCCGTCAGCTTTTCTTTAGAAAATTTACTTGTTAAAGTGAATAAAATATAATCATTTCTACAGCCCATCCTCTCTAGTAAGCTGCTGTGAGATTTTTTCCAGGAAGCTATATTGCTTAGGTCAATCTGCAGCATGTGCTCCTCAGCCAAAGCGCAGCCAAACGGCAAAGCAGAGAGATCGAAGTTCCAATAAAAATTTTGCAGTAGTGTATATTAGGCGACTTCGGTAAGATCAAACGTCTTACTCATGTCCAGAGTACACGTAAAAAGCGAAGGAAGACCATTTTCTAAGTGGATTGCGTAATATCTTTGGAGTCTTTCTATTTCCTCGTATGTCCTGAATCCCCACATTTGAGAGCCATAACACATAATTGAACGGGCAGTGGCTTCAAACGTTCGATTATTGCTTAACTCATGTGCAGCGATGCGACCTCGGTTGTCTCCTACGACCATAATGTTAGTTTTTTCTGTGTTGACTTCCAGACCCCAAAGGCAGCAGTATGTGTTGGAGGGCATTTGGTGAGTTTGCGTACATCAAGAGTTTTACGCGCGAACCTCCAATTAAAAAAATTATATTCATAATAATTTATAAAATTTTGCGATTTTTTTGACCGTTTGATGTATCTTACTTCCTATTTACCCGTCTGATTACCCATTTTATTATTTCATTTTTATGACATCTAAACTCATATATGAATTTAGCAGTTTTCCATATTTTTTCACTGTTTAGTGTACACCTTCTATTTACCCAAATATTTACCCGTCTTCATAACAATATAAAATCATTTATAAATACATATTGCAAATTACAGAGTTTTTGGTCGTTCGATGTACTCCTTCTATTTACCCATATTCATGATAATGTAAAATCATTATATTATTTTGCAAATTTTAAAATTTTCTAATTTTCTAAATATTTACGATAACACTGTGATAGTTTTTTTCAAAAAAAAAAAAAGACAAGACCAAACTCCGTTTTTCTTTTTTTTCGGGTTCTAAAAAAAAAAAAATTTCATTTATATTATTTTTGAGTTACAATCATGGTTTCATACAAAATTTTTTGTTGAAGTTTTTCATTGTATGGCAGCTACAAGAAGTAGTTATCCGATCCGGTCGGTTCCGACATATTATCAGCGTGCAGAGAAAAGAAGACTCTGTGCAAAATTTCAGCTCGATTGCTTCAAAACCGAGGGTGTTCTTATAGCCAATATGTCGAAAAAAGTGAAACTTAACATTAACATTTTATATAACATTTAACACTTTAAACACTTTAACATTTTTATACACTTGAAAAGTGTAATATAATTTTGCCCAGAAGTTTGAAACGCATAGAAGGAATCATCTCCGACCACATAAAGTATATATATTATTGATCAGCGTGACGAGCTGAGTCGATTAAGCTTTGTCCGTCCGTCTGTCCGTCCGTCCGTCCGTCTGTTTCTACGCGAACTAGTCCCTCAGTTTTGAAGCAATCGAGCTGAAATTTTGCACAGAGTCTTCTTTTCTCTGCACGCTGATAATATGTCGGAACCGACCGGATCGGATAACTACTTCTTGTAGCTGCCATACAATGAAAAACTTCAACAAAAAATTTTGTATGAAACCATGATTGTAACTCAAAAAAGTAATGATGCAGTTCGATTCGTAGGACCCGAAATAGGGGGAAACCGTCGAGTTTGGTCTTGTCTTTTTTTTTGACTATCACAGTGTAATTTAAACTTACATAATTTTGCACAATTCGCTATATTATAGCAATTTTAAAAAATCAGGCCCTTAAGGGGGGACATCTAAGTAGCTCAAAAATAAAAAAAGTGGACTTTCAGAATTTTTTTTGGCCAAATGGAAGGGCCAATCGAAAATTTGTAAATGAGGTATTATAGTGTGATACATTTACTCGAAATTGTTTTCGGGTTTTTTGTATCAAAAACAAAATGGCGGTCGTGTATCATTTCTCCGTTGATCCTATTTTTCAGCTGGCCGGACACATAACTCAAGCAAATCTTAACCGATCGATCTGAAATTTTAAGAGTAAATCGGAAATACCTATGGCTATCGATCCACGTAGGATTTTTTCGATATTTGGCTTACTTTTTTTTTTAAAAATTTTTTAAGAATTTTTTTTTTTTTTTAAACGCATGTTATTTTTCATTTCGCCAAAAATCAAAATATCGAAAAAATCCTACGTGGATGATAATGGAGAAAATGATACGGAGAAATGATACACGACCGCCATTTTGTTTTTGATACAAAAAACCCGAAAACAATTTCGAGTAAATGTATCACACTATAATACCTCATTTACAAATTTTCAATTGGCCCTTCCATTTGGCCAAAAAAAATTCTGAAAATCCACTTTTTTTTTTGAGCTACTTAGATGTCCCCCCTTAACAAATAGCCCCACCCATAAATCGCACCGGCATTGCATCATTTTAGACAGAAAACATCTTTTAAATTAAATGAATTCCCCTTAGAAATTTGTGTAACACCCCTGAAAATTGTTTTAATATACACTGCGCGTCATCAGGTTAGCGCCCCCCTTACACTCACCGCCAATGTTCAATAATGTCTAAGCCATTTGAGCTGCAGCTTTGAAATTTTTATATATTATACTACAATCAATTCTCTTTAAAATCAAGGATGCAAACCGGTTCTGAACCGAACCGAACCGCTTTTGTCGCTCGTGAACCGAACCGTAAACCAAATCGGTGTGTTTTCAAAAATGCTGAACCGAACCAAAAACCGAAAAATAAAATGGTTCGGTTCGGTTTGGTTGACAATCAAAAAAGCAAAATCAGCATTAAGCTTCTAAATATTGAGGAAATACTTGAAAAAGCAGAGTTGTTGTAAAAAAGCTAAGAACATCAACCTTATTAAATTTGCTAAGAACCCAAAATTGTAATAAACCAAGTGTTGATTGTATTCTCCGTTGGGGGTCAACTTACTTAAAACTCTAACGTTAACTTTTTATCTTAAATTGAGATTGGCTTGAAATAGAAAGAGAGTATGAGTTTTTCTATGGCTGACAGGCCTGCAAAATTCATGTTGAAAAAAAGGGACGACGACATTGCTCAGTACTTGTCAACTCTTTGAAAAAAAAAGGGCTCCGCCTGTTTTTGAATTCGATTTTTTGGATTCCAGGAATCAAACTTGCTATCAAAAGGAAAAAAAGTTAGCTAAATCTCATTTAATGTTAATAAACAACAAAATTCAAAACGCTAATGAAAACATAGCAGATAATTTTTTAAACTCGATAAGTAAAGAGAAAAAAAGTCGAAATGCTTGCCAAACAATTCAATAATAGGGATTCAATTCCATGAAAAGTAAAATATCGATTGTTATTGTTTTCCTAAAGATAATTTAAGTTTAAGTAAGTATTCAAATGGAAATGTATTCATGAAATGAACCAGTCTTAAAGATCTATCAAAGCAAACTTAGAATTTATAAGAAATTAAATGTTTACTGTATAACAGGGAGTGTTTCACATATCGACGTCGATTTCCGAATTAACTTATGGATTTCGAATTAAAATTGCTTAAATTTATATGTGAAGTGCCAAACATGTCAGAGATTACTTGATCAGGTCAAGAGAAAATTTTAATTTTAATGACGACTTTGATCCGCTTGGCTTTCAGTAGTCGATTTCAAACCGTCAAAGTTTCTAAACAATATCAAGTGACAAAAGATGTTTTCGTCACTTGATATGTAAAGTTGTAGGATTTCAAAACAAAATGAGAACGTTCATACGGAAATTGCCGTCGAAATTTTGTACAAACCCGATTAACTGAAAACCCAAGTCTTTGTTTATGAATAATCCGAATACCAGTATCAAAAATGTATTTCTTTAGTTAAGTAAATGAATAAAGAAGAGCGAACCGAACCGAACCGTAACCGCGGTTCAGTAAGCCCCAAAAACCATGCAATGAACCGAACCGGCGGTTCTAAAACTTTGTGAACCATTGAACCGAACCAGTCCTTATTTCCAAATGGTTTGCATCCCTGTTTAAAATAAAACTACAATGGCTGCTGTAACAATAAAGACAATTTTTTTATTAATATTTGAGAAAAAGTTACAAAAAAGTGTATCAATCGAGAGCGCAAGTTAAAGACGGCTCTAACCGACTTCGATATACCCGTTACTCATGAAAAAACATGCTTAACAGTGTTCCTGCGTTTCTTAGGGTGAACATCTGAAAAGTATGCAATACTTTAAAACTCGGTTATTTACCACATTTTTACCCATAACTTGAGAACCGCTCATCCGATTTTTATCATTTCTTCGGCAAATCGAACTACTATCTCTAATAGGTACGAATCGTCTATCTTTAAAACTGTAGGAGATATAACGTTTTTTCCAAATTGCGGGGGCGTGGCCAAAATTTGAAACAAACTTGATCTGCGTGCAGATAAAAGAAGCATTTGTCCCATACATGTCAAACCTCTATCGCTTACCATCTCTGAGATCTAGGTGTTCATACAGACAGACGAACGGACGGACAGACAGACGGACGGACGGACAGACGGACATGGCTAAATCGACTCGGCTGTTGATGCTGATCAAGAATATATATACTTTATAGGGTCGGAAATGCTTCTTTCTCCCTGTTACATACATTTGCACGACTTTAGTATACCCTTTTTACTCTACGAGTAACGGGTATAAAAATTGGTCATCAGGTTAGCGCCCCCTGCGATAAATTCAATTTAATTAGGTTCATGACCAATAATGTTACGATATAACACCTTTTTATTATATTTTAATCATTTTTAATTAATATTAGTAATGCGTAGTCCCGCCTTTATTTGAAATTACTTTAAAAATTCGATTGTGAATTAAATTGAATAGTTTATCAATATAGTTTAATAATATGGTTGACCAAGCGTGTTTTATAACTTCGACTAACTCTGTTTTCGTACTATATTGCTTTCCGGACTCATACACTTTCCTGGCCAACCATCCCCAGACGTTCTCAATGAGGTTTATGTCAGGAGAGTATGGTGGCCACTCGAGGAGATCAACTTTTTGGCCCTGAATCCATGACTTCACAGATCGGGCAGTGTGGATTGGAGCATTGTCGTGCTGAAAAGTCCACTGCAGGTTTTGAAAAAGGTTTTATAAATGCGGAAAAGCCGTTTTTAGCACGCCGTTATAGTTATGTGCGTTCATGCGCGATGTGACTGATGCTCGCAGGTGCCATAGTATGATATTGCTCCCCACACCATTAAGCCTCCCACCCGGCTGTGCAAGCGGTCCAAGTGATGCTCCTCTTTGCGTAGGTCATGAAAATAATAATTATAACCATCAGGTCCTTCCAAATTAAATTTCTTTTCATCTGAAAAGACAACACGTTGCCACTAGGCAAAATGAAGGCGCATTGCTTTTCTAAGCATATTGAGTGGTGGTTTTTTTTAAATTTTTGCCTCTTCAGGTGCTTAGCTAGCTGTACCGTTGATAAGCTCGCCTTAACACCGGTTTTTTCCCTGGTCTTGGTGGACGAGTTGTGCGAGTTCGAAGTTTCCCTCAGTATTGCTCTTCTATCTGCTTGAGAAATCACTTGATTGTTGCCGCCTCTAAAGTTTTTTCCATAGGATTCCCTATTTTTAAAAAAATTGGCAAGCGTTATTCCGTGTCTTCCTGTTTGTTCGGCAATTTTATGGTTGGATAGTCCAGATTCAAAGTATGCTTCAATCTTTGATTTTTCCACTAAAGAAAAAACTGTTCCTTTGCCCATATTATACATTTATTTCAAGATAATAAATACCTTGAACTTTACAAAAAATTTGGTGGTGAACTAAAATTGCATTTGGGGGCGCTAACCTGATGACGCAAAATAACTGCATGCATTCTTGGCAAAAATAAAACAAAATAGCGCTAGCCTGATGGCGCGCAGTGTACTAAAGATCAGAGACATCGCTCTAGAACGAACCCAGCCACCCCAACCATCTGGTTTCAGGACTCACGTCCTTTGACGTCTAATTTTTTGCGTGTGGTTATACAACTTTTTTTTATTTGGAGTTTTTTGTTCGTTCGTACTTCTCCGTTTCCTCAAGTCCAACTAATCTTGCCTAGATGCACAACCGATTCAGCTCAACACATCTCTCTCCCTCATCCCCCTTAAAACGTCTCTATATAGTTTTCTTCGTGGAATTCTCTGACCACTCAGGGCTGTGAGTTGGAACATAGCTTGCCGGACTGACTAAAAAATCATCCCCCACCGGTTCAGAGATTTTCCTGTTATTTTTATTTAATTTTAAGTTTAACACATTGTTATTATTATTATACACTTGGAGAGAGGGTATATTGAAATTGTTCAGATGTTTGTAACGCATACAACGAATCATCTCCGACCAAATAAAGGATATATATTCTTGATCAGCATGACGAGCTGAGTGGATTAAGCTTTTTCCGTCTGTCCGTCCGTCCGTCTGTCTGTTTCTACGCGACCTGATCCCTCAGTTTTAAAGTTATCGAGCTGAATTTTTGCCAGAGTCTTCTTTTTACTGCACACTGCTAATATGTCGGAACCGCCCATATCGGATGACTATGTCTTATAGCCGCCATAGGAACTATCGGTCGAAAAGTGCGTTTTAATGAGTGGATTATATTTAGAAAAATTGTTTGTTTTAATTCTGGCGATCCAAATTCTGCTTTATTAAAAAATTTGCAAGGGTACAAAAACTTCGGGAAAGACGAAGTTAGCTTGGCCTTCTCGTTTAGTATCACTTTTAGTTGAAAAAAGACAATTTTCATATTTTCTCGCAGATATGAAAAAAGATACGCTTTGAGAAGCTTTATGACCCATATTTGTTATACAATCTCAAAATAAGTTTGGATCTGTAATTTTGTAATATAACTTTATCGGAAAAGTAAACTGAAAAGCTACTGATCGCTTTAGTCAAAGAATTGATTTTTGACGCAGTTTGAGGACCGAGGCTCCACTTTGCTATGGTTCAAAGAATTTTTACTGATTTAAGTGCTGCTGAACGGGGTCCAAAGATCTGCAAGCGCTGCTCGTTTGTTAGGCTGCCTTCACACTGTTCGACACATGACCAATGACATCTAGTTGGCTTGCATTTCCCCATGAAATGCTATGAATTTGACAAGCTATTCAAATTTAAAATAGAACAAAAAGCAGGACTACTAGACTATTATGTGTCATGTGTCGAACAGTGTGAAGGCAGCCTTAGTCTATTCATTATGAGCATTTTTGGCGTTGCCACATGTTATGAATAACTTGTACTGAAAAACCAGATCACCCTTAACATTGTCAGAAGTAAATTGATATTGGATCTTGTTGTTGCATGCAACACTGCTTGCATGACATTTGAAAATAAATTGTTTCTTTTCTTGTTTTCATGTTTTAATAATCAAATCGTTTGACACTTTCTACTGTTTGATTTGTATACGTTTTCTAGCGTGGGCCTCAGGAGAGATGCCACACCCACCACCGCATTCGCGCCCCAATCGATATGATATTATGATTTTATTTTATCATAGAGATCGTGGGCCGCATTTCAAGCTCTAACCCTGACTACGTGGTGATTGTCACTCCAAGCCTCATGGTGCTGTTTTATTGTTGCATTACAATCTCCCCTCCCCCCCTTTCGAGTGTTGTTTACATTTCAAATTTAAATCAATTTTGGTTTTGATTGCGGTTTAAGTGGCAGGTTCCAAGCCTCGCCTCGCCTCTGTCCCATGTCACAATTCTTTATGTTTATTGTTGCCATATGTGTGTGTGTGTGTGTTGTGTTTGTGTGAATAAATGTATCTTTTACTACCCATATTGTGAGACATTGCACATGATTCCCTTCATACACAGGGGTCTTGACTATTCCCACAATTGTTCAAAATGTTCTTGTTTACATTTTTACGATCGATATACAAACATGTACACATTTTACCCCCGTTCTGCTGCTCTTCATGGGATTTGTTGTACTTTTTAAGATAAAATTGGAGAAAATGTTGTTTAGGATGTGCCATAAAATTATGATAAACAACCATATGAGCAGCTGACTAGATCTTATCTTTTCAGTATTTGCTGGCTTGAATAATAAACTTCAAATATAAAACATTTTTCTTTGTTTTGTACAAATTTTTCCATTGACTTTTCAAATAGTTTAAAATTAAACTTTAAATAAAGAGTTGTTCTATAAAACAGCTGGTCCCTAGGGCGAGATACGAATCGTTTAAGTGGCTACCAAACTTATCAGAAGAAAGCATGAAGTGCTTTCAAAAGCAAAGTACTAAAACTATTGGATCAATCGCTGTAATATTTGTTTATTGTTGCTGACGATCAAAGCTTCAGCTGCAATCTATGACTATGAATAAAGTTATTTACTTAAGTTTAATCAATAGGAAGAACCGACCTCTAAGGTGTCCGCTGTATGGCACATCGTTGAGTTTGGCCCAAAAGAACTTTTCAAAGTTACTTTCTTAAAATTAGTTCAAAATTTACCTTTGATTTTAAAGTTCATTATCCATTAATCTAACTATTATATTGAGTTAAAATATTTTATTCCAAATATCATGACTCTGAACTTTCAAATATGTATAAAATGTTTAAGGTTTTTGTAATTAACATAATTTTTTTTTAAATAAGCGAAAAAAAATTTATTCCTACACCCCGGTTCTAATGTGAGTCTAGGTTCACCGACCTTCTAAACCCGAACCCAAAATGTTATAAGTGTTCGAACCCCGGAGTGAACCCCTGGGAGAATATAAAGTGCCGTGAACCAGCTTCGATCTGACCGCTCGGATGAAGGCATAGAGAATTGATAATATCTTCCACCATAGGAACTTCAAAGTCTTTTTCAATATCCCTGTTTCCCAGGTACCATTCGGCTTCCGTAATGCGCCTAAGAATTTTCGTCTGGACCATTCTAATCTTTGACAGGTGAGACTTCGCCGCGATTCCACAGAATAGGCTTGCCTATTCCTGAGTGACAGCTTGTTCTTAGAGTTCAGGAGCCACTCCAGAAGTCGGTCCTCTGTACAGTGTCACCCCAAGGTATTTATGGGCTGCTTTATACTCCATGGGTGTCACGACGGGTGTAATAAATCACCGAAGCAAACTTGTCCGTGCTTATGGTAATGTTCTATCTAGCGGCCCAGTTGCTAAACCTATTCAGGTACTCTTGAAGGGCATCTGTAACTGAGTAAATGCATTTGTTGCGGTCAAATATGGCCGAGTCGTTAGCAAATGTTGCGATAAGAAGGTCTTAGGGGTTTTCGAAGGAAACGCTACAGGCTCTGGGCATATCCGTGAGTAAATAGGGAGTATAGCGTAGGGCCTATCACTCTACCCTCTATGTCGCTTCGTTTTGTGCTACTTCAATGGATCTGTCCGTTAAGAAGGTCTTGATTAGCTGGATACAGTTGGGGTGGGAGGAGTTTCTTGAGAGAGCAGACCTTCGTGCCACACTTTATCAAAGAACTGCTGGATGTCAAGGTAAACTGCCACTACATACTCTTTCCCATCAAACCCTGTGAGGATGTAGTTGACCACTCGATGTAACTGTTCGGGAGTTCTATGGCTCAGCCAAACTAGTAAAGTGGTATGGCGTTTCGCATAGATCGTACATCGAGCATTCTCCGCTTAAAGATCTTTTCAAGGGTGGATAAACGGCTAATCGGTAGGTAGGAATCAAGGCAGGAGTGCGGTTTTTTCCACTCTATTATAGAAAATTGCCATTTTTTAAAGTCTACCCATCATAAGTCTTTAATTACAACATCATATAGTTATCTAAGCACACTTCAAATAGATAAAAACTAGTCTATTTCTCTAGATCTTCAGATTGACGCCCGGGTAGCCCTTCGCATTGAGTCCGGTCACCTTGTAAGTGGTGCCTGCTGGAGCCGGTTGTTCGTTATTGGCTGAAGTTGTCACATATAGAATATCCAAATTTGGACCACCAAAAGCCACTGAGGTTATTTGTTTGGTAGGGATCTTGATCTCCAGTAGAACTTTACCAGTGCTTTAAAGAAAATCGATTGAGTACAATAAATAATACATATGAATTTGCTTCTTCAATTCACCTGGGATTCACTTTGAAAACGGTGGCACCATTAAAGGTGGCCACATAGATGTTGCCCTCGGTATCAATGGTCATGCCATCGGGAGCTAATTTCTCTTTACGCAGGCTATAAATCACTTTTGGATTGCTAACCGCTCCAGTCTCCAAGTTATAGTCAAACGCCTTTACCTCATAGTCATTCGTATCGATGTAGTAGAACTTTTTGGTCTTCTCATCAAAGGCCAGACCATTGGAAATGCCCACATCGCTCTTTATCAAGTTAACCTTCCCGCCAGCCTGCCAGCTGTACAGCTCGCCCTTGCGTTGTGTGAAAATGTTACCCGTACAGCACATCGTGCCTCCAAAGAAACGTCCGCGGGGATCAGTTTTGGCATCATTCAGGCGATTCTCCTTCAATTCTGGCTGCACTTTGAATAGCGTTCTTAGTACTTTGGCCACCGGTGAAATGCCATCCCAGCTCACTATAGCACAACGACAGTCACAGCCAACGGCAAACTCCTGAGGATTGCCCTCAATGGGTAGAATAAATGTGGCGAAAGTTTCGCCTTCAATCTTGGCCTTGTACACCTTGCTCTGGTTGTAGTCGTAGCGATGTAGAACGGCACGTTCCAAGTCCACATAGTAAAGACTTTGTCTGGATACATCCCAGTGGGGACCCTCACCCAGATAGGCATAAGAATCGGGCAGTGCTTCAACCTTGTAGGACATCTGCAAATAAACGTAAACTATTAAATTTCAAATTCAAGTAATTGAAAATTCCAAATCATCCACCTTTGCGCGGAGAACAACGTTTTTAAACTAAAGTTAATGTCAGTGTTATGAGTGTTTTTATAGTTCAATCTGACAACAACAACACAAATGTTTTATAAGTGGGCTGAGCTCTCACCTTATCAGATAACAAAGACACGAATACATACACCTCCTCAGAGTACGAGGGCCACTATTTTCAGTTATGAATATTTTCTGCTTTCGCACAATATTGACGATTTTGAACAAATTTGGATGAATATAACAAATAGGTGCCATATTAACCACTGGCCTGTGGCGTTTCCAGGGCCCAATTCATCAAGCTCCAGTTCACCTAACTAGTTCACATATCACTAACAAGTATCGATGCTCGATACTCTCGAACTTAACCTAATCCGTGTAATGGGCAAAAAACATTAAACAAATTCACATTTATAAAGTGCCAACAATGAAACAGTCTATAATTAGGCACCACCTTGTCAAAAAATGAGCCGGGGCTGGCGGATCTGAACTAGCACAGGCACATATGTCCAGTCAACTCGACTACCTAGCTACAGACACTCATGTCCGATCCACAACATCGACATCAGCCATTGACATATGTATAGTCAACACATGTACAACCAACTCGGCCACATTCAGCTAAAACCCTCACGTCTATACATCAACTAAATTTTCGAGCTTAAAAAAACAAACATATGGATTCCAAATTCCTGCGCAACAACCAATCAAGCAACCACAACATCCAGCCTCTAAAGCCTCCATTCACGAGGAACAACACACACAACATATCTTGGATATAAAAGCCAGCATTTAGTGACAACTTCCCTATTAACTCTGTGGAATCTACGCATCGTTTAAGGGGGGAGGCTGTGGCGGTTCTGGTCCCAGTTTATCCAACACCAATCGCAGATCCAGTTCATCTTACTAGTTCACATACTGTCGATGCTCGATACTCCTGCCTTTTTGTGTCTTACATCTCTAACTCAAACACACACACACTTAACTCTCCGCCGTTCTGTGATGTTCATTCTTACTGGCAGCACGCCGTCTCCAATAAACCGAACTTTATTTATACACAGTTAAAAATCTGCAAGGGTTTATAGGCATTTCCGCCAAAAGGTCAACCAGGGCCAAAAAATTAAAAGAGGTTAAAAACCAGAATTTAAACCAGGGCGAGGTTCGAACCCGCAAAACTTTTTGGGTTCGGGTTCACGGAGCGGGTTCAGAAGGTCGCTGAACCTACGTTCGGGTTCGAACCGGGGTTCAGGAATAATTCTTCTTCGCTTATTCACAAAACATGTACGTAAATTCAAACAAATTTAGTGCCAATTTCCCTTAATCCAGATAGCTGCTATGTTTCAGATCTAATTTAGTTTATATTACATATGGCACTATGTAGAAGATGAGAAATCGGACCTTGAACATTTTTTTATATATATATAGAACAGTGTGGTGGTTTTTTGGTTTTCCCCCTTGATGTGGGGGGTAAAGTAAGGGGGGGTTGGGTTTTGGGGGTTAAACCCCCCCCTGGCCATCGTGGAATATATTTTTATATGCAAATTACTGTACTAAGAACGAAGCATCTAAGGAAAAATTGGTAAATTGGACCCTATTTAACCACAATTTTAAAAAAATATCATCGATGGACCGCGAATTATATAGAATTATTATACATTTAAGTCGAGGCGGTCATCCAAGGTTTCTTTTTTAATTAATTTTTAAAATTTCCGGTTTTGTTCTACAAATATGTGAACTATTTTTTTCAAATAAATAAGACGACATTAGAATTTTTGAGCGATTTAACCACAGAGCTTAAAAGCAATAGCAAAATACAAATGACGTGTACAACATTTTTTGATTTAAAGTTTTGTTTTACTTGAAGGAAAAATTTTAAAATTTGCTCTACACATCTCGCAAAGTTTTTCAATGATTATTAATTGAGGGCTCTGCGAAATAAGACCCTAAAAATTAAATGACATAACGCGACAACAATTTATATAGAAATAAACCACCACCTTTTTTTGATCAAATTTGTAGCGTTATTTCCTTTGGGGCATTATTTCTTAAATAAAATTTCAAATTGAAATGAGACCGCAAACCCAGTATAATTTTATAAGGATATAAGACGGCACTTTTTAATATGGATTCTTGGGTACTTTTAATTTTATTATTTTTGCTATTTACAAAAATCGCACGATTTTTTGTATCAAATTTTCATTATGTAATTAAAAAAATTGATTCAATTTTAGCGGCGCAAGCGAAAATTTGAAAAAAAAAATAGAGCGAGTTTTGTATATCAAATTTTTGAAATTGGTGTATTATTTCCCAAACTTCGGCCTTCTTCTTTTTTCGGGCTTTATTTTATCGCAGTGAGGCCTTATTTTCATACTTCAAATTGGGGTATTGTTTTATAATGATATAACACCCCAAATTTGGGGCCTTATTTCATTTTATATTTTCGGGACTTACAGTGCCGCTCAACTGATTAGGTTTGAAACTTTGTATCTCCGTAACAAGTACTCCGACTTGAGCGAAATAAATTTTGTTTCATATAGAAAACAGTCATTTGTGAAATAGTAAAGTTTCTGTTCTGTTGGTTTTGTTTTTATATAATTTTTAATATTTTTTCAAAAAACATAACAAAAATCTCAATTTTTTTGGCTCATCTGAATAGGTGAATAGGTGTATTTCCTGCTGCCTTAATTGAGCGGTTTGTTCATTAACTCATAAACTCGTTACCACGCGCATTTAAAAAAAAAATTTGCCTGCGGCGCTCTATCTTTTTCAATTTTACCTCCAAACCAGAGACTAAACCCGAAATTAAATTCAGTTTGAGTCAAGGCATTCAAATTGGCCTAAGGCCTTTTTTACTTGTACAGGAATCGGACAAGCGAAACATTCCCGTTTTCTATAAAATATATCTGAAATCGGTCGGATTGAAAAATTTTATGTATACTGTATACATATCGCTCACTCACTTCAATACTGGCATAACTCAAAAAATACGATTTTTGACTTAATGATGCAGAAATGTGCGCGCTCTTCTGTACGATTTTATGCAAAAATTTTCGTAATGCTATCTCTTCTACTTTCCATGTGAAAAGAGAATATGTCGCAATATCATTTTCCAGATTCATTTTCATGTTGATGCAAGAACCGCCATATCCCAGTTGTCCTGCTGTCGATATTGAGCAAACATACTTCGTCTTTCTGGTAAAACATCATATCTCCAATGTTTATTAATAAGCATTCTAAATTTATAATACTTCACTTAAGTTAAAACTAAAAGAACCATTTTTTTTTTGGTTAAATCCATCGAGAACTTCGAAAGTGTTTTTCTCAAAATGGATTATTTTGAGTTATGCCAGTATTGAAGTAAGTGAGCGATATGTGTTTACGGAAACCGCTTGTAAAATGTGGATTTTAATAAATTTTCGAAATATTGCTCGTTTTTGGGGGCCATAATGTGACAATTCGCCCTTCTCAGAACCTTTCTATGTTTTGTGTGTAGAATTCAGTTTTTGAAAGAAAGTCGCAGTGGACTTTTGTTAGTTCTTGTAGGTCCACCTCAGGAACACTGAATTAATTTAAAGAATTAACCTCTTTGCTCTTTGCGCAGCGTTTTGAAAAATTTTGACACAGTAAAACGCATTTGTGCTGAACCTAAACTTTCAGAATTAATTTTGTTTAGGTTCATAAAAATGAAGACGCAGTTAGTTTTAATATATTTAAATTTATGTTGAAGAAAAAATTGAAAAATATGGAGGAAATGAAGTGTTGTTGAATTCTAGAGGTAACTGCAAAATCGTAGTACTATCAAAAAAAAAAGTATATGAAAGTAGAGCCTTTGTTTTCGCCTTTGAAATCCACCCCCACAGAAAAAAAATTTCTTCGGAAAACCCCCCCCTGAATAAATCCTGCGTACGCCACTGATATAGAAGTTCAGAGGCTTGTTAACATCATATTCGAACTTGGATAATCGGACTTTTTAGCGGACTCCAGGTCAGTAAATCATGAAGGAATGAGTTTTAGAGATATGAGTGATGATAAAAAATAGTCCGCAATGAGATTATTATTGTTCGTGAAGCATATCACAGTTAGAGCGAGACGGGCGTATTCTCAAGTGCACTTAGAGAGCGCAAGTAACAGCGAACAGCTGATTAATTTCTGACAGCGCAACCGTTAGTTCTATTTACTTAGACTTTTAATACAAGACTCGACAAAAAGGGGGATGGTCGACTGTACAGATGTTTTAAGAACCTCCCGCTTCTATTATAAACAGGCTTTGCATATCTTCTGCAAATTCACAGAGGTCATTGCTATGACTGTTCGGGAATTCCAAAGGCAGCACAAGTGAAAACGCTGGGAACTCCAAATTGACAGAAGACTTTGCGTGTGCGTTAGCACCTTCTTCTTTCTGTTTTGTTATTTATTTATATGATATTCTTTGTGCTAGAAATACAGGACTTAGTTAAAAGCACTAATTACAACGACGATCACGAAGACAACAGTCGATGGGAGTAATACAGTATTTTCAAAGATATTATTTATTAGTTCCATTTAAATATTATATAATGAAGCAAAGTGTTTCTTTGTAAGCTGTTTTTATTCCAAGGCTGACAAATATTGGAAAATGGCAGCCCAGAGAAATTGTAAGAAAACATGTTTTTGAACCGAACCCCTTTCTACTTTTTTTTTGCTCCGGTTCAGGTTCGGTTCGGACTTCCCAAAAATTCCGGAGTCTCAGACTACGGAGCGGTCTGATTTAAACTACAGTAAGCTAATCTTACATTTACTTATAACCCAATTAAGTATATTCGGCTTTACGGCCGTGCTAGCGCAAATTTTTCTTATTTTGATATTAAATTTGCTTAATTTTTTGGAAAAAAGTGACTATAGATTACATGTACTTTCGCTATCTAAAATCTTTGTGATGGTACAAAGTGAATGTAATTAACTAAAAGTTTTTGATTCGCATCAGAATTAGCAGAAACCACATAAATATAATGGTGACTAAAATGTCACCATTAAAATGCTTAATCTTATAGTTAAATAAAAACTGTAAATATATTTGGGTGAAATCAAAACCATTATAAAGAGACATCAATGCACTACATACTAAAATTTATCAGACAAAAAAGTCTTGCGGTATTTTTTATTGAATTTTCAATTGTTCATAAAATTGGTTATAATAATGCGATTTAAGTCAAATATGCGCCGTTTTGTTCGATGACGAGTTCCCAACGAGATGCCAACTTCATAATGCCCCTTTTATAGAAGCTCGCTTCCCTATTGGCAAAAAACTCGGAGAGCCAATTTTCACAGGACTCTCTTGTGGCCAACTTCCAACTTCCAAGCTCGTTCGCCATGGACAGAAATAGGTGGGAATCACTTGGTGCGAGATCCGGACTATACGGTGGATGCAAAAGAACCTCCCATCCGAGCTCTCGGAGCTTCTGGCGCGTCACCAAAGATGTGTGTGGCCTGGCGTTGTCCTGATGGGAGACAATTCGGCCTCTGTTGATCAAAGATGGCCTCTTCTGCATGAGTGCTGCATTCAAGGGGTCCAGTTGTTGGCAGTACAGGTCCGAATTGAGCGATTGGCCATAGGGGAGCAGCTCATAGTGGATGATTTCCTGCCAATCCCACCAAACACACAGAAGAACCTTCCTGGCCCTCAATCCAGGCTTGGCCACCGTCTGGGCAGCTTCACCGCTTTTCGACCACGACCGTTTGCGATTTATTATTATTATTATTTTGCTCAATGTTTGCGACGCTTTTGAATCCAACTCACAAACGGCTTATAAAGGGACAAATCAACGATAATATCAAACGAGAGGCTTCCGACGGGCGCACTTCAACACTCGCACGTGTTAGCGCGTGAAAAGAGCTTTCCAAAAAGCTCTAGCGTGAACCGATGCGACGAATACAACTAGAACTACGCGCTTGTAAAGACAAGCTTGCGGAAATACCGCAAGACTTTTTTGACAGGATTGCTTCAGGATTCGCTAGAATCGGCGTTTGAATGGTTTCCCGCAAAAACCACTTCTGTTTTTGTCACGTGCGAATGTCATGTTTTCTTTCGATTATCTTGAAATTAAAAATTTCTCCAAAATCGATCTTTGCATCAATTGTAGGGCTATTAAAGAGCTATACGTTAAGCCTATTGTGAAAATAAAAATCCGTTTTATATTGACTTTTTACCTGGGAGGGAAAAAGGTGGGGCGTTCATCTTAACCAAACTGCACAAAGTGGTAAAATACGCGCACATTTGTCGGAACCGGCCGGATCGGATGACTATAGCAAGCTTCATAAGACGACGGTTGAAAAACAGTAGTGAGAAAACTTTGTTTTTAGTGCCGCCACGCCGTTAGTTTAAGATTTCACAAAATTCACCAATTGCGAAACGGAAACTAGTTAAAAAAGGCTGGGGAAAAACTTTTTAATCGCAACGCCGTAAAGTAAAATTTTAAAATTTCGTTAAGCCTTGTCAAAATCGGACAACCATCTCCATAGGTGTCATAAAAAAATAAACTGAAAACTTCTGCCTTCCATTTCTAAAAAAACCTGAGCTAATCAGTCCAAACCCAGCCAGGGGTTTTTACTACCAAAAGTACCTTTCAAATTATGTAGGTTTCACAGTATTATAAGAGATTGTGCCAAAATATTGGGTTAATTGACCATAGTGCAGTGTGCACATTGGGTCAGATTGTAAATGTTCTGCAACTTTGCAAGGATTTTTCGAGATAATTATATTTTGCTGGCCAGATGATATTTCCAAGACATTTTCAACAAACTGTTCTGAGCAATATTTTGCTAAAAAAGTTCAAACTTTATAATAAGTTATAAATCGTATGCTTAAGGGGTAATGGAAATTTTTGAAAAGCATAAATATCTAACAAAAGTGACTCTCTTCCGTTCCCGAAGCCATTGATTAAACCTTTCCAGTTGGTAATGCTCTCCATGGCAACGTTGTGTTTTGTGTGTGTATTGGTTGCCCTTCATGTGTCCCACTGGCACTAAGTTTTGTGTCTATGTTGTTCCTAGCCCCACCTCGTTCTGTACGCCTTTCCGTGTAATTAAGCAGCGAGATAAGAAAGGCCGTCCAAGTGGCCAGTGGGTCACTTGTGCGTTGTCGCCTCTTGCTTTGGCTTTTGCTGCTGTTGCACTTGTTTATTTGTCTTTAGTTGGAAGTGCAGCAGCAGCCACAATAAAAACTAATGAGTTACTTATGTGGTCTGTTGTGTGTCTTGGCCAGCCAGTGCATTACCCTTTGCCACACTTTAAACGGTTGCATTCTTTTGATTTCTTTATTTTCTTTTATGCGTGGTGTGAAGTTATTGTAATTATCTGTAATTGATTACCTTCTAAGCAAAAGATTTTAAAGTGGAAAAATGTTTACCTACAAATTAAAGTTTCAAGTGTGGTGAGTGTGCAGGGAAATGCGTAAACAAATAAAATTTCATTGTTGTTGATAAAATGCTCTTAAGTGACTCTGACTCTCTTGCGCTGAGCAATTCTAGCCATATTCCGCTCTTCATTCAGCCGAATGCTGACTACAAATAAACACACTCAACTATAATTTTAGCCACAAAAATATTTTAATTAAATGTTAATATTTATTTTAGTCTTGTTTATTAATCCTCCGATTAAGGAACTTTTTGGTTTGCATGGTTTGGTTTAAAGAAAGTTTATATATCGAATAAAACGAGTGAGTCATGCTGCTTAGCTCTGCCAGGGCTAACTATTAGCCTGAGTTTCACTCGGCAACTCACTCAGCTCTCTCTCTCTCTCTCTCTCTCTGTTTGTCTTATTCAGCTCAATCCAGCTGGCAGCTGTTTTCGCTCGCTTCTCGTTTCTTTAGTTGTCAAACAATTGTAGAGCCGCGTACAACGCGTAACGCTTTGTTGGTGTTTTTTTGTATACTTAGTTGGAAAAGTATCTGAAAGATACGTGTGATTGTTATTTTGTAAGCATTGTAACAAGGATTTGTAAAGTGTGCCTTTAAAAGATTTATGATCAAAGTTGGCCAAACAACTTTTGCGTCATCTTCCCCTGCGCTGCTGAATCATACATACAACCTTTGTTTTAAAGACGCGCTTCGATCGCGCGTTCTACATTTTTAATAACTTTATCCTCACTCGCTCTCGCGCTATCTCTCTCCCTCTGCGTGTGTGTGTGTCTGTGTTTAAACCTCAAACATAATTTATATATTTACCAAATAAAGATTACGAAATATCTTTCAAAAAAGTGAAATTTTTTATCCAAATAAATATCCAAAATCAAAATAAATTTGCATTTGTGCAAAAATTAAGTTATTGTGACCGACAACGATTTCATCATCATCATCAAAATAAAAAGTACCACTTAAGCGAGTCTACGCTTTCATTTGGATTAAACAATTTTCGGCCAACCGCAGGCATGCGATGCTCCGATTTCCACATTCTACTGAGACCCGTTTTAAATGAGATCAACTAGATAAATGGTGCGTATCTTTAAAGCCATATCGTTCGTACACTTTTATCACTAACCAAATGCGGCTTGATAAATGGGAATTTTTCCATATAAATTGATTTGGACTGTAGCCGGAAGTTGGAGCAGTTAAAAGCGTTTAAAGCCGATTCGGGTTTCTGGCTGGAAATAATGATTATGATGTGGTTTTTGATGTAGCATAGAACCAAGATTGAAGTGAAACTTGAAGATGCATCAAGCTGTTCATTTTCAAGCAATGTAAACAAGTTGAAGTTTTTGCACTTAAAGCTTCAAGTATGCTTCATTTGTTAGTTTCGAGACAACTGTAAATACTTCAAACACTTTTATGTATTTTTAAAATTATTTAAAACACTTCAGCTTACGCAAAACAGTACATTTTTTAATCTTTTCCATATAATATTTAGAATATCAAAATGTATTTATTTGCTTTGAGCGAAACGAGCTGGTCAGCAAGGGCCAAACGGAACACTATGTGCCCATTGTCGAGCCAGCTAAAAAATCCCAAATATTCTAATTATAAATAAATTCAATGTGGATAGTCAGCTTTAAGAACAAATACTTAACATTTAGTTGGCCAAATGTCATATCGGAACTTCTTACATTAAAGGTTTCACATTACATCAAGCTTTTGAAACCAAAGAAAGTAGAAAACTTTAAATATTACAAATGTTTACATGAAAGGAAAGATAACTAACATTTCATCTTTTCTTTCTTTTTTTTTTTTCCAAATTTAAATAATTCAGAAAAATTTTTTTTGAATAGAAAAAATCTCTATAAATATTAATTATTATTTTGTGCCTTCACACAAGGGGCCAGACGAAACTACCAATATGAAAAACATGTTTTTTTCTCCACTAATTTACTAAATTATTTTAATGGCTTAGACCAAATACTTTAAAATAATAACCATATTTTCCATATTAGTGATGCTATATATAATAGACACACACACTGACAAGAGACTTAACTACATAACGGACACGGAAAACTGTGCGCACCCATACAGACACTTACTGACCAAAAAAAGTCAGTATCCAACTCCACACCGAACGAAATAGACATGTAAAAATATATTGGAAAAACAACATGCACATCTGTGTGTTTTACAGTACAGTTTACTTGACCTCAAGCCTGCAATACTCAAATTCTTTTAAAATAGAAAAATTGGTGGCTGGGCGTTAATGGCTCCACCTTATTTTTTAGGACTGCTAAGTCTGTCTCTCTGTGTAAAATTCATTCATTCAAAATTTTGATTTAAAGATATATGCAGTCATGTTCTCAATTCCAATTCCACCGCAACTTGGAATTATCAGGCATGTTCTTAATTCCACTTCCACGGTAAACTTTCGAAAGTGGAGTTGATTTATGCTTCACAACACCAAAACGAAAAAATGGTTCGTTTTGAAACGTAATGGTTTAAGGTCGGTTTTCCTAATTCTGTGATCAATTTAGAAATTAATAGTAAAATTTAATTGGCATTCTAGTCTTTATTTGATTTAAAGATATTTGTTTAATGTGTGCAGATTTTGGCTGTGCAAACGAAAACGAAGAGTGAAATCTTAAAGTCGGCCGCTCTCATTTCCGACTGTTCCATTTTCGATCCTTTCGCTTGGAATTCTGGTGTCTCTCTTGATTATAGTGCCATTCTCGCTTGGTCCTGCGGATTGCAAAAAGTAAAATGAGAGCAATTTCATTCGATGTTAAGAACACAAAAACAAAACCAAGCGGAATTGCTTGTTAGTCGGTGGAATGAAAATTAATTGTCAAACTACGCTATCTTTCAGTTGCTAGATGTACATAAAGTAAATTTTTCTTACATTTGTGATCAATAAGGAAATTGTTAGTGAAATTTGATTTGTAGTTAATTGTTTAATTGATTTGTTGAGCCTATAAGTCAGCCTCTCTCATTTCTGACTGTTCTATTTTTGATTGTTTCGATTTTTTATACTGCAGATACAGAGTATACTATAGTTGGGCTTGACTCTCAATTTCGTTGTCAATACCAAAATTTAAGTTCCTTTGAACCTTAACAATTACATTACTGAAAAAAAGTATAAGATAGGTCCATAGAGTTATAGAAGTTAGGATGGTGGTTAAAAAGATGTGCTGTGTCATATGGCCCTTGACCACATTTGGTCACCTTTACCGGATAATTATTCAGCTGCCCGCTCTTCCCTTGGCGTTATCGTGCGAGCGTGATCTCGGTAGAGATGCTGGCTGGCAGTACTCAAGCAAAGACCGCTAAAGATTGAACCGGGATGTTTATGAAACAGCAGTACGGTTGACCAGCCTTTTTTGTGTTCCTGTTTAAAGTTTTGTGCAAACATAACCTGACCTCGAGCAGTCACAAACCTAAAGGTTTTGATTATCATAAAGGTCGTAAAAACATACACATATATTTTTCTTCTTAGGCTTTCGAGCTTGAGTTGTCAATGTCCTGAGCTCATATCATACCTTTCTCTGGCTCTGCTGGTTGTGTCCTCAGCGTTGAAGCTTTTGTAAGCTCTATGCCCGTTTTCTGCACATGTTGCCAGTGGCAACTTCTCAGCTCAGATTGCCGAACCCTTTACTATAGTGTGACATATTTTTTTCTTAGGTTCAGCGACCTATCCCCCTCTCAAACACCCACTTGCATACCGTCCCTTCTTCTATATTTTATTGTGCATTCATTTTCGCGGTGATGGATGTTGTCCCCTGCTGAAACGCTGCTGCACTTACTCAGTTACTTATAATTATGCCTGTAATAATTCCATCACAAAATGACCACTGCGAATTGACATTTTGCCCACTCACTCTTTCGCTCTTTCTCTTTTCTTGTGTGTTTATCTAGTTAATTAAACAACAAATAACATAGCTATTATTTAATTTTTAATTGTTACAGCACAGTAATTTATTGGTAGCTACATAGTTTGCCGGTTTGTCTGCCTTCCCTCATTTTGGGGATTTAGTAAGAAGCCTGTAATTATTGGTCTCTCGCCCTAACATTCTATTTCACTCACTTGTTTCATTCATTCTCTTTTGGATTGATTATGCACGGTCTTGACTCGGTCCCCCCTCTCTATAAAATGCATAAATTTCCATGCGGGTCCCCTGGTTAACTCTGTGCTGGCTACATAGCAATTAATGTACATATGCACATAGCTACACGCTCTCCATATGGCAACTGTGCTTGAGTGTGTTGTATACACTGAACACAGTACATAGCTGCCATATTAAAACATTGTTTTACTGTTTTTTTTCGACTTCTTTTGTTTGACTTTTGCTCTGTTGCTCTGTTGGCATTTTTAATTGTTGTGGCTGCGTTTTTATGCGCTACTGTCTTGTTATTGTTTAATAATTCAGCATATTCCGTATTGAGGTGCGGCGAAAATTGTCGCCAAACTTTGGTCACAACACATTCGTCAGCTAATTAACCACTGCACCAGTGGCCGCCTTTCTTTTTCTACTTTTGTTTTCTTCTCCACTTTGCTAATTGCTTATCTAAAAAAACAAAACAAAAAACATTAAAAAACGAGAGCAAAACTAATTGAAAATTGCTGTAATTACGAAAGGGTTTTCTACGTGTCGTTGAAAGAGACTTGAATCCAACTTATCAGAATAATGTTAATAAATATCAAGTTTGGACGCGACTCCATTAAATACAAAAAAGTTATTTTTAAAAAGGCACAAAAAAAAAACATTTAATTACTATTGTATCTGACTGTTTTTTGTCGGTTTTTGGGCTTTTATTTGCATACTATTTACATAGGATTGTATATACACACTTCTATTATTTGCATTATCAATACGGGTTTCTTCTGTTCATTCTATTTACAACGACTGTCCTCGTTCGTTTCAGTCTTATCTACTCTACTGCGTTCTCGTCTTAAAATACCTTAAAGCTAAAATACCTATCGATATATTTCTACAATTGGCGGCAATGTGCAAATAATGGCAAAACATAATTCTCGAATAAAAAAAACTTTTTAGTTTTAATATCATTCACTTTATCAACATATAAACTAAATTTTGTGCAGCTCCAAAGGTGCCAAGCCAAGCTTGATTTGTGATAATAATAGAAAGTAAACACAAATCAAGAGTTTTTCAAACCCGTTACTTTGTACATTACTTTACACGATGCAAGTATTTTCGGCCTACTGTTTTTCCTTAAGCGAGATGAATCATCTTTTTTTTTTACACTCTGCAATTCACACTGGATGCTTGCCGAAGTCATGCATCACTGTGAGTCAGAGAGAGAGAGAGAGACAGTCACATATTTCGTCCTCTTTTCTTGAAGCTGTTGTAAAGCCAAAAAGTTCAATTTTTATCTTCCGAACCAAAGCAATAATTGGGCCATCTCTGTTTACTCTGTTCACGAATTTTCGTACTTAAATCAAGAACTTTCAGTTTCTATAGTTTAATAAGCCAGGAAATTCTTCATTTAAGTACGAAATTTCTTGATTCAAGAGCGTTTTTAAAAATCTTTAAATTCTGGATTTCTAGAACGATTTGGATATGTTAAGCACGATTTGTGATTTTTTGAAGAACTTTTAGAGCTCAAAATAGCCAAACTCTGAAAAAAAGTAGAGAATTTCACTCTTGAATCAAGAGCATTCGTTCTCGAAAGTACGGTAAGAGTGTTGTTCAGAAACACGTCCGACTTGACCGAGCGACGCGTGGTGTTGGTCTTCCTCCCCCACTCACCATTAACCAAGCACGCACTTTTTTCTAAGCTGATTGATTTAGAGGTAGCTAATGGGACTTAAAATCGGGACCACCAAGACTGTTGCTACTTGGCATCAGCGAAATTTCTCTTTCTCAGTGAGAGCGCGTCCAACGCTATTCTCTCTTGTTTACTACCCCTCCCTGCCCTTGCCACTAAGAACCAAATTGAGAACGAATTTATCTCGATTTCATGAGCAACATTCATTTCTTTTTTGAATATTTAACGGTCAATTTCGAATTGAAGAACGAAATGATCTTAAATTAAAACTTTTTTTCTTGAATCAAGAATTTTATTTCTATTTCTCAATTTTTAACGGTCAATTTAGAGATTAAGAACGATTCGTACTCAATGTAAAAATTTCCAAGAGCGAATCGTTTTTACAAAATAGACCGAAACAGGATAATATCAAGAGCGGCTTTTTAAGGCCGAATCGTTCTGAGAAGGAAATTAAATTGCAAGACAATTTCTAAAATACTTCACTAGGCAGATCAAGTTCATTTTTATTTTTTGACACGCTCCCTCTCGCCTCCGAAAATTGCAAAAATGGCTTATCTCACAAAGTTTTGCAGATAGTGTTTCATACCTTTTAAGCATATAAAGAAATCAGTATTATTTATCGATCCGCCAAAAGAATAGAGCGGTCTGAATTAACCATCTAAAATAAACTAAAACCTAAACAGAACCTTTTTCCGTACCGAAACACAATTCCCTAATAACTCCCTAGTAAATCAGCCAAATGTTTGTTTTATCATTGGGAATAATACTTGCTCCCGAGTTTACATACATTTGTCGTTTTCCCCATGCAAATGCAGTTTCGTCAGCTGTCTGTATATTATTTGCAAGCGCGTAACTGAGTTTATTTATAGTTGGGGCTGGGCCATAACCTTGACGCCGTTGTTGAACACAAAAAGCAAAAACCGTTGTTGGCACTTCGAGTGGCCCTCAATCTGGATGGGATTGTCTTAACTCCGACTTGTGAAATTTCACACAATTTTTATATGTCCTCCCTTCGAGCTGCAACCCCTGAGAAGCGGAACATGTGGAGCATATACTTTAATTTATTTTTATTTATTTGCAAATTAAGTATTATTATTAAAATTTCGTAGTCGCAATTGTCATGTGATTTTCACTCAGTTCAATTTTTATCACTATTTGCTTTTTTTTTTGTCATTGTCATGCATTGTCGTTGTCTTTTCTCACTGTTTTGTTGTCGCTGTTCTACTTTCTACGGTTCGCCGTTGCGTGGGTAGCTCGAACAGTTTTGCAATCTAGTTACAATACTTAATTTCGTAACAATTGCATTGGGAGCGTAATTGCCATAAATAAGCCAAATTGCAATGACTAAAATAATAATGAACAAAGCACGAGCCATTGGCCCGGCAGCGTTGAGAGCATAAATTGCGCTAATAAAGCGCACAATTAAAGTCGCTGAAGTCGTCTAGCAAATTGGCAACACTTTCCAATTGAAACGAGTTGCCGTCTTCGTGGAGTAAAAAAAAATTGAATTTGGGTTAGATGAGCGAGCGAGTTTTTGGTTTCCCCCGATCTCCCACAACCACTGCTGTCTCATCTTCCCCAACGTATTTTTGTCAAATATGTTTGCGCTGCCTGCTAGGAATGCGGAAATATTGTTTATTTTTTCGTTTTCTTTTTAAATGTTTACGTGCACTTTTCTCTTTTGCTTTTTTAGTTGCACATTCTGCTTGTTTGTTTGCCAAGCCATTTTTACATGCTATTCGTTTTTCCTTTCAACATGCGTTAACTGAATGTGTTGCCATGGGGCGCAAAATTGTCTACACAGTTTCTTTTGGTGCATGACATTAAAGTTTTAAATTTAACTGCAAGAGCTAAATGTCGTTGCTTCTTGTTGTCGTTTTATTTTATGTGCGCACAATTGAACTTTGCCAAGTGCGTTGTATTGCGCCTTTTATAAAGTCGCCCTACTTTCCAGGCTTTATTGGGTGGCATGCTTGCAAATGTAAATGGAGAAGACTCTGGAAAATCGTGAAATGACTAATTGATCTCTATCAATTTGAGTATTTGTTTATATAATTGCAGTTTTTGGTACATTTTCGGATCCGTTTCGTATAGAACTAAGAATTTTAATTTCTATACCGATGCTTCTTTGGCGAAGGCCGCGGAAAATAAAAAGAAAACTCATGACCAAAACGTTATAGCAGGGCTGCTAACCCCCCTAAAGTTAGTAGAAGGTCACGCACGGAGTCGGTTCAAAAGTTTGCTAATCCTAGGTTCGGGTTCAATAATAATTTATTTCAAATTTGATATTTTAAAAATAATCGGGTGTGTCCCAGAAATCTCTAGCGGTTTTCGTATAAACGTTAGCATTTCATATTAAAGTTGTTTGAATTTATATGTTCAGGGCTGAAATATGCCCGGCTACTAGATTAGATGACAAAAGTTGAGCGAATTGAAACCGCCTGCTCAAAGCCAAGTAGATTTGATGCGTACGGTTTTACTTCCACATAATCTAGTAGGCGGTCAGATTCTTGGCACTTCGCAAATAAAGTAGTCCCAGTTTAGTTCGAAGTGCAATCGTTTATACGAAAATCTCTAGAGATTTCTAGAACACCCCTGAATATTCCAGCTTGAGACTAAATTTCAGTATAAAATTTACATGGTACTACACAACTTGTGAGTCCAGAATGGGATTTGGTTGATGGTATTTTCGAGGAATAACTTGTAAAAGACTAATCCTAGGTGGGTCAAATGTTTTCGCGACCCCCCTTACTTTTCCGATATGCAACTTTCGGCTATACATCAAAAAGCTTTACGACAACTTTTTAACTCGGTCTCCATGCAAAAGTTGATTCCTACTACAGAGCTTTTGTAGGCAATCGATATTTGCTGTGGCTTGCATCTATTGCTATTTGTTTATCTTTTTTAATCCATTTAATATCTAAAGAGAATAATTACAATTTTCCATTTTGTTTCCCTATACATCGCAGCAATATGACTCTTTGGTCAAAATCTTAAGGTTCTTGGATCTCAAAAAAGATCTAGGAATTGGGAGTTGATGCTATTTGTTAGTTTTTTTTTTAATGATAGCTCTATGTAAAAGGTGTGTAATGGGCCTGAAATGTATTTTTATAAGATTAACGAATTACTTGGCTTTCGAACTAACAACTTTTAGCCGGCTCGAGGTCATATTATGTTGGCACATAAACATGGAAAACAGCACCGCAAATAATGGTCAACCTCGAGGCGAATAAAACTTGCAAATGTTTTAATACATCAGAGTTTAAGAACGCCAGCATTAAAACAAACAATTTTTCTAAATATAATCCACTTTTCGACCAATAGTTCCTATGACAGCTATAAGATATAGTCATCCGATCCGGTCGGTTCCGACGTATTAGCAGTGTGCAGTAAAAAGAAGACTCTGTGCAAAGTTTCAGCTCGATAGCTTAAACACTGAGAGACTAGTTTGCGTAGAAACAGACAGACGGACGGACAAGGCTCAATCGACTCAGTCGCCCTGATCAAGAATATCTATAGTTTATATGGTCGGAAATGAATATTTCTATGCGTCGCAAACTTCTGGGCAAAATTATAATACCCTTTGCAAAGGGTATAACGAGCTCTTTCGTATTTCTTTCAAAAGCGACAGAAGGCAAAGTCTTAGCGGGAAACGAACATGCAAAAACAGAACTTAAGTGAGAGAGCGCCAAATATAAACGTTTCTGTTTACAGCAATATCTGCTGTCTTTCTCTCACACTCTAAAAAAAGCTAAAATCTATTGTTAGATGGTTTTAAGCTCGTTGTCGAACTCTACCACTACGACACATAATTGTTTCCAACTATCTAAATTGATTTATTTGTAAGTTAACGCAATCGCTGGTCGTGAAAATGGCAAACATTTTGTTATAAACTGCAATTTTGAAATAACAATAAAAACTTACTGACCCACTTAAGAACAGATCAAGTCGATTTCATTCTACTTGCTAGCCCTTTGGTGGAGGCATTGCCTTATGCCCGGGCTGCAGTTCAGCACGCTTCTAATTTCTCTCCCTCTCTCTTTCTCTATCTGGTAAGGCACGATCATTAAACTTGTTCCAGCACGTTCTACAAGTTTTTTGCCCGTCAATGTGGGATGTTGGTTAGTAATTTTTTGCCCAAAAACTAAATTGTAAAATGGATGAAGATGGATTAATGTCTTGACTTTTCTTTCGATTTATGTTTTTGCGTGTAGATTTGATCAATTAACACGGTCAATTAGGGAAGCAGTCGTGTTTAGTTGTACAAGTATGTAGAGATAATTCAAGCACTAAAATTATACAGCTTGTTAAGCAGACTAACAACATAACACGGAGTCACATCTCCATACAAAAACTGGAATGTATATGCGATATTTGCAGAGGGAATTCCGGCAAATCGAATAAATTTTGCCTAAGCTATCTCCCGCTTAACTTGAGCATTAAAAAACCACCTTGCGCCAAGTTAGTCATTCAGCACACACATACACACACAAGCACAAGCACCGATATGGCCAGTTTATACAGTTAACCAATTGTTAACCCAAATGTGCTGCCATGTGATACAAACAGACAAGGCAAACTGGGCAAGAGGAAGAGGGACCTCAGGCACAGGTCTGTTGTGCACAGCATTGCCAACTGATTTGCTGCGCATTGATTGAAGGGTAAATTACACCTTGCCACATGCGATTCGATGCGACAATGACGGATACACGAAACGAGTTGGCTTAGCTTTTTGTTTTGCAGCTACTATTATTTAAACATATTTGTAGAATTTGTGGAAAAACTAATTTTTTCGCAACTGCCTTTTTGTAAGTTGCGTCACCACCAAAAGTTGCTTTGGTTATGGTTTCGCCTGTGTGTCCATGTTTGGGCGCTCCTCTGTATCTGTGTCAATCGCATAGATTTGTGAGTAAGCAGTCTATAACTATTGCATATGGGGGGGGGGGGGGGGGGGGGGGGGGGGGGGGGGGGGGGGGGGGGGGGGGGGGGGGGGGGGGGGGGGGGGGGGGGGGGGGGGGGGGGGGGGGGGGGGGGGGGGGGGGGGGGGGGGGGGGGGGGGGGGGAAGGGGGGGGGGGGGGGGGGGGAGGGGGGGGGGAGGGGGGGGGGGGGGGGGGGGGGGGGAGGGAGAAGAAAAAAAGAAAGGAAAAAAGAAAAAAAAAAAAAAGAAAAATATATATATTTATATACATTTAATACGATTTCAATGTTTTTGTTTACCAAGTGAGCTGTCACGTAATTAAAGTCTCATAAACATTTGAATAAACTGTTAGTGTGCTTTTTTGTGGAATTTTTTGTGGTTTAAGTACGTATACGTACGCGTAGGTATGTCAAACGGACTGAAATAGATACGGATGACGGATGTATTAATAGTTCCTAAGAGTCTTAAGCTTGACATTTCTGAATCCAAATATTGATTGAAATGAAAGCAATATGCGTAAACAAATTGTGCTAATGTTAGATGACATTCTTTTGAAAAGTGAACTATACGTTCTGAAATGGAATATACAAAAAAGAAGTAACATAGTCGGTCAATCCTGACGGTTTCTGCTAAAGTTTCTTTGTATAACTACATGATAACTGTGCGATGGTCTGGTCAACGCCGTAGCAGAAAACTTTCTCAAATTTAAAAAAAATATAATTTTTTTTACCGACTTAAGTACAAGCGTTCTGGAAATAAATTTTTTCGTTCTTGAAAGCAAACTTAATTCGTTTTAAATTAGATGTTTATAGGTAAAGAGTGTGAGGATAAGTATTGGAGAGTATACGTTCATGTCCTTTGGATTAAAAGATTTGGTATTCAAATTGAATCACGAAATTCGTTCTTGTATGAAGAATTTTCTATAATCTCATCTGGAACATTCTTGATCTAAGCATGAAAATTCTATTTTTTGTACAATATTATGCAGAGACAGAAGAAAGGACGGGTAGACGAATCTATAATACATATGTATACTTTTTGGTAAGAGATACTTCCTATTTGTTTGGAATATTAAAAACCCTAATCAGGTGTAGTCAAGAAGAACGGGTTTAAAAAATCAGAGTGTTTTGATCTACGATATATACGATATATATACCAGTTTTGACCTACTTCATCGAACGCTGGCCAGCGACTAAAAGCTGTTGGATCTCTTACCCCAAGCCTCGGCATGCGTTCGGTTCGAGTCGGTGTGAATAGCGATATGTGTTCGGCCTGCTCGACAGACCACTCTAAGTTAGGAAGAGAAACTCTGCTTTGGTCTTTTGGAATCTTAAAGCCGTATATTTATTTTTCTATCTTTTTAGAAACAATTACAAGTCATATATATCTTTTCATTAAAATCAAATTTCAATGATTTTTGGATGCTTTTATTTGCATATCTGTTTTATGGCTTACTTAAAGCTTTTTCCGATTTCCGGTATTATTTTGGAGCAGGAAGTGCAACATCACTCCCATCTTCTTTCTTTTTAGAAAATTTTGTTAACTTTTTCGAACTCTTTATTTTTTCCGTTTAATCTTCTTCGGATGACTTTGGTTTTTTCTTAGACTTTGGCGTAGATTTAGTTTTTTTGGATTTGGCAATTTGGGATTTTTCACGCTCCTTGGTTAGTTTTTTAGATTTTAAAGATTTTTTATCTTTCTTGGATCTTTTTGGAGCTGGTGTAGGATTTTCACTTTCATCTTCTTCAGAAGATTTTGTAAATTTTCTAGATATTTTTGTTGGCATCTTCGACATATTTTTCGTGGGTCTTTTCAGAGCTGTTGTAGGATTCTTACTTGCATCTTCTTCAGAAGATTTTGTATGTTTTCGAGGGCTTTTTGTTGCACTTTCATTTTTTTTAGAGGATTTGTGAGATCTTACAAATTTTTTAGATTTCTTGGATCTCTTCGACGTCTTTTCACTCGTAGTTTCCTCTGAGAAAGCTTTTGTAGATTTTTTTGCTTTCTTGGATCTTTTATCAACTGTAGAGCTTTTCTTAGACTTTATGGATTTCTTTGATCTGACCACTTCTTCGGAGGTTTCATCAGATTCTGAGCTTTTCTTAGATTTCCTAGATTTTCGAGCGGAACTGTTATCTTCATCTTTAGAATTTCTTAAGAGCTTTTGCGATCTACTTTTGTTTGCTAATCTAGATCTTCCAGCGGGTGGTGGGGCATCAGGTGGTGGGGCATCAGGTGGTGGGGCTGGGGCATCAGGTGGTTTCTCACCAGCAGGTGCTGCGGTTGTTGCGCCATTGCCACCGGGTTTTGGTGTGTCAGTAGCGGTAGAGTTAGGCGTAGTCGGCAATCTTATTTTCATATGCCAGGCGCAGTCATTTTGACATGCGGCCAGACTTGAATATTCGTTGTGTCTGTTAAATTGTGCGCACTTGGTTGTCACTACAATGCAGTCTAAAATTATTCGATGAAAGGCATAATAGTTCCGACGAGGACCCTTGCAGGTGCGTTCGTGTTTGTAACGATTTTTCACTAGGCAGGCCCTATTTGGTCGGTCTAAATAGTAAGGGAGAGATAGTTTCATGTAATCCACTGTTTTTTTAAATTTCCATTTACTTACGTCGCCCATTCTCTACTAAAACTATGAGCCAGCAGATGGTTATGGATATTAAGATCCACTTCATACCGATCAGCAAGGCAACTAAAGAACGTATGAAAACAAGTTAGGGTGGCAAATGGAGCAAATTAGCTAACATTTAACGCATGATTAACTGTTTATTCACGTCCTCTAATTTGTTTCTATAAATAATCTGATTCTTTATCGTTCTTAATGTCAAGGTCAACCAAGCAGTTTGTGGCACTAAAATCATCCTGTAAAGCAACATTATAAGAAGAAGACAAAGATACCGCCATGGATATGATGAAGGTATTTCAAAATACCGTTTTATAAAATTTTATACGTCGACCAAGATGCATTTTTGTCGCTTTCGATCACCAATACGCCATGTCATGCAAGTATAGTTCTGGCTGTAGAGCCCATTAAATTGGACTTGGGAGACCATTTTCTATTACTTTGATTTAAGGGATTACTTTGATTACTTTACTCAAATTGCGGGGGAGGCAGTGTGCGAACTTCTAGCTCTTGCCATGTCTCAGATCTTTGCGTAAATACGGAAAGACAGAATGAAGGACTATCAGACTGAAATGGTAGATCAAGAATTCATGTATAAACTTTTTAGGCTCAGAAATATTCACATAAACCTTTTTGGTTTAAATCAGTGGTGCACAAACTCACATTATCATGATTTGCGCTGGTGTGCGTAGCAGAGCAACACGAAGTAAACGTTGTTATGTCAAATATAGGCTACAAGCAAACTCACATATGTGTGTGCGTGCATTTTATAGAGCACACGTATTCTCTCTCTCTATGCGTGTGTCGGCTGCGACGCTGGCAGAATTATGACTTCGTATCCCACGGGGTACGAAAAATGAAATGTGTGCACCACTGGTTTAAATACTAAAAACTCTTAAAAAGCTTCTCAAAAGTTTTGCCGTTTATATTCTTGTACTAAAACAGTGTTTGTCAAGAAAAGAGAGGCCAAACAGTGAAAGTACATTAGCGGGGGCCAATAAAGCGAATTAACCAACTCTAACCTACTTCATTGAACGCTGGCCAGCCCATAAAAATGGGTTTGCTCGTTTGGCTCGAATCGCTGTACTTAAACTAAAAGCTTACAAGCGAAAAGAACGAATGTAGCCCAGCTTTGGGCATCAGGGCTGATTAAGCCAAATATTTATTTTTATATTGCCTTAATAATATTAAGAGCTTAGATATATCTTTTTATTTGATCCAATTTTATTTTGTTATTTGGTTTACTCTTAGCTTATTTCCGATTTTCGATATTCTTTTGGGGCTGAGGTGCAATGTCAACCATCTTCTTCGGTTGATTTAGTGTTAAAAGTTTTCTCAATTTTTCTTCAACCTTTTTGTTGCACCTTTTTTTAGGATGACTTTGTATATTTCAAAGGATTCTAATACTGGGACGCAGATGGAGATTTTCCAAATTTTTCATTTTTATAAGTTTTTAACATTTTTGCAATTTAATTTTAGTCGATTTTTTAATTTCATCTTCCTTGCTAAGACTTTGGAAAATTTTTTAGATTTGGTTGGGCTTATTGTAAAGAATTCTCAATTTCATATATTTTTAAATTTTTTTTAGATTTATTAGGGTCTACTTTGGGGATTTTCTGGATCTTTTATCTTCTTTGGAGTACTCTCCATAATTACATAATTCCGAGATTTCCCGAATCTTTTTAGAGTAGCTGACAGAATTTTACTTGTAATTTCTTTTGTAGATCTATCAACTTTAGAAGGTTTCCTGATTTTTTTTCATTTCTTGGATCTGTTATCAAGAGCATTTTTATAACTTCTGGGATTTCTTTTATTTCAAAATTTCTTCAAAGGATTCATAAAATTCTAAGCGTTTTTAAGATTTGCTGGATTTTCAAGGGGTAAATTTTCTGAAGCTTTAATCTTCAGCTTTAGAATTTCTTAAGAGCTTTTGCGATCTACTTTTGTGCTGCAGTGTCGGCACCGGGTGCTGCATCAGCACTGGGTTCTGCGTCATCACCACTGGGTGCTGCTCCATCACCACTGGGTGCTGCTCCATCACCACTGGGTGCTTTGCCATCACCACCGGGTGCTGCGCCATCACCACCGGGTGCTGCGCCATCACCACTGGGTGCTTTGCCATCACCACCGGGTGCTGCGCCATCACCACTGGGTGCTTTGCCATCACCACCGGGTGCTGTGCCATCACCACCGGGTGCTGCGCCATCACCACCGGGTGCTTTGCCATCACCACCGGGTGCTGCGCCATCACCACTGGGTGCTTTGCCATCACCACCGGGTGCTGCGCCATCACCACCGGGTGCTGCGCCATCACCACCGGGTGCTTTGCCATCACCACCGGGTGCTGCGCCATCACCACCGGGTGCTTTGCCATCACCACCGGGTGCTGCACTTTCACCACCGGGCGTTGCTTTCGCACCACCGTGTGCACGTTCTTCTTCTTCGACACGCGGCATTCTTACTGTCATATGCCAGGCGCAGTCATTTTGACATGCAGAAAGGCTTGAATATTCGTTGTATCTGTGAAATCGAGGACACTTGGTTGTCACCATAATACAGTCTAATATTATTCGATGAAAGGCAAAATAGGTTCGAGCAGGACCGTTGCAGGTGCGTTCGTGTTTGTAAAGATTTTTCACAAGGCAGGCACCATTTGGTGAACCTAAATAGTAAGAAGAGAAAGTCTTATGTAATTACTTTACTTTTGAAATTTGCTTATACTTACGCCGTGCATTCTCTACTAAAACTATGAGCCAGCAGACGGTTATGACAGTCCAGATCCACTTCATTCCGATCAAACAAGGCATCTGATAAGCGTGTGAAAACAACTGAAAAGATATGCAGGATCTGTCTTTAGCAAACTTCAAACGCATGATTAGTTCTTTATTCTCCTATGTTTTGTTAAATTAATCTAATGGGTGAGAACCCATCATCAAAATAAGAAGAGTAAGATGCCGACATGAAAATAATGAATTTTATGGAATTTAATCAGTCAATCCAGATGGTTTTTTCTTCAATTTGATGAATTTTGATTCATTGTAAAGCAAAGTTTCTTAATTTAAGTTCGGTGCCCACCGCAGATTCAATTCACAGGTAATTTTTAGTATTAGATCAGATCTACGCCTGAAATGCATCCAAGAGTCTGCTACTGCTTTTCATGGCTTAGAGAAGTATTAACCCTGTATTAGCCCTGGCGCCGAACTGAGAGATATCTATTAAGTGGGGCGAAAATTTTTGTGACAAGGAATAAAAACGCTAACGTTTCTGCTGCTATTTAAGAACTAAGGATTTCAACTGAATAAGTCTTACATTCCTTTATTTTGTGTCTGATCAGAGAGGACATAAAGTCCTGCCGATGAACTCAAATTACCAATATCTATTAGGCCTGTTCCGGTTTTCACTTTAGGGCATTGTTACACACTGCCCCACTAAGTTTAAGTTATAATTTTTTGACGATAACAAAAGCGCTTAAAATTCCCCATGCACTTACCATAAAAGTGGAATTAATATTGGTTTCAGCGAACAGAACCATCTCACTTTCGACTTTATTGTCAAAAAAATTTGAAAATGGCAATTAAAGACTTACATATATATTTTTAAGAAGTGTTGACTAAAACCTGCAAAATTTTAATTGGAGAACTTACGAAAGCGCTAACGTTGGTAAATAAAAGGTTTAGAAATTGCGAAAGTTGTTAATTTTTATGTGCAACATATTTTTTTTACTATTTTATTTGTACAAAAAAAGGGCCCAGAATCGAATTTTAAATTTTAAATAGCCGCCATTTTGTCGAATAAAATCACAAAATTTTTTTCGAGGGTCAGGCCACAATGACATCTATAATGAATATAATTTTGTTTTTAGTTTTCATTTCACACCACCTGGAAAAATGGAATCGTGGCCGCCAGCACTATTCCTTTTTTTTTTTGACCCCCCACTTTGACAGTCCAGAACTTTTTGAACAGCCCTCTTATCGAAGCAGTAAGATTTTTTTAAAATAGGTCCAAAAAACAGCCTCGACATGGAGAATAATTCGGTCTATTGGGGACGGCGTGTGGCCGTTAAGAACGTGTGTAACACAAAGGCAGAGAGAAAAGTGTGTGTGAGTTAGAGATGTAAGACACATAAAAGGCGATAGTATCGAGCATCGATAGTTGTTAATAATGTGTGAACCAGATGGAAGAACTAAATCTGTGATTGGAGCTGAATGAACTGGGACTGGAAACGCCACAACTATTTATGAACATGCTTTGGTCATAACTTAAGCAAAACTCATCCGATCTTTACCATTATTTTGGCAATTCGGTAAACAGTCTTGTTAACTAAATATATCTAAAATATAATGGTTATCTACAAACAAATCTACAGTATGCAGGGTTTGTCCGGAAAGTAACAGGACTGTTTTTCTTTCGCCGCGACTGTACTTCGGAGCGTGCGCGCACCGACTGGATTCGGTAGAGGGCGTTCCTAGCTAACGAACGAGCGGCTGGGCAGTTGTCTCCGCGCCCCTGGAGAGTCAGGATAGACATTTTCTCGCGACGTGTTTCTATGAGTGGTGCAAGCCGAAAATGCAACGCGAAGAAATTCTGTGCGAAACTTGGCAAATCTGCGTGCGAAACTTGGCAAATCTGCGACAGAGACTTTGCTTTAGCAAGATGTGATGGGTTTCGGTCGCCGATGAAATCAATTGAAGACGGGCAAGGAATAGGTGTCGGTCAATCGGTTTCAAAAAAAATCGAGAAATTGCAAAATATCCAAAATAGGCTTAGATCAGAGATGGGCCTGCACACATATCGTCACACTTTTCACACGCATACAAGCACAAGCAAATATAAATAGCTTTCAATGCTTATAGCGTACGTGTGATAGGAACGTCGCGACGCGCCCATCTCTGGCTTAGATTCTCATGAAGTTGACTAAATAGACGGTTAAATATAAAGTGTAGATCATAAGTACCAAAAATTCCCTAAATTTTATGAGTTTAGATTAAACCGAAGACTTGATGGTTGGCAATTGAAGACGGGTAAATAGGAGTTTTCGGGATAATCGGTTTAAAAATATTAGAAACTTGCAAAAATTCGTATATGAGTTCTGATTGAAATGAGATGGAGGAGAAAGGAACAAAAAACTATCATGAAAACGGTTAAATATACGGATGGTGAAGATCTAAATGTCTAAAATACGCGAATTTTAATAGACGCAACGCACTTCGGGTACCGCTATACTAACTATAGAAATTCCAACTTTGTTACAGGCAGCTTTTGAAAAGTGCATTCCTTTTTCTTGCATACTTTTACTCATCACAGTAGAGAGCAGCTAATAAATTGAAAATTAGGTCTTATAAATAAATTAAAACTTTAGCTTTTATATACTGATTACGCGCTCTGTTGGCCTTCTAAGTAGTTTTTATTTTTAAATAATTGTTGCAATCAAATGTAATTACAAATGCATTTGAAGTTGTCCATTTGTATTTCCTTCTTGCATAGCAATTACAAATACAATAACAATCCAAGTGCTCAATTATTGTTGCAACTTGCAAACAGCCGCAACCATCAAAAACAACAACAGCAACAGCAACGTTTGACTGTCGATGCGGTAACATGGCTCAATTTCGGTTGCTGAACATTATTATTATTTCGCATTTGCGAACAATATTCGCTTATTGTTCGACCGACGGGCATACAGCAACAGCCAACAATTGATCATTTTTTTTGGCCACAAACAAAAAAAAAAAAAAAAAAAACAAGAAAGGAAAATGATTCACTCAATGATGATGATGATGATTATAAAAATGGGGGCTAAATGCAAATTGTGCAGACTGTAATACTCTTTTTTTTCAGTCTATCTAAGAAATGTATACTAAAGCTTCTGGTATGAAGTTGGGCGATACCGTTCCGATACCGACCATAAATTTTCAATACCATTTCGTACCTATCCTACTCTAAATGGGTTAGTTAATCCGCTATTGCACCGATTCAGATTTATAATTTTAAAATATTTAAAAAGGGGTTAGAAATAATCTGGAAAAAATATTAAAAGAACTCTTGAACAACTGTTTGATCCGTATGATTCCAGTTAGTATAAAGTATTTAGGGTAAACCTTTAGATCTTTGTGTTTTGAAAAACCATTAGATAAGTAAGTGTGATTTAAAAAAACCTACGATCTTTGTGACCTTTAAAACCTGTTAGATCCGTATACTGTCTTTAAACTGTTAGATCCGAGTGTTTCTGATAATATCCGAAAATGTGTTATCTGAATCCAACCGGAAACCACATTAAAACACTAATAAAAATCGTTAGAATCGTGTGATCCCTGGGATCCCTTTCAGGTTCAATTACTTTCGCTAAACCATTAGATCATTGTTTGAAAAGACCGTTAGATCTATGTGGTTCCAAAAATGTCTTTAATTCGTGTGATCCCGAAGTCTGTAATTAACCCCTAAATATATGGTCACACTGATCCAGTGAAGAGGGCTTTTGTTTTCAAATGCCCGTTCTAAACACAATTTCCAGTTCTGAGATCTAATCAGTTTTTTTTTCTAAATAATTCCCTGCCTCTTCTTCATTTAACTTGATCTAAATTTTTTAGAAAGGGCATTCGACAAAACAACTGTGCCAGTGGGCAACGTGCAATATGCCTCTTGCACATAGTGAATCTCCCCTATGAAACCTCCTCACCGGCAACTCGTCTAACTGTAGTGTCGTCAGCGACTTGGTTTGACTTGGTTGACGACGCCATTATGAAATTGCAACGATCAGCGGGCGTTGGAGTGGGGCAAAAACAGATTCAAAGTTTGTTTTCTTTGTCGGACACTTTTCACCTGCTCTCTGTGTCAGGCCATGCAAATACCCCGCCCCTTCCTCCCACCAAAAGCGAAAAGATCAACGTTGTAGTTGTCGGCGACTCTGCAATCTGTTTTGCCTGCCCGGGAGGCAATCGTCGTCCAGCTGCCACTGCCACTTCTACTGCTGCTGCTGCCACTAGTGTTGAATGTTTGCACTTTCGGATAGTCAAGCCCGTCGCTTGAATTGGTTTCCATTAAGCATTCTCTGTTGCTTTTCAATTTAATTTCTGTGGCGCAATTATTGTGAAATTAAGATGTTTGCTCAGACAACGTCGCCGGTCGCGCTATCGGAGGAGATAAAACAAAAAAAAAAGTTCGGCTAGAAAACTTTCTATATTGTTGTTTTGTAAATTTTTGGTGAATTTGTGAAGTATTTGCCATGATAAGATATGCGAGTGAGCTAATTATGGCCAACTAACTGACACACAAACCACAAAAAAAAAACAGAAGAAAAAGCACATGAAGCTGCCACCACTTTTTCCTGTAACACAACACGAGAAAATCTGTATCAAATGCACAGCTGCTGCCATAGAACAAAAACTTTCACCCGAAAAAAAACAACCCAGAGACAAGTAACCCAAACAACTGGGCCCAACTGCTGCTGCAACCGTTTCATATCTAGAAATTCACACTCTTAATTGCCTGCGAGTACTAGCTAAGCTGCATTACTTTACTGGAGCATGTGTCTGGGTGTATCTTTAGTACTCTACACACAGACATTTATCTGGTGGCCTCAAGCACAACGATGACGAGTCGAACTGAGCCGGCAATTATGCGTGTTTACGCATCTCTAAGCATTTAGAATGCTCCAAAGCAAAACAATGAAAGAGAAAATTGATAGACAACACAATTGCAATTGAGGTTGTTAAAGGTGTGCAGGTTAATTGAGCACATTAGCGGTTTATAACCGAGATTTCTCTCATTAGTGTGTGTGAGTGTGCTGATTGATGCTAAGGACAACTTGACATTAAACTTACAGTTGACTTATTTTTTAAAGAGCTACAAAAAGCTTAGAGCAGTTATAAGATGCGTCAAGTTAAAGAAAACATTTTACGCATTTTGAAATGAATAACTCTTTTTGACCCTTCTAGTCCAGTCCTATCATTAGTAGGCTTTTGCTGTCGACCAGGGTTCGGAATCGCTCTTTGCTCGCAGCTCTCGAGAGCCAGCTCTAGCTCTCAGCTCATGACAACCAGCTCTTGGCTCTGAGCTGAGAGGCAAATCTCGTGAGCCTTGAGCCATCAACCGGCTCATGGCTCGTGAGCCACATCACTCAGCTCTGAGCTGTGTGCCCCAGCTCGTGAGCTGTGAGCCCCAGCTCGCGAGCTATGAGCCCCAGCTCGTGAGCATAAAGAATGTATCAGCTCTATTGATGCTTTACATATTTATTTTTTTTTATCCTCTTTAGAACTGATACATTCTTTATGCTCTATCTATGTTCTTCAGCATTGGTCATCCATGGTTGCGGGCTTTAGTATTGTCATAATAACGGCTATGTTATGTGTGGTCAATGGGTCTTGAAAAGCAGATTCATAAGTATTTGGCGGTTTTTTTTTAGCATGAAAGTCCTTCAGCTGTGAATTGCGCTTATGCATTAATCCTGACATGATTTTCCATATGAATTGTCATTGATGCTTTATGATAATTGTTTTTTTTATCCTGGCTCATATCTCACGAGGTGGGGCTCACGAGCTACAGCTCACAGCTCACGACTACGAAATTCATTGAGAAACATTTTGGGAATTAAAAGGGCAAATCTAAGTTCCAATAAGTTGAGAAGAGATTCACGCGGCTGACAACCTTTGCTGTTTCAAGAGTAGGAAGAGTGAATCGTGTAGTTGCTACCCCTAGCTTGAATGTTCGATTTCTCCCATCACTTTGACGGAGGTGAAAAACAAAACTAAAGAGCTAAAATCCAAAATGGTTTCCAGAGAAAATGGGATCGACAATTGGACAAAGCCCATAACCTTCTAGCAGGTGTTCCCAAACTGAGCTTACGTCCGCGTGGAATGGTAAACTTATGCACAAAATATATTTTAAGCAAGAACAATTTCAATAAATTTTTTTAATCACTGTGAGCGAGGTGAGTGCCAACTACGCTAAGCAACTTTTGTCGTTCGAGACCCGGATGCGTTTGCTTTCGTCGATGCCGAGAATCATTGGGCGAGAATAAGTGATCTCTGAGTAAGTTAGAAAGCCACACAAAGTGGAAAAAAAGCTATAAAGTGTGTGTACCCATTATAATTGTTCCTTTTCTTTATGACTTGACAATCGTTCATCCAATCCTTACCATTCCTTTAGCAAATCGATAAACAAGCTCTATTACTAAATACCACTAGAAGGTACGATCCATTTTTCTACAAAACTGGCAAAAGGCAAAGGCATTACAAAAGAACCATATTGAAATTACTCGTAGTATGCATCGAAACTAAACTTAATATCGTTATGGGCCTTATGTCCACATATACAAACAACGACGAGGATCAAGAGTTCCAGAAAAAGATGAAAAGATTTATGCGAATTTTGTACACATAGTGAAGTGAAATGGGACAGAAATTCTCTGACCTTTTAGCAGGAGCAATATAGTAAACACTCTTAATATTATTTTGTTGTACAATTATTATTATTAAAATCATTTATATCTACTTATAAAACTGGTCTATTTTTACGTGTGGAAAGCATACAATTTTTATATTAAGCATTGTGCATTTAATGACATTTAAAATTGTATACGCACTTTACGCACATGGGCTTTATGTCCGGTCAAAAGGCCCGGAAAAGCTCTGAGCTATACTTTAAAGCTTATGTCCGTGGGCGTTTTGTCATGTCACCATCAAGAATATATTCACTTTATTGGATCGGAAATGATTGCTTCTCCCTGTTACATACTTTTGCACAAACTTGGAACAGGATTTTGTCGCCTGATTTTCGAATTGTACTTAACCAGCTGAGAAAGTTGCTCATTATAAAAGCTTTTCAATTGGGGTGGCTGCTAAACAGCAGTATTCAAATGTCATTAAGGAACAAATTACATACATACATGTCTAAAAGGCAGCTAATGTATCCGCATGGAATTACGGCCCGGAAGATCCGTGTCCTCCAAGCCAAACTGCTTCAATGACTATCGGGAGCGACCTGGTACTTGTGCAAAACAAGGCTCAGATCCAAAGAAAACTTCTAAGAATTTTTCCTTGCCAACTTCGAAGACGACGAATCTGAACCTGCTGAAACACAATATAAACTAACTAACAAAGACTCACGATATACCTTTATATAGGTACCTATTCGCTACATCGTAAGTTGGCTATTAAAAAGTAAGAAAAAAAAAGCTGTTACAAAAAATCAATAATTAGAATTACTGTGGGCAAAAAATAACGGAGAATAATATATTTTTTAGGTATTCCGAAACCGAAAAATATCTTTATTTTTGAGTTATTAACACTGCCACTGACAGTCTGACATCTCTGTCTGTCCGTCTGTTTGTATGAACGTCAGAGCCACAATTTTAAAGTTACAACATCGTCGCTTAATATATTTTATCTTCGGCCTTAAAAATATCTATGCTGAAAAGTGATCTGAGCAAGAACACCAAAGTTATTCACGAAACAAATTTGTGTGACTTCTGTCTATTCTCTAAATTTAAGAAAACTTCCATGGACACCGTTTTGAATCGATGAAAGTGAAAGAAATCTAAACTAAGGATGAAAGCCATACTGGAGGAGCTATGGGGAATGGAAGTTAATCTCTTGAAGTTAGACATAATGGTGTTTCGGAGAGGAGGACGACTGGCAAATAGAGAGCAGTGGAACTTTAACAATGACGCAGTTCGGATTGTATCTATGAGTCACATTTACACCACAACTAGCCTTTAAGCAGCATGTTATCAACAGAAATAAGGAAACCAAAGTAGCGATAAATTCTACGTGGCAGTGTAAGGCTCGCTGCAAAATGGAAATTGTATAATGCAGCTTGTAAAGGGATTCAAACTTACGGCGCCCAAGTGTGGGGAAACTCTTGCTTTGACGTGGTAGACTCTCTCAACCGATACTTCTGCAAAAAAATCCTAAATCTACCAGATAGCACACCGACATACGTTCTAGCCATAGAGACGGGGATGGAAGATGGCCACATCTACACCTATGCATTTCATTTAAAATATGTGACTAAAACATTATTTGACTACTTAAGCGACAGACTACCAAGTATCCTTTCGCGCAAAATTCGTGAAAGAAAGGTCTCGTGGTATAACACTCTGCTGAACAAAATGAACGAGTGCGGAATAGATTTAGAAGAAAATCAGACGAAACTGGCATGGGAACTAGAATGCGGAAATTTGCTAACTAAACTTAAAGAAAGAGGACTACAGGACTATGTGACCAAGGCAAGAAGTAGCGAACAACGTATATATAGGCTGCTTGATTACTCCAAAGGACCTACATATTGCAATGATACATTTTTTAATTTTTTAAAGATAATGTGGATACTGAAAGCGAGAGGTTGCCTCATATGCCTGCAAGGCAGCACAAATCAACGTGTTGCTACAAGGACTTGCACTTTATGTAATATGAACGAGGTGGAAGACATGATACATTTCCTAGGTCGGTGCCAAGAATTCCGATGGAGATATTTTAAGGGGGAATAAATTAGATTTACAAAAATTATAAAAATGTTTTGCCCACAGTGGTACTTCTATATATTAGTTTTAACGAATTGTACATGTGTTTTCAGTTGCTTTCACAAAAAAATATTAATTAGAACTTCCTTCTGTGTATAATTTTTAACGAATTAGACATGTGCTTCTATTTGATTTTCTTTCGAAATACCCCCGAGTACATTATTAGTAAATATTGGCTATACCAAGGCTCGGATCTAAATTTGATACTTGAGAAAATTATTGAAAAAATATTATTAATTCTGCCAGCTGGAGAGTGCGTTACGTGAGCTACTTTCAGATGTTGCGGTTGCTCGCCCAACTGTTTATGGTATTTGTAATAATTCGCAATTGGAGCTGCAACAGTAACAACACCCACTTGCGGTTGTCATTCACAAACACACACAGAAATGAAGATAATTTTTCTTACTTTTACGCTTAAGTAGGAAAAGCGCTCGTGAGTGTAAATTGTGTTAAGTTCTTTTGGCTTTCTCGATTCGTTGGCTGGCTTTCTATTTTCCGCTGTTGGCTCAGTTCTGACTAATGACGTTTTGGGCCAGCAGCCGACAACTGTCTCTTTGTCTGGTCTAACATTTGTAGGAGGAGGAAGTTTGCCCCTATCCCCCCTCCACTCGTCGGCTAATTTCATTTCTCCAACAGATTCTGGAACGTCATAGTTCCTTTTTTCTTTAAAATTACTTAGTAATGATAATTAGGCGCATTATTTTCCCATTATTCTTCTCGACGGTTCTTTTTCGGTTTTTATTGCAATTAAAGCATCATTTAACTGGGCGTGGGAGTTAATTCAATTCGTTCCTCAACCAAGTAAACAGCTGGACAAGCCCAACCTTAGCCCGAAGGTAATCCAGACATGACACATGACAAATTATAAGCCACATTAGTGAAGCTATTGCAAACTTTTTTTAATTAAAACCTCAAAGCAAACTAATGAGTTTTGTTATGGTTTTTCTTTTCATTTTTGTTTTTTAATTAAAAATAATGCTTATGGATATTATAAATGTGTTTACTGGCACCGCATCGCAGTTCAATGGAGTTTGATTATGAAAAATGCAAAATGCATCGCAGATTTGGTCCGTATGCTCCACTTAGTCATGGCCAAGACTAGAGCTCCTTTTGCATGGCCTCTGTTTGCGCTTTATTGCTGCTGCTGTTGTGATGAAGATAAAAGAGCAAAACCATCATCAACGTCTTCGGTGGTGGCTTCTTCAGCTGCTGTGGCTTACGTGTGACGGCGCAACGCCATGCTTCCGACTTTCTCCTGGTACATACACACATACACACATACGAGTATGTATTGCTTGGCGTTATATCAAATCCAGACTACAGACGCCGACTGTTCGCTTCTCTGCCTGGCCAGCTGCCTAATGATCCGTCTTCGTTACCAACTCATATGCAAACCGGCTGCCAAATTGAAATGTGCGCAGATTATGCTTTTGTTTTATGCTCACTCGCCTCTTGGTCATTTGCCAAAAATTTGTTTAGCAGCCTCTCAGTACATGATATAGTTTTGTGTTTAAATATATATATGTATCTGCCTTCTGCCAACTGTTGGTCATGTCTGTTGGCATGTTGTTGTCTCAACATTTGGTCTAAACCAAATGTTAATTTTATGGCATCATAAATGCCTTCAAATAAATTACAACATGCATGTGTCAGCTGAAGCTGGAGCTGAGGCATGTTGTACAACGGAGAATGGTTGTTGCTTTGATAACAACAGTTTATATATTGTAGTTGGAGGTGAAAATTGATTTAAATTTTTTGATATTTTTTAGAACGCTTTGCGAATACTTTCAAGCTGATAGCCTAAAATTGAGAGACTAAATGCGCTCTCAACTCTCTCTTTCGCTTTAAATTAGAATAACCTTGCAGAAATACCCTCTAAATTATAAAAATTGTTCAGGTTTAGTAACGCAAAAAAAAGAAGCATCTCCGACCACATAAAGTTTAGATGGCTAACTTACTTCAAGACTGACTTAAAAAATACGAGTTTTGATGATGCAGAAATTTTCGCCTCAGCTTGTTCTTTAATGTGTAAAGTTTTCATTTTGATATCTTTTATACTTATATATATTTTTGTTTTCAATGCAAACGTCTCCAAACCTCGTATTCATAAACTTTATATGCTCTTACATAATTCCACCAAGTTCAAAGAATAGCAGGTGCGCCCTAGCCCATTACGCAAGCCACGCATTCGTTGTTGCATATGCGTTCTTTCCGCTCTTTTTTCCGAGCGAAGGTTTTGTTGTTGCCCGTCACGCGAAGCGTCTGGAGTAACAAGAACTTTAAATCTGTTCTTTTTTCCGGACGAAGGCTTTATTCTGGTTGTTCTAGCTTGAGATATATTTTGAGCATTTGTATTTATTATGTTTAGATTATCATAACGAGTTCACAGATTTAATTTGTGCTTAAAACAGCTAGTTATTTATATATCGATATCGATTTTAAAAATGTACAACTTAGATTTATATAGCCAATGTGGGTATGTCCAAAAAAAGGGTCCACTTTTTGTCACGATCGAATGCAATTCTCTTAAAAACAAAAAATGACCAAAAATCAGTCTAAGCACCAATTATAGGGCTTATTAAAAGTTATAAGCTAAGCTTAATTAGACTTTTATTTACTTTAAAATTGTTTGATTATCCTAATATATATATAAGTATATAATATAATATATAATCCCTGAAATTTTTATAAAGATCGAACCATAAATTGCCGGCTTATAAGAATATATTATTATATCAACATGTGGTACTTGTTAGCGAAAACCCGTTGCACACTTTTCGGCATTTTCTTAAGGAACATAACTTTTGTCATACATTTGGCACGCGTTGTCTGCTAAAATAATGTTGTTTAGTTAAAAAAATAAGTTAATGTTCTGATTATTTCCTAAAGAGAAGGCTATTAAGCATTTCTTCCACTAGGTGACGGGTATATCGAAGTCTTGCAGGGACGACTTTACATTACCCTCTCGTTTTTATGTTTTCTTCGGTAACTGCTCTCTTCGAACTATTACGCTTGCCCTTTAATTCCATATATCACTTCTATCAAGCCAATTTTTGGCTTCAACAATACACTAGCAATATTTAATTTTTTTTCACAAAATATTGATAAAAAATTATTCAACTAAGTAACAATTCCCATAAAAGCTTTTAGTTTATTCGGCGAGGCAATTTCCCTTTACCTCTCACACAGCACGTCCCATCTGCTTCATCTCTGCATTTTTATGCCTGACAATGGAGACAAGGTTCGTTCATTGGACCAATTTTAATCTGCCTATGAGAACCGTAATCGGTGAAACTATTTTACGTGAAAACAACACCTTGTAAATTTTGTATATTACGACGTTCACTTGCAGTTGTTGTTGCATCATTGTTTTGTTGATCTGTAATAAATTACGCAAAAAGGTGTAAAAACAAAATCACTCGTTTTTTTGACTAGTTTTTGACGAACCTATTTGTAGAAAAAAATTGTTCTTTTTTAGAAACCATGCCGCATACTCTGGCTATCATTAAAAAACCGCATGCAATTTGGTGCACGCGTTGCGGAGATAGCCCCTTACACACACATTTATAGTATAGATAACAATTTCTATGACCATAATTTTGCAAGCTGCTGATAAGATTATTAAAATACAAATATCTGGTTTTTTCCTTTGTTTTAACTATTTTATTTTTTTTTTTTACAGGTGCGTACACATTTCAGACAGTTTTTGAAATACTTTTGTTGCATGGGTAAGAATATGCAGATTACTCCTATTTTATTAAAATCGTATTTTTATTCCCTCTGTGTGTGCCTGACTGTCATTCAATGTACGTTTCGTGCGAATTAAAAATATACCTTATATATAAGTTTGTATGTGCAATTATAATAAATTATATTCGCATGGATTAACAAGCTAATGACGGTCGGCCGCTCTGGTGGAAACCAAAAGAGCGCGTGTTTTTAATTGTTAAATTGCTTATAAAGAAAACAAGACAACCAACCAACCACGTCTCAGAGTTGAGGCTTTTTGCCAAATTTGTGTCATGTCCCAAATAAGATGAATTCGCACCATCCGGCTAAATTGACAACTTCCCCACGGATGTGGCTGGCCAATGAGTCGTATGAGCAATGTACTAAATGATGCAGCAGACAGCGCAAAAAAGGAAAAATAAAAATTTATTGAATAATTGATAAAATATGGCCAGGAAATGCAATAACAAAAACAAAATCCAAAACATTTTCCAACTCTTGTCTCTGGCTATATTTAGCCAAGGAAAAGCCGATGTAAACAAGTTCGCGACGACTGCAACCACGACCTAAATTTACGGTAAAATTCATGAGAAAAATGCTCGGCAACGTCATGGAGAAGTTTTTGGTAGAGACCCAAAGGGGATTCTGTATGCGTTGCGGATGGCTGTCTGGTCTCAGGTGTCTGCGCCAGCTGTCGAGCAGATGCAACAAGTTGCCAGCTTCGTCGCCAAGGTCATCGTCGTTAAATGTGGCGAGCATCCTATGCGGACAACGGCGACACTGCCTCTTAAACTGTTTTTGGGTAGCTCTTTTGCTTGGCCATCTTTACCAGTTTGGCAAGTTTTTTTAAACATTTTTTTTTTTTTGTGATGTCTACTCACTGCTTGGGCTTCTCCTCGAGATGTTCTTGCGCTCGTATTTCAGTGATTTTTTTTGTTGTTTTGTTTTCTATTTTACCCATATGGCCAGGTAAGGTGTCCCATGGCATGAGAGCGCACTTGAAGCGGAAAATTTCCATTATAAATTATGCATGTTCAACGAAAATACCTAAGGATCAAAATTAGAGGGGATTCCCCCTTAAATTACCCAAGTCAGACACCGTCTGGACTATGAAACTAAACTCGTCACCACACACTAGCACACCCCAAAAACCCACTGAACCGCAAATGTGTCGTGGTTTTCGGCTTGTCAGAGCGTCGTATACTTGATATGTGTATTTCCAGTTATTGGTGCCCGCCACCGTCGTCGCATTTATCGATCGGCATGAATATTAGTCGTCGTCCTCATTTAACAGCAAACTAAGCGCCTATGCTAGGCCTTTCAAATAGTGGCTCGCCTGTCCTCCAATGGCTGGCAACATGCAAACAAGTCTTTTATGGCGTTTTTCCAGTGACAGTGCATCACATGGCCATGTTTGGTTATCTTTTAACGGTTTGTAAGCCAACGAAATCGCGTGTGTTGCTCTTAGCTTAATTTTTTTTTCATACCCTTGCAAAGGGTATTATAGTTTTGCCCAGAAATTTGCAACGCATATATTCATTTGTGACCCTGTAAACTATATATGGGGCATACCATACAAAAAAAAGTTTTTTTCTGGCATGATGTCTCCGAATTGGATGATAATTGGCCCAAAGGGAGCTTATTATAAGAGAAGCTTAATCCCAAAATTTGTGATTTTTTGAGCTCTTTTGCGGAAGTTCTACGCTTAAGAGTGTAATTTTGTGAATTTGTTTAATTTTGAATAACTCTAAAACGGTTTAAGATAGAGCAAAAAAGACCCATCCTTAAAATATTCTCAAAAAAATATATGTTGAAGCAGCATCATCAAACATTTTGAGTGCCCGAACATATTGGTAGCTTGAAAATTGAGGAAGTTAGTCATTTTTGTCATGTAATCTCCAAAATATCAGTATGAAAAATTGATCAAAAATTTCTAAAAAAAATTGTATTTTTGATTTTTTTTTGCCCAAACATCTCTTTTAAGCTATTAAATAAAATTTTAGGGCCCAGAAATGAACGCTGTGGCTTTGAAGCTTACAGAAAAATGTATAAAAAAGACTTCCAATGACTTCGTCTTGGTATTCCCTCCGACAACGATTTCAAATTGTTCAATCGGTAGAGAATTCAAGCAATTGTTTGGAATGCCCCATATATTTTTGATCAGGGCGACGAGCTGAGTTAGTCGACTTGGCTTATTGTATATCTCAATATTATCGTCCCAAAACTCAGCCAATACTTAGATTACATGCTCTTGCACAGATTTTTAAATTACTCTATTTAAATTATTCTATATCTTATAGCTGAAACTTATTTTTGGTTAGAAAATTTTCCGTTCTTAAACTCAGATATTTTAAAACATTTGCAAGGGTATAAAAACTTCGGCACAGAAGAAGTTAGCTGGGCCTTCTCGACTTATCTGCTTTCTGTTGCTGTCGACGTCGCCTTGTTTATGCAGTACTTGTTGGGTATTAGCATAAGTCTAACCTGGGCACACTAATAAACACTCCACGAAACTAAATTAAAGCCACTTTCATAACTAGTTACTTTGAAGTTCTTAAGAATTTATAGATATTTTTAAAAATAATGGTGTTGAATATTATGTGTCAGTTTGCAACTATAGGGCTAAAATATAAAATGACACTACAGAACATCTGATGCCTCAATTAAAGATAACTCATCGGGAATGGGCATCCTAAATATATTACACAAGTCGAATTCTAAATACAAAGTAAATAAGAAACTTAGTTCTGTGTGTGCAGAACTGTCAAGATGGCTAGAAGACCAAGCTTACTTCGTCTCTACCAAAATTTTTAATAGCCTAGCAAATTGAAGTTTTCAAAAATTAGAGTATACAAATAGAGACAAGCTAACTTCGGCACGACCGAAGTTTATATACCCTTGAAGCTTGATATGTGCCTGACAGCTGTATTATATAGTGGTCCGATTTCGACAAATTTTGTTGAAACTATGTAAAATCATTGAAAACTTATAAATACGAGCGTTAAGAGCGATAACATTGAAAACAAAAAAGTTTTTCTCACCAAGACTTTTTTTCAGACCTTAGTTTTGTATGGCAGTTATACTTTATAGTTTTCCGATTTCGACAAGTTTTGGTGAAATTATGTGAAATCATTAAAAACTTATAAATACGAGCGTTATTAAAATCAAACATTTTTCTTACTTCCGACCTATTGTCATCCAAATTAGAACAAATTTTTGAGAATCTGTTTTGAAAGTAATTAAAATTTTCAATCAGCTAGTTTAAAAACGGGGGGAAATAAAAAAAGTTTTTCTCCAGGATTTTGCATATTTCTAAACCGATTTTAATCCTAGCAGGTCAAGATAAAGTGCCCAATATGACAAAATATTTGTTCAAAAATGTTCTCCCCCCGCTGGCCTCTTGACAGGTTCCGGTGTGATCTCGACAGTGGATGGAAGTAAGGAATGAACAATTTTTATTCGCGATTTAACTCTTGATAAGTTTGCTTGTGGACACTACTGTAACCGTAATATTTTAGCTTGTTCAAAAACAAGCATTTTTCGGGAATGTTTGTTTCCTACACTTATCTGTTAACCAGAAATTAATAATGCCTTCGTTTTGAATGAGCATACTGGATGGCATAATTGACTTTGACTACCGGAAAAATCTTATATGATCTACCCGCATAATATTTGGGATCATTCACCAATCAGGCCTTCTGGTAAAGGTATTTAAAAAGAGAACGCCTCTTGTAAATAATTTTTATACTCTGTACCAAAAGTACACAGAGTATATTAAGTTTGTGCAAAAGTATGTAACAGGAAGAAGGAATCATTTCCGACCATATAAAGTATATATTCTTGATCAGCATCAACAGCCGAGTCGATATAGCCATGTCCGTCTGTCCGTCTGTCTGTCCGTCCGTCCGTCCGTATGAACAAACAGATCTCGGAGATGGTAAGAGATAGAGGTTTGACATGTATTGGACATATGCTTCTTATAGCTGCAGGCAGATCAAGTTTATTTTCAATTTTTGCCACGCCCCCTCCCGCCCCCGCAATTTGGAAAAAACGTTATATCTTCTACAGTTTTGAAGATAGACGATTTGTACCTTCTAGAGATAGTTAGTAATTAGCAAAATGTATCGATTTGCCGAAGAAATGATAAAGATCGGATGAGCGGTTCTCAAGTTATGAGCAAATAAGTAAACAACCCTCCCACCACCCACACCCACCCTTAAAGAGAGAGAGAGCGAGAGAGAGAAAACTAGAGATGAGCGCAGCACCAGCATTGCATTCAGTTTCTACTACAGGTACAGAGTATGTTATAGTCGGGCTTGACCGACTTTCTCACTTGTTTTTAATGTTTTCTACTGGTTTGAATTTAATATTGCAGTTTTGATAAACTAACTAAAAACTAAAATCTTAAAATAATTTTGACAGAAAAAAAAAAAACATTATTTAACCTGTTTTAAACATGAACAAAATATAATTGGTTCTAATTATCTTTCGGGGATTGAACTTGACGCTTCTTGCAATAGCAGGTTTTGCACAAGTCTAATTAGAAAACAGCGTATAATTTTGGTTTTGGAACCAAAAACCACAGCCAAATGAACATTTAGTTCAGCTAATGTCAAAAGATGACTTGTCTACTTGGTTTGTCCTATTGTGACAAATCTCCATAAATCAGTAAAGTCGTGACAAAGTGTACGATGTTCTGCCATTTTAGGTCTTTGCTACTTCAAATCTGCAAGTATAATGCGATGCTAGGTATTTTCAGCTAAAGGAAAATCTTCTTCTAAATTTGATTTGCCTTTCACCTGGAAAATTACTCGATGCGTCATTCTCAGGCGCTGTTTCACTTAGTGCGCCATCTAATTGAATTGTTTGAAGCAAAACTGTTGATGGAAACCTTCGGTAGTCTTTTGCTATTATTTGCTGCTGTCAGCAAAAGTAACTTAGCTCAGTGTTCAATTGCGGCGATTAAACTCGCATTCGCTGGCCATGCAAATGCCACTGCTTCGGTAATAGGCTTGGGCTTGTTCACCCATCGTCGTCGTCATCTTCATTATCATCATCGGCGTCAGCAACCTCAACACTGCAAGGTCTTTGGCTGACGTTCTCTTGCCATTACATTAAACGAAGGCAAAATGTAGTTACTGTGTTACATAAACGCTAATGAATATACCCGTCGCTGCCTTATTAGCTTAGACCTATGAATGTAACTCACAGTTAACCAAACCTAAATGGCAAAATTAAGTGCAATTCATAAGACAACTGTGTGTGGTTCAAGTGCACTTTGCAGTGTCTGTAGAGCTAAAGTAAGCCATCCAAGCATACAATTATAAAAGCCCTTAGGCGGTTATTCAACTAACTAAAAACCAATTTGTAAGCGCCGTCAAGTAGCTCTGCTCATGGTACACTGGTCCGAGAGGGGCAAAGAAATTGCTGAAATAAAGTTGAGTTCAGTGAAAGAAAGTTTTTTTGCTGGCATAAATTTGAATTAAAGGTGGAATCCTCTGATGTTCTAAAATACAGGCAAAGGTTTGGTCGGTGGAAAGCATATGGATCTCAAACTTATACATAGGGGTACGCGGTAATTTGAAAATTTTTTATCAATTGGACATGTTGCTTAGTTGTGCATCTTGTCATGGGATATTGGCAAAAGTAGCCAAAAAATAACAGGGGGATTCTACAGACTTGCGATTGATTGAGATACCAATCAAATAAGACTACGATGGGCGCTAATATTTACCATTTATTGTGTCGCAAAGTAGCGGTGCTTGCATTTAATAGCATTTTCACAGAAGTAACTGGCTGAGCGATTGGCTTCTTCTTCGCTTAGTAAGGGAACTAAGACTATAATTTTTCAAGCCATCTTAAACTTTGGTAACTTTCCAAAATAAAAATTCTTAAGTAATTTGATTTATGACTAACCATGCCTTGTTAGATGCTTGTGCACATCTTAAAACAGCAGCCAGAATAATTGGTTGCCGGCAAAGAACAACAAAAACACACAAAAAAAAATTCTTAGAAAAATACACCAAAAGAAGCGCAACCAGTTTTAGACGGAGGGAATACACGAAACAGAAAAAAACCTTGATAGGCAATTGCGGAATTAGCTTGTTTTGGTGTTGCTCTCAATTCGTTTAATTTCCGCAGAAGACAAAAGATAGAATCGATCAATGGAAAAGCTAGCTGAAAGTTTTACCAAATTGTACGAATTGGTTATGCTTTCAATGTTAATGGTTTTTGGCCGAAAAGGGCCAACAACAATTTAATGGAAGGCAACCCCTTCCCTCTCGTCTCCACCTCGTGGGACATACACAATTTAATGAAGCCATGAACCTTGAGCCAAGTACATAGAAAACTTTAACATAAACTTGGCTTGGCTTGGCTAGGCCATAGTTTTTGTTATTTTCGGGGCTGCTTTGACGGGCGTAGAATTTGCCAAAAACAAAGTATGTACTAGAAAACAAATTTGCCTACCCAACCCCCTTGACTACTGTCAAGGGACGGGGGCAAAGACAAACAGAAGCAGACAGACAATGGAAAATAATGTCAAGTTTAAAGATTTGTATTGTATCAGTGCCAAAGTGTCGTTAGTTTTGTATACTAACTGTATAGACTAGGGTTAAAAAGAAAAATGTCTAGTTCGAATTTCATTTAATGCTAAGCCTTTAAGCCGTATTGATTAAACTAATTAACAAAAGAGGACAGTGCAGTTGTTTTAGTTGGAATTAAAGCTTAAATGAGTCACTTTCGTTGGATTTCTCATTGGATGATGAATTTAAATATTTGGCTTCAGGGCTCCTTTGAACATCCTTCTTAACATCCTCCTTGAACAGACTCATTAAAAACATCCTGAAAAACTTTCTAGCAGATCCGACAATATGTTATACAAAAATAAATTGAAATAATTTTTTTTCCGTTCTTTCGTATATGAAAAAAATGTTCATCCACCCTCGTAATATTAAAACCAGAGCTCCCAAAAAATGCTCCCTTTTCACAGGATGTCAGATAAATTACAGTCACTCTGAGACACTTTGAAAAAGTGAAACGAAATGACATCTCACCTCTGACTATTCACAAAGTGCTCTTTGCTTAATCAATGAGAGATTTTTATCTAAGGGGGGAAAGGAAGAAGGAACATTGATAAGGGGGGGGGGGGGGGAGAGGATTTTTAATCAGCAGACGTTTTTTCTTTTCCCCCGCAATTGGAAAAACTTTTCTAAGTTTGAAGATAGACGATCGTTAGAGGTGTACAAATATGATAAAGACGGAGGCGGTTCTAAGTTAAATTCCGTTTTTATTCGGGGGAATGGGGGGGGGGAAAAAATTTAAACCCCTGCTTTGGTCAGAGTATTAAAGTGGGCTTGCTTTGCTCACTTGTTTCTTCCCTGAGACACTTTGCTGCTCAGGATTTGTCGAAAGTGTCTTATAAGCATGTGTGTGTGCCTCAATAACCCAGCGGACCAGCAAAGCGAGCATTTTGCGAGACTATCGCAAAATTCCCACAAACGAGCTCGCATGTGAGCAAAAAACGCAAGTCAAATTTTTTATCGCAAAGCACTCGCGAGGGCTTTGCGATAAAAGGTCGAGTGACGTGCAAAAAAAAAACAATGAAATAGAAAGAGAGAGCGAGTAAATAAATTAGTAAATCTTGTATTCGACTCGCTAGAAATATTACAAAAGTATCGCAAAACGCTCGCTAACCCTATTCCTTGCGACTATCGTAAACGTCTGTCTGTCTGTTTCTACGCAAACTAGTCTCTCAGTTTTAAAGCTATCGAGCTGAAACTTTGCATAGAGTCTTTTTATACTCTGTACCGAAGGTACATAGAGTATATTAAGTTTGTGCAAAAGTATGTAACAGAGAGAAGGAATCATTTCCGACCCTATAAAGTATATATATTCTTGATCAGCATCAACAGCCGAGTCGATATAACCATGTCCGTCTGTCCGTCTGTCCGTCTGTCCGTCTGTCAGTCTGTCCGTCTGTCAGTCTGTCCGTCTGTCCGTCCGTATGAACAAACAGATCTCAGAGATGGTAAGAGATAGAGGTTTGACATGTATGGGACAAATGTTTCATATAGTTGCAGGCATATCAAGTTTATTTTAAATTTTTGCCACGCCCCCTCCCGCCCCCGCAATTTTGAAAAAACGTCATATCTTCCACAGTTTTGCAGATAGATGGTTTGTACCTTCTAGAGATAGTTAGTAATTGTCAAAATGTAACCGACCGGATCGGATGTCTATATCTTTTAGCTGTCATAGGAACTATCGGTCGAAAAGTGGGTTTTAATGACAAAAACATTTTTGTTTTTAATCTTAACGCTTCCCACCTCAGCGATAATTAATATTATACGCTTTTACACAGATTTGGAGTCGGCCGTGTGTGGCCCAGTGGTTAGTGTGCTGGACTGCTGGGCGGAAGGTCGTGGGTTCGATTCCGCTCTGAACATCTAATAAAAAAAAGTTTTTTTCTTTCTTTAGAAAAATAGCTTTTACACATACGGTCACCTTCACCAGCTATTGGCGTCAGCTGTGAAGTATCTAGCCATGAAAAAGTAAATTCTCAAACTTTGCCGTTCGAATTCGGCGTTTTCTTGTGCGAAAAATTTAAAGCACACACGCCAAGAGATTGAGAGAAGCTTGGCTTGGCCCCGTTGGGTGAGCTGTATAGCCAATTTTACATTTTACACAGATTCGGAAGTTTTGGTCAATATCGTATGACTATATCTTATAGCTGCCATTGAACCTTTCGGTCGAAAAGTGGGTTATATTTAAAAAAATTGTTTGTTTTAATTTGCAAGGGTATAAAAACTTCGGCAAAGACGAAGTTAGCTTGGCCTTCTCGTTTTCGCTTACCTTTTAAAGGGCAACTGCGAGAGGTATACGAAGACTTTAATCTCAAATCATATCACCAGGGCATTTTGCATATCAGTTTGATCATTTCACATTTCAATATAATATTCTTAGTATCAACCTAATACCACAGGTTCATAATGATATTATATAGTTTGACTTTGATTTGGAAAAATTGATATTATTGAAATTATATAGAAATACCAACTTGATATTTGACCTTATCTGGGACAACTTCTTATACTAGCAGGCAGATCAATTTCGTTCTTAATTTTTGCAACGCCCCTTTTCGCCCCGGAAATTTGGAAAAAGCGTCATGTCTGCCACAGTTTTGTTGAAAAAAAAAAACGTGATCTGGGGCTCAATATTTTATGTTTTCTTTTCAATAAAAACCGAAACTTGAAGTTGATCAATTTGATCTTAAAAATATTATTTTGAAAAGGTGGAAAATTTCACTTTGATATTTTCGAACTGGGTAATTTTAAGTGTGTCAAATGATATGAATCAATATTAAACTAAATCTTATCAAGAAGTGAGACCGTTTTTTAAATGATATTTTCCATGTTTTGTGCTTTTCTTTAGTTACGTTTTGGCTTTTGCTGTTGACAAGTCGGCAAAAGATAACAAATGAAAATAAAGTAAAACGAAACCGTGGACATTGAACAGTGCGAAATCGCATCGGTGTTTTTTGTCTGTGTGCGTGTATACTTATTTTTTCGTTATGTAAGGTCGTAAGTGGTTGGCATCTATGCAGTTGCACTTAAATCCACTTGGCTTTAACTAAAGGGACAACCCTTTAGGCCTTGGCAAGCCAATTAGCTAAAACTGAGCAAAACATAAAAGCGCACGCGTTCTAATTAGTTTGTAAGTGCTATATCTGGTACCTGGGAAAAGAAAAGGACCTAAAAAAAAACTTTTTCATTTTGTGGCCTTCGGGGGCAATTATAAGTTTTACGTGTGTGTGTGTTACGGAGGTGACAGAAATATACTTTTTTACTATTGCAGTTGCTGCGCCATTTCTACACAATTGCCGGGGCAAATGCAATTTAACTTTTAATGCGCTGCCAGAAACTACTTACAGATGTTGCTTGACTTTCCCACTCTAAGTGCTGGGCAATTTTAGTTTCAATTTTACCAATTTTACCATGACCTTTTTTTCCTTTTTGTTTTTCCTATTTTGCATTTTGGCTGCTCGATTGTTTTGCCGTCCCATTAGCCAAGTGAAAAAAGCAAACAGAAATTGGTGCTAAATTATGCCGGAACCGAATCGCACCATATTCGAGTTCAATTTCCTTGGTCAGTGGCGGGTTTTAGGGGCAGCTTTTACTTCTTCGATTGTTCAACAAAAATCAAAGTTAAGTGTATGTTTATCTTAGATCGCCGACAAGGTGAACGCACTGTTGGCATTGAGCCTTTATGCTTGAACTTAAAATAAGTTAATTTTGTAGCTTAAACATTCCAGTGATTCCTTTCATTTTCAACTGTCGGCACTTTCCATCAACAGATGATTAAAAGGAGGCTGGTAATTAAAACATAAATCCCCATCCAGCCATCATAATAATGTCAGCTTTGCTGTTACCCCTCGGGGAAGCTTATCGCTAGTCACAGATCTAACTGCTGGCGTTGCGAAAGTCTGCTAATGAAAATATTAACTCTTAATGAAATTAATATTTCAGCTGGCACGTGAAATTCGAAAGAAATGCCCACTTTGGCCTGGCCGGGCGAAAGTGTTGGCCGTTAATTTATCCACTACGCATTTGGCGGGCCGGCGCGTCAATCAACGTTGTCGCGCAGCTGTCAGTTGTATGCACATACATACTTACTTTCGAAAGCAATTTAGCATTTGTTAATGAAACTTTAATAATGCTCCAAATAAGCAAATGGCAATCAAATACTATTATGAGCATAAAAAGCTTTATTACCAACATACAGATGCAGCAGTGCTTCTCCCAACCTTTGCCAGCTGTGTAGCCTAGTCATGTTCAGTCAGCTGTTCACCGAGTAGGGGGGAGTCACACTTTTGCATTTCAACTTATTCACAGACACTTACACATATACAGAAAAGCATTTTCTATAGCCGCAGGCCTCGGGCCACACAATAAAAATGCTTTACACGGCGCCCTTCAATGGAGGTTGCTCAGCTAACTGACAGCTCGACTGGCTCTTGGCTTGGTTGACGGCGGAGTTGCCTGTTTGTTGTTCATTCGCCCGTTTATAATGTAACCACAGTTCATTTTTTAAGCATATAATTTTTTTTTCGAAGGTATGGTATTACCTACGATACGCTACGCTTACAATGAACGTTTCGCTGGTGATAATAATACACGAGATGTTATCTAAATAAAATGCAGATAAATTTGCATTAATACTGCGAAAATGTGATTGTGGGTGACGCCCAAGGGACTAACGCCAGAATGCGAGGAAGATGAAATAATGCCTTTCTTAATACTAACTTATCGAAAAACGAGAAGGCCAAGCTAACTTCGTGGTTGCCGAAGTTCCTTTACCCTTGCAAATGTTTTAGTAAATCAGAGTTTACGAACGTCAGCATTCAAAAAACAAACAACTTTTCTAAATAAAACCCACTTTACGACCGATAGTTTCTATGGCATCTATAAGATATAGTCATCCGATTTTGACCAAAACTTCCAAATTTGTGTAAAAGCGTATAAAACTAATAATTTTTTTCTCACAAAGACCCACTTTTCGACCGATAGTTCCAATGGCAGCTATAAGATATAGTCATCCGATCCGGTCGGTTCCGACATATTATCAGTGTGCAGTAAAAAGAAGACTCTGTGCAAAGTTTCAGCTCGATAGCTTTAAAACTGAGAGACTAGTTTGCGTAGAAACAGACAGACAGACGGACAGACAGACGGACAGACAGACGGACAGACAGACGGACGGACAGACGGACGGACAGACAGACGGACGGACAAAGCTCAATCGACTCAGCTCGTCGCCCTGATCAAGAATATATATAGTTTATAGGGTCGGAAATGAATATTTCTGTGCGCTGCAAACTTCTGGGCAAAATTATAATACCTTTTGCAAGGGTATAAAAACATAAATAAAAAATAGAGGCAAGCTAACTTCGGCTCGACCGAAGTTTATATACCCTTGGAGCTTGATATGTGGCTGACAGTTTGTATGGCAGCTATACTATATAGTAGTCCGATTTCGACAAATCTTGTTGAAATTATGTTAAATCATTGAAAACTTATAAATACGAGCGTTGGGAGCGATAACATTGAAAGCAAAAAAGTTTTCTCACTAGGACTATTTTTCAGACCTAACTTTTGTATGGCAGCTATACTATATAGTTGTCCGATTTTGACAAGGCTTGGTGAAATTTTTTGAAATCATTAAAAACTTATAAATACGAGCGTTGGGAGCGATAGCATTGAAAACAAAAAAGTTTTTCTCACAAAAACTAGTTTTTCAACCGATCGTTCCTATGGCAGCTATATGCTATAGTCATCCGATCCGGCCGGTTCCGACAAATGTGCAGCGTATTTGTACCAAAAGACTTCGTGCAAAGTTTGGTTAAGATAACTTTAAAACTGACGGAGGAGATAGCATAGAAACAGACGGACAGACGGACAGACGGACGGACGGACAGACGGACATGGCTATATCAACTCAGCTCGTCATGCTGATCAAGAATATATATACTTTATGTGGTCGGAGATGCCTCCTTCTGTGCGTTACAAACATCCGGACAATTTCAATATACCTTCCAAGGGTATAAAAATAGAGGCAAGCTAACTTCGGCTCGACCGAAGTTTATATACCCTTGGAGCTTGATATATGCCCGACAGTTTGTATGGCAGCTATACTATATAGTGGTCCGATTTCGACAAGCCTTGGTGAAATTATGTTAAATCATTGAAAACTTATAAATACGAGCGTTGAGAGCGATAAAATTTAAAACAAAAAAGTTTTTCTCACTAAAACTAGTTTTTCGACCGATCGTTCCTATGGCAGATATATGCTATAGTCATCCGATCCGGCCGGTTCCGACAAATGTGCACCGTATTTGCCCTAAAAGACTTCGTGCAAAGTTTGGTTACGATAGCTTTAAAACTGACGGAGGAGATATCATAGAAACAGACGGACGTACAGACGGACGGACGGACGGACGGACAGACAGACGGACATGGCTATATCAACTCAGCTCGTCATGCTGATCAAGAATATATATTCTTTATGTGGTCTGAGATGCCTCCTTTCCTGCGTGACAAACATCCGGACAATTTCAATATACCCTCTCCAAGGGTATAAAAAGCAAACTTTGACTCGGCCGAAGAATATAAACCTTTGCAGCCCTTGTAAAATGTGTAAATAAAAGTTTTGAAATGTTTTTCATTCAATATTTTATTTCTGGTTTTGAACAGTGTTAACCGTTTAATTTCCAAATTAAACAATAGATGGCGCCACTACTTTAACCATTTAGCTGACCAGTTTGTTTTATATATATTATTATTTTTTGAGCCGAACCCTATATACCCTTTTTATGTTCTGGTCAGGTTTGGTTTCGGTCGGTAAAAATAATCTTTGCGCTGATTCAGGCTCGTTTCGGACTGCCAAAAATCCCGAAGACTCCAACTTCGAACCGGTTTGCAGCAACACAACTTGATTGATTGATTTTTAGCGGTGGTTTTCTTTCCAGCTGTGCACTGACCACAATTTGTTGTTTTTTTTTTTTGTTATTCCGCGTCAAGAGTTAAGTTACTTCAGTTAAGTTACTACATATTTCTGCCTCGCTAACAATTATCATTTACGATTAGGAGAAAATATATTAATGTAGGTACGCTTAACTTTTGGCTATACGTAGAGCAACAACAACTTTATATTTGTTCTCTCAAATTCATTCTTTCCGAGCGCAGGTTTTGTTATTGTTTGCGTTATTGTTTGCGTTATTGTTTTCAGTGCGTCACGAAAAGTTTCTGGCTAAGCGTACAGTAACAAAAACTTCAAATGTGTTCTCTATTCTCCTTCTCTACCAGCGAAGCAAGGTTTTTGTTGTAGGCTGCTAATGATTTTGTGAGCATCAGACAGCCACGAGCACGCCCACACAAACAAAGATAGGGTTTTTCTTTCTATTTTCTTGTTGCTCCACAAATATTTTCGCCCATTCAATTATGTTGCTTGAGAAGCCTTTCTAAAACTTAAAATTTAAATTCTTAACTTTCTCGTATTATTACTTTGCCGGTTTTGTTCCTGCATTTGTCCTCCAGCTGCTGTTTCATTTCTTTTTAGTTTTCTGCGGGCCAACCACTTTGTTGTGGTTGCATGTGTCTATACATATATCCATCTCTGGTGACTTTTTTGGTCTTCCCTTTGCCGGACACAAATGAAAGTGTTGTGGTTAGGCAAATTCCACTGCGCGCCCTTCGGATGGATACTTGCCTGCCGCCCCAGCAAAATGAACCACAAACAATTTATACAAAATGAGAATAAAAATTTTCCATTGCATTGTCTTTTGTGCCTATGTTCAAGCTGCAATTGTTGGCCCTTCCGTTTAAACAAAAAAAAAAGTAAAAAAATAAAAACTCCCCAACTTTCATGGTGGCTGGCAGGCAAAACCAAAGCCAAAACCAAAACCGTTCGATGCCGCACCGATAATAAATTTTCCTCATTGTTGTTGTTGCTGTTGTGGGTTTATGCACACAACATCATCATAATAAATTTCGCCTGATGTACGACGATTGTTGTTGTACTTTAATAAGCAAAGTGCTTGGGCTGGCCGCTTGGCTGGTTAAGCTGCCTTGGCCACCGTTTGTCCACTTGGCCGTGCAACCTGCCGAGTTTATTGAACCTCATCAACAACAACAGCAGAAGCAGCAGGGGCAGTACATGCCTTCAAGTGTTAGTCGCTATTTATACATATATTTAAAAGTTTAAATTTATTAACATTACGCGCGTCTCAGTTGCATTGTGACTAACCGCCCCGCATATTTCCGCCTTCGTTTTAACTTGGCAGATTAATGGTACGCATGTACGTGTGTCTGTCACTCTGGCTTCTTGCCTGGCGCAATATCATTAATAAAATATAGCTTAAGGTGTTAATTAGTGTCTCTGTTGTATGGTTAATAACTGGGCTATACCCACACCAAACTAATACAATGGTGGAAGCTGGTGAAGAGAAATCCAACCGTATTTTGGCAATGTGTGGGTCATAACTGTAATGGCATCTCATTAGCATTGCATTAACGACACAATCATAATTTTTTAATGATGAAAAACGTGCCATGTGCATGTCACGCAATTTCACTAAAAACTAAACACAAATAAAACTAAAAATAAAAACTCGCACGGTTGACATTATAAGAACGTTGAAGTGACATTTTCACTTTCATTAGTAAAAGTTCACTGCACTTTGGTGTAGCTGCTTATTAGCTGGCGAGTTGAATTTCTTTTCCATAATTTGTAGTTTATTGTTTTGCTGGTTTTTCTTCTTCTTCTCTTTGGTATGCAAATTACAAGCCCACACAATAACACTGCAGCTGGAAAATTGGTTGAAAGATTTTCACTTGCTGCACTGAGATGCAACAACTAAAATAATAACTTCATTTTTCATGCCCTTGTGCCTTTGGGTAGTGTCTCTCGACATTTGAACAGACTTTACCTTTAACATTAAATTACTAGGATTTCTTAAGTTGAGTTAAATTATGCATCAATTTAATTGAAAGGAAAATTTATTATTTATAGTAAAAGTAAAAGTATGATTCAATATCTTCCGAGCAATAACAGAGGAGAAATTTAAGTTTTTATAGTCTGTAGCAAAGGTACTCATTTGAGAGTTTCCAATTGTAGGTGTGGAACAGCCAGTCAAGAGAAGCATCTCTCATATAGCCAAGACCGTCTGTCCGTACGAACAAACAGATGTCAAAGATGGTAAGAGCTACAGGTTGTACCTTTTAGATATAATTAGTAATCAGCAATATTTATTGATCCACCAAAGGATTGGTAAAGATCGGATGAACGATAATCAAGCAAAATAAAGTTTGCTAAAGAATTCTGTTCCGCCTCTGAACATCTAATAATCGGGTGTGTCCCAAAAATCGTAGAGGTTTTCGTATAAACGTTAGCATTATATATTAAAACTGTTTAAATTTATATGTTAAGGGCTCAAATGTGCCCAGCTACTAGATTAGATGACAAAAGTTGAGCGATTTAAAACGGCCTGCTCAAAGCCAAGTAGATTTGTAGCGTACGGTTTTCTTACAAATCTAGAGGCGGTCGGTTTTACACTGAAGTAAAGTAGTCCTAGTTTTGTTCGAAGGCAACGTTATAGAAAATCTCTAGAGATTTCGAGAACACCCCCGAATAAAAGTTTTTTCTTTCTTTAGAAATTTGCTTTTACACATTAGGTCACCTTCACCAGCTATTAGAGCCAGCTGTGAAGTAACCAGCCATGAAAAAGCAAAGCTATTATTTTACACAACTCCACCCAGATTGATGAAAATCGGACAACTATATAGTGTATCTGCCATACAAAATATATGTTTGAAAATAAGTATTAGCGAAAAAAATCTTTTTGTTTTCAATGCTATCGGTCCCAAACTTATTACTGATTAATATAATAAGCTTCCACATAATTCTGCCTTTTTTGATCCAAGTCGGATGACTTAAATAGGAACGATTGAGAAAAACTTTTTGGTATTCAATTGTAGGTTCACTTCTCTTTCCAGTTATGAATATAATCGCTTTTCACACAATTGTGGGAAGTTTGGTCAAATTCTGAGGAATTTGGCGGATTCAGTCCCAGTTCATTCAGCTCCAATCACAGATCCAGTTCATCTCACTAGTTCACACATCATACTATACTCCCGCCTTTTTATATCTTACATCTCTAACTCACACACACGCAATTATCTCTCCGCCTTTCTGTGACAGTCATTCTTACTTAAACCTTATCAGTGTTTTAAACTAAATAGTTAACGTGGCCTAGCCAAAGGTCAAAATGGTGGCGCCATCCATTGCTGGGTTTGGGAACTAACTCTGCTAATGTTGTTTATGGCTTAAATTAAATTTTGGAATGAAAATCATTTAAAACCTTTATTTATATATATTATACAACCTGCAAGGATATATGTATAAACTTCGGTCGAGCCGAAGTTTGCTTTCCTCTGTTTTGAATAGTAAATTAATTAATATGACTAATTTTTCTTTTAATTTTTCTTTTCTTTTGCAGGTGAGCTTTCCCTTAAAAACTGATGCTATGAAAAATGAGTGAGATTTTTTACAGATTTTTAAAAATTTGGTGGACGAAGTTTATAATTTTTCTGATTTCGAATTGAATGTCTGATTAAAGCAAAAATTTTTCTCTCCAATTGTGAAAAACAAATGTTCCTTTTTTAAGGATGCAAAAACAACATTTTGTGAAGCATGTTTTTTTTTACTTCTTCCTTCTTTGTTGTTTATTTTTTTTCTGCTGCCTGACTTCTGCTTTGTGCCACATTGCCCAGCTATTTTTTTATGGCTATCTCATGCTGTTGCAGTTTTCTGATGTTATTGTTACTTGGCTGCATTGTTGCTCATTCGCCCCCTTGGCGCTGCATTTGAACTCATTTCATTTCCCATAAGGTAAAACGCAACTGCTACTGCAACATCAAGAGACGTGTTTAGAATTAGCACGCCATCATGTCCATTAATAAAGGAGGCAACATAAATAGCATTGACTCGGTGCTGCAGAATGTCAGGTCCGAGCTAATCAGCAACCAGGGATCGCATTTTGCTGGTAATCATTATTAATAGACGTGCAATTACACCATCAGGCGAAGGCAGCAGCTAACTAACTAACTAACTCGACTCACCTGTCGATAGAAAAAATAGCAAAGACAAACAAAAGCATATAAAATATGCGGCTGCAAAATACAATTCAACAAAAAAAAAAGGCAATAAATAAAAGCGGCAGCGTTGAGCTCAATTAATTCGCCAGCTTTGTTTGCATGGCAGAAATTAATGTTGAAATTAAAAAAATATTTGCCACTGCAAATCACGACACAGAAATCATGCAAACGAACTGCGAAAACAAATTGCGAAAATGCATTTCAAATTGAATATCTTTCCGAGTGAGCACTGAAGCGGCATGTTAAAAGGTCATTGTCTGCCAATCGTACAGCAACCACAAACACAAAACAAAGTCTTGAGCGCATTATCTGATTATTAAATACTAAAGCAGCTGGGCTCTGGTCTTTTGTGGTTTTTATTTTACCTTGTCTACAGACTTTTTTATAAAATTTATAATTATTTTTTTTTGAAAGGTGCCAAAGTTCTGGCTTCCCTTTCAGTCAGCCTTCACTCGAACGACCATTGTGGTAGGCTCTCAGATATGCAGTCGAGATTTTAATAACTGGTAATTATTAAAAGTACAGCTGTTTTCGGTTAGCTTTAGCTGCATTTAGCCACAATTTAACTTTATGTCTCTTTCGAGGCAGCTTCCCCCCTGCATCCAAGACCTTGGGAAATCTCTGACAAAACAATGGCACATTAAAGTTGGCTTATAACAGTTGTCTGCTCAGTACAGGCTGAGCGCAAGTACCGGGCGGTGGCCTATTCCATTGCCAAACGACATTTTCACTTTGAGTGTTGAGCTTCATTAACACAATGTAGCTGGAAAGGAATTTCACTTTCACACATGTCTTTTGCCACGAAAGAACTAATATAAAGACTATCTGTACGAGTAGAGGTGGGCGCGGGCCTGTATTGTGGGCCCGCGGCACGCAACTTGAATTTTTCTAAATTTGAGCTTTTTTCCATTTAAAACATGGCCCGATGTTGAAAACCCTTCGCTCGTAGACGAACTGGCGGGAATAGCCAGAATGGTCCGAGCTAATTTGGTATAACAAATTCTAAAATATGTGAAAATTTGTCAAGCTCTATGTCGATAGCGTTTTTCTCAACTTTTCTTTTTTTTATATAACTTCAGTCTAAAAATTCAGCAAACATTCCTTTTCGGAATTATTTGGGTTTATGTTATTAGTTATATCATCAACGCTACTACATTCATGATCCCCTATAAATTCGGAGAGCATTGCTTTTACCGTAGCTAACACATTATCTCTTTTTCCTCTGAGAGGAAATTCATCTCTCATAAGGAGGGTTCAAGAAAAGCCCAACCAAATGAGCGATTGCCGGAAGAAACCTTTTTCTAATGCGCTTAGGGTCATTGTTTTAAACTCGTTATTATTTGGGAATCAAGTGTGCTAGCTCTGCAAAGTTTACTAATTTTTTTAACCACAATGCAAATATTGCAAAGTTTTATCAATTTCACAATAGCACGCCAATTTTGAATTAGTGGTGAGCAAACAAGTAAAATATGTATAAGCAAATCGATAGTAGTATCGATAAACAATTAAAATGCGATAAATGGCGGTTCTAATTCAAACATAAACAAAAATAAGCGCGAACAAATCAAAATTGATTTCGGGCTATTTCGGGCTTTACGGGCCTATTACGGGCTTTTACGGGCCGGGCCTTTTGCTAAGGCCCGGGCCCAGAAGCCGCACGAATCTTAATTTTAAGGCCCGGGCCCGCTCCGGGCCTGTGTAAGCCCGCGGGCCACGAAAAAAGCCCGGCCCGCGCCCACCTCTACTTGGAAGTCTCCCATAGATTTGGTGGGTCTTCTTCTGGAATCTAACTGGGAAATTGTCGACGGCTTTGCCGATTATGCGTAGAACTTTGTTCTGCATGGGTTTTGTCATTTTAAAGGAGGAGTTGGCAGGATTATCGACTCGATTATCAGTAGAGCGTAAAAAAGATTTTCTTGTATCTGGTCACACTAGTTAAAAGGTCCATAGCGATAAAAGAATAAATCTAAAATCAATTTAAACATTTTGTCTTGTGCTTTTTGTACTCTGTACCGAAGGTAAAAATAATGTTTGAGTTAAAAAGTATGTAACAGGGCGAAGGAATCATTTCCGACTATATAAAGTATATATATTCTTGATCAGCATCAACAGCCGAGTCGATATAGCCATGTCCGTCTGTCCGTCCGTCCGTATGAACAAACAGATCTCGGAGATGGTAAGATAGAGGTTTGACATGTATGGGACAAATGTTTCTTATAGCTGCAGGCAGATCAAGTTTATTTTCAATTTTTGCCCCCCCCCCCCGCCCCGTAATTCGGAAAAAACGTTATATCTCCTACAGTTTAGACGAGATAGACGTTTCGTACCTTCTTGAGATAGTTAGTAATTAGCAAAATGTATCGATTTGCAGAAGAAATGATAAAGATCGGATCAGCGGTTCTCAAGTTATGAGCAAAAAAGTACATCGCCCCCCTCCCACCCATTCACAACGAACACCACACAATCTTAGAGAGAGAGAGTAAGAGAGAGAGAGAGACTTTGAGATAAGCGCAGCACCAGCATTGCATTCAGCTTCTACTCCAGGTACAGAGTATGCTATAGTCGGGCTTGACAGACTTTCTCACTTGTTAAAGTATGTGTTTATAGTTGCGTGCACAAGATCCCCAAACAACGCTGAAGAAATGTGCGACTAAGTTGCATGTCCGTAGAGGATCCTAAATCACAAGAGAATGTGACCTTTAGCTAAACTTTTTCGTAGCTACACTCAGAAAAAAACCGAGTGGTTTAGTTCTGGGACGATCGGAATAGAATTTACATCGAAATGTACTTAAAACTTTAAGTACGTTTTGTTCTTGTTCTGGAATCAAAAAAAACGACCTTTGATGTTATTAAAATGAAAACAATCGGTTTTGAATCAAGAACATTTTGTACTTACAGTTAGCCGAATAATATAGGAGAAAATCGTTCTTAGTTCAAGTAGAAAAGTTATTGGATTGAAGTCATCATTGATTTACAATGCAAGCTCAAAAATGTGTGCTTCTGAAAATGCGAATTATTTTAAATTTAATCTGTTCTGAAAATTCCCTCCTGGTTCTAACACTTTGGTTATAAAGTGAGGGTAGATTTCTGAACATCCTAGTATTTAATAAGTTCATAACGTCTGGATTTTTGTAGCCTCATTTGATAGGATAAATTTAAGAATTTGAAAAACTTAAACCCAGTACATTTTGTACCTATTTCAAACAAGTATAATTTTGTTTTAAAAACATTTTGATTTTTAGATTTTATTAGACTTCGATATATAATATTTTGCATTTATTTTGAAAGTAAATCAGGCTGTACTTAAGACCATAACAACCAAATAGTATGATCAAAAAGATTTTGTACTAGGTTAAAGCGGAGTGACCAGTTTGAACTTGCTGTCGCGTGAAATAAAAGACAAATGCACAAAATATATTTTTAAGCAAAAACAACTTCAATAAATTTCTGTGTGTGTGCCCCCGTTAATAGCGAAAAGCGCTCGGGCCACAGTTAGCGAGGCGAGTGATAAATGTACGCTAAGCAACTTTGTTGTAGCGTTCGAGTTTGTAAGAGACATCGGAGAGAGAGAAGAGTGACTTAGGATGTTGTTGCAGGTCTGCACTCGCCAACAGCAAAACTTTAGCAAGAAAAGAAAGAGAGGAGAGCACGCTTGTGAATTGCGATAGCCCCGGGAGCACGAACTTACTTGCCGAATGCTTGCCGAATTCACACTGTGTGTTAGAGAGAGACACAGTCACATTTTAGCGCTCTCTACTTGGGAAACCCTGCTTTACGTCAGCGATGGCCAGCGAGAGCGAGGCCAAAAAGTAAGAGTGCATTAGTGTGTGAAAACAAAGCTCCGTGAATTTGCTTCGACCTAATCGCTTCGAACTCTGTCGAGCGAATGACGCTTTTTTGCTCATTAGATCTCAGCTTCGGCAAGCGTTCGGGTCATGTATATGTGAATAGCGAAATGTTTTCGCCCCCGGGATGGAACCGAGGGCCAACGCTGCTTTACGTACTCCTTTGCGTCGAACAACAATAAAGCGTGGCTTGCGGAATGGGCAAGGGCGGCCCTGATTTAAAGTTTACTTAATATAGCCGAAACAGTCTAAAAACAAGTATTTCGGAATTAAAAAACATCCAACTTGAAATTGAAGTTATGTACTTGAACCCAGTATTTTCGTACTTACAAATACAACGTTCTTGGTTTTTTTCTGAGTGTATTCAATACTTTGTAAGGGGAGACGGCAGTGAAAAATCTACAAACTTCAAATTTAATATTCCAAAGGCGGGGTCAAACACTCTTCTCTCAAATCTTTTGAATCGCTCAATCTCCGCTTTTACAGTTTCTCTTTACAATTAACACCTTGTTGACGGAAAGAATTTCACTTTCTCGCCTGTCAACAAATTCACTGGCAAATGATGAATGAAAAATTGCATTAAATCAAACTGATTTGACATTAAACCCATGGCCAGCTTTAATCGCTGTCATTTATTTTGGTGCCTGAACTGCTCAATTTCATTTCGTGTTTATTGCAAATATACTTCAGGTTTCAAGTTGCTTGCATACATACGTCTTCGTTGTTGACGTCAAAATTGTTTGATCGATACTGAGAGCATGGAAAATTTTTCCTGTGACTTTGAGTGACATTTTCCGTTGCGCAAAAAGTGAAAAGTTGCTATTTATATTTACACGATGCTGCTGCTACCGCCTAACCGCTTGATATCGTTAGTTATGTGCACTAAATACTTAAAATTGTGTTTTTGTCTATTTTTATGCAAATCACTTTAATAAGAGGTTGTAACCTTCACATTTTTTGTAGACATTTTGGTGGTTTTTTTTTATAATAAATAATTAGTTTGGTTTTGTATAATTAACAGAGCCTTAATTGCCGGAAGGAATGAGGTAGTCAGGTGTCTTGAGTTTAGGTTTGGGTATGTGTAAAGTCATTTATCAAAACACAAATGAAATATAAACACATACAAAAGCCTTTCCCATAATTAAATTAAACTGTTGCCATTAATAATTGTCAGCCAGTTGAAGCTTCCTCGGCCCATATTTGTACGAGACCAAATGTCAGAGCCATAAATTTCTCAAACGGCAAATAGCAAAACATAATAATCCATGTGACAATCAGACATACAAAAATTAACCATCAGGCCATTTATGAAACACAAAATGCCCGAGAAGCCGCACACATTTCAATTGAATTCGCATTCAATGGAAATTGGAACAAAACGAGGCTAAAGCCAAATGTGGGCAGGCCGCAACCCTAGACTAGACCCAACAGCAGCGGCAATAGCAAACGCACACGCGAGTCGCGTCAATCTAACGAAATTATGTAAATTTGTTTATTCAAATACACATGAAAATTCGAAACTGCAAATTGAAAATATGGCAGACAGATAAATTGATTACCTACCCGCATATTTACATACGTCTGCACATATGTATGTATGTATTGGCTGTGTCTGGTCTGAGCATGCGCGACTTGTCATTTTTACCAAATTTGGCAGCTTGTGTTTCGGTTTTGCACTAACGGCGCTTTAACATTTAGTGTAATCAAATAATTGCGTTAATAAATTTGCATAAAATCATTTAAAGTGCCTTGATTTGTACTTAACACTTGGCCCCCGGCGATCATTGATGTTGGCGCCGCGTGGACGTTGTCAGTTTTTTTTTTTATCGTATGCAGATGATAGGCTAAGACCCACTCAGGCAATCACAGAAGCCTACACAAAATGTGAGTATGTGGAAAGTTTCCGTAAAATCGAATTCTTTGTGTAATCCTCGCTCAGTATTTCCCAAATATCCAAGTTTGTCGTCTGGCATCCCGTCCTTGGGGAAGGAGTTTGGATATTATTGCCTGAGAAAAACTTTCTTTATCCATCCATTAGAAACTTTAAAAAACCTTAAATAACAGTAGAAAAAAACGAAGCGAAAATTGTAAAGCTACAAATTTAACTGTGGTCGCATATTCGAAAAAAATTGGTTCTTGGCGTGTATTGTGATATTTATTAATTGTTTTGTAATCTAAGTTTTAAAAATATTGTAAATATTGCATTGACGTTGTTCGACTTTGGTTTAATCATAACGCGCGCACGAATCACGGATTCTCACGAGCGAAACTCTGTGGTTTGATCACGATCACGTCAAAAACTAACAGAATTCGAAAAGCATTTCTGATCGAGCATATATTTGAAGGGGCAATAAAAATCCAATTAAAAACAAGAACCGTCAATAAGTTTCTGTTCAAAAATTCTCTATCAGGCCGTTTTCGACTTCGATCAAATCATGCGAAATCGGAATTTTTTTAGTGTTTTCGCATCCAAAAACCAACTGAGTTATTAGACATTTACCTTCAAAGTCCCAATTACCGTCGTTCGATCCTCTGGATGGCGAAGAGATTCGTCCGAATTCTTGAATCAATTCTTAGCCATCACAATTCTTACACTCAAAAAAAAAAAATCAATCCATATGGGATCAAATCAATCCCAAGCGGTAATGAAAACAACATAGTCCCAGATATGCTTAACACGATCAGAAAAAAGATTAAGTTGATCTGACTTTTTTAATCTAAAGCAAGATTACATTTATCACGGGGTAATCTTATAAAAGATTGAATTATGCAAAAAATTCAAGCACAATTTATAATCCCTAAGCTGGAATGTTTTATGCATGTTCTAGATTAACTTAAGCTCGATATGTAATATTGTTTTGTTCCCAGGATAGATAGCCAACTCTTCTTCTTTTCCTCCGTCATGCCACATGTCATAGAACATCCTCATACACTTCAAAGAACACACCAAGTATTGGTTAATTCTAGATTTCTGATAAACAAAGAAATAAATATGAAAATTTTTGGGCTGCACGACCATTCGCACTGAAAATATATGGAACATCTCATCGCACACTTATATGTATTTCTTCGCTCTCGCTCTCCAATTTTTGGACATGAAATCTCGAAAGTGATTGAAGTAAGCACATTTAGAATGATACAAGTTCGAAAGGAATGGACCAATCCCTAAAAGATTGAATTGTGTAGAATATCCTGGAAATCGCGATTGAATATTCAAGCTCGAGCCGCGCTTATTTCAAGATTAAATATATCTCGACGTTTTTTTTTCTGTGTACCAATTGCGATTAACCAATTCGGAAACGGTGGTTTTACCTTATAGTAAAAATTAACCTACTAAAGACTAGTAATCTGCTCGACAAAAACCAAATCTTGTTATTTTCTGTACAAAAAAGATTAAAAGGATTTTTTTTTACCTTTATTGTGAAAAATTTGTTCCAAATTCATTTTTCAAAGTATTTTCTTTCTCAATTTTCGTGCATCAATTGAGTTCGGTGAAGTTGCCCTGTGATGGTTTCACCCAGTTGTACCAGCTCAAAATACACCACTCCCAATTGATCCCACCAAAGACAGAGCTTGATCTTGTATAGTGCGGCGGCCCGTATAATATTTTGCGCTTGGAGCATGTTCCCCGTAATCTACTTGCAGCATTCGATGGCCTTCATCTGCATTTTTCTTCAAATGAAGCCAGAAAAGTAAACTTTCCCGCAAATTGTATGTTGTTGGCACCAAAGCACACAAATACTATGTTGTTTACACTTTAGAGAAAGTTGAATGAGAAGGCTTCAAAGTGAAGGTGGTTGAACAATCTGTCGTGATGCCATGAATTCTTTAAAACATTTTTGACAGGTAACACAACACTTCATTTAAAAAGAAACACCTGACTTGCTGTGGTCAAAAGTTGTTTGAAAGTGTCATATTTATAAAGTATTGTATAATATTTATTTTGTTAAACTGAATTTTAGGCTTAAGGAAAACGCAATTTTAAAAATAGAACCATCTAAACGCAAGTCCTGAGTTCAAGTTAGATCGACTTAAAAAATTGTAAACCTCTCCTAATTGGGAGAGCTATCTTCCGCGCTTCAACCATAATTATGAATATTGGAATGTAAAGATGGAAGAAGAAGTTAAATATCTACAATTTTATAATGAGATAAGATTCTCATGAAAACTTGTGTATATTGTGGAAAAATAGAAATTGTACATCCAACGGTCTTACAAATTTCGAAATTTGCAAAATTCATAGATTTAGATTGTCATTAAAACGGTTAAACAGACAGGTATTTTTACCGGTATATGTGAGGTGTAGTTCAAATGGTTTACAAAAACCGCAAATTTTTTTTGGTTTATTTAAAATGAGTTAATAGAGGGATGGTATAGATTAAAAGTTTTAAAAAAATGGCGAAAATCACTGAATTCACAGAAGTTTCGTATGAGCTTAGATTGGGGGTGAATAGATAATTCAAAATCGCGAAAATTGCCGAATTTTTAATTGGTTATCATAAAGATTTGATAGATGGCAATTGTAATGTAAGCTTTTCTTCTTCGTTGTGTTTAAGAAAATGAAGAAAGGCGTAGCAACGAGCGCAGGTTTATCTAGCTTCCTAATATTAATGGCAAATTTTCCCTTATTATTTTATTAACCTTATACTTGAAATTCTCTGGTCAAATCTAAAATAATTATTTTCTCATGCCTCTTCTCTTTCTGCTATTACCTCATCTGTCAAATGGAATCTATTTTAAACCCTCATGTGTCTTCTTTTCTTCTATTGCCGCCAACTGAATTGAGTGTCGTAACATCAATTCCAGCTAAGCTTGTCTTAATGATCTGTCTGGATAACTCTATCAATTTTTCACAGCGTACACAGCTTGTCAAGCTGCGACTGGCATTTTAACTTGGCCATAAAGCCCACTCAATATCGCCCATCTTTGGCAACAACGGCGTCTCACGCATCTTTTCGTGCCAATTACTCACTGTTATAGCTTGACTTCATTCGCAAAACGCTTTTTGTGGTTAAATCCAGTTAAAAGCCACAATAACCATTTTGATTATTTTCACACTACATTTTTTTGTTATTACATTTTTGGCCCAAAATACAAAAATACAAGAGTTGTCCACAATACGTCAGACAATGAAAATCAGTTTTACTGACTAAAGACGATAAAGGCGTTATGGTTCATAATTCATTGGAGCGCACACCATCATGATTGCGTCTATCTCTGCCGGCCGAGCCATGAAATTTTACGCTATCGACATTCATCGGCGCTTTGATATGGCACCGACGGGCCAATTGGCAAGCGCAATTGCTAAAGTGCAAAATGAAATGCCATTTTCAATGGAGTTAAGGACACTGCTTCCGTCACCCCCACTCGTTGGTCGGCGGTGTATCCCATTTGCTTGGCCCACGGCCGAGTCGTAAAATTTTCTAAGCTCATTATTTGTCCATATTTTTACGATTGGCCGGCAGGGCTTTGTTGCAGCCGCAGAAAAAAATAAAATAACATTTTTAACGCTTTTTTCTGTTACTTTCTGATGACAAAGTGAAAGTTTTCTGTTTTGTGTCTTTGTGGCTGCAAAACGTAACAACTAAACACAGCTATGCTGCGGGCGATATAGATATGTATTGCATTAGATATATGCTTGTTGTGACTAGGCACACTCTGGGGATGTCAAAGATCACAAAGAGATTTGTTGACGTCTCCACTCGTCGTACTCGTATGTGATAAAAATGTGTCACATCTTTTTTAAAGCCGACAAACTTTAAAAAGATTGTTGATTTCTTTGTTTTAACACCCCGAAAATAAACATTAAACGTGATTTGTACCCAGCGGGCTACTCGTAAAAAGTTATCTTTAAACTGTGAGGGTCTATATAATTCTAAGAAATTTTTTATTATATTTTTTTAATATTGTAATTAAAACAAATGAAAAAGTCGGTAAAACTATATATCTCTCTCCTCTCCCTCTCTCTCTTTTGCAAACCTTTTTTTTTTTTTTGGGGGGGGGGAAAAAAGCCCACCCCCGTTATCACCCCCTACCCAAAATGTCCCCAAGGAAGTTGCTCTTTATCGATATATTCATAAAATTGTCATTCTTTCAAAATCCACAGGAATATTTAGGTATAGTTTACAAAATCATCTAACAACATTCGGAGCACGATTTTTTTATTCCCTGTAGCAAAGGTGCACAGTTTATATATCGTTTGTGCAAACGTATGAAACAGGGGAAAATAATCAATATTAACCCTTGGGCCAATGAAAGCCCGTTGTGCTACCATATATCACTTTCTACGCTGTCATCGTATAGGGAGGATCTTCCCCGTTAAGATATTTAAAAAATAGTAGAATTTTGAGCAGCGATGCTATATCTATTTTAGAGATAACTGACAGATAGTTTAGAAAAGAACGACCCAGAACTGATAGTCGCCCTATGCTAAGAGCTGGTCAATGACAGAAGAAGTGTTGTACACTCTTCCACTTCATCCTCTGAGTTGCAGCTTCTACAGAAGTCATTCTGTCTGATGCCGAGCCTAGCGGGGTGTCTTCCTATTAGGCAGTATCCAGCAAAGGCCCCTACTAATAAAGAAATATTTAGTCTTTCTTGACAAAGATTTTTGAGTATTAAGGGTAGGACATGTAAGCCTAGATATTTCACATGAGCGAATTGTTGGCCATCGATCCTTGGTTATTCGATAAGTAGTTTCCTTTGTTTGTGCTTAAAGGTGGCAAGAGGCACGCCTATGTTGCTTTTATCCTGTAGTAGCTGAGTAGTGGTGCCAATTCTAGCGAGGTGCTCGGCCATTTCGTTGCCTTCTATGTTGCAGTGTCCGTAATAGTTTTGTTGTTGTTGTTAATATTGTCGTCATGGGCTTTTACCCCATGAAGTATATACAATTTTGATCAGCATCAACAGCCCCTGCCGCCCACGCTATTTGGAAAAAACAGATGGTTCGTACATTTCAAAATGAGAGAATTGATTGGGGATGCCACAGCTGTCACAGTAGTGGCGCCATCTCTTGGTCAGGTTATGAACAAAATATGCGGCAGCGAATGTTCTTTTTGGTCATAACTTGAGTATCGTTCATCCGATCTCTATCATTTCTTCGGCAAATCTATAAATATTACTTACTACAAATAATTTGTAGAGGATACAAACCAAATATCTACAAAACTAAACCAACAAAAAAACCAAAGGTGAATGAAATAAAACAAAAAAAAAAGAGCCCATATAAGGTAGTATATAGTGGTCCGATTTCGAAATTGAAATTATCAACATATTAAAAATTATAAAACGAGCGTTGGGAGGATAAATTAAAAAAAAGTTTCATAAGATTTAGTATTTATGGTATTAACTGTGGTAGGTTATTTGACTTTGTTTTATTCCTCTCAAGGTATAAAAAGTTTATGTTCCATACATATCAAATCTATTATCTCTTACCATCTCTAAGATCTGTTTGTTCATGCGGACAGACTGTCTGTTGGACAGACGGAAGAGACAATATCGACTGCTGCTGTTAATGCTGATCAAGAAGATATATACTTTATAGGGTCGGCAATGATTCCTTCTCCCTGTTAAATACTCAAATATTACTCAATTGTCGGTTAAGACTAGAACATAAGGCTCTGTAGCAATTTTTTTTTTTGCATATCCTTAGTAAGTCAATCAATTTCTATAGAAGTTTGCACATACTAAGGGTATGAATTAAATTTGCACACAATTTCTTATGCCTTAGTCGATATAGCCATGTGGTCGACAAAGTTCACGGAACTGCAAACAGCAAATTTTAAGTTCTTCTTGCTTTTCCAGCTACACAAGTAAGTTTAGATTTGTTTATTATGCTTAAGAATTCTACTGAATCGACGAATCGGGCCACTTTTATATCAATTTCAACATTCACTCGTTCCCACTCTGCGTATGCGTCATCGGTAGCCATTACCTTATCAAATATCAACTAATGCAAACAAACATCAGCTAGCCAAGTTTTAAAGAAAAATATTTGGCCAACAGCTTTATCATCATCAGCTAACAACTGTGATAAGCCATAAAAAGCAAGAGCCATTCATTGAATGCGCTTTTAAATTGCGTCGCCATTTTTGGACTAGTCAGCCAAACGAGTGCAAAATGTGTGGTGTTTGGTGTACGCTGTACAGGTGGGCGCAGCGTTAACAGCTTGGATCCGATCCATTCGAGTCGTGCCGTAGCTGGGCCGGGCCGTGCCGTTTCGGGTTGGTGCTGACAAACTGCACATAATAAATATAATGTGTATTTTGTATAAAATAAATCAGAGCTGAAAGTGAAACGTACCGGATGTTGGAAGATTGACAAACGAAACTATCGATTGCTTGGGTGGCTGCCTGTCTCCCTCGCTCTGTCTCTTTCTCTGGTTGGATGCATTGACAGATTGTTGTGGAGTTTGGGATGCATAATCGCACAATCGTGCAGTCATTGGCACATTAAAAGCAACGGCACGTACAAAAGGCAGCCAAAGAGGAAAATGGCGTCTATTTTTGTTGTTGCTCTTTGCTGCTGCCTTTTGTAAAAGTGCAATGAACAGCTAAATTAATGCGGAAAAGGGCGTGTGTTTGTCAATTTAGGACAGACGAGACCCAAACCAAAGCGCTAGCAAAATAAACAAATTGTATGTAAACAAGTGGCCAACTCATCAACTGAAATCAAAGACGCTGGCACAAACGTGCAAAGTTGACAAAGTGGCCAACTTCCGGTGGGCAATCATAGGTTGACTTTGCAATCGCGTGACCAGCGGGCGACTCTCAAATTATTGGCCATGCTAATTAACAGAACGGGCGGACAAAAGTGTGAAAATTGTGTGAAAGTGCCGAACGGCCAACAAATTGCGGCAAACAATGAAATATTGTCCATTTGCTGGGGCCAGGTCTGGCGGCCATTTTCACATGTTCATGGATGGAAAATCGATTAGAAATCGCCGGTAAATGACAGCAAGAGGTGTGCCCGTTGGCCACAATGGACACTGAAAGTGGAAGTGGCAGCGGTCAGCGCGATAGTGCTCATTGCCGGCAGCAGAAGTTCCCCAAGGATATCGACAGACAGCAGAGGCAGGGAAAGACAGCGCCCACGGGAGCTACCAATTTATGAAACTTTATCATCATCAAAGCGCAGGCGAAAGTTGTGGTCTGAACGCAAACTGAAAAGAGCTTTTTGGGTTTTAATTATTGTCTGAGCCAAGAGTGCAATTAAAATGTATAAAGTATTTAATTAATTTAATGCAAAGTGGCGACTAGCGGTCGCTATAGTCCTCTAACCAGCAACTAACTAACTAAACTGGTCATGGCACAGTGGGCCGAAAAATGATTCTTATTTTTAGTTTATTTATTAAGCGAGAATGATGATTTTGCCAGCACCTTGAAACTGAACAGTCTATGAAAATCGTCTTTTTAGAAAACTTAAACTTACGATAGATGATTGGTATTAACTTTACCTTATCTGGGGACTCAGCTGAAAACGTAAGGAAAACGTAACGACTACTCCTTCAGGAAGTCTTCAAGAGTTCCCTTTAAGGGAAACTTACATACATACTCACTACACTACCTAATTTAAGTACCTTTTCTTGTGGTCGTCATTGTTTTGTTGCATTGCCCAATTGATTGTTGTGATTTTTGATTTTAACTTTATTTTTTCTTCCTCATGTGAAAGCCGCTGCATAAATTAAATTCGTCTCATCTATATCCTCTCTAAAATTAATTGCATCCCCTCTTTTATTTTTTTATTTATTTATTTATTTTCAATTTTTGCCACGTCCCCTCCCGCCCCCGCAATTTGGAAAAAACGTTATATCTCCTACAGTTTTGCTACAGTTTGCTTCTACTCCAGGTACAGAGTATGTTATAGTCGGGATTGATCGACTTTCTCACTTGTTTTTTCCTCTATTCGTAAGCTCTCTAGTGTCAGTCTCGCTTTCCAACACTAATTCATTCTGAAAATGAGCTGAATGAGCCGTCTTGTTGATGTGTTTTGCTAAGGCTGTTGTTTTTGCTTTTTGCACATCTCTTTTATGCGGTCCAATGTAAGTTTCATTGCACCTCTCTCTTCCCCTAGTCCCGCGCATTTCATTTCGTTGACTACATAGTTCTTGTTCTCCTTGCTCATTTTGTCTTTTGTATTCGTGAAGGGGCGTGTGGTACTGTTGTGAGGATTGTATTCCCTTGTCAGCTGTATCATCAATTGTTTGGGAAACATTTTAGTTAGTGTTCGGTTGTCTGTAACATCAGGTATGTAGGGAATGCTAATGCTTTTGTCGTTTAATTTGTTAATAATTTCAATGATCAATCAATTTATGAGCTTTTCGGGGTAGTTATTTAATTAAAGAATTTTCTTTATTATAATATAATTTGTGGGTCTGTGACTTATATCAGATATATGGTGTATGCCTTCTTTATGATGTTTTTTGACGTATTTCTGGCTTGGTGGATGATTTGAGATGAAATTTATTATTCTTCCAGAACTCATCGGTTTTGTGTATCAGTAAAATGAAATAATTTCCGTTTCCCTTAAGTCAAATCATTTATTAACAAGTAAGATTGTTAGTTTGGCCCATACGGTTATATTAAAGAATACATTGGTGTTTGCTCATGAGTTTTACAATAAAGGTTTAAGTATGATTTGAATGTTCAACTTGACAACAGAGAATTGATTTAGACGACGAAACGGAATACAACTTTCAACTTTAGACCGACAACGACTTCTTATACAACTTGACAACTTTAGACCGACTTTTCTTCAACAGCTGCTTCTCGCTGACGACTGCTACTGACGACTCTCCTTGAGGACTGATTATGACGACTGATGCCCAACAATAGCCAAAGGGTGATTAACTCGAGCAGAAGGATGCCAACCTGCACTACATACATATTATGTCGTCTATGTGCTTGGACGTTTATAGATAATGCTATGGGTCTGAGTGAGGTGCATTTTCTTTATGGATTTTTGGTAATTTATATATTCTTTGGGCATTTCCTCCTGAACTGAACCGTTTCAGATTTTGTGGTATTTTGAAGAAGGGTTGTATTTTGGCGGTGAACAGTCACACAGCATCGTACGCTGGGTAACCCATCGCAATAAGTTGTCAATTTAGCTAGCGGACGATTAAGTTTGTCTGATTACTAAGCTTAAAGCAGAAAGAAAAGTTGACATAAACAGAGCACGCAATAACGATGTTGTTTACAATTCAGCGGAACGACACATGCTGAAAAAGATAAACTAATGATGAGTTTTCAAAATGAAATCTTAGAGATAGCAAAAGATAGGGGATTGACTTGTATGAGACATATACTTCATAAAATTGCAGGCAGATCAAGTTTAATTTCTATTTTTTGCCAAGCCCACTCCACAGTGTTGTAGATGGATAGTTCGTAAGCGCTGAAGATATTTAGTTATCACAATTATTTATCGTTTTTCCGAACAAATGATCAAAATCTTCTGAACGATAGTCGAGTTCACTCACGTTTTGCCATTTTGTGTGACTTCTAACTTAACTGATTAGATATATACAAACTTCTTGCTTGGTTTATTTTTTGTAAATTTTCTGATATATTTGGAAGATATATGGAATGCAGAAGTCATGGAAATCTTATGGTCAACATTTGCACCTCCAATCCCACTGTACTTTGGTCTTATGATATGTTAACCAAGTCGTTATTAAGTTTGGCCAGTTTAAAGCTGCATAATTTATGTGTTTAATTAAATTTTTATTTTTTGCGGAACATTTTTCAGTTCATTACATAATTTTTGTTGCCATGCTGTAGTGAGCTTTATGCGATAAATAAGGTTGTTTTTTTTTGATGGTAAATGGCAGTGGCAGTCGTGCATAAAGTGCAGTGATTTATGTAAAAGTGGAGCAGTAGTTCGAATAAGGCTAATAAATTGCACAGTAAAATTTTTATGTAACGAAAGTGTAATTAATTAAATATTATTAACCAATTAATAAATGTTTCGGTATCATTTTGGGTAGAATTTGAATTTTTTAATGTTTCTGTCAAAGAACCGAAAGTACAAATGCCCAATTTGACCTTCAGCTAGCAAATTGTTAGTGCATAACAAACATTTGTATATAAATGTAATTTCATAAATTTGTCTTTAATAAACAAAGGAAAATCAACATTAATTCGTCAGCTCAAATAATTGAGACAATTACAAACAAAACACAAAGAGGAAATTTGACAGGCGCTTCGTCAGTTGTCCAACAACCGACGATTTACATTGCAACAGCTGTGTACCTCTTCTTTGTGTATTTTCGGGTACTTTTGTAAAGCGTTGGAAAAAAAATTGTTAATTTAATTACAACACTTGCGTTCCGTTGACTGCTGAGACGATTACCAAAGCTGCCAAGCACCAAACACATTAGACAATTGCCGGGTCCAAAAGATTGCCACATGTGTGGAAAATGTGTTGCGAACGTAGGCAAAAATTTGTTTGAGAATTACTAATGGCGCTTAAATGACTTATGGAACTAACTGAGTATTTGGTGTGGCCCAAGCTAGAGTTGCAGATGTTTAGATTGCCACAGGCCACCAGCTCATGCAATTGTCTTTTAATGTATCGTACACTTACAGTCAGACTTGGCAACGCACAATGTCTTGTTGTTGTTGCGTCAGAGGTGGCCAAACCCCAAATAAAACGCCAACATGAAACTGCATTGAAATTGAATTGAAAATAAAAATAAAAAATGAAATTGAAATTGGCTTAGTCAGAGTCTATGGATGTGTGTGTGACGCTGGATGACTGTTGAAAATGCTATAAGTCATGCGTGTTTGAGACCAAATGCAGCGGCTGATAATTAATAAGCACTCCAAATCCATAATATGGCGTTGAGTCCAGCATAATTATAGGCTCAACTCTGCATAATGGTTATGCAAACGTATGACTAATTGGAAAATATCTATTGGGATAGAAATGCACATTGCTCGCTTTGCATGGCATAGCTTTAATTAAAATCATTGAACAAAAAACATAATAAATATAAAGCAAAGAAATTTAGAAGTGCGGTGAAAACGTGTTTTTTGAAGCGTTGCAAACTCACCGGCACACATTACGTATACGCCAGGGTGCACAACTGCTAAAGTCTAAAAATCGATCAAACTGGCATGGGCAGCTTGAGTGAAATTGTAGTCCCACTCCGTTTAAAAAGAGGGGAAATAAAATAAAAGAAAATTTAAATAAAAATACAGCAACATAGTTGAAATGGCTCGGCGGGCATTTATGGTATTTTTTTTTGGTTTTAACAGGTACGAGTCTCATAAATTTCTTAATTTTGCACAAAAATGATTGTAGATAAAAATCAAAATGTACACTCTGAGAATTTTTTTTTGGATCCAAGCCGAAAATACTGAAATCAAGCTCGAATTTAAATTTAAAAAAAATAAATTAAATACAAAAAGAAAAATCTAAATTGAAGTCGACTTCAGTCTCGCCGGTGTAGGACAACAACAAAGGAAAGCAACCTGACTAGAAATATTTTAAGATCCATAGTTTCTGTCACAAAGTTTGATTTAGCTGTCATGTCGGGTGCTTTCTGATGCACCGGGGTACTATTTACATAATCTTGGTCCCGTTCTATTTTGACGTAGTCTCTTCTACATCAGAATTGGGGGTTAACTGAAAATTTTTAGAGCGAAGCTCTTTTACAGTAGTCCGACTGAGGGACTAAAACTGGAAAAATTTTGTCTTTCCGGCCGTTTTAACCATTACCGTAGTAGCAGGTGGGTTATGTGTGAAGTGGGATGGTGTGAGGGGGTAGTGGGGTGAAGTTGGTGGGAAATAGGGAAGGAAGTGGTTGGTGGAGTGGGGGTGGAAAGCATGGCTGCATTGAGGTCAAGTTGTGAATTCTGTGATTTAAACTACACAGTGACTTGACCTAACAGTGACTGAACAGGGTCCTAACAGTGACTTAACAGTGATTTAAGAATGACGAAAGAATGACTTAACAGTGATTTGTCAGTAACTTAAGAATGACTTCTGTCTCGGATCATTTTTTTTAATATTTCTTGAACATGACCCTAGACCAGGGGTTGGCGCGTCGCTATCCACTGTGTATACAAAATCAACAAACCGACATTACAAGCTCGTCTTTTCCCCTTTTATGCCAACAAAAACGACAAGCAAAATGAACAGCACCTACCCTAGACGCAACTAAGATAAATAAGAAGCTTTCTTTCCCTCTGTGTGTTAGTCTGTTATGGTAACCACTTTGTCTGTCCAGCCCTTGAACCATCATTTGTTCGCTTGTTCTCTGAAGGAAAAAAATCATCTTTTTAACAAACATTTCCTTAAAGCCTCGGCACAATTTAACCGATTAACGTTACCTTCACTATTACATGTATTTTAAGAACGTCCTGAGTAATTTTCATCAAACAGATTGATGCAGTCCATAATTTGGCTTTGATCTCATCAATAATCAAAAATTAGCTCTCTTGTTTACACCATATAATCACCTCATGTAAAAGTTTTCAGCTTCAAAGTTTGATTGCTAAAATTATATTTCCTACATTTTGTCTTAATTCTTTTCCGTCATTTGTGTTAATTATTTTTTGTATATGTATGTACCAATCGCTAATTGAGTTTATTTCGATTTTTATTATTAATGGCTTTTGTGTCTGGCAGTACAAGCGACTGTTTTTACTTCTATAAAAAGCTATAGCTTGCATGTCTCATTGGTATAAACAATCGCCTGCTGTTTTGCAATAGACAAGGAGATTTTTCCATGCGTTGGTCGATTTCTAATCTGACGCACAATAAACAAACCCAGAAAATTTTGCTGGCTAGTGTGGTGGCTGTTGCCTCAAGTGGTGGGCAGCTTAATTGAGCGGCTCAGGCTCCATCGTCACCAGCGTGCCAAGTGCTGCGTCTGCTGGGTCTCGTTTTTCCGTCTGTCATGGTGTACAATGATGATCAACCCAATTGCTGGCAAGTCAAAATGAAAAATAAAATAAAAAACTTGAAGATTCAGCAATGCGTGGCAGCCACGCAGCGGCGACAGTTTGCGCCCACGATAACCATGATGATGAGGCACAGTGGTCGGCTTGACAAATTAACGAGAACAAAACTGCAAAGACTATACAATACAAAAAATAGTAAAGCAAGCTCTCTCTGAAAACTGTGTTTGTATGTAATCTATTTGTTAAAAAGGAAATTCTTTTTTAATGTAATTGGCTTCATTAGCTTAATTTTAAGACAGTTTCGAGTTTACGGTTGATTAAAATGAATCAATCTTGAAAAGGAGGATTAAGTAAGGCGTGAAAAATGCAGTGGCCTGTACACCTATAAAACTCTATCCCGTCCCGTCCTAAGGGACACAACCAAATGTTATTCCAGAATTACAAATTATCCACTTTCTGTTTTGTGAATGCTGAACAGACTATAGTATATTCTTCTTCAGAAAGACTATGTAGTGAATTTACATTTCATTTTATTTATAAGTGCGCACCGATATACATTTGTTTAATATTAGATCTCCAGAATATTCTTTTCTGATCAATTTATATAATTAATGATATAACGCAGTATGAGATTTGTAACTATTTAAACATGTGTACCTCTGTGTCTTTATTATGCGGCAACCAAAATAAGGAAAATTCATTTGTTAAAAAAAGACAAAAAGTTAGAAGCAAATTTGACTTTTCTTATTTAAAATCGGAAAAAATAAATATATTTTTAATAAAGGTCACAATTCCTGCTAAATTGAAAAAAGCTGTTTTGGCAACACTTTATTTTTTTCCTTCAAACCCCCTTTTCATTGCGAAAAGCTATGAATTTTTAGCCGCTTCAATCGATATAAATCTATTAGATTATCAACTTACAGCTTACCTAACAAAGACTCGCAAATGGGATAAGGAGACAACTAGTTTTTTGCATACTGTCCACGTCATGTGTGCCATCACTTTTCCATTGAGTTCACGTACCACCACTAACAAAAGACGGATCGCAGATAAAAGCATTTAATAAATATACATACTTTTGGCTTCTAGTTTGGTGTAATTTTAATCTCTTTATTTTGAAACACGATTAACATATTGTTAAAGCTATCGATGTGTTTTGTATCTGCCATAAGATTGGATGAGGCTATTCCCAATTTGATTTATTGTTTGTTTTTGTGAAAAAAAAAAACACAAACAGACATACACGCACTTAGCGCGCTCTCACTCTCTCTCGCGTTTTCAGCGAAACAACTTATTCCACAACATTGCCTGAGCGCAACAACCCATACAAACCTTTCATTGGCCTTTTCAGAAGATTGGTGAAATTTTTTTTTCAAATTTTCATTCTTAGTGCGCGCCTGAATAACTAAACGAAGGTCTATGCCAAAAATCAGTCCTGTACGATAAGCCGTTTAGGCTGTGGCTTGATAATATGTCAGTCTGTCACTATGTCAGGCGGGCGTACAGATTTTTATATATAGATGTGGAATTCCATTGTGGCTTCTTTAAAGACTCAAAATAAAGTTAAATGCTGGTTCATTAGCAAATGAATAAAACGAGTAGCTTAATAAATAAAACAAGCGAACGGTAGGGTGGACGCCGATAAGGTTGCATGCGAAAACTTAACAGATACCATCATAAATGATTGCTTTTAAAAAATTTTTAATTTCTCGCACAGAAATGGATTTATTTTTAAGCCTAGTAGCAGGGAATTTCTCCTTGCCTCATTCTAAAGTTTGGTACGCAGAAAGTCAAGCAATAAACACAATGTATTTTGAGAGTTGTCATAATCGATGAATCGTGTAGACTGCAACAAAAAGCTGATATTTCTTCATCAGTGTGTGTTCATTCCTACACAAAGAACAAGGTTGCGCTAAACTCAAAATTAGAACGAAATTTTTTTTTGAATTTTCTATACAAATGTCCTAAAGTTGCTTATTATCAAGTCAACGACTGTGCAGACAGTACCAATTGCACGTGCAGCGCGCTAAGACGCCAGGCTAACTTTGTTCCCAGTTTTTCTTTTTAATGTTCTCAGACTTTGCCCACAGTGTACTATCACCATCTCGTTATATGAGATGTCGCATCTGGCTAAAGTATAGTCTTTGGTTATACACATTTCCGTATTATGTTTTCTCACACCAAGAGTCAACTTGTTCCACAGTTGTCATGTCTGTGGCAAACCAAGCCTTTGTATCCAGCTGCAAGGCGCAGCTTGAGCAGATACAACGCCTCGTTTGAGTGACAAGAAAACACTTGTGTCTATAGTTAAAAAACAACTTAACTGACATTTGCATATGCACTAATATTTCTACATATGTACTATACTACTGTATATATTGCAATTAGTCAGACTCCTCTCCAAAATCAAGTGGCTCTGGGCCAAAGGCCAACTTCAGAAGTTAATTGAGCAATGAAACTGAAATTGGCATAGCGACATATCTCCGACGACATATCTCCGCCCAGTACATTTTGCCGGCGGAGATATGTCGCTTTTTTTCTGGCGGAGATATGTCGTTTTAAAACGACATACCTCCGCCGTGATCAATGGCGGAGATATGACGTTTTGGAACGTCATATCTCCGCCGTGTTACAAACGACATATCTCCGCGCGGAGGTATGTCGTTTTAAAACGTCATATCTCCGCCATGTTAAAAACGACATATCTCCGCGCGGAGGTATGTCGTTTTAAAACGACATAACTCCGCCGCGTTACAAACGACATATCTCCGCGCGGAGATATGACGCTTTAAGACGACATAACTCCGCGCGGAGATATGACGCCTCAAAACGACATATCTCCGCCGAGTTACAAACGACATATCTCCGCCGCACATTGGGGCGACTAGAGCCAATTCCGTGCCAAAATTGATTTTTATTGAAAAAAGTTTAAATGCAACTTAAAAGATGATTCAATTTTTTCAAAAAGAAAATTAGTCTAGCATATTTGGATCTCCCACAACACGCATTTAAAGTTCACCTTTCGAACTCGATTTTAAGGAATTCATAAAATTGGCATTTTAATGTATGTTCGCAATCGTTTTTCATGAATATGAAACTTTTATGCGGATATGTGGAGATTAGAAGTATTATTTTTGACTATTCTTAGTTCATTAGTATAAATAAAATTATCATACAAAATATTTTTTTTTAATTTTTGGAAAAAGGTCCAAAAAACTACTTTTTTTTAATTTTTGGACATAAAGTTTGAATGTCATTAATCAGCTGTTCTAGCATCTGTTTTGTTTGTTTACTTTCTTGATATTTGGGAGTAGACTAAATTTAAAAATTCTTTTCTATAAACAATCATGGAAAATGAAGCAGGCAGTGTTTAATTTAGTAATGTTATTGCCTGACGTGAAATGCCTATAAGAAGGTGGCAAGCCAGATCGGTAGAGGACAAAGAAATTGTTGCCCAAACAAAAAATCAAATTCAGAACGAATTCAAGGAAAACCTAGGCTTACTTATTGATATCTCGAAACCTGGATTTGTAAGTAGTAACGATGGTAACACTGCTAGGGTATTTTTTCAAAACGCAGAATCGACTGCAGAGATAACTAAGATAGACATCGATTTGCTTAAAAGAATGCACCCTATATTAATAGTTGTTCCATGCAACTATGATATTAATATAGTCTTGGAGACTGTAAAGCATTTTGTAAATTTGTACCCTTGGTACTTTTTGCATAAATTTTTTATTCATGGCCCGAAAATAATTAATTATGCATTGCTCCCAATTGGTCAATTAACCGAGGAGGCCCAGGAAGGACGAAACAAAGATTTCAAGCTTTACAGAGAACATTTTTCGAAAAAATGCAATCGAAAAAAGTGCAACCTCGATGTTCTGAATAGAATGCTCATTACCACGGATCCTCTAGTATCGAGGCATTTCAAGAGACAGGAAAAAAATACATTAAATGCCAAAATCAGCTTTAGATCTTTTAGAAACTATTCCTGATGTTGAAGAGGAGTACTCTAACTCAAGTGAAAATAGCGATAAGGAATAAAGAAAATTGTTAAATGTAATACAAAATTGGTTATGTTGTTTTTTTTTATAACTATCTCTAAAATCTAAAAAGTTTTAAATAATTATACCCGATTATTCAAACGAAAACTATAGGATATACTCTTTCGACTGCGAAAAAATAATTTCAAGTTAGTAATATTAGCAAATATCGTAATATATATTTGTAATATCAAAAAAAATTTTATTCGCATACTTATACTTTAATCCTCTTAAAAAGATGGCATCAACATTTTTTTGCTACAGCGCTCCGCTGAATTATGGCGCGATTTTGGCCTTTTCGCCCCACTGTGCGCCTCGTTTCAAACGACATATCTCCGCGCGGAGATATGACGCTACAAAACGACATATCTCCGCGCGGAGTTATGTCGTTTTAAAACGTCATATCTCCGCCGAGTTACAAACGACATATCTCCGCGCGGAGATATGACGCTTCAAAACGACATATCTCCGCCGCATTTCAAACGACATATCTCCGCGCGGAGTTATGTCGTTTTCAAACGACATATCTCCGCCATGTTGCAAACGACATATCTCCGCGCGGAGTTATGTCGTTTTGAAGCGTCATATCTCCGCGCGGAGTTATGTCGTTTTAAAGCGTCATATCTCCGCGCGGAGATATGTCGTTTGAAACGCGGCGGAGATATGACGTCGGAGCTATGTCGTTACCCCCTGAAATTTCATAAAGCAAAATATAAAAAAAAAGCAACGCTCCAGCGGACGACATGTCTCGACATTGAGCAGTTTTTGTCTGTTTGAGTGACAGTCGCGACATTTCAATTGTTTGGTTTCAATTTCGTGGTTGACAATGGATTTTGCTATATAATTACATGATCTTCAATGTGACTGCTGCTGTCACTTCCCAGGCTTTGATGTTCGCCACGCTCCACAGGCAAGTCGGCCACTCAAAAAACCAAATAAAAAAGCTGATAAAATGGGAGGAAACAAAAAAATGCATTGAGATTATGCAAGCTTTGTCGACTTTTTGCTTCCTGGCCTCTCCATGTTAATTAGTTATTAAATAATGGGCCAGTCAAGGCAGATGTAAATGTAGGCCAATTTTTATGCTTCATTTGTAATGATTTTGCCATTAAGCTGACCAACATAGCCAAGCGGAGTCAATCAAGGTGCATGCAATCAGAGAACAACAGGCAACCCAGTTGCCCGCTTTTGTGGACAACATATTGCCATGCATACACTCAGAAAAAAAAAAAACAAAAATGGAATTATTTTTATTTTATTTTAGTTACATTTTTTATATATTTTCATTTCTACCTTGCTTCAAATACATCTTTAAAATTTTTTATTACGTTGACTTGGTTTCTTTTTTTTTATCAGTGTATATACTTTTTTACATTCTAGTATGTATGTATGTATGTATTTATTTATTGCAATCGTCGTTTGTTTGATCAATAGTAAAGCCGACACAACGGCTGCAAGGCAAATGTATGTTTATTGCATGTGAAAGTATTTGGCCAATCAATTGATTTGCGGCACAAGAAACATTCTCGTTTAGTGAAAGCTTTCCCCATTGACACATACGTATTTTCTCTGCATGCAGCTGCCAAAAGACTTTTACTTGAACACCACCAGGCCACATTCTAGTTCGAAGTCAATGGACGACTCGTGGGCCACATTGATAGTCATGGTCTGGGACAAACAAACAACATGATTGTCACAAATTGCTGCATCGATTGGAGTGTTGTTGGAGTTGCATTGAGCTGCACTTTAGCCACAATTTTCTCCACGGGTCGCCGGCCAGCAGGCGCTCTGCAATTCATCAATCATAATTTGTATGTCATTCATTAATCGTTTGATTGTGCTGCTCCTGAACTCCAACGATTGCCTCACGATGATAAATTAAATTTGCTGGTTTTTGTTTTTAAGTCTGTATGTTTTTGAGTAATTAACAATCCCAATAGGCTTAATGTATGTAAGGCATACTGATAACGAGTTCTGTAAGGGATTACGGCAGTTCAACCGACTGGCAATTAAAAATTAGCATGAATCATTTGTAAGAATTTATTTGAATGTTTCTTTAAAAGCAAGGCTTATGTGTAATGATCCGAAACCCAAATCCACGGAACTGGCTTAAACATTTTTGTTAAAAATTATTATCTTTCCACTGCTTTGTGAAAAGTTCAGACACTTTAGTTTCAAGAGAACAAACTGCCATAATAATACTGACATTAGTAATAGAAAGTAATATTAATATTAATGGAAAACAGATAAAGCTTTAAAGAAACATGCAGCGAATTCAAGTGGGATAAAAAAATCACAAACGAACACACACACGACCTATCTGCCGCGATTAGATGATTTTTCAGTCACGGATCATGGTTTGAAACGTTCTTTTTGATCTCGACTGTGACTTTACCCTTGGACATCCATGGAATTCATCGCGATTCGGTATTGTCATAATCATGGTCATGTTCTTTTGTGTGTTCATTTGTGGCCTTGAAAAGCAGTTTTATTATTTTTTTGCGGTCTTATTACCATGGAAATACCTTAGCTGCCAATTGCGTTTTTGCATCGATCCTGGCATGACTTATCACTTGATTTGCATTAACGTTTTGCGATTTCAAAAGTCGTCAGTCACGGTAAATAAGTTTTAATAACTCGCAAACAACAAAGTCTGTGGCGTCTAGCTAGAAACCAAGATCTTACCATTCAGTTCAGAGCCAAACCCTGAACCCTGAAAATGTCACATAAGTAAAAACGATTAAGGGCCCTGTTCCGATCTCCGAGTCGATTTTCGTGTAAGCATTTGAATTTCAAATTCAATTTATATTAATTTAAACGTAAGTGTCAAGGCTACTAGATCCTGTCGCAATTTTCTCTCGATTTTAATTGATTTGGGATTAAACAATCGGTTTCTGCTGCTCCCATAATTCCGAGTTTTGTAATACCTGATCTAGTAGTCGTAGGTATATTTGTCGCCTTCTATACAACGTTTTCAAATTGGACTGCAAATACTAAAGTTTAAACGAAAACGAGTCGGAATTCGGAACTGGGCCGTAAAACTATGCTGTACCTATAATACTACGGTGCCAAATTGACAGCAGGTACTCGTTCTCATTTCTAATCATAATCAGCAAGTACTACTCCATTACTATTTTACTTACTCGTGCAGGTTTATGAGGTACACCTGATCCAATCTATAATCTATCTATATATTCTTCCGGAAAATTAACCCTCCCCCCTTGGGTGGAAAGTAAAATGTAAATGTTGGCTATACAGCTCCTACAACGGGGCCAAGCCAAGCTTCTCAAGGGTGGAAAGTGCATGCAAAAAACTATTTTTTTTCCGATTGACTTGAATTGGGCGGGAAGTGGGAGGGATGTGGGTGATAAGTGGGCGGGAAGGGGGTGTGATGTGGGCGGAAAGTGGGAGGGATGTGGGTGGTTGGGAAGTGGGCGGGAAGTAAGAGTGAAGTGGGAGGGATGTGGGCTGGATTTGGGTAGGATGTGGGTGGTAGTTGGGTGGGAAGTGGACGGGAATTAAGCGTGAAGTGGGAGGAATGAGGGTGGGAAATGGGCGGGATTTGGGTGGGATGTGAGTGGGAAGTGGGCGGGAGATAAGCGTTAAATGGGAGGGTATGAGGGTGGTATGTGGGTGGGAGAGTGTGGGATATGGACGGTAAGTGGGTGGGAAGTGGGAGGTATGTTGGTGATAAGTGGGTGGGATGTGGGCGGAAAGTGGGAGGGATGTGGGTGGATGGGGTGTGGCTAGCATGTGGGTGGGAAGTGGGAGGTATGTTGGTGATAAGTGGGTGGGATGTGGGCGGAAAGTGGGAGGGATGTGGGTGGATGGGGTGTGGCTAGCATGTGGGTGGGAAGTGGGCGGGAAGTGGGAGGGATAAGGGCGGGATTTGGGTGGCATGTGGGTGGGTGGTGGGTAGGATGTTGGCGGAAAGTGAATGGGAAGTGGGTGGGATATGGGTGAGAAGTGGGTTGGATCTGAGCGGAAACTGGGTGATGAGTGGGTGGGATGTAGGCGAGAAGTGGGTGGATAGTATGTGGGAAACGGGTGGACGTTGTGTAAGAAGTAGATGAGGAGTGGGTGGGGTGTGGGTGGGATGGGGGTGGTAAGAACGCAGCAGCAAAGTCGTAACGGTAAAAAAGAAAGGTAGTAAAACGTTCATTTCAAGCTTATATATGTATGATTCGATTTCTGGGCTCTACAGAGAAAACAAATTTATAAAATGTTTTTTAAATTTGGTAAATATTTAACTCTCACGATTGACTTTAAACTGATTCTGATGTTGGTTCTATACTGTTCAATACGCAGCGAAGCGCGACGGGCCTGTTGCTAGTCTATATATATAAATCTGTACGCTCGACTGACATAGTATCAACCCACAGCCTAAACGGCTTATACTACAGGTTTGAGATTTGGCATAGACCTTCGTTTAGCCGCGCACTAAGAAAGAAAATTTGGGAAATTCCACCCGGGAAAGTCGGAAAAGCGTGGGAAAAGTTTGTATGAGAAAAATGTAATTTTTTTATCCGAATGATCTGAAACTTGGTTTGTAAGCATAGTAAGCGAAATAATTCGACACGTATTTTCCCGATTTTGGAAAATCCGCCCACGAGGAAAATGTCCGGAAAATTCAGCATGCGATAAACTATTTTTCATCCGATTGGCTTCAAACTCAGTTTGTACACTGAGAAAAAAAAGGATAGTTTAGGATGATTTTTAACTATCCATTTGGACTGGATAGTTAACTATCCTTTTTTAAGATCCATTGGATCTTTTCGAAGTCGATTTATTTTCGAAAAAGAGATATTAAAAGATCCATAGGATATTTAACAACTATCCATTTGAACTGTTAAAAAATATCCCCTTTTCTATATCCATTGGATCTTTTAGAAATATCCTTTTGATCTTTTTTAAATATCCTTTTAATATCCATTGGATCTTAATGACATAATATCCCATGGATCTGTTAAATAGATCATTTTCAAACGAAAGACAGCACAATAATTTGTATCAATTTATTTATAATATACATATATACACATAATACACAAAAATATCGGTTGCTAAAACTTTTTCCTCCTTTTCATACACAGAAAAAAAAAGATCAAATTCATGCCGATATTAACCAGATTAAAATGAACTTTACAAAATATCAATATTTTCATTTCATTTTGACAATAAAATAATATCTTTCTGATCCAAAATAATATCATTAACGTAAATTGATATTAAATAGTTTCAGAATGATACTAAAAATATTAATATGATATGTAAAAAAATAACGATTTGAAATTAGTAAAATATTAATTTGATATTTTATCATATCGGCCTAAAATTGATATGAAAAAATATCATTTTTTTTTTCTGTGTATGCTTACCGTTACATGTTCAGTATAAATGTATGGGAGGACCCTCAAACTTAACTACTTCAACTAATATTTTTGTTCCAATCGTAGATCTAATCTCGTAAGCTTGACAATGATTGGCAAAATTTATGCTTTCAAATATGTGAACAATTTTATGCAGGTCAATTCTTTCACTTAAATTAATAATACATAGTACATTATCCACTTAAAAGTAATATGCTTTGTCCTTAGAATTAGTGAGTATGTAAAGTCTTAAAAGTAGTATGTATCCACACCAGAAGGGATTTCTCTAGATATTTAATGTCAAAAACATGAAACAACATAAAACAGCAGATAAATGAATCAAATTTAAGCATACATAAAACTCCTCAGTGGTAATTTCGTCTTCACCTATTATCACTACAAAAGATTGCATTGGGATTTTGTACATAAGACATTTTTGCAGCCTAATTTCCATCTCGTGTGCCAAATCGTTAATCGTGTGTAGTCAGAAAATGCAGCTGATCACAGAATCTTGCGTGACACATATGCCCGATTCGCACACCTTGCGGACGTTGGTCTTCAAATAGCTTAAGTACTTTTCACCTGATCATCAAACCAAATGCGACAATTTTGTCTTTGACTTATCCATTTATCCAGAAATTTGCCCCCTTACTGAACAAAGTTCTGCGCGAAAACATTGAATCTTCAAATCCCATTAGAGACGTTGTTGCGGTGTGGTTCTTTTCATGATGATTTGACAAACAATCCTTAACAAAAATAAGATGAAAAAATGACTCCAGTCACGCGTGATATCCGAGAAAAAGACCTCGTACTGAATCCACCTTTATTAATGAAAGGGTATGTACAAGCGCACCTTAGTTCGTATCCAATTCTTGGTCTCAGTTGAACCGGGTACTGGTTCGCGGACCGAACTTTAGATTTTACAACGGTTTTGTAACCCCGAATTGAACCGAGATTGCAACCTTGGTAAAAATATTCCTACTAGTTTGTCCTTCATACCTCATAAGGCTTAGATGAAGCTTATTCATTTCAACGAACATGTCCACTTGGTGTTTTTTCAATTTCACTCAATTTTTTTAAATGTTTGGTTGTTCAATTTTTTAGCTGTTCAGTCGCTCACTTGCTGGTCAAGTAACCTAAAGACTTATTGACGATGAGCGATCATTCAAACAAATTATAATCCTTTGTTGCTGGTCCCACTGCTGCATTTTGACTACCTGCAAGCCACCCGAAATATTTTTAAATTTTAGCCAAAGATTTTTAACGAAATAAGTAGTATTGTCTGTCAAGCTTGACTGTAATATACTCAGTAGCAGCGCTGCTGCTGCGCTGCGGCAGAGCACTTTATTTTGGTTATAGCTTGACCAATAGATGGCGCCACTTCTCGCTTTGAACAATGCAGGTTAACCAATTGATGGAGCGCCACTGAGACCATTTGACACGCCAGAGCTTTTGCAGCGAACTTTATTTTGACTAAAGTTCAAACCATCTTAATAGTTCCTGCGGCAAATCGATAAATATTACCGTCTATCAAAAATTTAAAATAAATTTTCATTTACACGAATATAGAAGGATCGGCCAGGTCAATGTTTTCAAAAGAACTTTGTGAGCGAGAGAGCTTGGCTCTGGCCCCAAATAAAAATAGTAGGCGTTCGTTCCATTGTCGTTTAGCTTGGCACCAATCATTGGTAGCTGTTAGCTGCCATCAAGCGATTTACTCGCTTGCCTTGTGTGGTGGCCAATTCACTTCGAAATGCTAATCCCACAAGAAAATACAGCCGAACATCAATTTAATATATTTTCCACCTTGTCTCTGTTACAGAATGACGGCTTTGAACTTCCCGCAACGCATGGCATCAACACAACGGACGGCAGCTGCATCAGCCACAAACAGAGCAACTGCAGCAACCACAAAAGTGCTGGGGGGCATTTGCGTACAACAGAACTGGCCAGTGGAGCTATGGAGTGCCTGCCAATCAGCAATGCTGGTCACACGCATTCGCATCTAATGGCCAGTGGGGCAGCTGGCGGAACGGTGGTGGCCTCACCCACAGCCACGGTTGTGGTGGGTGCCACATATCCGCATCATCTGCACCACCATCATCTGAGTCATCATGCGCCCTATAGCAACAGTTATGGCAGCCACATCACAGCCCATCATCACATCCACAGCGAACAGACCAAGTCGCTGCAGGAGCTACAGCATGAGGTGGGTGCTCTGCTGGAGTTCCGGGATCTGGTCATCGAAACTTTTCCCGATCTCAAGCATAAAATGGCCTCTATGTCCGCCACACCTTCAACGCCCACATCTTCGGTGGGGGCCATGGGCGGTAGTCACTCGGTGGGCGGGGGAAATTCTTCGTTAGCCACCAGGTAAGAGATTAAATGATAGTAAGTGAGACCCATTAAAGTTTATTTCCTGCAGACGGGAATGGGAACCCGGCATACGCATGAAGCGGAAACTCTCGCACAAGGAACCGTCCACAACGTCGGCAACGGTAGCGGCGGCAGCGGCCGAGCCGTCGTCCTCGTCGCTGACGCGCAGCCGCAGCAACTCGCACAGCGGCAAGAAAGAGCCAAAGAGCGGAGAGAACAACAACGGTAGCGTTGTGCAGGACTCCGGCTTCTCCACGGAGACCAGTTCCTCTAAGGACGGTCACAGTGCCTCCTCCACCAATGGTGCTATGACGGTGAGTAACTAGGATACAAGCGGAGAAACAGGCTTTACATTAACATTCCCTTTCTCTAGGTGGCCATGGCATCCAATCGTCTGAGCTGTGCGGAGTCTGACGATGAACTCCTTAACCTGCTGGATGTTATACATCGCAAGTCCAACCGCTTACGCGAAGAGGTAGAGCAATTGCAAAGCTACGAAAGGCGCCAGGGGGACGCCACATCCCAGGTTGAGGGGAAGAGTCCAACTAATGCTGGAATGACGCCTCAACAATTCCGCGAACAAGTGGAACGACTGAATCGCGAGGATATCAAACAGCTGAGGAAGGAGCGCGATCGATTGCTGGACAAGCTGGCTGAAATGGAGGCGGAAACGCTGACGGGGCGCATTAAGGCGGCCAAAATGAGTGACCAGGTGGAGGAACTGATCAGCGTGAAAAAGGATCTCGAGGAGCAGCTGAAACTGGCCATGGCTCAGAAACTGGAGCTAAGCTCGCGGGTGCAGCAGCTACAACTGCAGCAGCCGAACAAGAGCTTATCCAGGTAAGAGGACTGCGATTAAGTCAGCAGACGTCCGCTCCGAATAACCCTTTTCTTCTCCCTTCCAGCGCCAGCCAGTCGGAGTTCTCCAGTCAACGTAACTTTCTATCCTCAGCCACAACGGTGCTCTCCAATGGCAGTCGGCCCAGCAACCAGAACACATTCCAGCCGGTCATTCTCGATCAGCCGGCGCAGGAAGCATTCCATCAAAGCTCAGTCAGTGATACATCAACAACAACGAGGAAGCCGCCGCCTCTTGGCCGTCTAGACGGCATTGTGAGCTCGCCGGGGGCGCGTAACACCAAATGCCGCATCACGGACTCAAAGCGCTTCTCGGCCATTTTGCTGGAGACGAATGTCTTGGAGCTACAACGTCATCTGCTTACGCTGACCGTGCAGAACCAGGTGCTGGCGCAGAAGCTGGACTCGTCCAGCAAGTCAAAGACAGTGCTGACAAAGCAGCTCAACAAAAACAAGGAGGACTTCGAGCACTTGCGTTATCAGCTGGAAGAGAAGTCCATTGAACTGGAGGGCACTAAGGCTCAGCTGCGTCTGGTGGAGTCGCGTCTGCATGGCACCACCAGCAACACCAACTCGTATTTAAACTCCTCGCAGCATGACTACGAGACCAATCGCTCATCGGCCTCCACCACGCTAATGCTGAGCAGACGGGGCGTTCCCGATTCGGTGGATTCCACATCAACGGCCATGCCAGCGCCAACGGTTACGCAGATAAGCACGCCCAGCATGAAGGCCATGGTACCGCTGGCAATGGAAGAACTGCAGCAGCATAGCAGCAGCACGGAATCGGCGCACGAACTGGAAGCGCCCAAGCAAACGAGCACCCCGAATGCTACGCTGAGTAAAACCATAATTAATGTCAGTCCCAGTCCGCTGGGCAGCAGTACGCCCGGCAGCATGGCTGCCCGCGTATTGAGCACCAGCGTGGGCGGCGTTAGTCCCTTCGAGCAGACTCCACCCGCCCGGCAGAATGCGTTCCGTAAGTTTGGCAGCGCCAGCAAGCCTAGCAAGATTCCGCTGCCGGGCAGCAAGGCGGCCGCCTATTTTGCCGGCAAACCACCCACCGGTCGACCCTCCACTGTGGGTCGATCGCCGCCTTCGGTGCATAACTCCAGCAGCACTTCGTACGGCAGCAAATCCTCGCTCAGTCGCAGCACTGGCAATCTGCAGAGCTTACGAAGAGCCGACTCGGCGTCCAATCATTCGCTTAGCACCAACACCAGTCGCAGCTCCACCTCCTCGTCGATACCGTTGGCCACCACTCCCTATTCATCTAGTTCGACTGGCAATCGCAGCCAGACGACCAAAACGACTCCGTCCCCGCGTGTGCTTCAAAACTCGCCGTTACCCAAGCCGAAGCGTGACACGCTCAGTTCCCGGGTACGTTACCTAGACTCGCTATCAAGGGCCCAACAGTCGCCGGAGAGCACCAAGAGCTCCGCTGGCTCGTCCATTGCAGCTCAGCTAAGCTCCACGCTGCGTAAGGATCTGCAGCTTAGCACTAGCTCGGCAACGGGGGCAACCTATCATCATCATCAGAGACGTAATGGCCACTCACCGGCTGCCAATTCTTCCTCCTCCGGCAGTGAGCGTGCTCCTCTGGGCGTCTCTAGACGTTTAAGCAGCGCCTCGGTGGGTGCACCAACTAGGTACGAGGCTCTGGCCACAAACACCACACCCACGTCCAGTTTTGGCGGCGATAGTGATAGTGGCAAGGTACGCACTTTAAAATCAACATTTTTGGGTTGGTTCAAATGAATAATAATAATAACAATAATAATACTGATAATGCCCCGATACATACATTTATTTATATATATATAAACAATATCTACTGATTACCGTTTAAAATGCCTTCGATTACCACAACAACTACAACAACAACAACAAAGAACCACAAGATTCATCATCAACAACAAAAACAATAGCAAACGGCAGGCTGCAACAGCTGTCGATATATAAACGATATATACGTTACATTAACTAAATATAAATGCATACTTATACATACATACATGTACAATTAACCCCCATACCTACAAACATAAATACGTACATATTTAACCCTAAATTGTGTCCAGGTTAAATAATTGTTGTCTCCCCAAATCAAAAAATTTGGTTACGTAAATATTCCAAAAAATAATGGCTATCAAATCAAGGCTGCAAACGTATCAAGAAAGGGCTCTTTCGACCTCAAGCCCGCGACTGAAAAACAGTTTACTCTTTTGGCCCAGACATCGGCATACATTCGGCTCGTGTCGGTGTGAATTGCGAAATGTGTTTGTATCCTTAGGGTCAGGCGTGACCTTCTCTGGTTTAAAATCCTCGGTTTGTCTGTAAATAGATTAAACTTGTTTCGCGGAAAACTCCCTTTCATTTTTTGTTGGGTAATATAAATTTTTTATTATCATTTGAATTTTGTAGGGGTATTTTCAGTTTGCATCTCTGGTTAATATATAGTGTCAACAACATTTTAACAAAAAAATTGTAAGTCCTTTATCTTAAATACAAAAATGTCTCATGCATGTTTTTAGCTTCAAAGTCTGTTGAGTTGTCAGCGTGGGGCAGCTTGTGTTCCGATGTCTGTTCAAAAAGAATTTAAAAATTAATTTTCTGCCAAAAAGGGCATATTTACAAATCATTTAAATAAATTCATGCGAATAAAAACCCAACCGGTTTGCTTTCAAAAGTTCTGAATCGAATTAAAAAACCTCCAAAGAAATTGATTTCGTTCGGTGAATTTCTTCAATGAGTTTGGCACTTTACAAAAAAGATGTAAATAAAGTTTAAAGTTTCGTTAATTTTTTCCGGAATTTATATAATTTATTTTCCTCCTCTTTTCGAAATCTTCAGTATCTTTGTTTTGCCAGGTCAATTCTGTAGCTTCAAAGTTCAAAGTTCGGTCGCAATTAAATATGAGGCTAGAACCACGACGCAACCGAACAGCAACCGTGAATTGGTTTGCTTATTATGAACCCAACCGTTTATCTAAATTTGAGTGTGAACCACTGAACCGAGCCAGTACGAAATACACGGGTTAAAACAGTTAAAAACTTGCAAACAAATCGACTGGGTCTAATATGTTTTATTGCATTTTGAAGTTTTTTTTTGTTTCTGATTGAATTTAAGATCTAAATATCTTGTTAACTATTTCTAGGTTTGGGAAGATGTTGGAGCTCTTTAATTAGTCCAAAAATATCCTGCTATAGTATGCTCGAAATCAAATTTATCTCATCTTGCCAATAAGCTTCTAGTTTTCCCCTCTTTATGTACAGTTTTGCAACTTTCATCTTGAAACCTATTATGCATTTGGTCAAGCAATGCAAGGCAAAGTTGTAGCTTAAACTAAATGAACAAACCAACTTTATTTGATTTACTCTTGATATACTTTTAGGTGGAGCTCGCAAATAATGTTGACCGTTTTTCGTTCTCTAAAGATAACTGTACGGACCCTTTGAGCAAAGAGTCAGAGATGAACCGTTCACGTTATCTCTTGAATAAATCGCTCTGCGCTCAGAGAACAACCAATTTCATTGCTTCCCTTTTGCTCTGCGCATTCGCAGACCGTTTGAACGCGAGCTAAGAACATAAAAGTCTTTTAAATTAGTATGCGTGTGTGTGCGAGTGATTCGAGTGAAAAAAGAAAAAGCGTTAACGCTGAGCCTTTCATTTTTTTTGCTCATCTGCTGACTTTTAATGTGCTAGCGCTCAGTCGGATTGCTCTCTGTAAGTTGTTATTGCATGAGCACAACAAGAATAGTTCAAGTGAAACCAAAACAAAGCGAAAAGAAGTGTTCTGCTTAGAGAGAGAAAGAGAGAGAGAGCGAGCGTTAGTACGCTGACCGCAAAGGGTAAAACGGTCAACAGTTTTTTGCGGTCTCTGCTTTTAGCGTGTAAAACCACCAAAACTCGTAAATATATAGTTTGTTGGTAGTTGTTGGCTCAAAACTTTTTTCTGTAATTGAAACATTAAGAAAGAAATTAAAATTTTGGAATATTGTTTACCAAAAACCAGAGTGCGAAAAAAGTTGGAAAGAAACATTCACCCGCGACACCTTTTAATTCTATCTCAACGTGCTCTTTGCTTGGCCTCTGTAAAGTTGGTCTCAGTTCGGCTCTGGGCTTCCCACTTACATAATCAAGCAGTTTATAAAATACAAGCGATTATACAAAAGTCTCTAGTTATATTTCTGTGTCACCATTGCATAAGACACTTTTCTAGGGCAGAATCTGCCTGTTTTTGCTTAATGCTTTTTTAGCTTGCCGCTAAGAAATATATAACACAACAACAAAAACTTATAGCAAGAAAAACAAAAAAGACCCTTTGCCATGAGATTTGGCTAATTTTGGTCAATTGCTTATGCTGACCTGCTGAAAGCCAAACGAGATTATCAACATGAAGCTATAGTCGTATGACAGCTTCGTGTATTTCTCTCATCAAGAACTATGAAACAGAAAAAACGAGAAAAACAAAATCAAGTGTTCTGTTAAGAGAGTGAGCGAGTCTCTCAAAATTATCCCTGTAATTTCAGTGAGCAGACAGCTCTGTCATAAATTGACCCAAAAAGAGGGGAAAACTTGGTTTTTTTTTAAAATTTTGTAATTTTGAGAATGCAGATAAGATTTTTATTATTTGCAATTTAGAAATGAAAACCTTATAAATAATTTAAAAATGTATAAAATTCCAACTAAAAACTTCAAAGTGTCATAAAAAAGGAACAGCAGCTAACCAAACCAAAACTCAACCTTAGTTTTTAAACTGCTATCATACCCATTCGACGCGATTAGCTTTTTTGAGTTATAAAATTAGACACAGCGTTATTAAGCCGCTTGCATGTGTGCTGCTTTCTAGAAAATACAAAAAAATAGTTAAACATATTTAGGCTTGTTCTCTTTTTCCGAATTGGATCGAATTAAAACAGTCGAATGAAAATTAATAGAAATTTGAACACAAGATAGGAATAAAACCATCGGTGTTTGAAAGCGGGATCATTTAACAAAATTTAATAGGAAGCTAGAATCGCTCTTCTGGTTTGCAGCCTTGTTTCCAAAATACTTCAAATGATTTAGCCAGTTCTTGCCGAAACAGTAAGAGTTACTTTTCCTTTTCTGCAGTAGACTACACCAAGTAGTTTGCACCGATTAATAGTTGTGGATTATAATTTGATTTGATTTTTTTGTTTGGGTATTAACCAGTGAAAGGTGCCTTCTATTTTTGAAGCTCTCACTGCCTATTTCGAAGCCTTAGAGGTGCTTATTTGCTTTATGGCACATATAATTTGTACATAACACACACATACAACATCATTAACTTACTCATTAAAAAATGTCATCCAAGTGTGCATGTGGCCAGGAGATCATTATGTCAGCGCCAGTTTCTTATTGTGTTTAAAAGTTAAAAATTAAATTATTAGTTTGAGTGTATTAAAAAAAATTGTTTGTAATTTATTTAAGTTTACTTCTACTACTTAAATGGGCTTAATTTATTTATTTTTGTACGAAACTGAATGGTTTATATCTAGCTACATATATATATATACTTATTATGTATAGAAATATAAACTCAAACTATTTATATGTGAAAGTTAATTATGAAATCATCATCTTAAGCCTAAATTGAACATCAAAGGAACTTACTTACTCCCAAAGAGCTTCATGCTTGGCTTTGTTTGTCATACCATCGAAACACAACCACACCTCCACACCAACACACACACACACACACCGCGAAAGTATCTCATGGCCAATTTAAATTAAATGATAACACTGAAATATTTTGTATCTAATGCTGTAATTTCTTTTTTTTTACTTTTACTTTGTTTTTTCTTTCCGCGCATTTCCACTTCCCCCCTTCCAACATGTATACAATACTGTTTTTACTGTGTGTTGTCATAACTTACCTGTAATTTGTACCAAAAATTTCCCAACAACCAAACCAAAACCAACTACAAACAGCCTATTCAAAATTGTAACTAAAACCAAACTTTCCTAAAACAAAAAGAGGAACTGGTGTGGAAAAGCATATGTATATGGATTTATGGTGTTGTATTGATTGATGTGTTGGTGGTAAACAAATGAAATGCTAACATTAAAGTAATGGACAGGAGCAGCAGCAGCCACCTCGTCGCCCCGTTCATCTTTAGCTCAGCTCAGCTCATCGTTTTGTCGCTTTTGTTATTAGCCAAAGCAATGACAAGAAAAAACTAGACACTTTTTGCCGCAATTTGTTATAAGCGTAAGTCTCTTTTGTTGTCACCCACTTTTGTAGGCTAAGCTCTCTCCACTTCTCCCACTCCCCACACAGCTTTATTTTTGCTTATCCACGCTCACTGAACCACAAATGCAAGTAAACGCCTTGGTTTTGAGTTTATTGTAGTTTGTCGTTGCTCGTAGTTCCACCTTACCCTTTGCAATGAAATAAACCAAATTTTGTATTCAAGTAAGAACCATATCGGCTGAGATTGATTTCCCAAGGTTAAGGGTACTCTGCTCTATTTGTCTAATCAACATTTTGTGTTACTCTCTAACCAGAATTTTGTGTTTGTGTTATTTTGTGTTTCCATCAAACTTGAATCTGATACTTAAAATTCAATTTGTTTTTCTTTGCTCTTTCTCTCTCTCTCCTGACGCTCAGAATAAGCCAAATTATCGCTTTAATAACCACAATTGGCAATTATGGCAAACGAACAACAGCAACCACAACAAGTTTGCTTTGGAGCAGCTATGCGAGGTGTCCGAGGAGATGGGCTACGATTCGTTTTATACCAACTCGATGGAATGTGGCAGTAATAATCTGTTGGTCACCTTTGATTATGGCTACAGCGATTCGGTTGTGGCCAGTGCAGTAGCTGAGACTGAGAAGGATGATCAGGGCGATGAGGGAGCAATTATTTGGTTTGGTAATCCCGTAAACGATGCCAAGCCATTTGAGGTGCATCATGTGCAGCATGAAGCGAGTCTACAGTCTTTGATATCCTATGATGTAGATGATTTCGAAGAGGAACTATCGGATACTGAACAAGATGATGTTGGGGAAATCTTTTATGATAGCATTGAATGCACTTAAATGTTCAATTGGGTTGGGTTGGAACTAGTCTGGGAAATGTTGGTTATGTATGTATGTATGTATGTATGGTAACTATATTAAATTGTGACTGAATTGGATTGGATCATGTGTATTGTCTCTGCTTACCATTCAGGGCTTTAGTCTATACTTATAATGGTTTCTTCTACTACTATTTATTACCTTAAAGAGATAAAGCATATGTATACCTATTTACCGCGTGTCTATTCGTTTGATTTATGTCATTATCTTTGTAAAAGTCTTAAGTTAATTATTATAAATATTATGCACTATTTGCTTATTTACTCAAACTAATTTTAATTACCCGTACTGGAGCTAGTTAGTTTAGTTGTTTAACGATATTTAGTTAACACGTTGCATGTAATGTATGTATGTACAGTTTGATATATGTATGTTTTAAGCCAGCAAAATAAAAACGTAAGATGTATCTATCATGTTATCAAGAAATGCGTTTACTACATTTATAAAACTCAACAACAAAATAGGAAACCACATTTATAATTCATATAAAAGCTAACATATTCAAAAGGCAGCAAATGTAGACATAAAGTATATGTATATCCATTTAAACACCAATTGTAATTGATGAACGGAAAAAAAGAAAGAAAAAACTAAAAATAAAATCAATAAAAAATATTAAAATGCAAGTGTTTTGGGTTTTCGGCTCGTAAATTAGGCTGAATCAGTAAAGTGGCAGAAATTGAAATTAATTGAAATTCAAATTTTTGAAAATGCATTGGCAAAGTGATTTGACAACCCACTCGATGTCTGAGTCACACTGAGAAAGCGTATATAGGGTGACTACAAATTTTGAATTGCAATTGATTCCACTAAATAGAACTGCGATGACCATGCGAGCTGGCACCAGTTAGTCACACCAAGCTTGGCAATTCTTCCCGCACCTTGTTGTCCCATCTTAATCGCCTCCACTGTCAGCCGCCTTCGATTTATACGCCTTTTTTACTGGAGTTTCTTCGTCCATCCGGGTGACGTCATAAACAGAGCAGCTGCTGCTGCTTAATGCGCTTGACCAGCCAGGTGTCCCCTTAGAGCTCATACAGTTCGGTATTCCTTCGAATGCGGAAGTCATCGCCAACTTTTAATTCTCCCGCCTCCTGCTGTCATTTTGCGCAGTACTGAGCCCGTAGAAGCATCGGTCTGCAAGAGTGATTTTTCTTCGGATTTCCAGGTTGATGCTGTTGTCGCTGGTTGTCATCGTTTCGAGGTAGACAAAATTCTCTTCAACTCAAAAGTCTCAACGTCATCATGCTAAGTCGAACGTACTTTGCTGAACTACCAAAAGTAGACATGGCTCCGAAGAACTTGGACCTTATCGGTGTGTCGAAGGCTGATTTATAATCAACAAAAAGATGTTATGTTGTCATGCCTCTCTCGTAGATCTTCTCCAGGATTTGTCGCAATGTGAAAATCTGGTCTGTAGTGGATTTACTAGTTCTAAAGTCACACCAATAAGGAACCTTATATTCAATTGGAAGAAGACTGATCCCGCGGTAGTTCGCGAAAACTGTAGGGTCTCCTTTTTTAAAGATTGGGCAAAGAACAACTGTAGAAAGTTTAATTTCTGGTGTGAAGTTTAGCATGAATCCGCTAAGGAATCAAATGGACGGAAATACATTGGCCACTATTAAGTATTCATTCATTTTCCTTCTATGTAAAGCACGGTACGGAGTACTCAAAAAAGCACACGCAAACGATAAACTCCAAATAAAAAAAAACTTAGTGAAACCACACGCAAAAGGTTTGACGTCAAACGTTTAACGCTGTGTACGTAGAGAAGCGAAACGTCGATCCGCACTAACATCGTACTCGAACGTTGAACTGTGCATTTGTGGCTGGTATGGGCAGCTGTTCGAGACTTATTTGGGTTCCCAAAGTAATTGAATTTTTATGCCCTTGGAGAGGGTATATTAAAATTGTCCGGATGTTTGTAACGCACAGAAGGAAGCATCTGCGACCACATAAAGTATATATATTCTTGATCAGCATGACGAGCTGAGTTGATATAGCCATGTCCGTCCGTCCGTCTGTCCGTCTGTCCGTCTGTTTCTATGCTATCTCCTCCGTCAGTTTTAAAGCTATCTTAACCAAACTTTGCACGAAGTATTTTGGTATAAATACGCTGCACATTTGTCGGAACCGGCCGGATCGGATGACTATAGCATATAGCTGCCATAGGAACGATCGGTTGAAAAACTAGTTTTAGTGAGAAAAACTTTTTTGTTTTCAATGCTATCGCTCCCAACGCTCGTATTTATAAGTTTTTAATAATTTTACATAATTTCATTAAGCCTTGTCAAAATCGGACAACTATATAGTATAGCTGCCATACAAAAGTTAGGTCTGAAAAAAAGTCTTAGTGAGAAAAACTTTTTTGTTTTTAATGTTATCGCTCCCAACGCTCGTATTTATAAGTTTTTACTAATTTTACACTGAAATGAAATGAAATTAAGCCTTGTCAAAATCGGACAACTATATAGTATAGCTGCCATACAAAAGTTAGGTCTGAAAAAAAGTCTTAGGGAGAAAAACTTTTTGGTTTTTAATGTTATCGCTCCCAACGCTCGTATTTATAAGTTTTCAATGATTTTACATAATTTCAACAAGATTTGTCAAAATCGGACCACTATATGGTATAGCTGCCATACAAACTGTCAGGCATATATCAAGCTCCAAGGGTATATAAACTTCGGTCGAGCCGAAGTTAGCTTGCCTCTATTTTTATACTCTGTACCGAAGGTACATAGAGTATAATAAGTTCCGACTATATAAAGTATATATATTCTTGATCAGCATCAACAGCGGAGTCGATATAGCCATGTCCGTCTGTCCGTCCGTCTGTCCGTCCGTATGAACAAACAGATCTCGGAGATGGTAAGAGATAGAGGTTTGACATGTATTGGACAAATGCTTCTTATAGGTGCAGGCAGATCAAGTTTATTTTCAATTTTTGCCACGCCCCCTCCCGCCCCCGCAATTTGGAAAAAACGTTATATCTCCTACAGTTTTGAAGATAGACGTTTGGTTCATTCTAGAGATGGTTAGTAATTAGCAAAATGTATTGATTTGCCGAAGAAATGATAAAGATCCGATCAGCGGTTCTCAAGTTATAAGCAAAGAAGGACATCTCCCTCGCCCCACCCCGTCCCACCCATGCACAATTAACACCACACAATCTTAGAGAGAGAGAGAGAGACAGAGAGAGAGAGAGAGAGAAAAAAAGAGAGAGACTTAGAGATGAGCGTAGCACCAGCATTGCATTCAGCTTCTACTCCGGGTACAGAGTATGTTATAGTCGGGCTTGACCGACTGTCTCACTTGTTATTTAAAAATTTATTACATTTTTGCTTGATCTTGCATGTCACCAGACTCGTATTGCGGCTGGAGAGGGTATTTCATTTTGGCGCCAAGTGCTGTTCCAACATTTCAAAGAGGCAAATAAAACTGTTGGCGTTCATATGGAGATTTGAAAATTTTTGGGTCATCGTAACGGGCCGGACAACTATGCTGTCCCGAGTCCTTACCCTCTGAACCAAGACTGGGGCTTGCTGAGTCTTAAATTGTGTCTCTTCGTGAAGTTCTGTATCAACCGGTTGAGATGAGCAGAGGTTTTAGTTGGACCTTAGACCTCGCCATGGAAGAAGTGTCACTTCCGACAATTTTCTTTTTAAATGGGTGTCTGGGAGACTTAAGCCTAGGGGCGCTAGACAGGAGCCACCAGATGTAAGCTCATTTTTCAGTGCGTACAGGGAAATTAACGTATTGATGGTTGCAGTTGACATCCTCATGTTTCTTATCTTTCTCTTCTTCCAACACGATTTGTGCGCGAAATGTGCCCCCTGGCTACATCCGTAAAAATCCGTATTTCATATTAAGCAATTTTTTTCTGCTGATTTTAAATTCTCATCAATTTTTATAAACAAGTTGCATCTGAAAACCGTGCTAGTCTAACTTAAAAATTCCAAATGGCTATCCCAGCACACTTATTTGTTTTTACGATCCAAACGCGCCATATATGACTTTTTAAGCGCCCAAACAGTTTGGAGTACTCCGTATGTAAATGTAAAATTTTCTATACAACCCCAATGGGGCCAAGCCAAGCTTCTGTCATTCCAACCCAACTAATTATTTTATTTATAATCTTTTATTATAAACATCTTATGAAAACAAAGTTGTGTATACAAGTGTAAAGCTTGCTTACCCACTTATTTGGACAAACGACTAAAAATTTCCTTGAATTTTACCGGTCCATACAGGTACGTAACAGTACCGAAATAAAAATCCAGGTACCTGTACGGAATTCAATACCGAAATAAAATAAAACCAAAACAGAACCATTTACCGAAACGGTAGTTTTGGTGCGTACCAGAACCGAAATTCGATCCGATTTGATTCCCTGATAGAGTTGATAACCATAGGAATCAATTTAGCTTATGTAAATACTGAGCTTTAAGACGCACCACACTCTGTCCGACCATTGAATGAAAATTAAATTAAAAAAAAAAGTAAAAAATCTAAATTTATTCTAAATGCAGCGATTGCTCCAGGGCTTAGCCAAGTTTGTGGCCAATTGACTTTTTTTGTCACCCTGTATCTCCCTTCTATGTCTCTCTCTGGTACAAGCAAGCGCTCGAGTTTTAGTCTCAACCAGTTGGCAGTGTGCGCTCCGTGTCGCCAGAACACATTCGGAACGGGTTTTGGAAATAAAAAAGCCATTTTGTTTGTTGCTCATTCAAGTCAAAAGCATCTGGCGATTAGCCTACTGCCGCCTCCAATAAATACTTACTCAAAATGGCCTTATCATAACATAGTTAACACTACTAAATCCATTTGCAGCATGGATTTTGAAGAAATTCTAGCCAAGTGTGGCAACAGCAGTCGTTATCAGTTTCTGCTACTGTCGCTCTATGGCTTTCTCATGGTCGTCATATCAATGCATTATTTCTCGCAAAATGTCATTAGCTTCGTACCTGATCACTGGTGCTATCACGAGCAGTTGCAAAATCGTAGTTTTGTCGAAATCGAGGCCATCTATGCTCAGTTTGAGAATCCTTCGTGCACGCGACTGGCATGGATCGATGCAGATGGAAGCAATGCGACGATAAGTAATGAGCGTTGCAGTCGCTGGATTTATAATTATGACTTCGGTTACAGAAGTATGAACACAGAGGTGAGTACTGGCGGTGAAAAGCCAAAAAAAGGTAATTTTTACAGTTCCAAAAAAAGATTTATATATTATGAACCAAAGGTACAGATCTACCGAAGAAATGATAAAAATCGGATGAACAATTGTTTTTTTTTTATAGCTCAACTGGGTCTGCGATGAGGCCTACAAGGCCCGAGTGGGTCAATCTCTATTCTTTGTGGGTTCCATGTGTGGCACCCTGATATTTGGTCTGCTTGGCGATAGAATTGGACGCGTTAAGGCTTTAATTTTGGCCAATTGGTGCGGATTCTTGGGTGATTTCTCAACAATATTTACACAAAATTTGACTTCATTTACCATAAGTCGCTTTGTGTCTGGCTTGGCGGCCGATGCCAACTCATATCTCATGTATATCCTGAGTAAGTATAAGTACCTTTTTGGTAAGTTCAATATTTGAAGTAAACTTATTACCCCTGTGCCCTACTCTAGTACTCGAATATGTTTCGCCCTCACTGCGGAATGTGGGACTCAACACTGTTTTGGGTCTCTTTTATTGCCTGGGATTAATAGGAGCTTCATGGCTGGCCGTTTGGGTTGGCCACTGGCGCCATTTCCTGACCTGCTCCTCGCTACCGTTACTGCTGGTTACGCTCTTTTACTTTCTGGTACAAGAGAGTGCCCAGTGGCTGGTCACGCGAAACGATATCGATGGAGCCATTAGAAGACTGCAGCGCGTGGCCAAATTCAATCGTCGCCAGGTTAGCGACGACGACTTTAAGGCGTTCCGCAGCTACTGTGAGCAACATTATCGCAGGGAAGCCGAAGAGGAGGTCAAGTTGCTTGACATGCTGAAGACGCCGCGCATGCGCAGCACGACTTTCAAATTGCTGTTGATATTGTGAGTTTCCATCGTGGAATTAAAGGTGTCCCAAGACTTCACTAATGTGTCGCCCACTTAGCATAATAATCACGCCCTGCTACAACACCATAGCACGTAATGTGGAGGGTCTGGGCATCTCGCCGTTTATTATGTTCTCGCTAAATGCCCTTATGCTGCCACCATCAGGTTATCTGCAAGGACTACTTCAGGATCGAATTGGTCGTAAGGCCACAGCTGTGAGCTGGATGACCATCACCGGGCTGTTTTCCGCTGGAGCGGGTCTAGTGATATCGCAGGGCAAACAGAAGGATGTTGTGTTGCTGGTGGGCTTAACACTGGCCGCACGTTTTGGGGTCTCAATTGCCGATGGAGCTAGCTCACAGCTTTCCACTGAGCTGATTCCAACTTGCGTACGAGGTCGTGGCGTGGCTGTAGCTCATGTGGCTGGCTTTGCGGCCTCCTTTCTGTCGCCCTATATACTTCATTTGGGCACGTACTTTAAGCCAGCGCCATCCATAATTTTGGGTCTGCTCTTTTTGACGGGAGCCTACGTTTGTCTGTTAATGCCTGAGACACGCAACAGGAAATTGCCCATGTCGCTGCTGGAGGGCGAGGAGTTTGGCAAAGGCGAACGAACCTTTGACTTTTTACATAATCTGCGAAAGAAAAAAAAAACAGATGATAAAGTGATAAGAACCGAGATGAAACTTAATACAGTGGAGGAGGATACTCTTATGAAGTCCTAAATAACATTTGTTCCTAATGCCATAACAGTAATAAAAATTCACAGGTTACTAAGAAAAGCTTTTATTCCAAATGGGTGAAATGTTTATGGTCGCAACTAAATATGGCCTACGACCATTTTTCAGTGTCCTTAATGTAATTTTAAAGGGAAAGCACTGAGCTCTCACTCAGCCTTCCAGTAAACGTGTTCATTCACTCTTCCTCATTGAGTTGATCAGTTAAGTTAATCTATAATTCTTCTACGAATTTTCCAATCTTTTGGTCTACATAAATAATAATCTTAACCCTTTACATGACATCAACTCCGATTTTCATTATTCTTTTTTTGTTTGGTAGACAAATGAAAAAAAATACACTTTATTTTATTTTTTTATTTTATTTCGGTTTTTGTTTTTTCTTCAAAAAAAGAGGGTGTGATGCATTTCTGCACCAAATGTGTTTAAGGAGAAAGTTCTTGCCGAACTGGCCCGTAGCATGAATTTCATATTCACTAAGAATTTACATAATTTTGCATTTATTTATTTATATAATATGTATAAGTTTAAATGGAAATTTTTAAAACAATTATTACGTTTATTAAAGCGTATAAAAACGCCACATTTGTATACCCGTTACTCGTAGAGTAAAAAGGGTATACTAAAGTCGTGCAAATGTATGTATGTAAATGTAAGGAATCATTTCCGACCATATAAAGTATATAGATTCTTGATCAGCATCAACAGCCGAGTCGATATAGCCATGTCCATCTGTCCGTCCGTCCGTCCGTCCGTATGTATGAACACCTAGATCTCAGAGATGGTAAGAGATAAAGGTTTGACATGTATGAGACAAATACTTCTTTTACTTGCAGGCAGATTAAGTTTATTCCAAATTTTGGCCACGCCACCTCCCGCCCCCTCAATTCCGAAAAAACGTTATATCTCCTACAGTTTTAAAAATAGACGATTTGTACTTTCTAGAGATAGTTAGTAATTAGCAAAACGAATAAATTTGCCAAAGAAATGATAATGATCAGATGAGCGGTTCTCAAGTTATGTGCAAAAATGTGAAAAATAGCCGAGTTCTAAAAGTGTTGCATACTTTTTAGATGTTCACCCTAAGGAACGCAGGAACACTGTTAAACATGTATTTTCATGAGTAACGGGTATATCGAAGTCGGTTAGAGCCGACTTTAACTTGCGCTCTCGTTCGCACTCCGTTTGGGAGAATCCAGTGTAGTTTGGATACTTGCAGCGCTGCCTTTTGTCAGTCCAAACAGGCCAATGCCCGAATTGATCCTGTCGAACTATTTTGTCATTTCCTGCGAAGGTCCTTTTAGCTTCTTTTCATCTAATGCATGTTGGATACTAGAGACACGTTTTCCCTTATTTTTTGTAACGTCCAATTTAGTCAACGCTTCTGCTATTTGTAGTCGAAAATTAGCTGAATTAAGCAACTTTTCAGTGGACGCCTTAGCTTTGTGAACTCGCTTGTATAAAAGTCAAGCATTGCTTACATTTGAGTCTAGAAGGTGGTAAAATACTCTAACTTGCCACCTTTGACTTCCAATGGAAATGTTGCTGTCAATCATATAGCTGTTATACTGCGACACAGAAAACGGACGTTCGATGACAATATGCTGTTTTTTAAGACGATCAAATCGACGTGCAGAATCCTTGGGAACAACTGCAGCATAATAAGAAGCCAATGTAACTACTTTGTTGTCCATCCATGATGTTAACGATATGTAAACTCCGTCATAATTTGTGACATGTTCCATACAGGTGCCACGTGGAATTTTCTTTCCATTTGAGAAATCATCCAACTTGCAATTTGGAATTCTATTCTTCTTAATTGTACCCAATGCCAAAATTCCGTCATCAGCTAATAGCTTCAAGAGAGGCAAGGATGTAAAATAATTATCAAAATATGAGCGATAGTTTTGGTGCCGTGGTATTTCTCTGACCAATCTCACAACGCAATTGGATGCAGCCCCAAGAACAGGTTCTTGTGGCAATACGATGTTTTTTTTGCCTGTATCAAATTCGAATTTTATATCCCCATTTATGAGGTTTGTTGGGTATATACCTATTCACTTTGGTTTCGAGCTTTGGTAGAGCAGATTTGCTCATCAACGCACAGGAACTGCTCCATTGCTACTTTACCGAAATTTGTGTGTTCAGTTTCTCTACAACTGGCCTTATCTTAAAAAGTCGGTCATGTCGAGGATCAGTAGGAGGAGCAATGTTGACGTTATTATTAAAATGAATGTGTGTTCTTAATTCCTCGAACCGTTTTGCGACATTACATTATGGACTGCTGGAATTCCAATACTTTGGGACCAGTATTTAGGTACATTGGCTAAGCGTCTAATAGACATGCTTACAAATGGACGTATTTCCAAAGAGGAGAAGGTAAGATTAGAACTTGGAATCATTTGATGCACGTAGAGATCGGTTTCATTTCTTATTTCCTCAAATAATGATTTAGGAAATAAATGGAAAAAATATTCGATCGGCAGATCAAGTTCCATTATTTCTGAACGTAATGCGGTATTCGCACTAAACTGCGTTAAAAAGTTATAAAGGGTATATCGAAGTCGGTTAGAGCCGACTTTAACTTACGCTCTCGTTTTATGTGTAAAGCTTGTTTGATGCATATCTGCAACAAATCGAAATTTTTTAATTAACTCAAATTCTAATGCGACAAACACAAAAACTCGACAATATATAAATATTTATAAATGCAAATTGTTCAAACTATACAGCTTTTATTATTTTTAATACGTTAATGAGAAACTGCGCAACCACATTCACAAAATTGGCGGGAAAAGTGATGAGCTGTTGAGTTATCGACATAATTTAGGGTTACCAACACTTTTAATATAAACGAGGCGCAAGTTAAAGTCGGCCCTAACCGACTTCGATATACCCGTTACTCATGAAAAAACATGTTAAACAGTGTTCCCGCGTTACTTAGGGTGAACATCTGAAAAGTATGCAACACTTCTTTAACTCGGCTATTTATCACATTTTTATCCATAACTTGAGAAGCGATCATCCGATCTTTATCATTTCTTCGGCAAATCGATTCATTTTACTCTACGAGTAATGGGTATAAAAGGAATGTTGCTGAACTGCATCAAATTCATGTTTGACAATTTTATAATCCACACTGGAAAATAATTGTATTAATTCGGTATGATGCAGATCTGCATCACCACCATGTAAAGGGTTAAGTCTATTTCTACTATTCTACTCCTCCTATGATTACCCGTCTATTAAAACTTTATAATACAATTTTTGTATAATATATAGGTAATATAATACAATTTTTATTATTTATTATCTGCCAGCGTTTTCGTAAATACATAAAAGAAAATTTGTCAAAGTTGGCGGTTCTTGGTCTTCATCTGTCATCTTTCCACTCTTCATAATACTTAGGTTCTAAAAATTTAGCAAATTTCGTGATTTTCTTGACCATTTGACCAACTTATCCTATTCACCTGTCGGGAATATTTGAAAGTTCGCGACTTTATGGTCCATTATTTGGAATTTTCTCCATAAATTTTGGTCTGTTCAAGCTACACCTCTTATTTTCCAACGTCTGGGCATTCGTAAATACTTAAACTTCACCTATGCCGAAGCTTTTATACCCTTGCAAATGTTTTTATAAATCAGAGTTTAAGAACGCCAGTATTAAAACAAACGACCGATAGTTTCTATGGCAGCTATAAGATGTAGTCATCCGATTTTGACCAAAGCGTCCAAATCTGTGTAAAAGCTTATAATCAGGGGTGTCACAGAAATCTCTAGAGATTTTCGTGTAAACGATTGCACTTCGAACAAATCAGGGACTACTGTATTTGCGAAGTGCCAAGAATCAGACCGCCTACTAGATTACGTGGATGGAAAACCGTACGCTTCAAATCTACTTGACCTTGAGCAGGCGGTTTCAAATCTCTTAACTTTTGACATCTAATCTAGTAGCCGGGCATATTTTAGCCCCATAACATATAAATTTAAACAGCTTTGATATAAAATGCTGACGTTTATACGAAAACCTCTAGAGATTTCTGTGACACTCCCGAATATTATATTATTAGCTGGAGATGAAGACGTTAACATTAAAAACACTTTTCGACCGATAGTTCCTATTGCAGCTATAAGATATAGTCATCCGATCCGGTCGGTTCCGACATATTGACAGAAAGCAGTGAAAAGAAGACTCTTTACAAAGTTTCAGCTCGATAGCTTTAAAACTGAGAGACTAAATTGACTCAGCTCGTCGCCCTGATCAAGAATTTATATAGATTATTGGGTCGAAATAATAATACCCTTTGCAAGGGTATAATGACAAATATGTTCGCTTATGTTCAAGTCCAGATTATCAACTGTCCTTTTGCTAAGTTTTATCCGAATCCTTTCAGCCATTTGTGTGTAAAAGCGCTTTCATAAATACTCTTATAATAATTTTGCACATTTCGCGGTTCTTTGGAACATTAACATACTTGAGATATAGGCCTATACCTCTTTTCTGATCGCCGTGAACATACTGTGAAAATTTCGTGAAGATTAAAATTTTTGAGCGATTTAACCACAGAGCTTAAAAGTAACAGCAAAATATAAATGACGTGCACAACATTTTTTGAAATTATGTTATACTTGAAGGCATAGCTGTTAAGTAATGATTACTAATCGTAATGATTACATATTTGATTATTTTTTTTTTATATGCAAAATAATGATTACAATACGACTATTTTCAGTTTTACACGATTACTAATTGATTACTTTCAGAAATAATCAAAAATAATCGGGATTATTTAGGATTATCAAAAAATAATCAGAAATAAGCTCTACGCTATTACCGACAAGTATTAGTAGGCAGCTAAAAGTGCTTTATGAAATCACAATCTGGCTATGCCTCTACGGTTAAGGCCTATGACTGAAAGGCAGTAAGTCCTAGGTTCAAGTCCCAGCTTGTGACATTTTTTTTTTTGTTTTTATTAATTTTTTTTTTTTTTTTTTGTAATCTAGAATTTTAAAACAATTGCATTAGCTCCCGAGTACCAGTTTATGCTATTAAGTACAGCAAGGTAAAAATTAATTGTTTCTCCTTTTCATTTCATCGTGTTATGGACTGCATTATGACTCCCTCCAGGACTATCAACATCTCGTTTGAAATGACTCTTCGGTTCAGTGCCACCTGAAGTTCCGGTTTCGAGCTTAAGCTAGTCAGTAAAAATGTAAAATTGGCTCTACAGCCCAAAAGGGCCAAGTCAAGCTTCTCTCAATCTCTGGGCGTGCGTGCTCTTATAATTTGTTGCACAAGACAAACAAACCTACAGTTTAACTCCAAATCCGAACGGCAAAGTTTGAGAAGCTATTTCATGGCTTGTTACTTTACAGCTGGCGCCAGTAGCTCGTAAAGGGAACCGGATGTGTAAAAGCTATTTCCTACCAAAAGAACAACCTTTTTTGTTAGATCGTCCGAGGCGAGATTCAACCCACGACTTCCACTGAGCTAAACACTGTCACCCCTAGTTAGTAGCTACCTCAGTCAGTAATGCAATTGTTTTAAAATTCTAGATTAAAAGAAAAAAAAAATCCATGCCCTAAACTGGGACTTAAATCTAGAACTTACTGCCTTTCAGTCATAGGCCTTAACCTCTACGCCATTACCGACAAGTATTAGTAGGCAGCTAAAAGTGCTTTATGAAATCACAATCTGGCTATGCCTTTTTTCTTTTGAAAATAATCAAAAATAATCTTGTAAAGTAGTCGAATTATTTTTTGATTATTTTTGATTATTTCTGATTATTTTTTGATAATCCTAAATAATCCCGATTATTTTTGATTATTTCTGAAAGTAATCAATTAGTAATCAAAAATTTTTAACCAAGAGGATTATATAATCATTACAATTATTTTTAAAAAGTAATGTAATTGATTACTAATCGTAATCGTAATTTAACAGCTATGCTTGAAGGTAAGTTTAAAATGAAATGAAATGAAAACATCTCGCAAAGTTTTTCAATTATTAACATTTGAGGGCTCTGCGAAATAAGGCCCCAATAAAATGAGACCCCAACAATTTATAAAGACGTTAACCAAACTTTGCACGAAGTCTTTCGGTACAAATGCCGGATCGGATGACTATATCATATAGCTGCCAAAGAAACGATTGTTCAAAAAAGGAGTTCTAGTGAGAAAAACTTTTTTCTCTTCAACGCAATCGTTGTAAGCCTTAACATAATTTCACCAAGTTTTATGAATATTAGACAACTATATAGTATAGTATAGTTTTAAAAAAACGTCTTAGTAGTAGTGATTCAAGTCGGACGACTATAGCACATAGCTGCCATAGGAACGATCGGTCGAAAAAGTAGTTTTAGTGAGAAAAACGTTTTTTTTTCCAAATTGGATTAATATAAATAGGTATATATAGGTGCCATATAACAAACTGGCTGGCATATATCCATGTTCCAAGGGTATATAAACTTCGGTCGAGCCGAAGATAGCTTGACTCTTTTTTTTTGATAAAAATTTGGGGCGTTATTTCATTTTATATTTTCGGGACTTATTTCCTGCTGCCTTAATTGAGCGCTTTTTAAAAAAGAATTTACTTGCGGCACTTTTTTTCCAATTTTACCTCCAAGCCAGGGACAAAACCCGAAATTAATTTTAGTTTGAGTCAAGGCATTTATATTGGCCTAATGCTTTTTTTACTTGTACGGACAACCATCCCATTCCCGCCCGCGGTCGTTATGTCATGCACCCGCAGAATCAAGGGCAGACAAAATAAAACTTATTGCCGTTTTTTATCGCTATAAACCGATGGTTAGAGTATAAACTCTAACCAGCGAAAAGAGCGAAACATTTTTCAACAAGCTTATCCATGTCTAATTTGAAATAAGAGAAAATTTTAAAAAGAAACATTTTTTCAACCTCTTTGAATTTAATGACTAAAACGTTTTAGATGGACTCAAAGGATGCTTGAGCAGCTCCAACATCATTTCAGTTACTGTATCAAGATATTAACATTCATGCTTTGGTCAATCCCCCAATGGGAAGGTCACACATTGATTTGGAATTGTAAATTAGTTGTGCTTATCAACTGGAATATAATTTAATCAAATCGATTAACTTTGACTCAACTCAGACTAGCACCATTCTAGCGATAAAGCGACAATACACTTATCAGCCGAGTAAAAGACAAAAGAGGCGTTTCAACTGTTTAACTCCAATATATCAGTTGGCCGATGCCGCTTTCACAACACGCTCTTAACTATGCACGGAGAACGGTTTCATAGCGTAAGGCCCAGCTGGCCCGCCAGTCTGTGCGTGACAGTGCCAGAGAGCGGACGAGCGGCCTCCCCAGCACCCACAAACTACTTGGACGGTTTCTGTGTCGTAGAATCTCAGCGCATGCTTCTCGGACGAAATCGAAAACAAGTGGTGAACGCATTATGGTAATGGATTTTGACGCGATACTAGCCAAATGTGGCGACAGTCATCGTTACCAATACCTGCTGCTGGCGCTTTACGGCTTCTTAATGATTGTCACTTCAAGGCACTATTTCGCCCAAAGTGTGATCGGGTTTGTGCCCGATCATTGGTGCTATCACGAGCAGTTGGAGAATCGCAGCTTTGCCGAAATCAAGGCCATCTATTCAAAATTCGAGTATCCCTCGTGCACGCGTCTGGCGTCAATCGATGCAGATGGAGGCAATGCGACGGAGAGCTGGGAGCGTTGTGATCGTTGGTTTTATAATTACGACTTCGGCTTCCGAAGCATGAATGCCGAGGTGAGTTTGAGGTCTAAATACTTATATGAAGAGAGTAACGGTTTATATCCACAGCTCAATTGGGTTTGTGATGATGCTTACAAGGCACGAGTGGGACAGTCTCTCTTTTTTGTGGGTTCCATGTGTGGCACCCTGATATTCGGCTTACTGGGCGATCGAATTGGACGCATCAAGGCTTTAATTTTGGCCAATTGGTGTGGCTTTCTGGGCGACTCAGCGACAATCTTTTCCCACGGTCTTACGGTATTTTCAGTGAGTCGCTTTGTATCTGGACTAGCGGCTGACGCAAACTCCTATCTCATGTATATACTGGGTAGGCGATCATTCGAAGATGCAACGAGCCAACTGTTTCTAATTCTTTCCTAAACAGTGATCGAGTATGTCTCCCCGTCACTTCGCAACATTGGACTTAACACAGTAATGGGTCTGTTTTATTGCCTGGGCCTGATCAGTGCCGCTTGGCAGGCTGTCTATGTTGGTGACTGGCGCATCTTTATGGCTTGGTGCGCGTTACCCGTTTTGTTGGTAACCGGGTTCTATTTCGTGGTTCAGGAAAGTGCTCAGTGGTTGGTAACGCGACACGATATCGATGGCGCCGTTAAGAGATTACAACGTATTGCCAAATTCAATCGTTGTAAAGTGACCGAACAGGATTTCGATGAGTTCCGTAGTTACTGTTTAATTCAGTCGAAGGAGTCCACATCACAGGTGTTGAGACAACCGCAAAGTAAATTAAGTGACGCCTTGAAGACACCACGACTACGCAGAAACTTGATCAAAATGCTGATTGTATTGTAAGTCCGGGGGCCGCATTGAACAGCGACGCTTGATCACCAAATAACATACATCTAGGATCCAGCTGTTCTGCTGAATGCGCCCAAAAGATTTCCATTTGACTTTAGTTTCCCATCTATTCATCTATCTTCTTTATACCAACGCAGCATGATCATAAACGTCTGCTACAACACTATGGCTCGCAATGTGGAAGGCATTGGTATCTCTTCCTTCATCATGTTCACCCTGAATGCCCTCACCCTGCCACCTTCGGGTCTTTGTCAAGCACAGATCCAAGAGCGTTTCGGTCGTAAGTTCACCTCTGTTACTGCCATGTTAAGTTCTGGACTGTTAACAGCAGCCTGTGGCATTGTGTTGGCATTGTGGCAGCAGCCCAGTGTCATGCTGTTGGTGACTCTAGTGATGGCCTCCCGATTTGGCATCTCAGTCTGTACGGGCGCTACCCTGCAGTTCTCCGCCGAGCTTGTACCAACCTGTGTTCGGTCACGGGGCCTGGCGGTGGCTCATGTAGCTGGGGCAGCCGCCTCGTTTCTATCGCCCTACATACAACATTTGGACACCTACTCTCGAGCAGCGCCGTCGATTATACTGTTCCTGCTCTTTTCCATTAGCGCTTGGATTTGCTTGCTGCTGCCCGAGACTCAAAACAGGAAGCTACCCATGTCGCTAGCCGAAGGCGAGCAGTTTGGTAAAGGGGAGCGAATGTTTGACTTTCTGCGACCCGCCAAGAGGAATGCGGAAGCCGAGGATAATGCAGAAACTCAACAGAAACTTGTGCCAGCGTAAAATTTTAAGTTCAAGTTGCCAATTACTAAAATTACTATTAATTGTAATATAACATTTAGTTGTTATAAGTTTTTTATACAAAGACAAGCATTTTTCGACTTCATCTTTTGACTTTTTAAGTGACTTCTACATATGGCGCCTGGACGGCACGCAAATAAGCATTCGACTCAAGAATGGCTTTGGCAATTCCGGAATAGAAACTTAGCACTGCAAGACTTTAACAGAACTGTGTGAAAGTAAAATTTGTAAAAGATGGGAGAGTCGGATATGACTCCGAAGGTATTCTTTGAAAATTTAATCGAGATATCAAAATAGGTTAAGTGATTTTAACGTGAAAATCTTTTTTTTTAAGACTTTTTAACCTTTGGGTTTTTTTTAAACTTATACAAAAATTCTGAATACCTAGCGTTTGGAAGTAGGGATGGCGAAAATATTATAGATATATCGAAATATCGATATTTTTGCCCAAAATTCGAATATCGCTATCGCATATTTTTTTACTTTCACAGTGTATTATAATTTGTATTATAATTTTGCCCAGAAGTTTGCAACGCATAGAAGGAATCATCTCCGACCACATAAAGTATATGGGCATTAGGGTGTCCCAAGACATAAGGTAACATTTTTTTTTCGCGAAATCAGATACGCATTACCCTCTAGTTTTATTCTGTTTGACCTCATTGACTCATAAAATAAGTATTAATGAGATTGGACAATGATAGCCCGCGCCGACTTGATGCCAAACTTTTTACATGAAAACCTATACTGACTTACTACACAGTATAAGACTAAAAGAAACCCCTGCACTAGACCCTTAAATTATAATAAAAGGGACATCACCTCATAGCCAGTTCTTCAAATGAAGCCTCGGTTCGCGGTACCTGCTACTTTTGTACTACTTTTGTACCTGCAACACCCAACAACAATTTTAAATTAGTTTTTATTGGTTTTTGATAAAATTCTCAAAAATTCAGAAAATAAAGACAGGGTCACCAAAGATCCCAAGATCGAAATATAAAAAATTAACTTCAATCGTCCAATCGGATAAGGTACCTTCGGAAGAGGTTAAGCCTTCGTTCTTAAATATCTTATAAAGCGCAAGGTAGGGAGAAAGAAGTAGCAAGTTTAGACCAGTGTCCGGCACCGTTCAATGTTCTGTCCATCTGACGTCCATCCTCTGTAGCAGCGGCGTCGATACACAGACACTATACGAGCGTACACTGCTCTCTTTTGCACTAACAAGCATGTCCTAACTGAGAGCGCTCTCGCGTGTCTGAACGCACACATTCAAAATCAAAATAAGCATGTGTGTTTTGCCGGACGCTGGTTTAGACTCACGCACAAATCTATTCATATAGGCCATACACCAGATCTAAAAACAGATTAGCGTTTTCAGTTTGCCAACACAGCCTTGGTTCGCGGCTTTTAGGAATATTTGCATTGACAATTGGGTATTACAAGATTCAGAACAATCTTCCGAACAATTATAAAATTATCTTATGAGGAAAAATATTGTAAAATAAAACTGCTAAGTTTTGAACTCGATATTTTAAGTTTTAAGTCACCTATTAAAAATATACCTCATTTAGAACTGCGTAATTTCACAGACATTTTAAAAACAATATTTTTGATGTTTGGTTTCTCGGTTCAGAATTTAAAGTGAAGTGATGCATCTTTATGCTATATTGATTTTGCTATAACCAAATGACAAATAAACAAAAGCACATCGACTAAAATGTTTCATTGTATGTAGCGCGGGTCCATGTTACCTTCTCTAAATTTCACACTGTTGCGAATAACTGTTTCTTGTGCTTTGGACATGTGAAGCAAAATGCTTAAATATTATGTTTGATCCACAGAAATCGTAGTGAAAACTGTGCCGTTTCCAATGCAAGAGCATAGTGTGGATTCGTTTGTGGCAAATTATAAATCAACGACCATTTAATATCTAGACTGCACGTTTGCTCAGTCAAACGAAGTTTAGTTTCAGACTGCGAGTTCGTCACGAACTCGAACCGTCTGAACCCTGTCTCACTACAACCCATCAGCCATGCTTTGGCGCAAACAAAATACAACCGCCACAGAGCAAGACAGTGCGAGGATCGAACCTGAGCGCCATAGCAGCGCAGCTGACAGCGAAGAGAGACTGAGCCAACCGGAGTTTCAGGAATAATTTTGTTTTATCGCTAATTCGGACAATTGGAAATTAATTAAAATTTTTAAGAAATCGCGCGCATACATGTGGCTGAATGATGAACTGACGACGGAACTTAAGACTGACCTTGAAAAAAAACCGCGCATCCTAATGTGCCCAAAAAGCGCTGGTTTCATCTTTAAAATTCAGTTGTAAGCTCAGCATTGCGGAATCAATCAAGTATGTATGTTTCGGCTTGCTGCTCTATTAAAATATCATGGTCAGCCATCAGTTTATCTTTTAGTTGCATTTAGAGTTTTGTTATTTTCTATGTAATATTAGAGTATTTCAGTAAGCTTTTCTTAATACTGGCTCTTCGGCTGAATACTTGTGCCTTAGGAAGAGTTAATACAAGAAATGATATTTTTAAGTTCTTTACAATTATAGTTCGTCTAATCTTAAATTTATATGGTTGAAATTGTAAAGTAGCTCAAGACGAATGGGAAGTATTTAGTTTAAAATTTTAATATGTTCGTTCGTTCGTACAAAAGAAATATCTAAATTTCCGTTATTTACGTTATTTATTTTAGTTCTATGACAAAATATTTAGCCCTGCTATAAAGTTTGGTCGAGCCGAATTTAGCTTCCCTCTATTTTTTTGATTAGAACATAGAACAAGTATAACAATAAACAATTGACTTTTACTGCACTAATTGAGTCGGTCGATTTGATGCATTAATAGGATTCATTTGGTTAATCTACCCCTAACTGCTGAACATTATGCCCTGGAGGTGTCTCTACTCTGGGACGGTGTGGGTTTTCAAGTTAAGTCGGGGTTTTCTGCTCAAACCAACAAAATGTGTAAACAGCTATGTACTATTTTGGCGTACTCATTCTTTGTACTTTTTTTACTGCTTGTGATATTCTTTGAGTTGTGCTACATAACAAACATTTTAGTTTCTGGAAAATTGATTGATGAGAGTCCTGGTAAATTAGATCCACAGTCATGTCAATAACATTCAACAATATTTAAACATTTTTAGAGCTTGTCCTATATTTTTTTGATTTCTTATTGGTGTTATACGGTCTAACAGGAATTTATTTCAATTATGTACAGTTAAAGGTAAGCAAATAGTCAATCAAAAATTGTAATCTATTCACCGTATATTTTTTACAGAACAAATGCTTTTTGCATTTTTGGATAATTATCACCTTAATAATTGAGTTGCTTAATGTGGCAATTCAAGTTGTAGGAATTACCACCTCGAATGTGCCCCAGGCTACGGTACCTTTGCTTGCTTTGCCCACAAGTAAGGATAAGTTTTACTTTTACCATGGATTTATACTTAACTTGTTTTTTATCTTTATAGTTTTTGTGGCTTATGTCTGGCTTTTATGTATACGAAATTATAGAAATTTGAAGGAGTTGCCAGATATAAGTGAGTAGGACTTCGATGGATCGGCGAGGCTGACTACTCTGATGGTTCATGTTGAGTGTCTATGAACATGCTTTTTAAATCAGCGTGCAACATTTTGTATATTAATTTTGGAAAATAGATGAGAACGATTTGAGTAGTTTGTGGATACGTTTAGCAGCTGCGTTTATCTACTAATCGCGCTTGTATTTATTTCGATTGTGTTTTGTATTATCTAAATAAATCTCTATGACACTCTGACTCAGTCAATGTTTGTATTTACTTTAGAATTAACAGATGTATGTTCTCCGGCTCGAGGTCAGGTTAATAGAAAAAAACAAAACTTTAATCTCAAATTACTAAACATCTCGACGATGGACACTTTTTGAAAGCAGATTCGTGTCCAGCACATGAAAATAATCTAGAATCACCACCAATCCCTTTATCCACTGGACCTTGTTGCTTAGTTTAATATAATAGATTTATTCAAAACAAAATTTAACTGGCAATGTTGGGTTTCTCTTGTGCGAAAAATTTAAAGCACACACGCGAAGAGATTGAGAGAAGCTTGGACTGGCCACGTTGGAGGAGCTGTATAGCCAATTCACAATGTTGGGTTATTTTATGCCTTTAACTAGATTGCAACATTTAAAAGTTTAAAAAAAAATCAAAAATTAGCTTCATAAAGAAAAATTGAAAAATGTATACCCATTACTGTTTTTTATGTTATTTACTCATTATCTGCAGTATTTTCGTTTGTACACTTAGAATTTTTCTATATATAAATTTTCTAAATTTTTTTAGAAAACTTTTTTTTCTAAGTTTTGGGGTGAATTTGCTTTATTGCCTTTTTAGTAATTTGTACAGTCATTTCGATTAGACATTACAAATTTAGAATATTTTTTTTAACTTTAAGAAGTTTTTTCTAAATCCATTCACCTTTCTTAAAATGTTTGAGATATTGCGCTGTGCTATGCTGTCCTTCGGTTTTAACGAAACGGTTTTAAGAAGCTAACTTCGGCTCGACCGAAGTTGATAAACCCTTGGAGCATGATATAGCAGTTTGTTATATGGCAGCTATACGTCAATCAAAAATCATCCGATTTTTTTAAAACTTTCCAAAATTGTGTTGAAGCAGATAATATTCATAACGTAAAAGTGTAAAGACAATAGCATTGAAAACAAAAAAGTTTTTTTACTAGTACTACTTTTTCGGCCTTTCGTTCCTGTGGCAACTATATGTTATGGTCATCCGATTAAGGTAATTCCAACAAATGTTCAGCGTATTTGAACCAAAAGAATTCGTGCAAAGTTTGCTTAAAAAAGCTTTAAAACTGACGAGGGACATAGCATAGAAACAGACGGATAGACGGACGGACGGACATAATGACCAATAAGTCATTAGTTAACTATTTTGTACTATTAATACTAAATCTATATTTATCATTTAATATTTAGTATGTTATGTACCGACCTTTTTATGAGTCCATCTATCGGTTGCCGGCTAGCTAACGGCTGGCTCAGGGGTGAGCACGACCCCGATATATGGACAATCGGATAACAAAAAAATAATATATATTTTATTTCTTTTTTCTGGAACTATTACCCGGTCACTTGACTCCTTTCTTTTCCTATCCTGGGTACCACAGGGACGTATACAAGGTAAGTAAATAAATGATAAATAAATAAATAAATATATATGACAGATAGCTAAAGCTAGGGAATAGTTAATATGGGTGCATAATTTTTTTTTTGTAGGTTAATTTACGTTTTAAGTTGTATTATGAGTATAAGTTTTCTGTGTTTCTTTTGAGTTCTTAATAAATAAATAAATAAATTAACTTTTTTAAATATGTACATGTATGTACTGCGTGATTATTTTAATTTCGGCATTCGGGCAAATTTTATTATATGAATGCAGGATTGGTATGATGTGTTTTTCAACCTCTTTTGACAAGCAAAAAAAACTCTCTGTTGCCAGCTCTGCCAAAAAGCTTAAGGCCCAGACAGCCTTATAACCGCTGCTGATTTTCTTTTTATATGTTTAGCCAATATAAAAATAATAGAGGGTTTAAAAACCTGGGCCACCTGGAGGTGGTGGCCAATCCTTTCCCCCGGTGACCTGTCGTCTCGGTGACTTGTCTGGTCTTAATTGAGATGATGTTCGTCGGCTACACCTGCACAAATTCCCAAAATATTAGTGGCCACTCATACACTTCACTTAACTAACTCACCGAGCCGGGAAATCTTTCACTTAAAACTTTAAATTTGATATACTTTATAAATTGGGCCGCTGGCTTTTTTTTTATTTAAATTTTTGTCGTCTTGACTTTCTGTTACGACACCGCTTCTTTTCCTTGGGCAGACACCGGCTAGCATCGGTCATCCCAGGGGCGATAGTTCCCCGTGCCCGCAGTGCGCACAATAACCAAAAAAATCGGACACCTCACAAGTCAACACAACGTCTACAATTCAAAACACTAACACTACCAAACAGTTTTACATTTAAACGAAACGGGTAAGACGCGGGTTAATGAGCGCCATCTGGCGGAACGAGCGATTAGGCATTGATGTTGTGCCTGCAACTGGCCCTCCCCTCCATACAGCGACTGATTTTAATTGTCCCTAGTCTGCTGCCCTATCACAGAAGCGTCGCGGTCGGCTCAATCCAGGCTGTTGGTAGATCCCTTCCCCCCCTCCAGCAAAATTTACTCAGCCATATCGGTAAACATTGGGCGTATTCAGCAGATAATTCCGATTAGCGATTACCGATTTGCGATTGCTGATGAGTCTCTGCTGAATGGAATTGATGGCAGACTGTAAGATAATCCGTGGGCTTGGTACTTTTAAAAAATTAGAAAATATCTACACAAAATCCTTTATATTTATAGATTGATTAATTAGAAAACTTCATATGAATGTCTGCACTAAGGTATCGTTAAGCAATCATACGTTTTGTTCGATTTCTATTCAGTAAATATGATTGTCAAATTTTCCAATCCCAATCGGCAATCTCTGTATTCAGCAGGTAAAATCGGCAATCATTAATCACAAATCGTAAATCGGAATTACCTGCTGAATACGCCCATTATAAAGTTTTAATTCAGACGGCTCTAACACTAAGGCATGGATACATAACTAATACTTTTGACACTAACATAAACAATTCATGACTTAATAATTAATTTCATTTTTTTCTTTTTACAGAACGAAACGGGTCAAGCGATGATTTTGTACGAGCACACAGACAGATGAATAAATAATTAAATAAATATGTATATATAGGTAAATAAATAAATAATTAAATAAATGTTAGAGGGTCATACCCTAAACCCACCCAAAAGGAGCTCCAGATTGGGACAGATAGGGGCACTTCTCTTAGTTTACTAAAAAAAGTAATTGTATGTTTTTAAGTGTATTTAAGCGAGGTTGAATGAAAACTGTGATGGGCTCGCTCAACAATCATAGCCTGCTTTACAGGGCAATAAAGGTATGTATATATGTTAGTGTTTTTCTTTTTAGCGGAGGGCTTTATTCTAAATATGGGTTATGTATATTATATATGTATTAAACCTGTACATGCGAGCAGGTTGTGAGCCAAATCAATAATCGCCTGGGACAAGAGGCCGGCATTCATTTGTCAGCGTTGTGATAAGGAGGAGGATGAGGAGGAATTCCCTATCCGATGTGTGGGGAGGTACGCTACGCCGGGCAGGGGCAACCTCTAATTGTATTTCGCCCAATGAAATGGGCCCCCACAGGTTGGAAAGGACTCACGTTTTTTGTTTTTTTTTTTAATATTTCTCCTTAAATTGTGGTCGGCCAATACCTCTGGTCTGGGCTATCTAAAAATCCTCCGACAATTGGTGGCTCCGGAACTACAGCCGGTCCCAGGGAAAACTTCTCAGCAGCTTCTAAATATGCCAATAGTGTGTTCTGCAATAAAACACCCATTGGTTTCTTTCTATCACAAAAATTATACTCCCAAAATCGACTCACACTTGATTTTAATATGTTCACTGCACTCAAAAAAAGTTTTCCGACTTCGATTTGACAGACTGTTCGATATATGGATACTTTTCGGTCCGACTCATCCGCTCGACTGTGCCCTTGGCAACGGCTACGAGCCCCCTATAATACCACGTTTTACTTCCAAATTGGTCCTGACCTACAAACGGCGCTTCTTTGTACGGAGTGACTGACCAATTTCAAGGCCAATCTCTCCACAGCTCTATATGTGGGAGCGGGATGCCCATACGTCCAGCCTCTCGCTCTCAATTCTTCCTCGATCCCCCTTCTCTCTAGCTATATTACACCCACACCATCCTACATTCATGGATAAAGCTTCCTATTTCGCCTTCTAGTTCCAACCTGCCTTTCTTAAGCGACAGAGGGCGCTCCCGTGTGTAGTTTTGGTTAGACGGCTAAAACGGCTAAAACGGCTTGTGCGGCATCACTTTTTGTACCTCCCGATAACCCGTGTATCGATACCCACGAGCTACCATTCCACAGCCAAACCAAAAATGCAACATTTCTTTGCCCTTGAAAGCGACTGATCTTTCTCTCCTCTTTCCTGGGCTTCGACCTCGGTTCCGGACTCACTTTGAACAGTCCACTTGAAAAGTTGGGAAATTTTCTACCCACGGGAATTTTCCCCTCCCCTATTTTCACCGAGACTCACGACCTCCGCCAAGCCATCGCTATACCGAATCTACCGATATATCGATATCTCTATGTTGCGCATCTCTGAAAATAGTGATGACTCTGATGCCACAACAATTTGTTTTTATTTGGGTCGCAATTACTAGTCCGTAACAACACACTACGGTTTGGAACGGTTCTGCCGGATAAACAGGAGTGGAAAGCGGGAATTCAAGGCGCCAACGTAGGCTATCGCCCACACCCTGAGATTGGTTTGTAGAGTATATATATTAATCATGCTAGCCGGGCACTAATTTTTCTTCCTCACTGCTTTAGGTCCTTAGCATGAAAAATTCCTAGTGGCTCTCCTTCCAAGGTTTTCCAAGGCATATAAACAGCCTCCCAGTGCCTTTGCCACTCTGCACTTCGTGTATTTCTTAAAGAATTTCGCATTCACGTTCCTTCGAAAGTCGCTCAAGGTGAAGTTCCGTTTATACACTTCCTGGCCAGCGACATACCTCACCTCCCGCGTCTTCAGATTATACCTCTTAGCTGCTTTCTCATACGCTTGATGCATGGTCTCTTTGATCCTTTCTCTATAGATTAGCTGACGCTCCGAATGAGGAAGCTGTTCGACTTCAGTGTCATTAATAGCCTTGAGCTTTCGAGCCAGCTTGTAGTCTGCGCCGTTGTTGAACATGTGCTGCCCGAACATGGCAAAATACGGGGACACACCTATTCCGTTGTGGTTGGCTGAACGCAAGGCAGCCTGGATCTCTGCCAAATGCTCATCCCATCGAGTGTGTTCGTCGCCCACGTTCACCCGAATCGCTGCCAACACCGACTGATTCACCCTTTCGGATGCATTCGCCTGCGGTGCGTAGTTCCCTGTCCTCATCTGCGCATTTCCTCGAACTCCTTGGACGTGAATTGTTTGCCGTTGTCGGTGTGCACCGTCTCGGGTACACCAAACTGAGCTAATATTTCCTCCCGTAAAAATTGTATCACGGCTGCCGACGTAGCCTGGGGCATTGCTTTTAGCCAGACAAATTTAGTCAGATGGTCCAGCACAATGAACAGCTTGGTGTTGCCTTTCCGGGACCTAGGATACTTTCCGAGAAAGTCCATGTACAATTTTTGTATCGGCCTGTCTGTGATGACCTCCATTCCCATTGCTGGTCGCGTAATCTGCGTGGTGTGTTTATTTTCTTTGCAGCTTTTAAATCCAGAGACGAACTCTTTCACTTGTACGGACATTCTGGGCCAGTAATACAATCGCTGCAGTCTCGCCAAGGTCTTGGCAAATTTCTCCTTTTGCTGATTTACAACTTCCATTCTTTCCAGATATTCCGTACTTTCGAACTCCGTGGTGTCAAAATTAAATAAATTCATCTCTTCAACCTGGTTTGGTCTGGAAAGCATATCTGCCACCACGTTATCCTTGCCTTTTCGATGTTCGACGTGGAAGTCGAATGCCTGCAAAGCTAATGACCATCGTGCCAATCTGCCGTTTAAATCTTTGAGTGTCATAAGCCACTGTAAACTGGCGTGGTCAGTAATAACCGTAAAAGGCATTAGCTCCACGTAAGGACGAAATCTCTCGATGGCTTTCACAGCGGCAAGGCATTCCTTCTCCGTGGCACTATAGTTCCATTGTGCTCCCCGCAACTTTGCCGAAAAGAACGCTATAGGGCGATCGGAGTCATCATCGTCGCGCTGAAACAGAACAGCCCCAATCCCCACCTGGCTGGCATCACATTGGATATAATAATGACGCTTAAAATCTGGGTGAACTAATACCGGAGCGCAGGTAAGGGCTTCCTTCAGCTTCTGGAAGGACTGTTTTGCTTCTTCGGTGATTTCAAACCTTTTTGTGTATTTTAGGCAATCTGTCAACGGGCCACTTAACTCCGAGAAGTTTTTGGATGAATCTTCTAACCAGCCTGCAGTGCCAAGAAAGCTACGAAGCTGGCGTATGTTTCTCGGAACTTCAATCTGCAAGATGGCTTCGATCTTCTTGGGATCCGTGCGAAGAGCTCCATCACCAATGATGTATCCTAAGTATCTGAGATACTTAAATCCAAACTTTGACTTCTGCATCCCTATGGTCAAATTGGCTTTCTGCAGACATTCAGCCACCTCTCGCAACAGGTCCAAATGTTCCTCAAAAGTTCTGGATATCATCAGGAGATCGTCCAGATACACAAACACCCGACTTCTAAGCTTTTGAGGAATAACTCGATCCATGAGTCGGCAGAGACATTGTGCAGAATTACAGAGTCCAAATGGCATTCGGCAGAACTGATACAGCGGTCTTCCTGGAACAGTGAAGGCTGTATATTCACGACTCTTTTTGTCCAGTTCAACTTGCCAGAAAGCATGTTTCAAGTCAATACTGCTAATGTAAATTGTTTCGTTCACTCTGCTTATGATTGACTCAATGCTCTGCAGTGGGTAAGCATCTTTGACAGTGACGCTGTTAAGTTTACGGGCGTCTAAGCATAATCTGTTCTTCCCTGGCTTTTGTACGAGCGTGACTCGGTTATTCCATGGGCTCTCACTCTGCTCTATAACGTCTAACCTTAACATTTCATCCACTTCTGCATATAAAAGCTCCTGTTTGGCCGGAGACACTGGAAAAAAACGTTCTTTGATCGGAACAGTTCCTTCTACTAATTGAATTGTATGCTCCTCGACTTTGGTTTGACCCAGTCCTTGGCGCTCATACGACGGAAATAAACTCTTTACTTTTTCTAAGCGACGTTGTTGGTCGTCATCCAGTATGTGTGGTTCTATTGGCTCTCCCTGAATCGATGTGTTCCAATGAATCCACCCCAACAATCTCTGGAGCAAGTCGAAATTTCCTTCAAAAGTCCACTCCAAGGTATAACTTTTGCTTTAGAGAAGGACATAGCAGGATCGGGAACAGGTGAGTTGCTCCATTATAGGATATATTGACACATACCCGGCCCACTATACAATCGAGTGCATCTTTTCTATTTCTAATCCTAATTTTTCTGCTATCTCTACACCTCCTTCTCCAAGCAGGCTAACCGAAGCTCCTGTATCCAGCAGACCCACCATCTCTTGCTCGCCGATTCTTATGGTAGCGCATGGCCGTTTTTCGCCCTTGACTGCTGCTCGAATTGCCGCACATATCTTCTTACGATCTGTCTTCCTTTGCCATCCTCTTTTCGGCGCTCTTGCTACTCTTGGACTGAGTCTAGCGGGTTCGGAAAGGCTGCCAAATATCCTCGCCCTGGCGAGTTGGTATTCCTCTTCTCTGACTTTCAACGGATAACGCTCTGACCATTTAGGAGTTGGTATAGTATTCTTATTTACTTTATATGGAATATTTTTAATAGATTTATATCAGGGACCGTAAATAATGATTATTTTATATTTTTTAATGTAAAAAATCAATATACTTAAAAAGTCGTACAAATAAAAGAACTATACCAATTTGGTTCTATTTGCATCTAAAATGCATATCTGCAATGATTTTCGACTTAATGATTTTTGTGACATATTCCTCAGTAATAATTATTAAACTTTGAGTTTTACTAAAAAACTCTGATTTTAATTGTTATTGTCTGAGTGAAAAAATAATACTTACAAAATAATGATTATTTTGTGATTTTTATTTTTTCGCTCAAAAATATCGCTCACGGTGCTATTACGACCATACGAAAAGGAACTGAAACAAAATAACTATATATTCTTAGGATGTGAACCAAGGCGAAACTTTGAAGCCAAATTTTGATTAAAAAAAACTCTTCCTTTAGGCGCGATTTTGGTGGTCCATGTGGCACTGGCGATCTGACACCGGATTTTAATAGATGTCGGCGAGATAAGACGAAAATAATTTGACAAAGTTTTCCAATTTTTGCATAGTTTTCAAGATATCCGCCCACAAAAGTATAAAATTTCACACAAAAACTTACAAAAAAAAAAACAAGTGCATAGCCTGATTTGTAGGGGAACCGGCCTCCGACGCTTTTAATTTTTGAGTATGCAGTTTCAAAGTACACCAACGGAAAGTAGTTTAGCGATTTTTTGTACACTTCTAGTACAAACCCTAGATTTTTAACAGCGATTTTTATCATATCAATCACAATCCTTTTCGAGCTATCTATCCATTAAATAATTCCAATTTTTTTTTCTGGTCAAAGATGGCATGTATACACTCCCCCGGAACAGTTTTCCAGTTTTTTAAAATGCTATCCGTTACCTACAAAAATTACGCGAAGTTTTTAACACCATTTATTTTAGGCATCCAGAAAGTGTTTCACTTTCATATTTTACATGTCCAATTGTCGTTCCTAAATACAATTTCTGCAATTTTTTCAGAATTTTAAAAGTTGAAGAAGGTGGTTAAAATGAATAAAAACAATAAAATGTATATACCTAAATTTTATTATTCACTTTCGTTTTTTGTATATTAATCAAGTTCAAACCATTTTACCGTGATTTACGAATCATTATAATAAAATCTATGAGGATTAGTAGCAGTATTGCACCAAACTTAAATGCCAATTAAGATTATAATTATTTCAGATCTAGTGCATTAGCGCACATCTTAGCTAAGTGACCCCCATGGTAGTTAAATTAATAATTACTTAAGCAATTGCTCTCAAATAACTGCACTATGATTATAAGTGACCCCTTAACTAAAATGTGCGCTAATGCACTAGATCTGAAATAATTTTAATTTTAATTGGCATTTAAGTTTGGTGCAATACTGCTACTAATCCTCATAGATTTTATTATAATGATTCGTAAATCACGGTAAAATGGTTTGAACTTGATTAATATACAAAAACGAAAGTGAATAATAAAATTTAGGTATATACATTTTATTGTTTTTATTCATTTTAACCACCTTCTTCAACTTTTAAAATTCTGAAAAAATTGCAGAAATTGTATTTAGGAACGACAATTGGACATGTAAAATATGAAAGTGAAACACTTTCTGGATGCCTAAAATAAATGGTGTTAAAAACTTCGCGTAATTTTGTAGGTAACGGATAGCATTTTAAAAAACTGGAAAACTGTTCCGGGGAGTGTATACATGCCATCTTTGACCAGAAAAAAAATTGGAATTATTTAATGGATAGATAGCTCGAAAAAGGATTGTGATTGATATGATAAAAATCGCTGTTAAAAATCTAGGGTTTGTACTAGAAGTGTACAAAAAATCGCTAAACTACTTTCCGTTGGTGTACTTTGAAACTGCATACTCAAAAAATTAAAAGCGTCGGAGGCCGGTTCCCCTACAAATCAGGCTATGCACTTGTTTTTTTTTTTTGTAAGTTTTTGTGTGAAATTTTATACTTTTGTGGGCGGATATCTTGAAAACTATGCAAAAATTGGAAAACTTTGTCAAATTATTTTCGTCTTATCTCGCCGACATCTATTAAAATCCGGTGTCAGATCGCCAGTGCCACATGGACCACCAAAATCGCGCCTAAAGGAAGAGTTTTTTTTAATCAAAATTTGGCTTCAAAGTTTCGCCTTTGTTCACATCCTAAGAATATATAGTTATTTTGTTTCAGTTCCTTTTCGTAGGGTCGTAATAGCACCGTGAGCGATATTTTTGAGCGAAAAATAAAAATCACAAAATAATCATTATTTTGTAAGTATTATTTTTTCACTCAGACAATAACAATTAAAATCAGAGTTTTTTAGTAAAACTCAAAAATAATCATTATGAAATGAGCAAAAAAATTAATAAATAATCATTAAGTTGGGATTTTAAAAATATCACTTATAATGATTACGGTCCCTGATTTATATACGTTACAGCTATTACTTAACTCTAACATGCTGTTTGGGGAGGATATCAATTTACGTTTGCTGTGGGATTGGAACGTGACTCCTCCGCCTTGGTCATGCTCCGTTTGCGGTTTTCCTGACATCTCGGGCATTTGGGAAGCACCACTCCCGTAAGGCCACATTTGTAACAAAATATTTGCCTCACCTTGGATTCGCAATCCCAAAATGTATGCCCCGGCAGCAAGCAATTCCAACATGTCAGGCCTCCAACACCTTCACGCGGTCGATAGAGTGCTTCTACGGATTCCTGGTCTTCTTCAGCCGTGTTTTCCGGTTCTAGAACGCCAACCTCTTCGACGTGGTGACGGGCTGACTTTACTTGTTGTGGTGCTATTGGTGCTCGGCTCCAACGGCTCGCTAGCCATTTCTCCGCGTCATGGCATTCATCCCTCAATTTATCAAGATTTGTTATTGCCATTGGATAAATCACGCGCGAAATGCTGTCTTTTATATTGACCTTTATAACCTTTATTAGGTCATGATCCGAAAAGTGTGTGGTCAAACGTGAGCGAAGCGCCAGCATCTCCTGTATATATTCATCCCTACCCTCACCCGGACGTTGCTTACGCTCTCGCAGTTCTTGTTCCTGCTCGAAACTGGACCTGCGACTCTGGAACTGTTGTTGGAGGTAGTATCTTAAGTGTGGCCAGTCAAGGATCGTCGCAGTTCTCACATGAGTCCAAAACCAGTCACGGGCTCGCCCTTCCACCAGAATGTGGAACTCCCTGACCACGTCTGCCCATGGAACTTGGTAAGCGCTTTGTAAGTGTTCTACACGGAATATAAATTCATTCACATGAATTCCTTTCTGACTCCCATCAAAGCAGATCCCCCATCTCCGAATCTGGTTAGAATCGGTTCGAGTCGCTTGTCCGTTAAATTCCCCTGGATCTGGTGGATTCCTTCCGTGCTCTCCAGTCGACCACCCGGTCGCATGCCGCCTGAGCAAACGCTCGGCCCGCTCTATTTGTTCGGCTTCCAATGCACGATTGTCGGTCCATTGTCCTCTTGGTGCGGACGGAGTCCCTCCAACTGAAGGAGGAGGATAATGTGTCGGTCCGACAGCTGCTGCGGTTGTGACTACAGTGGGGTCAGATCGAGTCTGTTGATGGTATAAGGATGTGGACGTCGTTGGATACAACGCTGAAATCTTTTGAGTTGGCTGCTGGGGTAGCGGTGTGGCCGCTGCTGTGTATAAAGATGGAGGTGGCACTGACAGATTTGGTTGCTGAGGCAGTGCTGCGGTAGTTGCGGCGAACAAAGCTGGAGGTGGCACTGATAGGTTCGTTTGACAAGTCTGTGTGGGCGCCGATGGTCCTAGTCCCTGCACGGTTTTTTGGATGTCCAACATGAACTCCATCATCCCTCTTCGAATTTCGGCCTGAAAATCTGTCAGCTGGCTTGTCATCGAACTGCGGTACGTTTCCTGTGCCTGTAATACAGCCACATTTATAGCTGACTTTATTTCACTAGGAAGTGCAGCTGCTCCCAGCGGATTGGTCGAGTCATCGTTTGATTCTGTTGCCGTCGAGAGTCGCTGTTTCGGTATCGTTCCCGTGCCTGTAGCAACGCCTCCAACTGCTCCTAGCTGGGAAGTATCCATATCCATCAACGAGAGATTTTGATTACTCGGCTCAGTGTTTGTTAATGGCTTGGCGGATTGTGATCGCGTCGTAGGGCCACTAAACTCTTCACCCCTATTCTTCTCCCCGCTTATTTCTCCTCTCTGCTGACTTTTTGTCACCCAGACTCAAATTCATTCCTTCTCTACGAGTTACTACACTTACTAGCGATTTATACTTTTGTGCTATCTTTTCGATCTTTTCTTGCTTAAATCTTCTTTTTGTTTTTACCATTTATACTATCCTGATACTATTTTCTCGTGACTTCTTAACTTTGGATTTTATGGTTTTATATTTCGAGTTTTTTTGTTTTTGTTTATTCTTTTATTCAATTTATCATACATAACCTTTTGGGGTGAGATCAACCTTAACCTAAGACGATTTGCCTACCTCTTTCATCCTCTCTGCAGAAACGTTTTCTTAGCCTTTCACAGCTTGGGCTATTACTTCACAAAAAAATGTGGTTAAATGCTGTTGCGACTGGGCAACGTGTGCTATCTGGGCGAGATATTGTCACAGGACCACAGTCTGCACGAAATCAGCATTTATTATTTTAGTTTATTAAATCCCTATATCCATATTGGCATATTTATCTTTATTGTTCAATTTTTCCTAAGAAATTCCTTCTTTTTTTTTTTTATATTTTTTACAGAATTCATCACTCACGGCAACGCAGCCACGGATTTATACTACACCAGCTCGTGTGATTTCATGGCAACCAGAATTTCTATTAGGGGATACTCTACCTCGTCTTCAGCACACCTTGTGGCATCTATGGAGGATTGGTAAATCCTACTCACGGACCAGACAATCTAGCTGATTTGAGTTAGTTTGCCTCTTTGCTTCCCCTTTACCGGTAAATTAATTTTGTAAGTTTTTGGACTGTTCTTGGCTCTTAAGATTTTCCGAATATTTTCCACTTGGGCGCCATTTGTTATGTACCGACCTTTTTTCTGAGTCCATCTATCGGTTGCCGGCTAGCTAACGGCTGGCTCAGGGGTGAGCACGACCCCGATATATGGACAATCGGATAACAAAAAAATAATATATATTTTATTTCTTTTTTCTGGAACTATTACCCGGTCACTTGCCTCGCTACTACCTTCGGATCTATCTGTGGGCAGGCAGATGTTGTGCCTTGCCTTTGGCGTTGCCCTCCCTACCATTATTTGGCTGCCAAATTGTTGTTGGCCAACTCCCTATTCTCCTCATTTTCACCTTAGGTCATATTCATCTCACCCCATCATAAACACTTTAAGCCATCATGATTCTTTCTCACTTTCAGACATATATATATATAAACAATTTCCTAACATTCACAGACATTTCTTTTCCTATCCTGGGTACCACAGGGACGTACAAGGTAAGTAAATAAATGATAAATAAATAAATAAATATATATGACAGATACATAAAGCTAGGGAATATTTAATATGGGTGCATAATTTTTTTTTTTGTAGGTTAATTTACGTTTTAAGTTGTATTATGAGTATAAGTTTTCTGTGTTTCTTTTAAGTTCTTAATAAATAAATAAATAAATTAACTTTTTTAAATATGTACATTAGAGTGAACATAATCGTATGGGATTTTTTTTTTTGAAATGTTCTTTTCCTCAGAGCGCGAAAAATTCGTAAAATTTTCTAGTTACCGTAATGAAAAACCAAACTTCGAAATTTTAAGGGGTAGTGCTGGCGCCGTGGGTTTAAAGTTGCTACATTAAATTTTAATTTCCCCTTTTTCATTTTACTTTTTTGTAGAAGTAACCTTTGAGATGCCAAGCGTTGTAGTTGAATTTAAAATCTATTAATTTATTATTCAAATATTTTATGCAAAGCAAAATGCAGGATAAAGAGGATTCAGGCATTTATTTGATTGGCGCGTTGCGGGCAGAGCTGGATTCAGCAAAGCTACCATCTAGAAAAGATGTCTTGGCAGTTCTTCTGTATAATATAAGAGGAAACAAATACACATTAAGGGACAGCCTAAGCCGCACTGTCCTTCAAATTGAAGGTGTTTTGAAATCACTTGGGCTCACCATAAAACTAGCAAGAAATATGTGCAGAAGCTTGAGAACACTTTATGATCAATATGTTTCTCTCAGAAAGAATGCTGGTCGCAATAAAGAGTTGTACCGCAACAGAGAAAGAAATTTTTTAGAATATTTAGAAGGAGTTTTTGATGGTGCTTTAAAAAGCTCGATTGAATTAAGTACTGATGCTGCTTTTAAAAGACAGAGGTCCGATGACGAGGAGTCTAGTGGAAGTAGTCGCCATCCATATCAAATGGATTTTGAAGAAAAGGAAAAAAGTACGCTGTCCAAGCGTAAAAATAAGAAGAGCAAATTAACAAAAAAAAACTTTAGAACACCAAAATTGGCCTCCGCACTGGAGAGATGCGGAATAAGCCATTTTAGTTTTGGTTTGGTATTCGGCTTGTATGCATATACATCATTAATAAAAAGCCTTTAAGGCACAGCATTAAAATTTGCTTAGCATTTTATTTTATTCTTGGACAATGGTCAAATTATGAAGAGTTCCACGCGAACAAAGCTAGCGGAACATGGACTGTTCGGGTGAAAAATGATTACGCCAAAAGACCACTTCTTCTAACGGTATGCCGCTCCTGCAGTTTTAATTCAGGCACAGTATTGATTGTTTCTGGCAAAGCAACCGTCCTTATCAAAACAAAATTTTAAACAAAAACTTTTGGCATCCCAGGTTGCTTTAATGAAAACGTAAAATGAAAAAGGGGAAATTAAAATTTAATGTAGCAACTTTAAACCCACGGCGCCAGCACTACCCCTTAAAATTTCGAAGTTTGGTTTTTCATTACGGTAACTAGAAAATATAACGAATTTTTCGCGCATTGAGGAACAGAACATTTCCAAAAAAAAATTTTTTCATACAAGGGACGTTCACTCTAATGTACATGTATGTACTGCGTGATTATTTTAATTTCGGCATTCGGGCAAATTTTATTATATGTATGCAGGATTGGTATGATGTGTTATTCAACCTCTTTTGACAAGAAAAAAAAACTCTCTGTTTTCGTCTTGACTTTATTTGCCCTTGAAAGCGACTGATCTTTCTCTCCTCTTTTCTGGGCTTCGACCTCGGTTCCGGACTCACTTTGAACAGTCCACTTGAAAAGTTGGGAAATTTTCTACCCACGGGAATTTTCCCCTCCCCTATTTTCCCCGAAAACTCACGACCTTCGCCAAGCCATCGCTATACCGAATCTACCGATATACCGATACCGATACCGATATCTCTATGTTGCGCACCTCTGAAAATATAGTGATGACTCTGATGCCACAACAATTTGTTTTTATTTGGGTCGCAATTACTAGTCCGTAACAAGTACAGTGTAGGTATTGGCACTTACAGCTGCGCAGCGTCTTGGCATTGAATCAACTAGGTCCTAGCATTGTTTTAGGGGAATTTCGGACCAGGACTTTGTAGTTTCCTCCCAGTGATCAGATAGTAGTTGACTTGAAAGCAGCAACTGCCTTCTTGACGTCGGACCACAGATTTTTGATGGGATTCAGGTCAGGCGACTAAGCAGTCCTCTCCAAATCGTTCCTTGATCTATTCCTTTGCCTTCTGGTTGGTGTGTTTGGGGTCGTTGTCCTATTAAAAGACCCATATGAGCGGCATTTTGTATTCTGCAAAGGGTAGCATTACTATCTCCATTATATTCACTTAAAAGTAAAGTTTTTATCCAATGTATTGGAGCTATTCCATAGTAGGAGAAGCAGGCCCATACCATTACACTACTGCCTTCATGTTTAAGGTTTTGTGGTGTACCTTTCTTGGGCAGGAGGCTTTTAAGCTATGTTATTATGTTGCCTGTTTGTAAAAAACGTTATATCTCCTGCAGTTTTGAAGATAGATGATTCGTACCTTCTAGAGATAGTTAGTAATTAGCAAAATGAATCGATTTCGAGAAATTATAAAGATCGGATGAGCGGTTCTCAAGTAATGAACAAAAAAGTGAACCAAGCACCCCCGCCACCCCCCTCCCACCCTTTCACAACCAACATCGCACAATCTTAGACCGATTGTACTTTTCGGATGGTCACCCTAAGGAACGCAGGAACATTGTTAAACATGTTTTTATACCCGTTACTCGTAGAGTAAAAAGGGTATACTAAAGTCGTGCAAATGTATGTAACAGGCAGAAGGAATCATTTCCGACCATATAAAGTATATATTCTTGATCAGCATCAACAGCCGAGTCGATATAGACATGTCCGTCTGTCCGTCCGTCCGTCTGTCTGTATGAACACCTAGATCTCAGAGATGGTAAGAGATAGCGGTTTGACATGTATGGGACAAATGCTTCTTTTATCTGCACGCAGATCAAGTTTGTTTCAAATTTTGGCGGGAAGCGTCCCCGCAATTCGGAAAAAAAGTTGGAAAAAGCTAAAAAAGTGTTGCATACTTTTCAGATGTTCACTCTAAGGAACGCATTTATTTACATGTTTTTTCATGAGTAACGGATATATCGAAGTCGGTTAGAGCCGACTTTAACTTACGCTCTCGTTTATGATGGGTAGCGAGCCTGAAGAGATCCTTTTTGCTCTGACGAATCAGTCCTTTGACATTAAATGGGGTAATGGATCGCTTTCGTCCGCGTGTTTCAATATTTTCTTCGTTTTTAGTCGATTTATTGGAGCATCCTACCAATTGACCAACTTCTCTGTAAGTTTTTCCGTCCAATATCAATTTATTGATAGGTTCTCGCTTCTCCGCAGTGCTTTCCGCGTCCCATTGCAATGATTATTAATAACTTTTATGATAATAACAATGAAATCTAAGTTAAGATTCATTAAAAATGGGCTAATAGTGATATTTTTTCCTGCTAGTTTCTCACTTTTTGGTAAAGAAAAAGTTTTTATTTTAATGTAGTCCAACTCGGCACAGGCGAGTTATCTCGGAAGATATGTTGATATCAAAGATATCTGTTTTTAAAATTTCAAGAGTTCACTAAGCACTTTTTTTTCAGAAGAAGTAAACAAAAAAAAATACTAAAAAATAAATATATTGACAATTCAGAAAAAGACTACTTGCCCAATCCAAAAATATTCAATTCTTCGTTATTCTTATCAGAACTGGACTCGTAATAGTTATGCCCATAAATCAGAATACCAAAACCCAACAATATATTTATAGCCGTTAGGAGTAGCCACCATTGGAGATAGCAAATATCCTGTAAAAAGTCGATGGATTAGCTTTGTATACAGAATTTGTACCGAGCTTACCTTAAATTTGGAAAAGGTCATAATTGTACCATTCATACTGTGGACAGTCCATACATAATAAAGTCGATTCAGTCCCGACTTTGTTTGTAAGTCTTTAATATAAAAAGTTGAGCTTAACAAGCAGAAATTTCGTTAATTGAGAATGTACCATTTACCTTTACCATTACGATGAGAAGAAATAATATCATATAGAGAGACAGTCATTAAACAACTTAATATGAGTGAATACATCGAAATAACAAAAGTTATAATTTTAAGGAAAATATAACAGACACAACACATGATTTAGCTATATGAAATAGAACTGAGCCTTGCGTTCTGTGGAGTGTAATAATAAATAATTATAATAAACTACGATTGTCATTATTGCTAATGCAGAAAGTAAAAAAAGGCAAGTTAATTAAAAGTCAGGGAACATCCCACTTCTATTGATTGGAACCAGGCGCGGTTCTAGGATTCGACCTTGGGGCGGGCGCTAAGGGTTATCAAGAAAATTATTTTCGAACGAAAAATGTGCAATATATTCTTATGAGAACATTTTTATAAAATTAGTTCTAGTATTGCATAATAGTTAAATCTTTTATATTAATACTTGATCTAAAAATTATTTGACAACCAGTCCAATAGTGCTAGACGACAAAGGTTTACTACTTCGTCAGTAAAAATTTTTATATTAACTCGATGGTAGCTTGCCATTTTACCCAATTTGGTTTCAGCTTTTTTTCAACTCTGCCTCCTTGAAATCCTTGAATCAAAACGAATCGAATTCCGGTTTCGGGTCTTGTACGTACCGAAACTTTTGTTTCGGTTTTGTATTCGGTTCCGGAACGGTGCCTAGATTTTTATTTCTGTTTTCCTGTACGAACCGGTATGGACCGGTTAAAACAGCGGGAAATTTTAAAAGTAGGTCCAAACAGAGTGGTTAGTCCAGCTATACACATGTATGTGTACATAAATTATAAATTTTATTGGCGTGTGTTTGCCGCAAAAAGTGCACAAGCTTGTATTCATCAGATGATTAAAATAAAGGATAATAATAGGGGAAGCCAACTTCGGCTTGACCGAAGAAAAAAAAGAAGTATAGTACTTTTGCACTGGATAATTTGTTAATGTCTGTGGCCCAGCGGTTAGTGCGCTGAACTGCTGGGCGGGAGGTCGTGGGCACTTGCCTCTGAACATCTAATAATAAAAGTTGGTAATTGTCTATTATATGTTCTTCCTCTCCAAAAATTTCGGAACTATTTTCCTCGATAGACCTCTAATTATAATGAATTTACGTGCAGAAATTATTTGGCGGTCACCAAAATTATGCATGTGCTTTTCTTCAAATGTCAAATAAAAAACAAGTGAGAAAGTCGGTCAAGCCCGACTATAACATACTCTGTACCTGGAGTAGGAGCTGAATTGCAGTGCTGCTGCTGTATCTTTCTCAATCTCTGTCTCTCTCTCTTTCTTTCTCTCTCTTTCTCTGTCTAAGATTGTGGGGGTGCTTGGTTCACTTTTTTGCTTATAACTTGAGAACCGTTCATCTGATCTTTATTTTTTTTTCAGCAAATCGATACATTTTGACAATTTCTAACTATTTCTAGAAGGTACAAACCATCTATCCTCAAAACTGTGGAAGATATGATGTTTTTTTGAAATTGCGGGGACAGGAGGGGGCGTGGCAAAAATTGAAAATAAACTTGATCTAGGTGTTCATACTGACGGACGGACAGACGGACAAGTCTAAATCGAATCGGCTGTTGATGCAGATCAAGAATATATATACTTTATATGGTCGGCAAATTTGTTTCGTGCAAAAATTTGTATCTCTATCTCTTATAGTCTCTGAGATCTACGCGTTCATACAGACAGACGGACGGACGGACGGACGGACGGACAGACGGACATGGCTAAATCGACTCGGCTATTGATGCTGATCAAGAATATATGTGGGAATGGGTCTGGTATCCCTGATCTGTTAAGCCCTGCCAGATCAGCAGAGCGTGTAAGAGAGGAGAGAGGCGGCAATCAAGCCGTCAAGCATATTTAGTTTGTGCCGAGAATCAACGCTGTACGGTTCTGACGCTGCTCACTAAGTCGAAAGACGTGAAGTTAAGACGAAGACTAAAGTTTAAGACTAAAGAGAAACAATCACAACTGAAGTTTATATTAATCTGTGACATTCATTTCATTAAAATATCCTATCATTATATTTAAAACTACATGAAAACTACAAATAAATACATTTAACTTGATTACAGGGATTTATTAAGTTATCTTACAACCCAAACCCACATATATATACTTTATAGGGTCGGAAATGCTTCCTTCTCCCTGTTACATACATTTGCACAACTTCATGATCCCCTTTTACCCATTTTCAATGGGTACAGGGTATAAAAACAGACAGGCTCTGAACATTTTTCACACCACCCATTAGAGCGGAGTTCCCCAGCTATAGCCCCTGGGGCACGAACATAGTCGCCAATTCACACCGAGTGCTTGCCGAAGTCATGCTTCACTGTGTTTTAGAAAGATACACAGTCACATTTTAGCGCTCTCTTCTTTGGGAACCCTGCATTAGGGTAAAGTTGAAGGCGCCATTACATCCACCTTCTATAAATTAATATATTGAAAACCGAACTTTTTTTAAATAAACGTTAAATGGTAACGTTTCAAAATTGAGTTTCTGATTTTGGAATCTAACAAAATGCTTATAAAAAAAGGATTTTTGACAATATCTTAAGGTCATGGCATAAAAATAACCAAACATTGGGCCAAATCAGTTTGTTTTGAATTAATCTATTCAATTATAATTTTAAAATTCCAGAGTACAGATCCTTTTAGGGCGATTTTTGTAATTATAGGCGATAGGCAGCACAAGTGTGGTACCTCATTTAAAAGTTATCAAGTTATTTCTATTGTAAATACAAAAGTTGACCGACTTTCAGCATAGAGTCATGACTTGTTTATACATAGTAAGCATAATAACATAGTTTTATCGTTTGGCAGGTCTGAAATTGAAATCATTTATTAAAACAAAAGAGAAAACACAATTAGTTATTTAGTTATTTTTTATTTTTCCAGCAAACGGAGCTGCTAAAAGTATCCACAAACTTTTTAAAAATCTTATTCCAAAATGGTGATATAAAATTTTCCACGATGATTTAAAAAAACGGTTCATCAGAGTAGGCAGCCTTAAGAAGCCACCAAAGAAGCCCTACTCACTTATATCTGGCAACTCCTTCAAATTTTTATAATTTCGTACAAACAAAAGCCGGACATAAGCCACAAAAACTATTAAAATAAAACAACAAGTTTAGTATAAATTCATAGTAAAAGTAAAACTTATCTTTACGTGTGGGCAAAGCAAACAAAAGCAGAATATCCCTGGGAACCTCCGAGGTGGCGATACCTACAACTTGAATTACCACATTAAGCACCTCCATTATTATTGTGATAATTATCCAAAAATGCAAGAATCTTATGTTCTGTAAAAAAAATATACGTATTTTCGTAGGTTATGTTTTTGATTGACTATTTGCTTACCTTTAATTGTAAATAATTCAAAAATATTCCAGCTAGGCCATATAACACCAGGAAGAAATCAATAAAATAAAGGACATATTCTAAAAATGTTTAGATTTTATTGAACATTATCATCATAAATATGTATCTTATTTACCAGGTTTCTCCTCATTCAAGCGTCCTAAAATGAAAATGCTAACTATGAAGACCAACTCAATGAAAATCACAATCAGTAGAAATAGTGCAAAGAATGAGAACGCCAAAGTATAACACAGCTGCTTACACATTTTGCCGTTTGAACAGAAAACCCCGACTAAGCTAGATAACTCACAATAATCCAGAATAAACACACAATCCCAGGGCATAACGCTGAGCATTTAAGAGTAGATTAACCAAATGAATTATATTAATGCATAAAATCGAACGAATTAATTAGTGCAGTTCTTGACATGCTACAATCAAAAAGATGTATCTTCGCTTAAAAATGGTAGAGACATTTGGGATAATTTATTTTAGAGCTTTCAATTTTAAGGGGCAATTTAGTCACAAGGTTTGGCCTTTTGGAAATAGTGGTTGGTCTTAGAGAGTCAAAATGTTTTGCAATAGCCTAAGATAATACACAGCAGCGAATGGCGAAAATAACTATACATAAAAACAGATATTCAGACCGTAACCGACACCGTAACCTTTAATTGCTAAAAACACTGAAAAGAATTTTTTTCGTATAACACTTACCCCATAACCTTTATCACCATAACTGGTTATCAAGACCTCTGCTATTTGATTTGATGGAAAAATAAGAGGAAATATGAAGAAGGTAAAGATTTTAGTTGGCTGCGTTGTATCTTTCTTGATCCTTATCGAAAATAAGTACATATTGTTGTTGTTTGCGCCACCTCCTTTTTCAAGTTACACTCTTTCTCTGACCGTCTGTGGCCCAGCGGTTAGTGTGTTGGTTGGTCGGTTGGGTTCGATCCCGCCTCTGAACATCTAATAATAATAGTTTTTTTCTTTCTTTAGAAAATAGCTTATACACATACGGTCACCTTCACCAGCTATTGGCGCCAGCTGTGAAGTAACTAGCCATGAAAAAGCAAATGCTCAAGGAAAGTCCTGTCCTTATTTTAGTTTTCTATTTCTTACCGTTCAGGTAGTGCGATGATTGCCAATTAGTCAGTCACTCAGGACACTCTCTTTTTTTTTAGATATAGAAATTCGTAGGTGACTACAACACTACCTTCCTTTTCTGCTCTGCAGAAGTCGTTTAAAAACTCTCCTGCTTGAACCATGTTCGCTACATTATCGACGCTGATTGTACATAGTACATGATATAGAGAAATGCCCCTTAGGAAAGTTTAATCAAATTCATATGAAGTTATTGTATAGCTGCCATATAAATAAACTGGCCAGCATATATCATGCTCCAAGGGTACAAAAACTTCAGTCGAGCCCATCCACTTGATTTTAGCATGTATGGAACAACCATATTAAACAATATTTGATCTGGTTGTTGACTTTTACAGCACTAATCAAGTCTGTCGATTTTATGCATTAATATAATTTATTTGGTTAATCAACCCCTAACTGCTGAGCATTATGCTCTGGGGGTGTCTCTACTCTGGAATGGTTCGGGATTTCAAGTTAAGTCGGGGCTTTCTGCTCAAACCAACAATATGTGTAAACAGCTATGTACTGTTGTGGCGCTCTCATTCTTTGTAATTTTTCTACTGCTTGTGGTATTGCTTGAGTTGTGCTGCATAATAAACATTTTATCTTTTGGAAAATTGATTGATGAGAAACCTGGTGAATACGATCCACATTTATGTCGATAATATTTAATAATATTTAAACATTTTTAGAACGTTTTCTTTATTTTTTTTATACACTTGAAAAGTGTATTATAATTTTGCCCAGAAGTTTGCAACGCATAGAAGGAGTCATCTCGGACCACATAAAGTATATATATTCTTGATCAGCATGACGAGCTGAGTCGATTAAGCTTTGTCCGTCCGTCTGTCCGTCTGTCCGTCTGTCTGTTTCTACGCGAACTAGTCCCTCAGTTTTGAAGCTAGCGAGATGAAATTTTGCACAGAGTATTCTTTTGTCTGCACGCTGCTAATATGTCGGAACCAACCGGATCGGATGACTACTTCTTGTAGCTGTCATACAAATGATCGGTCGAAAAATGGGTTTTAATGAGAAAAACTGGTTTTTTCTCAATATTACCGCTCTCAATCACGGTCATGGGTAATATTAAATGTTTTTAAGCTGATCTGCGAAGTTTGGTCGAAGTCGCTAAACGTTGAGACAAGCGTTTTCAAGTGTATAAAAACTTCGGCACGGACGAAGTTAGCCTTGCCTTTCTCGTTTTATTTCTACTTGGTGTTATATGGTCTAACAGGAATTTATTTCAATTATTTACAGTTAAAGGTAACCAAATAGTAAATCAAAAATTGTAATCTATTCACCATATATTTTTGCAGAACAAATGCTTTTTGCATTTTTGGATAATTATCACCTTAATAATTGAGTTGCTTAATGTGGCAATTCAAGTTGTAGGAATCACCACCTCGAATGTTCCCAGTGCTGCGGTACCTTTACTTGGTTTGCCCACACGTAAGGATAAGTTTTACTTTTACCATGATTACATATTAAATTTGGTTTTTATCTTTATAGTTTTTGTGGCTTATGTCTGGCTTATATTTATACGAAATTATAGAAATTTAAAGGAGTTGCCAGATATAAGTGAGTAGGAGTTCGTTGGATCGGCACGGCTGAATACTCTTTTATTTTTATGTTTCATGTTGAGTGTCTATGAACATTCTTGTTTAATCAGCGTGGAACAATTTGTACAATTTTGGAATAAGCTGAGAACCATTTGAGAAGTTTGTGGATACGTTTGCGGGAAAAACAAGCATTAACTAATCGTGCTTGTATTTATTTTGATTGTGTTTTCTAATATTCAATTTCTTTACTGACAAAGTTGTCCAAAAAGGTAAATATATATATAAACAAGTCATGCGTTTTCGCTGAATGTCGGTCAAGCCAGACAGTAAAACACTCCGACTCAGTCAAAGTTTGTATTTAGTAAATTCAGAGTCTGTACCTAAGGTACACAGAGTACACAGTGCAACAAATTTCAACTTTTTTAAAAACTACCATGCAACACTATGCGGAATCGATAGTGCTACCCGAACTGAGTAAAGCCCTATCAGCGTTTGGCTAGATTGGTAGCACTTTTTTTTTTATGGACCCTCAAAGTTTTTGAAATTGGGTGTGATCCCAAAAAAAGGTGTCATAAGATTTGGGCATACAGCTCATTCAGTTTTAGTGATAGCTGCAAAGTGTCTTCGGCAAAGTTGTAGCTGACAGTCCGCAGAATAAATTTTTCTTACAAAGATTTTCAAAAAAATTTTGATTTCCGGGAGTTTTTTTTAAAAAACTTTTTTGAAAAAAAAGCTTTTGAGATACCAAACATCCCTTCTGAACAAGGTTTTACAATCTGAACACTTCCACATCCTCTAAATCGGCCCCAAAAGTTTGTATATCCAGTAAAAATCACTATTTTGTTATCATTCTTCATTATGTTCTCAAGTTTTTTACCAAAATAGCAGCTAATTAATTTATTTAAGCTTTTAGAGCAAACCACTGCGTGTTTTACTTGTTGTAGTCCATGAATATAGAAAAAATAATTTTTGGACGGTTTTTTGGAAATTCTCCAATTTATCAGCAAAAATGTTGCCAATTTAATACTGTAAAAATATTTTAACAAGCTAATACATTTTTTAACAAGCTCAGATCATATTAAAGTTAATATTTAATGTTTTTAATAATAATTAATAATAAAATAAAATAAATTAAAATAAAATAATAATAATAATTAAATAAAAAAAATTAAAATAAAATAAAAAGATTAACTCTAACACGATCTCAGTTTGTTAAAAAAATTATTAGCTTGTTAAAATAATAACATAATTATAATAACAAAATTAACGCAGTACCAAACAATTTAAACAAATTGTTGGATCTCGTTTTTGTCTCTGACAGCGCGAATGTTGTTGTCTCTAGGTCTGCCCCTCTTTCACTGCCCGAAGATATTTATCATCCTACTCTTGAAATCTCCATTTCAGTTATCGGACCTACCTCTTCGACTGTTATGATTTCAAATAAGCCTCGTCGTTGTTTTCGTAAAGGAAACTTTACGTTATTAAATCAACTTATTTGTGCAACAGACTGGACTCCTTTGTACGATGCGGTTGATTTAGACTTAGCTTCTACCTTATTCTATGAATCTATTAATTCTCTCTTAGATATTTGTATTCCTAATAGCGTTGCTTCTCCCGCGTCTGTTAATCCACCTTGGTTCTGTCCTAGACTTTCTAATTTGAAAAATATTAAGTCTAGATGCTTTAAAAAGTATAAAAGAACTGGTTCTGCGGTTGACTTTTCTAAATACTCAATTGCAAAATCGAACTTTACACTTTTTAATTCTGAGTGCTATAGGAAATATCTTGTGCGATGCAAAATTCAATTCGCAGAGGACCCTAAGCAATTCTACAGCTTTGTAAATTCTAAACGTAGGTCTTCTTCTTTACCTTCTTCTTTTTTTCTGGGCGACCAAAAGGCTAACGATGACTCCACAGCCGTTGACCTGTTCGCCGACTTCTTTCAATCTACTTATTCCTCTACGCGCTTTACTAATACTTCTTATCCTTATAGCATTTCTTCTTCTAACTCGATAACTGCCCCCTCGATTTCCGAAAGCTCCTTACTTTCTCATTTAAAATCACTAAAATCTTCATACTCCCCTGGGCCTGACAACATTCCTAGTTGTGTGCTCAAAGAGTGTTGTATTTCTTTGTGCAATCCATTGCTTAAACTTTTTAATCTATCGTTAGAATCTGGTATTTTTCCAAATCTTTGGAAGGAATCCTATATTATTCCTCTTCATAAAAAAGGTGGAAAGTCTGATATATCCAATTATAGGGGCATAGCTAAACTATCCGCTATTCCAAAATTATTTGAACAGATTATAACCTCTTCCCTACAGCACTATTGTAAATCGATTTTATCACCTTTCCAGCATGGATTTACAAAGCGTCGGTCATCTGCGACCAATTTACTTGAATTTACCTCAATGGTACACGATGGTTTCCTTTTACAAAAACAAACTGATGTCATCTACACCGACTTCAGTAAAGCATTTGATTCTGTGAACCATGATCTTCTTCTCGTTAAACTTGATCGATTAGGATTTCCATCCCCTTTTCTACTTTGGATTTCGTCGTATTTAAAAGATAGAACTCAAAAAGTTCTGCTACGCTCTAATACGTCAAAGCCTGTCTTTGTCACTTCTGGTGTGCCACAAGGCAGTCACCTCGGCCCATTGTTTTTTACTCTATTTATTAATGATCTCCCCACAATAATTTCGAATTCTCGGATACTTATGTACGCCGATGATGTAAAACTTATTTTATCTTTCAACGACCCGATGCACTCCATCAGATTGCAAGATGACTTAAACTCCTTGCAGTCCTGGTGTCTGATTAATCAATTACACCTTAATTGCTCCAAGTGCATGTTCATGACTTTCCATCGTTGCAAGCCTTCGTTGGCTACCTATACGATTGGAAATGAACCCTTGGAACGAATTTCTACAGTCATTGATCTTGGAATTCTTTTGACCCAAAATTGAGTTTCAATCCTCATATCTCCTCTATTGTTAATAGAGCAAATGGTGTACTCGGATTCATTAAACGTTGGTCGAAAGAGTTTAATGATCCATATACCACAAAGCTTTTATACACTGCTCTAGTCCGTCCTGTACTTGAATACTGCTCGTCCGTCTGGTCTCCGCAGTATAAAAAGCATATAGATCGTATTGAATCAGTTCAGAAGCAATTCTTGCTTTTCGCCCTACGTGGCTTAAATTGGGACCCTAACCTTCGTCTGCCATCGTACTCTAACAGACTCTTGCTTATTGACCTTCCTTCGTTAGCTAACCGTAGAATAGTATTAGGTGTTTCTTTTCTTTATAAACTAATTATCGGTGATGTAGATTCATCTGAACTTTTAGGTCGCCTTAACTTCTCCGTTCCTTCTAGGCCAACCAGAAACTATTTTCCATTAGTATTGCCTAGATGCACAACTGATTATGCAAAGCACAATCGATTTCGAGTCTTATGTCAAAATTATAACGATCTCTATCACCTGCTCTCAACAGATCTCTCTCTCTTCTCTAAAAACATATCTCTATAATTATCTTAGGGGGAAATCTCTGACCACTCCTGGCTGTGAGTAGGGGCATAGCTTGCCGGACTGGCTAAAAATCTTCCCCCACCGGGTCAGAGATTTCTAGTTATTTTATTTTAAGTATAGCTTATAAATTAGGTATTTTTAATTAGTCTTAAATTTCACTTTTAGTTAGTATTTTTTTATTATTTTTTTTTTTTTTTTTTTTTTTTTATTGTATTCTCCTAAATTTTTTTCTCTTTATATCTGATTTATTTTAGTTTTATTATTATTTTTTTCCTTTGCCTCTATTCTGGTTTTGTTTTTTTCCTCTTCTCTATCTCTATATCATTAAAGTTTTTGGTAGCTCTAATAACGTCTCTGACTACAGTTGGCTGTGAATCGGGGCATAGCTGGCCGGACGGGCAAATAAAACTCCCCCATCGAGTCGGAGTCGTTATTAGTTATTTTGTAATTTTGTTAGTTTTTCTTTGTTAGGCTTTCTTAGTCAATAAGGCTTTTTTATAACGTATGTGAAATTGAGTTGACAGCCTTTTTTGTCGACTAAATAAATAAAATAAATAAATAAATAAAAAACAACAATAACAATAACATAATAATATAATAAAATAATAATAAATTGGAGAATTTTCAAAATACCATCCAAAAAATTATTTTTTTCTTTATTCATGGACTACAACAACTAAAACGCGTAGTGTTTTGCTCTAACAGCTTGAAAAAATTAATTAGCTGCTATTTTGGTAAAAAAAAACTTGAGAACATAATGAAGAATGATAACAAAATAGTGATTTTTACTGGATATACAAACTTTTGGGGCCGATTTAGAGGATGTGGAAGTGTTCAGATTGTAAAACCTTGTTCAGAAAGGATGTTTGGTATCTCAAAAGCTTCATTTTTTCCAAAGAATGTGTGCCAAAAATTTTGATTTTTTAAAAGTTATACTCGAAAAAGTAAATAAATACGATTTTTCAAAAAAGTTTTTTAAAAAAAACTCCCAGAAATCAAAATTTTTTTGAAAATCTTTGTAAGAAAAATTTATTCTGCGGACTGTCAGCTACAACTTTGCCGAAGACACTTTGCAGCTATCACTAAAACTGAATGAGCTGTATGCCCAAATCTTATGACACCTTTTTTTTGATATCACACCCAATTTCAAAAACTTTGAGGGTCCATAAAAAAAAAAGTGCTACCAATCTAGCCAAACGCTGATAGGGCTTTACTCAGTTCGGGTAGCACTATCGATTCCGCATAGTGGTGCTTGGTAGTTTTTTTGACTGTTGCACAGTGGTATATTAAGTTTGTGCAAAAGTACGTAACAGGGAGAAGGAATCATTTCCGACCATATAAAGTATATATATTCTTGATTAGCATCAACAGCCGATCCAATTTAGCCATGTCTGTCCGTCTGTCTATCCGTCCGTTTGTATGAACAAACAGATCTTAGAGATGGTAAGAGATAGAGGTTTGACATGTATGGGACAAATGCTTCTAATATTTGCAGGCAGATCAAGAATTTTATAAATGTTGCACTACAAATGAATTGTTAAAATTTGGAAAAATGTTTTTTTTATTTTTTTTTAAATATATTTTATTTTCTAAATTTTGGGTCGAATTTTCTTTACTGCATTGACTTTGGTTTTAAAAATATTTGTTAAATAAATAGAACAAAAATATAATTTAAATCATACCGAGCTGAAATTTTGCACAGACTCTTCTTTTAACTGCACGCTACTTATCAAAACCGACTGGATCGGATGGCTACTTCCAGTGGCGTAGCTTGTGGTTATGCAGCCCGGTGCTAAAGTCGACATAGCCCCCACCTCTTCCTTAAGGGTACTGTATACCTTCAGGTGTCATTTTTTAAAGGTTTACAAAAAATTAGATTACTCAAAAACTATAAGTGGTATTAAGAAGCGGATTTTTTCATTGGATAGGTAATCGGTTAAACTAAATTTTGTAATTTTTGTTGTTGTTGTTGTACCTACGGTTGTTGTTGTATTTTTGTTCAAAGTTAACCAAAAATTTAAAACATAGGCCCATGGTTGCAAAAATTTTTTTGAGAACGGATGATCTGAATTTAAAACAGAAGACAGGGTTTTGTTAAGAACTAATGTAATTATGGTGTGAACTAGGATATTTTGGATCGGTCAATAAATGACGTAGTTATGGGGTTTCAAAGTCAAAATTTCGAAAATCGACTATTTTTTCCCACTGTATTGGTCCTAGCTCCGTTATTTGTTGACCGATCAAAAATATCCTAGTTCACACCAGAATGGTATTAGGAGTAATTTAAGGGAAAGAATTTGAAAATCGGTCAACAGGTACTCTTTAAATCTTTGCAACCATTTTGGAAAAAGTGGTTCCGAGATAATCGCATTTAAAGATTCGACATCTGTTTTCGATGAAATAAAAATCGTTTTTAATAAATGTATAAATCGGATTTGGTGCATTTGGGTGTTAACTTTCACCGAAAAAAAGATTATCCAAATCGGTTAAGCAGTTCTCCAGAAATTTGAGTCAAAGTGCGTCAAGACATGGTAAAAAATAAAATCTCCAAAAATTTCCAAGTAAAATTTTTTTTTTTCAAAAATTTTTTTTCCATATTATCGAACATTTTATAAATATTTATAAAGTTTTTGACCAAAATAGGGAAAAAAATACGAATTTCTAAAAATACGAGGATCGATAAAAACAATTGGGGTATTCACTTTGTTGAGCACTTGAGCACTTGAGCAGTTTTGCCTGACTAGTATTGTGAGCAGCCCTCTGTGTACGAAATTTGTGCACAACTACGTTTGAGATATGATTTATTTTTACGGTGCCGAGTAGTAGTCGGCATCGTGGCATCGTACGATTATAACACAGTACAACACTAAAAAAAAAGCCCGGCATAAGACCAATAAATTATGATAAAAGGCACCTTTGTAAGCATCACCTCATACCCAGTTTTTCAAATCCACCCTCGGTTCGCGTTTAATGGGTACTTTTGTACTTGCAACACACAACTACAACAATTTTAACTAAGTTTTTTTTTAACAAGCTTCACCACTCTGGAAGAGGCAGCCAAGAGCTCCCCCAAACAACTATTGGCATTTGCCAAAACGTCAAGAATCCTACAGGATTTCTAAAGGAAATGGTACCATAAAGCACCCGGCCTCACTAAGGACCGTAAGGTCTATGTGTGGCCCCCCCTACATGGGGCCAGCCGGTAATACCTACCTATATCTGGCAACTGCTTTAAATTTCTATAATTTCGTATAAATATAAGCCAGACTTAAGCCACAAAAACTGTAAGGATAAAAAACAAGTTAAGTATAAATTCATGGTAAAAGTAAAACTTATCCTTACGTGTGGGCAAACCAAACAAAGGTACCGTAGCACTGGGAACATTTGAGGTGGCGATTCCTACAACTTGAATTGCCACATTAAGCAACTCAATTATTAAGGTGATAATTATCCAAAAATGCAAAAAGCATTTGTTCTGCAAAAATATATGGTGAATAGATTACAATTTTTGATTTACTATTTGCTTACCTTTAACTGTAAATAATTGAAATAAATTCCTGTTAGACCATATAACACCAAGTAGAAATAAAAAAAATAAAGGAAACGTTCTAAAAATGTTTAAATATTATTAAATATTATCGACATAAATGTGGATCGTATTCACCAGGTTTCTCATCAATCAATTTTCCAAAAGATAAAATGTTTATTATGCAGCACAACTCAAGCAATACCACAAGCAGTAGAAAAATTACAAAGAATGAGAGCGCCACAACAGTACATAGCTGTTTACACATATTGTTGGTTTGAGCAGAAAGCCCCGACTTAACTTGAAATCCCGAACCATTCCAGAGTAGAGACACCCCCAGAGCATAATGCTCAGCAGTTAGGGGTTGATTAACCAAATAAATTATATTAATGCATAAAATCGACAGACTTGATTAGTGCTGTAAAAGTCAACAACCAGATCAAATATTGTTTAATATGGTTGTTCCATACATGCTAAAATCATGGGATGGGCTCGACTGAAGTTTTTGTACCCTTGGAGCATGATATATGCTGGCCAGTTTATTTATATGGCAGCTATACAATAACTTCATATGAATTTGATTAAACTTTCCTAAGGGGCATTTCTCTATATCATGTACTATGTACAATCAGCGTCGATAATGTAGCGAACATGGTTCAAGCAGGAGAGTTTTTTAAACGACTTCTGCAGAGCAGAAAAGGAAGGTAGTGTTGTAGTCACCTACGAATTTCTATATCTAAAAAAAAGAGAGTGTCCTGAGTGACTGACTAATTGGCAATCATCGCACTACCTGAACGGTAAGAAATAGAAAACTAAAATAAGGACAGGACTTTCCTTGAGCATTTGCTTTTCATGGCTAGTTACTTCACAGCTGGCGCCAATAGCTGGTGAAGGTGACCGTATGTGTATAAGCTATTTTCTAAAGAAAGAAAAAAACTATTATTATTAGATGTTCAGAGGCGGGATCGAACCCAACCGACCAACCAACACACTAACCGCTGGGCCAGACGGTCAGAGAAAGAGTGTAACTTGAAAAAGGAGGTGGCGCAAACAACAACAATATGTACTTATTTTCGATAAGGATCAAGAAAGATACAACGCAGCCAACTAAAATCTTTACCTTCTTCATATTTCCTCTTATTTTTCCATCAAATCAAATAGCAGAGGTCTTGATAACCAGTTATGGTGATAAAGGTTATGGGGTAAGTGTTATACGAAAAAAATTCTTTTCAGTGTTTTTAGCAATTAAAGGTTACGGTGTCGGTTACGGTCTGAATATCTGTTTTTATGTATAGTTATTTTCGCCATTCGCTGCTGTGTATTATCTTAGGCTATTGCAAAACATTTTGACTCTCTAAGACCAACCACTATTTCCAAAAGGCCAAACCTTGTCCCTTAAAATTGAAAGCTCTAAAATAAATTATCCCAAATGTCTCTACCATTTTTAAGCGAAGATACATCTTTTTGATTGTAGAATGTCAAGAACTGCACTAATTAATTCGTTCGATTTTATGCATTAATATAATTCATTTGGTTAATCTACTCTTAAATGCTCAGCGTTATGCCCTGGGATTGTGTGTTTATTCCGGATTATTGTGAGCTTATCAAGCTTAGTCGGGGTTTTCTGTTCAAACCGGCAAAATGTGTAAGCAGCTGTGTTATACTTTGGCGTTCTCATTCTTTGCACTATTTCTACTGATTGTGGTTTTCTATGAGTTGATCTGCATAGTTAGCATTTTCATTTTTGGACGCTTGACTGAAGAGGAACCTGGTAAATAAGATCCATATTTATGATGAATAATATTCAATAAAATCCAAACATTTTTAGAATATGTCCTTTATTTTCTTGATATCTTCCTGGTGTTATATGGCCTAGCTGGAATTTTTTTGAATTTCTTACAATTAAAGGTAAACAAATAGTCAATCAAAAACATTACCTACGAAAATACGTATATTTTTTTACAGAACATTAAATTCTTGCATTTTTGGATAATTATCACAATAATAATGGAGGTGCTTAATGTGATAATTCAAGTTGTAGGTATCGCCACCTCGGAGGTTCCCAGGGGTATTCTGTTTTTGTTTGCTTTGCCCACACGTAAAGATAAGTTTTACTTTTACTATAAATTTATACTAAACTTGTTATTCTATTTTAATAGTTTTTGTGGCTTATGTCCGGCTTTTGTTTGGACGAAATTATAAAAATTTGAAGGAGTTGCCAGATATAAGTGAGTAGGGCTTCTTTGGTGGCTTCTTAAGGCTGCCTACTCTGATGAACCGTTTTTTTAAATCATCGTGGAAAATTTTATATCACCATTTTGGAATAAGATTTTTAAAAAGTTTGTGGATACGTTTAGCAGCTCCGTTTGCTGGAAAAATAAAAATAACTAAATAACTAATTGTGTTTTCTCTTGTTTTTTTAATAAATGATTTCAATTTCAGACCTGCCAAACGATAAAACAATTGGGGTATTCACTTTGTTGAGCACTTGAGCACTTGAGCAGTTTTGCCTGACTAGTATTGTGAGCAGCCCTCTGTGCACGAAATTTGTGCACAACTACGTTTGAGATATGATTTATTTTTACGGTGCCGAGTAGTAACCGGCATCGTGGCATCGTACGATAATAATCGAAAAACCGTAAAAATAAAATAAAATTAAAAATAATAATAATAAAAATATTAGCAAGGTTTATTTTGGTGGCATAGTTTAGGAGCCAGCATCCAGCACTCGGCTGACGACTTATTAAATCGCGAAATAATACCAAAGAGGATAAAAATATTAATAATGTCAAAAAAACTTTATGCCCAACCAAGTAAAAAAATCATGCCTAGATTAATGCATAAGCGCAATTCGCAGCTGAAGGATCTGCATGGTAACAAAACCTTTTAGTGCTTAAGAAAATGCTTTTCAAGGGCACAAGTGACCACACATAACTACATTACCATGATTTTGCATAAACTGAACCGCGATAAATACCATGGATGACCAATGTTAAAGAATATAGTGAAGATCATAAGGAATGTTTCAAACTACTTTTTGGGACTGACAAATCATCAAATCGCGGGAAAGTACCGTTGCGGTTCAAAAATATAAATAATGTCAAACATACTTTGCTTCCAACCAAGTAAAAAATCAAGCCAGGGGATCTCCATGGTAATAAAACCGCTAAGTGCTTAGGAAATTGATTTTCGAGGCTAAAAATGAGCACATATGAGCACTACATTACCATGATTATGATAATACTAAACCACGATAAATACCATGGATGACCAATTCATGGATGACCACACCGGCAATTTATTTGAAAAAATTTTCGGAAATTTTGAAGAAAATTTCTTCTTCTAAGTTCTTTGTTAATGGTCATCCATGGTATGTATCGCGGTTAGTCACTAGAGGTTGGTCATAATCATGGTGATGTAGTTATATAAGATCTATTGTGGCCTTGAAACTAGTTTCTTAAGTAATTAGCGGTTTTAATTCCACTGATAACCCTTAGCTGCGAACTGCGCGTATGCAATGATCCTTACATGGTTTTTTTCCTGTTGTTTGACATTATTACTATTTTTGATCCTCAACGGTATTTTTCCGCGATTTGATGAGTTGTCAGTCACGAAAAGTGGTTTGAAACATTCCTTATGATCTTAACTGTATTTTTAACCATTGGTCATCAATGGTATTTACCGCGGTTCGGCATTGTCTTAATCATGGTAATGCTGTTATGTGTGGTCATTTTTGGCCATGGAAAGCAGTTTCTTAAGTAGTTCGCGTTTTTATTACCTCGGAGAACCCTTAGCTGCGAATTGCGCTTATGCAATGATCCCGCCATGATTTATCACTTTATTTGCACTGTCTTTTTTTTTATTACTATTTTTTATCCTCTTTGGTATTATTTCGCGATTTAATAAGCCGTCAGTCTCCTTTCGAGACTGCAGGTAAAGGGCGATTCGAACCCTGAAAAGTAAACATGAGTACGGTGCCAAATTGACAGCTAGGTAATCGTACTCATTTGTAATCATACTCGGCGAGTAATTATCGATTACTTTTTTATTTACTCGTGCAGGTCTCTATAAGGTACAAGTGCCCGACTTTTCGTAGTCAGGGCCTGGGTCGAGCAAGCTGTGCACAATTTGTTCAGAGTAAATTGTTGTTGGAAATTTTTACACTTTTCCCCAAGTGCTCAAGTGCTCAACAAAGTGAACACCCTAAATTTTCATATAAAAGGGTCGGAAAAAATAATTGTTTTTGTTTACATCTTTAAAACTGAGTTTCGGATCGGCTTGAACGTTTTGCAGGATGTTTATAAGATCCTAATAGAACGTTTAAGCAAATAAAAAAAAAAATCCAAAAAAAATTTTTCTGAAGGTATACAGTACCCTTAAATCGTTCCAAATTTGAGACTATATTCTAAATTGAAAACTAAGTTCTTTTTATTCTTTGCATCATAAACTTTTCTATAACATAGAAGGACGACCGTAGGATTTTGATTAGGGAGGACGAAAACCTAAATTGTTCGAAGGGTATTATTTTGCTGAAGTTGCTATCATAGAGTAAATATTATTGGAAAAAAATTGTTAAGCTGTGAAATTTATAAGAAGGATGCGACGCAGACGAAATCTTTTTCGAGATAACCGAGGAAACGTTTTTAAACCAAAATTTAAACGAGAAGGCCAAAATTAATTCGTCCAGTTTTTGCCGAAGTTTTTATTCCCTTGCAAATGTTTTAATACATCAGAGTTTAAGAACGCCAGCATTAAAATAACAACATTTTCTAAATAAAACACACTTTTCGACAGCTATGGCAGTTACAATATATAGTCATCCGATTTTGACCAAAACTTCCAAATCTGTTTAAAAGCTTATAATATTAATAATATCTGAAGTGGAACGCGCAAACAAAAAAGTTTTCTTACAAAGACCCATTTTTCGACCGATATTCTTATGGCAGCTATTAGATATAGTCATCCGATCCGGTCGGTTCCGACATATTAGCAGTGTGCCGTAAAAAGAAGATTCGAGTACAAAAAGCTGTGAAATAACGGCTGGTTCTTAATTTTTATGGTTACATGTTGTCGCCTAAGATCGATATCTATTATTAATCGACTTTTTATCGATAATTATCGAAGGCTATTCTACACAATGCTCAGACTAACTAAACCGCTCAGAGACTAGAAAAGCATCTAAAGAAGGCAGAATGCCACGCAGAGCAAATAGAGCTGCTGCTGAAAACAGTTTTTTTTAAAGATGAGGAAGGTCCGCCGTATGCAGCTGGACTAATATCTGTAAGTATAAAATATCTGTAATCGTTTTGATAGTTCCAAAGCAACTTTTTCGGACAGCCAAGCCACTTTTCTCCAGTTCTACTAAACCGATTTTAATAAAATAATATGCAATCGATGAAGAATTGTCACCATTCTGGTCTGAACCTCAATCATAATTAAAAAAAAAATGTTTGCTTTTTTTTTTACACTAAACTACGAAAAAAGGGCCAAATATCAATTTTTTATTTTTTTAATGGCCGCCATTTTGTCGAAAACAATCACAAAACTTTTTTCGAGGTTCAGACCAGAATTACATGTATACTGATTATAAACCCGTCTTTACTTTTTATTTCAGACATCCTGGAGACGTGGAATCACTTTTTTTGGACACCCATTTTGACGGCCGATAACTTTTGGAACGCATCGAAGCAGTTAAAATTTGTTGGTTTACTTTAATCTGTTTGTAACATAATAAAATAAAGACAGAATTGGAAAACTCTTTGCGTTTTTAAATAAGATTTTTTTAAAAAGGTCCCTTAAACAGCCTCGCCATGGAGAATAACCCCCTTAATTAAAAAGAATAATCAATATACATTTTGTAAGTATTTGGTGCCCCTAAAATTTGCCACGCAAAAATTTGCAGCTCTTGAAACTATGTTTTTAATGTTTTTTGAAAAATGTTTTTATTTTAATGCAGTCAAACTCGGCACAGACGAGTTATTTTGAAAGATCTGTTAAAGTCAATAGTCTAATCTGTTTTAAAATTTTAAAAAATCATTTAGCTAATTTTTTTTTCAGAAATATAATGTATTTTCGTTATTACCCGTTGTGTTGCTGATTTCCCATACTGAGCCCTACACAATTTCTTCATTCATCACAACCGTATTGGTATAGCAAGCAACTGTTAACCAACGAAGTATTAAATGTCATACAATTAAATAAAAGTTCCACTATAATAACATAATAAATATTGATAATCCAGAAAAGGACTACTTACTCTATCTAAATATATTCAACTCTTCGATATTCTTATCAGAACTGGACTCGTTATAGTTATGCCCATAGCCGTTACGAGTAGCCACCGTTGGAGATACCAAATATCCTGCAAAAAGTCGAAAGATTAGCTTTGCATGCTGATTTTGTACAGAGCTCACCTTAAATTTGGATCATTATTGGGTCATTATTGTTCCATTCATACTCTGGACACTCCATGCATAATAAAGATACAGTTCCGACTTTGTTTGTAATTCTTTAAGTTAAAAAATTGTGCTTAAAAACAGAAATGTATAGAGAATGTACCATTTACCTGTACCATCACGATGGGAAGAAAGAATATCAAATAGAGCAACAATCAATACACAATTTACTATGAGTGAAAAAAAGTGTGTTCATTCTTGGAAATATTAGCCATTTTAATTTTGTTCAGCAAATTTACACGACACAAACATTTCACTGAAACTTGATATCACATCACAGAGTACACTTAATGCACTAAATAAAAAAGTATAATACTCACCTCTTTTCAATGTTTTGCTTCGATTTAACGCAATATGGAAATTGAAAAAAATAGAAACTCGGAAAAATTTTCACGATTTTTTTTTATTTGCTCACTGCAAGAAACCAATTGCGTGTTTACACTTCGGTATTGGCTCAGATTACACAGCCCAACAGCGATTTTGGTTTATGAGTTTATGAACAAATTGCGATAAAGTACAGATCAATGCAAATTTTAAAAATCATAGCCGCTATATTAGTACAGCGGAAAGTGTCTAAATTGGCCTCTAAAGACAGACATTTTTCGATTTATAGCATTTTTAGCATTTTTTATAGCCCGTTAAAGCTAGCGCAGTTATTGAATTAATATTTTCGCCATCTGAGCCTATAGACAAACATATGATCTAATTTTGTGATTTTTATGGCGATTAAATCAATTTATTTGGCAAAGTTATAGCCTCTTAAAGACGAAATTACATATTTAAATTTATGGGAGGAAAACTAGATTTGTAACTCAAATTTTTATAGGAACTGTGAAAAGGCTACTTGTTTCCAAATATAATTTATCATCTACATGTAAACATATAACAATTTATGCCGCACCAAGTAGCCCCTTTACAGTTCCTATACAGATTTAGAGTAACAATCTAGTTTTCCTCCCATAAATTTAAATATGTATTTTCGTCTTAAACACTCCATATCTTTGCCAAATAAACTTATTTAAATGCCATAAAAATCACAAAATTAGATCATATGTTTGGCTATATGCTCAGATGGCGAATGTATTTATCCAATTACCGCGCTTCCTTAAACGGGATGATTTATTTTGATAAAAATGCTATAAATCGAAAAATATCTCTCTTTAAAGGCCAAATTAGACACTTTCCGCTTGACTTATATGGTCCCTATGATTTTTTTAATTTGCAATGATATGTCCTTTATCGTAAATAGCTCATAAACTCAGACATTTATGCCTAGTGTGGCCTCCATAAATCCTAGAGTGCCAAAAATGCAAGATTTTCGTTTTCCGCTATATCTTGGAAACAAGAGCTGATGGAACGAAACCGAAACCAGTTTTGGAATCAGTAAACATAAACTTATCATATTTTTAAACAACAGGGCTGCACCTCACAAAGATGGTCATTTTGTTGGCCTGTGTTATGTGTACTGTCAAACTATAAGTTTGACATTACCCAGTTTGGCGGCATCTGTTACCTGTCAAAAAATAGACTGGGGTGTCCACAACCGGAGACTCTCCCCTATAATTTAATTTAACAAAATTAGCATGCGGCAGCGAGCGGCGTACACTGTACAAGGCAAGTGAACAAATGGTCACACTTCCGATGGTATTTGAAGAGAGCACCGTTATAATCAAAGCAAAATAAGTATGCCACTGTGCTTAAAAATTTCAACATTAATTTTTTGATTTTTGGCCAATGGCAGCATACACTTTGCAAGGGTATAAATAAAGAATAAAAATATCTCGACTTTTTTTTTATGCAAACGTTGTTCTGCGCCTATGGAGTAGATTTAGCAGCAGTGAGCCTTCTTTTATGGTACTCTTGGCCTTTGATTTCAAAGGCTGAATTAAATTTCTGACCAGAAAAAAAAGATCCCCGTAGAAAGGATATTCGAAATATCCCCTCTAAGATCCAGTTTTTTAAATATCCTTTTCACATTTTTCAGCTCCTTTGGATGAAGAATAAAGATCAATAAACTATCCTTTTTTTGACATATCCTTTTCAAGCTAAAACGATCCAAGGGAGCTTAAAATAAGGTGAGCGGGATCTTATATTGGTTGAAATATCAAATTTTGTTATCGACAGGCGATAGCCCGATAGCAAGCAAGTCGAGTATGCCTGTTGGTGCGAAAGAGAAAGATGTCGTATGCGCTGCGTCATTCGAACTGAACAAATCTCAGAAAGCACACGCTAATCCGCAGAATTATTAATAAATTAAAGCCGTGATGAGTGATATTAAAGTGAATGTAAAGTGAAATAATAATCGTCAGGTAAGTGACATGAGCTTATTTAAAGATATGGTTATAGTTCATTTCACTGTGTTTTCGCATTCAAAGTCAAAATGTGTATGTGTGTGTGCTTGTTCGGGTACGGCTTGAATTAACAAAACTTACATACATAAACATGAATGCATTATATTATGTATAAGTTCCGTTTTATAAGTCTCACGCGCATTACATATATGTGTATGTATTTGCTTTGCGTGCGTTCATATATGCATGTATAAGTTTTTGTTTTTTAAGTTATATCTGGTGCGTGTGTATGTGTGTGTTTGTGCGCGTACGGCTAAACAAAACTTACATACATATACTTGAATGCATTAAAATATGTATAAGTTTTGTTTTGCAAGTCTCACGCGCATTACATATATGTATGGGGCATTCCATTCAAAAAAAATTTTCTTCTGGGATGATGTCTCCGAATTGGATGATAATTGGCCCAAAGGGAGCTTATTATGAGAGAAGCTTAACCCCAAAATGTGAGCTTTTTTGGAGCTCTTTTGCGGAAGTTCTACGCTTAAAAGTGTAATATTGTGAATTTTTTAAATTTTCAATAACTCAAAAACGGCTTAAGATAGAGCTTGGCGATTTTTTTCCAAATGGGCAGGATTAAAAAGCCCTTTTAAAAAAAGTTTTGAAAATTTTTTTATTGAACCGCAGAAAAGCAACAGTTATTGGAACTGAAATGGTACGCTTCGATGGATAAGCTAACTTCATATTTTCAAGAAAATATTTAGAACCCATTTTACCGGAACCTCTTTATAAAAGTCAAGGACAATGTGGATGGCCTTAATAGTAAGTTCTAATATTTTTCATAAATTTTATCCAAAATTGGTTTTAATAATTTTATTAACTCCTCACTTGTATATTTTATATTTTATTATTTTTCAGGTGAGAAGAACTTGAACTATTTTATACTGCTTCACACAGTATTGAAAACCAACGTCCGCAAGGTGGCAAGCACCAAAAAATCGGGCATGTGTGTCGGGAGCCAATACGCAGGATTCTGTGAACAGCTGCATTTGCTGACTGTACACGATTAACGATTTAGCACATTTCCCTTTTAAATTAAGCAGCAAAAATGTCTTATGGACCAAATCCCCATGCAACCTTTTGTAGTGACTATAGGTAAAGATGAAATTACCACTCAGGAGTTTTATGTATGCTTAAATTAAATTCATTTATCAGCGTATTAGATTGATGTTATATGTTGTTTCATGTTTTTGACCTTAAATATCTAGAGGAATCCCATCTGGTGTGGATATTCATCCAAAAATATTTTAATGAAATTTCGAATCAACATGATTATAAAAGTTTCTATATAACAACTCTCATAGATCACATCACCACAATTTAGACTATGCATACTCACTAATTGTAAGGACAAAGCATACTACTTCTAAATGGATAATATACTATTATTAATTTAAGTGAAAGAATTGAACTGCATAAAATTGTTCACATATAATATTTGAAAGCACAAATTTTGCCAATCATGTTCAAGCTTACGAGATTAGATCTACGACTGGAACAAAGAGATAAGTTGAAGTAGTTAAGTTTGACGGTCCTTCCATACATTAATACTTTACATGTAACGGTAAACATATGAAAAGGAGGAAAAAGTTTTAGCAGCCGATATTTTTGTGTATTATATATTATATGTATATTATAAATAAATTGATACAAATTATTGTGCTGTCATTCATTTGGAAATTATCTTTTTAACAGATCCATGGGATATGTCTTTAAGATCCAATGGGTATTAAAAAGATATTAATAATATATCCATGGGATATGTCATTAAGATCCAATGGATTTTATAAGGATATTTTAAAAAAGATCAAAAGGATATTTAAAAAAGATCCAATGGATATAGAAAAGGGGATATTTTGTTAAATATCCTATGGATCTTTTAATATCCTTTTTTCGAAAATAAATCGACTTCGATAAGATCTTAAAAAATAGAGGGAAGCTAACTTCGGCTCGACCGAAGTTTATATACCCTTGGAGCTTGATATATGCCTGACAGTTTGTATGGCAGCTATAGTGGTCCAATTTCGACAAATCTTGTTGAAATTATGTAAAATCATTGAAAACTTATAAATACGAGCGTTGGGAGCGATAACATTGAAAACAAAAAAGTTTTTCTCACTCGAACTATTTTTCAGACCTAACTTTTGTATGGCAGCTATACTATATAGTTGTCCGATTTTGACAAGGCTTAGTGAAATAATGTGAAATCATTAAAAACTTATAAATACGAGCGTTGGGAGCGATAACATTGAAAACAAAAAAGTTTTTCTCACTCGAACTATTTTTCAGACCTAACTTTTGTATGGCAGCTATACTATATAGTAGTCCGATTTCAACAAGGCTTATTGAAATTATGTGAAATCATTAAAAACTTATAAATACGTGCGTTGGGAGCGATACCATTGAAAACAAAAAAGTTTTTCTCACAAAAACTAGTTTTTCAACCGATCGTTCCTATGGCAGCTATATGCTATAGTCATCCGATCCGGCCGGTTCCGACAAATGTGCAGCGTATTTGTACCAAAAGACTTCGTGCAAAGTTTGGTTACGATAGCTTTAAAACTGACGGAGGAGATAGCATAGAAACAGACGGACGGACAGACGGACAGACGGACATGGCTATATCAACTCAGCTCGTCATGCTGATCAAGAATATATATACTTTATGTGGTCGGAGATGCTTCCTTCTATGCGTTACAAACATCCGGACAATTTTAATATACCCTCTCCAAGGGTATAAAAAGGATAGTTAACTATCCAGTCCAAATGGATAGATAAAAATCATCCTAAGGATCATCAAAAACTATCCTTTTTTTTCTCAGTGTGACCATTTGCCAATGTATTGTGCATTATTTTTGTTGCTTCGATCGAAGTCATTTGAGCGCAAAATCTTTGGAATAGGCCTGGTGGCGTCTCAATTTCCGGTTTTAATCGGTTCCTATTGATACACGGTTTCGGTTTTATACCCAAAAGTTTATAATTTCAAAATGAATTATGTTATTAAGCTAAAGTGTCTTAAAGTTTTGACAAGCAACTTATTTTACTTTGTGGCATAACAATTGCGTGTGGCGTTTCGTTGTTGCAAGCTAATTAAAATTAATTTAAATGTGCATTTTTCACACACACTCTGATAATTGCAAGCGGCAAGTTGTTCAAGTACTTAATCCTTCTCAAACCTCCGCTCTTTGGGGTAGTGTTCTCTTAAATCAGCAGAAGAAGAGATTTGGGGCGGCGAAACTTCGTGCGCTGTGCCATGCTGCGCCGACGAATCCTTGGACTTACGATGGACCCACAGCAGCAAATGGCGAGGCAAACGAGTCAGTGTGAATTTGCAACTCGTGAGCGACAGAACGACGACGGCTCTAGGATCTAGGCACGGTAAATGTAAATGGTCCAGGCGATTCAACAACAAAAACAAGTGAAATAGGCATAGCAGAAAAGTAGTGAAAATGGAAATGGTCATGCTTGTCGGTGTGGCTGCGGCTGCTGCTGCTTGTTCTGTGGGCATGTGATACGCGCGGCGCGTGTGTGTGAGTGTGCGTGTGTGTGTGTGTGTGGGTCAGTGTGCCATTTTATGGAAAAATATGTAATAACAAAGGCAAATTGTTGTAATTGAAAAATGTACGGCTGGTTACATATGCTGCCGCTGCAGTTGTTGTTGTTGCGGCTGGCGCACCGCAACCCCCAAAAGTATGCTTTGCCAGAAAAATCAATCCCCGCTCGCGCAGACAGCAGCCAGCAACGTGGGAGCTGCGCTATTTCGTCCCTTCCCTCACGCCCAACTCCAGCCTCAAGTCAATGGAATTTGTTACAAATTCTCTCTCAGCAAAATACTTAAAAAATTTAAATAAAGTAAACACAAAGAAAAACAAAATATTCAGTGTGGTTTTTGAGGCCACAAATCAAATTTTGCAAATAGAATCAACCCAAAATTAAAAGAAAGAAAAAAATGAGCCGCTCCCAAAAAAAATTAGGAAAACAAAATATAAAAGCAAGAATGTCGGTTAAGCTCGACGGGAAAATACCGTAAAATTAGAGAGAATCTTTGCTTGCTGATAACTCTACTATTAGGTTGTTATCTGCTGATTAGTTGTTATATAGAAAATCTAAATCAGCGGTAAGCAACAAAATCTAACGAAAGGGCTCTAAAACAAGCAGTTTCTTCCTTTCATTTTATGAGGAAGCAATGGGCCATTGTGTACCCATTACAAGCTGTGTGAGGGCTAAGTTTTCTCAACTTGCTCTAGGCCTTTTCAGCTATGGGATCTGTGCCTTCATTCGTATAACCAGATTCGACACCCTTTTATGGGTTCAGAAAAGGCACAATCTTATATTACTATCCTACGAGTTTATCAAGAACAACCATAAAGTCAGTTAAAAATTGACGGAAAATCCTGGTTTAATTTCAAGATCACATGCTTTTTCAATTGCATATACATCAGCAATGGCAATCTTTCAAAAGAAGAAAACTCAAAGGGAGCTGAAATTCTGAATAACTTTCTAAAAAGCGTCATTTATTCACGTTTAGTCACTTTAGTCGCTGCTTAGTCACCATAAAGTAACTGTTCAGTCACTGTTAAGTCATTGTTCGGTCAGTATTTAGTCACAGTAATCTCTCTGCTAAGTCACTGCCTAGTAACTGATTAGTCATTGTTTAGTCACTGTTCAGTCACTGTTCAGTCGCTATCTAGTCACAGTATGTTCGCTGCAAAGTCACTGTTTAGTCACTGTTCAGTCACTGTTAAGTCAATGTTCAGTCACTATTTAGTCACAGTATGTTCGCTGCTAAATCACTGCTTAGTCACTGTTCAGTCATTGCTTAGTCACTGTTCAGTCACTATTTAGTCACAGTATGCTCGCTGCTAAGTCACGTTTAGTCCCTTTAGTCGTTGCTTAGTCACCATAAAGTAACTGTTCAGTCACTGTTCGGTCACTATTTAGTCTCTAGTCTCTCTAAGTCACTGCCTAGTAACTGTTTAGTCATTGTTTAGTCATTGTTTAGTCACTGTTTAGTCACTGCTTAGTTGCAATCTAGTCACAGCATGTTCGCTGCTAAGTCACTGTTTAGTCACTGTTCATTCACTGTTAAGTCACTGTTCAGTCACTGGTTAGTCACTGGTTAGTCACTTTTAAGTCATTGTTTAGTAACTGTTAACTCACTAATCCCCTCTTTCCCATTTATTCTCCCCTACTTAGCAGCGTCACGTGACGCTGAGATCAAAGTCATTGTTTAGTCACTGTTAAGTACTGTTAACTCACTAATTCCCTCTTTCACAGCGTCACATGACGCTGAAGTCAAATTTTACTTTTACTAAAATCTTCCGAACCGAATTCAAAAATGTTTCATATCAAAAATCAACAAAATTATAAATCCTTTTACTTATGTCTACACTATAAAAAATTTCAAAATTTTGTGCCGAAACCAAAGAAAATTTAATACAGTCGCACTCAAAATTCTACAAAAATTGATATTTTAAAATCTGAGAAACAAAATTCTTATTCAAATTTCTTTTTTTTAGAAACAGAACCTGAAATAGGATTTATTTAAGATACACAGCAAATTATGCTGAATCAGCAACCGTTTCGCGTTGTCTGCACATAAACATAGAGGGAAACAAAAGTATTTTAAATTTTGGCTGTGAATTTATTTAGTCAAGAAAAAAAAAGAAGAAGATTCTGTTGTGCAAAGACCGAAACAGACTTAGCTTCAATTATTCCGTCTTTAATGTGTGCAGGGCTAAGTGAAAATATGTGTTGATTATAAGTTAGAAGCTCTGCTTGATAGAATAAGGAAAGAGTTTAGAGAACATATACCACTAAATAGATTATATTCCAACACTTAGCTAAGGACACTATTTATATATCATTTTATTTTCGAGTGTAAACTGAAGGTCTTTAGTCATAACATTAAAGTGGAAAAACACATTTTTTCACATAGTTTCTTTAATTGAATAAGTACTGAGAAATTGACACGAGCAATTTTTATGGCACAACTACTAAGTTTGTGGTACCATCCGTCCATCCATCCTCCGGCCTCGGCCAGACCCTCCATTAGCTATAGTTAAAGTGTCCGAATCCCAATCTACTTTACTTGCTTGCAGCCTGCTGATTCAATCAACACAATGTAAATTGAGTTTATTGTTCAGTCAATTGAAGACTATTTTTCTCTTTCTGTGCTTTTAAGGTGCTTTACTTGAGTTTTGGGTTGATGAGGTGATTTTCCAGTTTTAGATTTAGTTGCAAAATAGAGATCGCATTTGAATGTAGCACAAGCAGCAGCAAACAATATATCAAGCATAATCTGTGTGTGTGTCTGTGTGTGTGGTTAAGTGCTAATCCTTTTTGTATAACGGATTTTTAAAAGATTTTTCTTACAATTAGTGCAAAGTGTTTTTGTGTTTAGAAACAACAAAATAAATACTAAACCAAAGTGCAAATAAACCAAGTGTTCAACAAAAAACAATATCATCATCCTCATCGTCGTCGTCATCAGCCTCATCCTCATCCAAAAAGGGATTTAAAATCAGCAGCCAACCGACTGCCTACAGATGCAGCCCAGCTAACTGTAGGTGCGTATCTCAAAGAATAAAAACTACAAAAAAATAACTTGCAGATTAATTAACATGAAAGTATCTCTGAAAGTGGCTAAAACTAAAGTACGAGTAAAAGGGCGTGTTGTGTGTTGTGTGTGTTTTTCTTTGCTTCAGCCGCTCTCAGCATCTCTACACAAGAGTGCCAGTGGGTGTGTGCGTGTGCGTGAGTGCGATTTGTTGTTGTTTTTCATTGATGTTGATGGCCTGGTACATCATCAACTTGCTGCTCGGTTGTGCCTCCTGCTTCTTCTTTACTTTGTGTGTAATAAAATTGATGATAAAATAAAAATGGATAATGGGCGACTCCGAAGAGCTCCAGTCATGTTTACCATCTCTCAGTTCACCAACAGCCAAAACAGCCACTCAGCTTCTGCCCCAATACATAAGTAGTAGTCCTTTGCAGGCTTTCTCTTTGTCTCTTTGTTGGTGTTTTTCAATGGCTCTCTCTGTGTATTGGGGTGTGTGTGTGTGGGAGAGAGGAGGTTTGCATTCTGCCACTGATAAGAAGGCTGCACAGTTGTTAATGGCCATGTGGTGGCGTCTTGTGCAAATTTTTAATCACGATAATGACACACGTACGAGGGGGGTTCAATAAAAACATGTGATGTTAAGGAGATGTTTATCATTTAACATTCGACTCAAATTAATATACAAATATAATAAACTTAAATAGTAACTCGTGGTAGAGTTCTATCACGAACAGATACTTATAGGGCGAGCGCACACATGCGACTAAAAGATGAACTGACGGCTCAACAGGATATTTACTAACATATTTGAATGATTCTGCAAAGCTGAGCTTACCATTAAATTTTATTGTTAAAATCGGAGCAAGTTGTGGAGTGTAAATATTTGTCAAGCTTAGCCATATCGCTCACTTACTTCAAGACTAATTCATAATTCATTTTGAGAAAAACGCGTTTAAAGTTCTCAATAGATCTAACCCAAAAAATGGTTCTAGTAGTTTCGAGTTGCTTTAGTTAAATATAATAAATTACAAATTTTATTGAAAAGCCGAAGTATGACTGCGCCATATCAACCGCAGGACAACTGAGATGTGGCGCTCATGCATTAATCTGAAAATGAACCTATAAAATGATACTGCGACGTATTCTCAGCTCACGTGGAACGTATAAGAGATATAAATATAATATAAAAATTTTACACCAAATAGTACACAATTCAACGTTTATTCTGCATCCTTAAGTCAAAATTCGTATTTTTTGAGTTATGCCACTCTGGAAGTAAGTGAGCGATATGTTCTTCCGTTCATTTTTCAGTCGCATGCATTATAGGAAATGTTTCCATTTTTTAAGGATTTTAGTAGAAGATAATAAGAATGCGATTCTTCCAGCAGGTATTGCTTTACTCTTGGGATAGTGCATACACTCAGAAAAAAAACCAAATAAGTACAAAATGTTCTTGGTCTAAGCCTATTAAGGTCTCTATATAATATCAAAATCCAAATGAAATGAATTAACCAAAGACCAAGATGTTTATACTGTAAGTCGGAAATCTACCCATACTCCATTACCAAAGTGTTAGAACCAGGAGGGAATTTCCAGAACAGAATCAACGTAAAATAATTCGCAGCTTTCGTAGCACACTTTTTGGAGCTTGCTTAGTAAGTCTATTCTGTACTTAATCTAAGAAATTTTGTACTATAACTAAGTACGATGTTTTCTTAAATTTTCTAACTAACTGTAAGTACGAAATGTACTTTATTCAAGAACGTTAGTTCTCATTTGAATAATTTTAACAGTCGTTTTTCTATTCTAGTATGTTTCGTACTTAATTTAAGAACATTCAAGAACAAAACAAACTTAAAATTTCAAGTACAAAACGGCATAAATTCTATTCCGATTGGTCTAGAACTATCGCGGTCGTTTTTTTCTGAGTGTAGCAATCGCACTCTTATCTCTCAGGAAGAAGTTTGGCTCCCGGCAACACTTTTGAGAAGGAAGAAAGCGTCTCTTCTGTGACATCAGAAGTCTCTTTTTGGGGATAAGAAAGAGAAAGCGTTTCATATTGGGGATTATAAATATTTCCTTGCAAGCGATAAGAAAAAATGCCTTCCAGTGGACAAAAAATGAGATAAAAATAGTATCTTCTTCAGATTCGAGGAAGTCTTTCATGTGGTATGAATACGCTTTTTTATTAGGATTATTTTTATTGTGCCCCCCACTGAGTTTACAACTCTGCTAGTAGCCCTTTTTCCTGTACAAAGGTCAGGATTTTTTCGTGGGCTCTTGATAACTGATATCGTTTGGGTTTATAATGTGTTCTACAAATCTACTGAGTCTGCGCCTCGCTAGAGCATTGCAATAAGCTTGTATATGTTCCTCCTTCTCTTCACAATATCTGCATAGTTGGATGTTTGTTAGAAATTATTAGAATCCTAAGGGCATTCCTTTCTTGTTGGATCAACTGTTGAAAACTTCTAAGGTTTTGGTTCACTACTAACTAAGCTTTCCCATGTGTTTACCCAGGAGGCTGTTCTAAGCGTATTTTCTTCCTTTCTAAGGATACTTTTTATTGTGTGCGGTGGCTGCACCCTTACGTGCAAATTCGTCGGCCAATTCGTTTCCCGGGATATGTTTATGGCCCGATATCCATCGCAGTAGCGGACGCAGGATTTTTTCAGGGGGGGTTTTAGGCCAAAACCCGTCAAAAAAGTGAAAAGTGAATTCTCACCTATGCATTTGTAAATCTCAGGGGGGGTTTAACCCCAAAACACCCCCCCTGCGTACGCCACTGATCCATCGTATGCCTCGTTTCTGTCTCTAAGACTAGCTTACGGATGAACTCATTGCAGCTTGGCTACTTGAAAAGATAGGTATTTCTCTATTATGGTAGACGGGAGCAGCACCTACTTCGGTTGAAAATATGCTTTTTATTTCTTCCATTGCTACAGACCTTTTCGTTCCTAGTTCAGCTAGCCCAAGTCCAGTTCCATGGGGTGTCAGGAACCCGTTTGTATGTGGATAAGAAAATGTTATTTCCAAATGCTTTAATACTTTTGAATCAAAAGAGTCTTATAGGGGATACGAAATCATAATTACGGTATATCGTTTATCGTTTATTATACCCGTTACTCGTAGAGTAAAAAGGGTATCCTTAAGTCGTGCAAATGTGCAAATGTCTGTAACAGGCAGAAGGAATCATTTCCGACCATAAATATTGTATTTATATTTTTGATCAGCATCTAGAGCCGAGTCGATATGGCGTTGTCTGTCTGTACGTCTCTCCGTCCGACCGCAGAATGCTTTCGGTGACGCCTTCAATGCTTGGAAATTGATCTAGCAGCTCTGCATCGACGCAGAAGTAGAATATTTTGAAAGTTTTTAAAGAATTGTAAAGATTGCCTCAATAAATTTTATTAAATCCACTCAGTCCTATTACTCTTCGGTCAAACCCTGTACCTCTGCACTAACGAACGCTGCATTTTCGGTTTGCACCACTCACAGAAACATGTCGTGCGAAAATGCCTGTCCTGACTCTCCAGGTGCACGGAGACAACTGACCAGCCGCTCGTTCGTTAGCTAAGAACGCCTCCCTACCAAATCCAGTTGGTGCGCGCACGCTCCTCCTAAAACTGTCGGAAAAAGCCCTTTAATATGATTTATAAATTTGCTGTTTTTATACCCTTGCAAAGGGTATTATAATTTTGCCCAGAAGTTTGCAACGCATAGAAATATTAATTTCCGACCCTATAAACTGTATATATTCTTGATCAGGGCGACGAGCTGAGTCGATTGAGCTTTGTCCGTCCGTCTGTCTGTCTGTTTCTAAGCAAACTAGTCTCTCAGTTTTAAAGCTATCGGGCTGAAACTTTGCACAGAGTCTTCGTTTTACTGCACACTGCTAATATGTCGGAACCGACCGGATCGGATGACTATATCTTATAGCTGCCATAGGAACTATCGGTCGAAAAGTGGGTTTCTGTGAGAAAACTTTTTTGTTTTTAATGTAAACGCCTTCCGCTTCGACAATTATTAGTTTTTTACACTTTTACACAGATTTGGAAGTTTTGGTCAAAATCGGATGACTATATCTTACAGCTGCCATAGGAACTATCGGTCGAAAAGTGGGTTTTATTTAGAAAAATAGAGGGGAAGCTAACTTCGGCTCGACCGAAGTTTATATACCCTTGGAGCTTGATATATGCCTGACAGTTTGTATGGCAGCTATACTATATAGTGATCCGATTTCGACAAACTTGTTGAAAAATCATTGAAAACTTATAAATACGAGCGTTGGGAGCGATAAACAAAAATGAAAACAAAAAAGTTTTTCTCACTAAGACTATTTTTCAGACCTAACTTTTGTATGGCAGCTATACCATATAGTTGTCCGATTTCGACAAGGCTTGGTGAAATTATGTGAAATCATTAAAAACTTATAAATACGAGCGTTGGGAGCGAAAACATTGATCGTTCCTATGGCAGCTATATGCTATAGTCAACCGATCCGGCCGGTTCCGACAAATGTGCAGCGTATTTGTACCAAAAGACTTCGTGCAAAGTTTGGTTAAGATAGCTTTAAAACTGACGGAGGAGATAGCATAGAAACAGACGGACAGACGGACGGACAGACGGACGGACGGACGGACAGACGGACATGGCTATATCAACTCAGCTCGTCATGCTGATCAAGAATATATATACTTTATGTGGTCGGAGATGCTTCCTTCTGTGCGTTACAAACATCCGGACAATTTTAATATACCCTCTCCAAGGGTATAAAAATGGTTTGTTTTAATGCTGACGTTCGTAAACTCTGATGTAAAAAAAAAGTCTTGCGGTATTTCCGCAAGCTCGTCTTTGCAAGCGCGTAGTTCTAGTTGTATTCGTCGCTTCGGTTCACGCTAGAGATTTTTGGAAAGCTCTTTTCACGCGCTAAGACGTGTTTGATTTATTGTTTTTATTTATTGTTTGTTTTTAGTCGTTCGTGAGTTATAGCGTCGCAAACATGGAGCACAATAAAAAAGAAAATACGGCATATTTTACAGTACTACTACGATAAAGGCAAAAATGCATCTCATGCTGCCAATAAAATTTGTGCAGTTTATGGACCCGATACAGTTTCCATTTCCACCGCACAACGATGGTTTCAACGTTTTCGTTCTGGTGCAGAGGTGATCGAAGATGCGCCACGGTCCGGAAGGCCTGTCGTCGAAAATTGCTATAAACTCGCTGAATTGATCGAAAGAGACCGGCATAGTAGCAGCCGTAGCATCGGCCAAGAGCTGGGCAAGAGTCATCAAACCGTTATAAACCATTTAAGAAGCTTGGATTCAAAAAGAAGCTCGATGTATGGGTGCCACACGACTTGACGCAAAAAAAGCTTTTTTGCCCGTATGGATGCATGCGAATCGCTTCGGAATCGCAACAAAATCGACCCGTTTTTTAAGCGGATGGTGACTGGCGATGAAAAGTGGGTCACTTACGACAACGTGAAGCGCAAACGGTCGTGGTCGAAAAGAGGTGAAGCTGCCCAGACGGTGGCCAATCCTGGATTGACGGCCAGGAAGGTACTTCTGTGTGTTTGGTGGGATTGGCAGGGAATCATCCACTATGAGCTGCTCCCCTATGGCCAAACGCTCAATTCGGACCTGTAATGCCAACAACTGGACCGCTTGAATGCAGCACTCATGCAGCAGAGGCCGAATTGTCTTCCATCAGGACAACGCCAGGCCACACACATCTTTGGTGACGCGCCAGAAGCTCCAGGAGCTCGGATGGGAGGTTCTTTTGCATCCACCGTATAGTCCGGATCTCGCACCAAGTGATTACCACCTATTTCTGTCCATGGCGAACGAGCTTGGTAGTCGGAAGTTGGCCACAAGAGAGTCCTGTGAAAATTGGCTCTCCGATTTTTTGCCAATAGGGAAGCGAGCTTCTATAAGAGGGGCATTATAAAGTTGGCATCTCGTTGGGAACTCGTCATCGAACAAAACGGCGCATATTTGACTTAAATCGCATTATTATAACCAATTTTATGAACAATTGAAAATTCAATAAAAATACCGCAAGACTTTTTTTTACTTTTCCAATCATCTGAAAGCAGATGCCGACTAAATGGGAACAATCAATAAACTTGACCCAAAAATTTTGATCTATTGTGAAGATATAAATTAATGTCCGAAAATTGGGAAAATGTTCTATAGCCATTTGTGTTATTGTATACTGAAGTAAAGTTATGAATCATTCTTTAGTTAAGCGAGAAAGCAAAGCTTAATTCGTCTGTGTTGAAGTTTTAATTCACTTAAAATTGCTCGCGCCAATGGTTAGCGATTTCAATCAATTTTCGCACATCAGTTCGAAAACATTTAATATTAATAATGGCCAAGTTTAAGTGTGCAGTCAAACGAAGACTTTGTGCAAAATTTCTGCTTCAAAACTGAGGGACTAGTTCGAGTAGAAACAGACAGACAGACTGACTGACGAACGGATGGACAAAGCTCAATCGATTCAGCTCGTCATGTGGAACAAGAATATTTTTACAATATTTTATTATTACTATTAATATTTTTAGTCTACGTGGTAGGAGATGATTTCTTCAATGCGAAATATAATAAAGTTAAGTGTATAAAATCGTCTCTTAATGTTATACACCTAGAATATTACATACTTAAAGTATTTTTATCTTAGTGTGGTTTAGATAAAGCGTTCTTTCCACAAGTACAAAATTTCAGGAATTAACAGTGCACTCCAATTAAGTATGCAACGAAAAATTCAAAATTTGTTTTTGGGAATCTGCACATTAAATTCCCAATTGCTACATACATTCAAGGACAATAAAATAGGTGCAATCATTTCTTTATTAATTCATAGTTTTTATATACTCATATGCCGAATAACCAAAATCATTGGAAGCGCGGTTGAAGTACAGTGTTCTCACTTTATTTGATTACGGAAAAACTTGATTTAAATGGATTCTGTTTCCCAGAACATTTTAAACTCATCTTATTCTTTGTTTGATTTTGGATCAGGTCTTAAGAGGATTCCTCACATTTTGGGGATTCGGAGAAATAGGGACTTGGAACATACCTCATTGGATTGGATTGAAAGGACGAAACTTCTATTTTAAAGCCCTGGATATGCTGCAGCTCCGCCCAGATCAAAAACATTTTTTCTCAAACATGTCTAGGAATCAAACCTTAAACCTTTTGGACACAATGAACAGTGTACGGATTTCCTTCTTTGCGCATTGTCCACTTTGATAGGTACACCGCTTTTTTAATATTTCTACTCACAATGATTGGGAGAGTTTGGTTTTTATTTTGAGTACTTATTTCATTAGGCATGAACGATATCAGCTTGCGGCGAGTTTCTCCATAGATATTCCTCCAAAGCATTTCCAGAATTGGGATTTGTTTCAATAAAAGACTTCTCATTAAATTTTACCCCTAAGCTATTGGATAGGATTCGAATATTCGAAAATGGTTTCCCGCACGAATTGTGATAAATGTTCTGAATCACTGACCTGCCGAAAATTTATTACATTTCCATTATCAACTCAAATCTGTGTGTAAAGTTTTGGGACTATGACTTGCTATGAAAATTGAATTGCTTGAATTTACATAGAGAAAATACAACATTTTAAAATGATTGGCTTTTGGTCATGGTTTTGTTTCATTAAACCACCCTCGTACATACCCTCCATCACCATTATCCTAGGTGTTCCACGGCCATTAAGGGAGCACACGTACCAAATGAACTGATGCTTGCCTGGACGCATAATTTGGCTATCGTCGTATCGTATTTAGCCGGTTAATTACCAAATATCGTGCTGATAGCTTAAGCGTTTCATGAGACTTCATAATGTAACCCATGAACGGCGCACGTCCTTGAGGCGCTTTTTAAAATGTTGCCATCATTGTTGCTGTTGTCTTTCTTCCGTAAAACCAGCAATGGCCATAGAACCGAGACTGCGATAAGGTTAAATATTTGATAGCTTCTCTGGCTGTCGGTCTGTCTGTGTCAGGCTGGTTCGCTCTGTTTGTTTTCGTCCCTGTCAACGCCCCGGCAACACTTTAGAAAACTTTTCCAGCTGCCTTTGACTCGGCTTTTGTTTTTTTCTTGTCTTTCTTTTCGTTGACTATTGTTGGCAGCATTTTAGAAATAAATTAAAATTTCATTTAAGTGCTTCTCAGCGAAAACTTTCTTAATTACAAATGTGCTGTGATTTCCTTGATATTTCTTTTTGCCTGCTTGTCGCACAACTGATTTGGCGTTAAATGCTGTTTGCGGAGACAGTTTAAAGTTCATTTTGTACATTCCAAAAAATCAATATGTACTCGTGCAATGTTAAAACTTGCTATGTATGTTTCTAAAATGTTATTGCTTGACTCCAATAAATATTTCTTACTCGAGATATGGCAATGAAATGTGAGCAAACCTTCCGACTGAAATTAATAAAAGTTAATTTTTATACGAAGTATTTTAAACATCATTTTCGAATTTAGCGTTTCTGGAAAAAAGGCTGACCTCAATGTTTTATTTAGTACATTTAGGCAAACTAACTTCGGCTCGACCGAAGTTTATATACCCTTGTAGCTTGATATATGCCTGACAGTTTGTATGGCATTATATAGTGGTCCGATTTCGACAAATCTTTTTGAAATTATGTAAAATCGTTGAAAACTTATTAATACGAGCGTTGGATAGCATTGAAAACAAAAAAGTTTTTCTTACTAAAACTAGTTTTTCGACCGATCGTTCCTATGGCAGCTATATGCTATTGTCATCCGATCCGGCCGGTTCCGACAAATGTGCAGTTTGGTTAAGATAGCTTTAAAACTTACGGAGGAGATAGCATAGAAACAGACGGACAGACGGGTGGACAGACGGACATGGCTATATCAACTTATATACTTTATGTGGTCGGAAGTAAAGTAAAGTAAAGATCAAACCGACCAAAAAATTGTGATGTAGATAATCATGAACATTGAATTGATGGCAATTGACAAGTAAGCCTCCCTTCTTCGTTTTGTGTAAAAATTCTAAAGTTCATTCATAACACCTGCTCGTCAATAATATAAGTAGAAAGTATTGATACTTTAACTTTTGGAAGCAGTTTAGCCCAATTTGCACTGTGGGTGTTCGGCCGTGTTCTACAAACCTCTAACAACCCAAAAGCAATTGTCGGTGCTCCAGTAACCTCTTTTGGTTAAAATGTTGCACATTTTCTGGCGACATTTGACCTATGTTTTACTAATAAAGAAATTTCAGTCAAATAGAATAATGAGGAACACAACTTGAATGCTTAACTGATCGAGTTCTCAGTGCATACCAAAAACGCTTTCAGCATTTGGTTTGGAAACTTCATCCAACAATTATTCAATTATTCAAATAATTTTGAAGCCAATATTATAGGCTCAAAAGCGAAGCAAAAAGGTGTCAAAAGTCAAGAGAGAATTCCAAATCAGGCCCGGTGTGCTCTGATTTGGTTAAAGGTTTTGTTTCATGGTTAAAAAGTGTAAATTCCGGACTTAAACAGGATTAATTTGACAGGCAGGACTGCATCTCGTTTGCTACCAAACCTCAGACTTTACAATGGTTTTGAAATTTCTGTACTGAGCACATTTTCTACAAGGTCCTGATATACTGGAATGATTGAGAACGTTTGACTAAATCTGACAAGCACATTTGCAAGGGTTTTAAAACTGATGACTCCACTCTCAGTCTATACTTAGTCTACTCTGCAAGGAATGATTTGATAAGTTTCATTGCACTTGAGTTCGGTTAAAAGAAACCGCAGGATGTACAACGAATTACCTGCAAATGGCAACCACACAGTCCACACACACTCCCACAAACAGTCGGACACACAGTGTCATCTGTTAGTCATGTGCAGATTTTGCTGCCAACAATTGTGACATTTGAGGGGAAAAAAGGATGGCTATGGAGGAGAGGGGCGGCCATTTATAACTATTCGAGGTTTTCCACTCGCTCAAAGTTGCATGCAAAAATAATCAGGCACAAATGGCACAGCAGGAGGAAAACAACAACAAAACCACAGCAACAAGCATTGCACTCAACGCGCAAAGGAAAGAACTTGGTCGCTTTTGGAGCGCACTTGGTGTGCACTTAGATGAAAACGACAGCAGCGTCCCCAACAACAAAAACAACAGGCTAGCATGTAGAGTAATGACAGCAGCAGCAACAATGGGGCCAACACTGGCCACACCCACACATGTTGGCTGTCTGTTTGCCAGCGGCGATTCTGTCATTCATTCATTCGTACGCTCTACTTGTGCAGCACTGGACGACGCAAAGGAAGCGGGCGCAGGAAGCGAAGGACCTGCATCTTTAGCACATCGTTGCCATTGTTGTTGCAGGTTCTGCAGAAGCAACACACTTAAGTGGTCGTTTAGAGTGCGCCACGTTTTGTTGTTGCTTGTTTATGAATAAAAAATAGTTATTTGCAAAACGTTTAGCAGGGGATGGGGGCGGGGCAATTAGTGAATTTTGTTTTGTTTCAGTAGACTTAGAATTCGGATAAGAACAAATATTAGATTCATATTTTGTCCTGGAAAGTTAATAAAAAGTTCCAATTTTTCGAAGGGACTCAACTATCCACATCTTAGAGAACGAATTTCCTTAGAAGTGCAGGCAGTTGCAAACAAAGATGCTGGATGCTTTCTATTTCTTTCTTATTCCTAAAGCTGCGACAGAAGGCGTGTTGACCTGCTTAAACTCATCTCGTGTTGCTTGGCGTGGGGGTTCGGTTCAGTGGTTCACAGAGTTTTTGAACCGCTGGTTCGGTTTATTGCATGGTTTTTGGGACTTGCTGAACCGCGGTTATGGTTCGGTTTGGTTCGCTCTTTTTGATTATCTAATTAACTATATTTTTGATACAAGTATTTGGATACTACTACGCGCGTTTCAGCGCTTTGTTCCGCCTTCTTTAAGAAGCCTGTAGCGTGTGGGTACTAAATATTCTAATAGTCGAACGACCAGTCGACCTTAAGATCTGCTCGCTTTCGCGCATTCGACCTGGCTATGGAGGACTCGGGGCGTGCACTTATAGCTCTGCTCTTGCTCAGCTCGTCGGATGGGGTGGGGATCTTCCTCATCCTACCATAGCGGACACACCACGACAATACTAAGTGCACTGTCAGAAAATATTATGATGGGGAAAATCGACTAGGAGTACATACTAAATCTTAAAGACTCGGACAGACAAGGGACTAATAAAGATAGACTGGCATAGGGGAACTAGCTGGAATTCAACCCCGATCTCTACCCTCCCTACCATGGCTACACCTACAGAAGTTGGTTTTGGGTTGCCCCTACTGCTACTAATAGCTGATTTTTAGGTTTGTTTTGGCATTGGCACTTGGTTCGGCGACGGATCCATCAAGAAGACTTAAGATTTCATTTCATAACAATTATTGCGCATAGTTTTATTCTTATCTTCTATTTTCGTATAAGTATCCATATCTATTCAATTCATTCTTTTCTTTTCATTTAATGTTTCGTTCAACAAGTAGGTTTTGGGTAAATAAATGTAAATGTAAATGTAATGATCGAACGTAAATAGTTAATTGTAGGCGACCATTCTATGTATGTTGCATTGAAAGATAAATTTTATAAAAGCAAACTTACCAGGCACTGCCGTCGTTGAGCTCAAAGATGACTTGCTGCCAAAAAAAGGGATTAATATGACCTGCTATACATACATGCATACTTTGCTTACTAAGGCTATCATTTAGGTTCGATCTCGAGGGCTGTTATCGCTATGCACTTTTAATTATTTACCAAAAATTATTTTATCTAAGTTTATATTACAATCTAGCCATAGTTAATTTAAGAACAAAAAAACCTAAGTAATTCATTAAGCAACTAAGTTCGTTGTCTTTCTTTCTGGGTGTAAGGAGGTAAATTCACAATCGGGGTGGCTTCCACATTTCGGAGGAGAAATTCATTGATTTGGAGACTTTTAGGGTCGCAGCCCAATTATTTGGTTGCCACTTATACACTTCTGGCCACTGTAGCCTCAAAAGGGAAACTTTAAAAGACGTTTGTATGCATGCTTAAAAAAACACAATGCACACTGGTTCCGCTTGTATGGAAGTGTGGCCAAAAATAATTCTAGTGGAGGTAGAGGGCTAAAATTATTACCAAAACCCACCCACCCCAAGCATACCCAATAAAAAAAATTACAAAAAGAAAGAACATTTTATTTTTCATATGAAATTAAACTTTAAGAAAACACTAGGATAAAAATGAAATGGAGAACGAATTGATTACTTCATAATCATTAATATTTATAACTTGAATCTCATATTAACAAACAATTTTTTTTTTAATGCAAGTTAACAATAAAACCATAGTTTTAAAAATGATCATAATGTATCATCAAGTAAATCGTAAACAGATTCCAATAACGTAGATTTTTCCTTCTTTCCAAGTTGTCTCTGCCCTGTTATAAATGGATCTGAACGATTGCATTTTTTCCAAAACTCGGCCATCCTTTTGCAACTATAGCTTTTGCACTTGCTTAAGCTAGTTGGATCCGGTTTGTAATCTTTTTTTAGTAGATCCTTTTCGATTAATTTGGTTACTTGTTTGAATTTTTCAGGTTCCGCTTATGCTTAACCAAAGTTCAAACAAATGCATACGAGAACACACGTAGTAAAACTAAGAGCCTAATAAAAGAAAAATAAAATAAGCCCAACAAATTGAAGAAAGCATACCAAAACAGACAAGACGCCACAGTTTTACGTACAACACAATAACAACAACATGAGAATGAAGAAAACAACACAACAGCACCATAACAACAACGAAAAAACTTAACTGTAAACAAGAGAGACTTTTCCCGAAGCTTCTAGAACTAAGTGAGGCTGAAGGTGGCAGTCAAACTTAACTGTTTTAGAACCCAAATTGATTAACTAATACTATACAAAAACTCCCTTTGAAGGATTTTGGAGGGGTATCAACTAAAAGCTTACCTGAAAATCATTTTGATGAATGAGAAAACAAAAGTAAAGGGGTTGACAAACAAACATTTTACAAAATAAACACACAACACAAAAATTATTTAAACTAAAGAAAAATAAAGTTATTACCTCTGTTTTCAATATTCATATTGCTTAATTAAATTATTTTGTATTTTTTTTCCTCTTTTTTGCCTTTTTTGCAACGTTTTACACAAAAAATATAACTGGTTCATTTAAGGCTTTTTAGACGCTATTTAAAACTGGATCGAGTGGAATGGAAATAAATGATCTACTCTATGGAATAACCAGTTCTTTCAAAAAATGAATCTCATCAATTTGATTTCGAAGTTTTGAATTTTATATTTTTGATTTTTGGCCTCTGACGGATCCACTGTGCAATGGGACACAGAGCAGCTCGTCATTTGATGGGCAATGCTGAATCCTAGAGTAGATAATCCTCTGGATCGTGCTGATCCATTCCGGCTCAGAATGATAGGGCATCCATTTGGCTTAATTTGCTCCAACAAATGCAACTCCACTAGTGAAACACTAGCATATTAATAGCAAGGCACCATCATTACACAGCAAAAAAAAGTGCATAGTATAATTTAATAGAAACATATTAATTTCTATTATGCCCGTTTTCATATTAAATTTAAATAAAAATGACTTAAGTTTAAATAAAATCATATTAGCAATATCTAGTCAATATGAAAATTTTTAAAGTCGAAGTGTAATCCAGTTAATTTAAAGTTGGTCATATTGAATTGTATGTTGCGTCATATTCATTTATATTATGCACACACTTAAAAGAAAACGTAAAGTTAAAAATATTTCGTATTAAATTTGAATATTTTGTTCAACTTAAAATCAAAGGTTTCCGTAGTAGATTTAAGTGTACTATGCAAAAATGTAAATTGAATATTTTTCATATTTAAATATAGATTTTACCATACTTGAAGTATAAGGTAATCATATTAAAGTTAAAGTTTAAACACATTTAATCAAAAAATCCAATGGTTAATATGAGACAAATTAAATTTAACTATGAAAAGTTTTTAGTTTTATGTTGAACATAATTAACAATTATCTGTGTTCTTAATTGAGTCTTGCTGCACCGTCACTCGAGCCCTGAATAGTCGTGTAGGCTAAGACGCCAGCATTTGAGTTTAAGAGCCCGAAGTCCTGAGTTCGAGTCCCAGTAAAGGTAAATAAAAAAAAAATATTTCAGTCTGAGCCCTCCCGCCAACCCTTCCCAAACCCCGAAATCACACAAAGCGACGGATCAAGCGTAGGAGGCAACATGATAAGAAACGGTTTAGTCGTACGATATGTTTATCCAAGGTGACTGTCAAACTGTTCTATTTTTGTGTTGTTTCTCCTTTACCAATTCAACCTTTATATCGGCTGCCTAAGACAGCGCACTGCTTTGTTAAAAGAGTTTTTAAGCCTATGCCGACGTTACAGTGCAGCGAATAAGTATTCGCCCCAAGCTGTTTGAACCTGGCCTCTACAAGCCTGCATATATTTATTTTTATCATAGTTAAAACATAACATAAAACAATAATTTTTAGCTATTATTTTTTTGTCAACTCTGGGTTAAACAGCTCACGCATGTTTCGTGTTTTGTTTCACTGTCAAACATCTTCAGTTTGGTCTATAAATTTCGCACCACATTTACATTGTTGAGTGTGAGTGAAGAAAATATCGCAGCTGAACCGGCCAGTGTTAATGATGACCATCAATTATCGATTCGTCGCCGCACGCAGCAATTGGGCCTCTGTTACTCAACAACGTTGAACATTTTGCGGAAGGACTTAGGTGTGAAGCCTTTCAAAATACTGCTGGTGCAAGAAGCCGAACGACCTACGGCAACGTAGAATTTTTGGTGAATGGGCTCTTGGAAAGTTGACCACTTTTTTACCGAAAAATTGTGTTCAGCGACGAAGCTCATTTTTGGCTCAATGGGTACGTAAATAAGCAGAATTGTCAATTTTGGAGTGAATATCAGCCAGAAGCATTGCAAGAGCTACCAATGCATCCAGAAAAAGTCACAGTTTGGTGCGGCTTATGGGCTGGTGGGATCATTGGACCGTACTTCTTCAAAGATGATGCGAATCGTAACGTAACTGTGAACGGTAAGCGCTACCGTAAGGTGATATTGCCAAAAAGCAAGAGCTTGACTTGCATGACATGTGGTTTCAACAAGACGGTGCCATATGCCACACAGCACGCGCAACAATGGACTTATTGAGATGCGAGTTCGCGTTCGGGACCGGTCAATTGGCCGCCTAGATCGTGCGATTTAACACATCTAGACTATTTTTTTTTGTTACAATTTTTTTTTGACCTGATCAAGAAATCTCTTACATATTTGGCACTTTACATATAAACTTACTCAAATCGAATTGAAAATCCATAAGTTCATACGGAAATCGACGTCGATATGAGGAACACACCTTATTATATCATAGAATTGAATTAATATCTGTTATGTTTTCATAAGGTTTTGAATTTTGTTGTTTATTAACATTATATGAGATTTAGCTAAATTTATTTTTTCTTCTGATAGCAGGCTTGATTCCTGGAATCTAAAAAATCGAGTTCAAAAATAGTAGGTGCTCTTTTTCCAAAGTGTTAACAATTACTGAGCTATGTCGTCCTTTTTTTTTCAACCTTAATTTTGCCTGTACGCCAGCCATAGAAATACTCATACTTATTTTCTATTTCAAACCAATCTCAATTAAAGAAAGGTTAAGAAAGGTTAACGTTTGAGTATCATATGTTAGTTGACCTCCCCCCACACGGATAATACAATCAAGACTTGGCTTATTACAATTTTGGGTCCTTAGCGAATTTAATAAGGTTGATGTTCTTGGCTTTTTTACAAAAACTCAGCTTTTTCAAGTATTTTCGTAATATTTTAAAGCTAAGGGCTGACTTTGCTCACACTTCGCCAGTAATTCAAAAGCTGAAGTGAACCGAAACGAACCGAACTATTATTCGGTTTTTGGATCGGTTCAACGTTTTTGAAAACACAGGGGTTCGGTTTACGGTTAGGTTATCGAGCGCAAAAAGCGGTTCGGTTCAGAACCGGTTTGCATGTGTAAGAGCTTACGCCACATGTTCGCAATTGGATTCATGTCTGGAGAACGTGCTGGCTTGTAAATTTTTTTCATTCTATTCAAAGTAGTCCATCCCGATTGCGTTACACTTGTTACAATTTGAAAAACATGGTGCAAAGTCCTTTTCCGGTATAGTCTTAAATTTCTTGATCGTTTCGGTTTAAATTTCTTATATCTCTTTAGCTAATTGAAAAATTGTTCCAAAGAAATCGTTGACAAAATTTCGATTAGGTGAATGTGTCGTATACGTAATATTTGTGGAAATTTTAAAGTCTTTTGGCAGCGGGTAAAACATGAACTAAGGTTGTTTGATTGAGTTATCAGCGTCCACCCTAGTATACATAGAATGAACAAATCGATTGGGGTATTCACTTTGTTGAGCACTTGAGCAGTGTTGCCTGACTAGTATTGTGAGCAGCCCTCTGTGCACGATATTTGTGCACAACTACGTTTGAGATATGATTCGGCAGTAATCCATGGTTCATTCAAAGTTGGCGCTTTTTCCATACAATTTATATGAATGTTTGATCACACATTTGAATTTAGCTGGTATAACACTTATAGCACTAAGGTACAAGTGTCCGACTTTTCAAAGTCAGGGTCTGGGTCGAGCAAGTTGTTCACAATTTGTTCAGAGTAAATTGTTGTTGGAAATGTTTACACTTTTCCCCAAGTGCTCAAGTGCTCAACAAAGTGAACACCCTAATTATTTCACGCGCAAGCCGATACGTTTTTTGTATGCTTACCGCAATTTATTTATTACACAGAGCGCACATGCTCCTTTTGCAATTTGTATGTTGACTTTAATTATGTTCTGAAGAAGAAGAGGCTTTAAAGACGTGCAATTGAAAAATAAGCAATCTCACTGACTATAATGAAAGCTTGTTGATTTGCTATGGATGAACATTTTCCTTAGCAGTGAGAGTTTGAATTGATGAATTGTCAGGATTAGTATAAATGAATTTTTCTGACTTTCTCAGCCTTAATAAAATATTTGAAATATTTTATTTGTCTCAAAATGACGGAAAAACCGAAATAGGACAGGTCTATATGTTTTCGTTATGGTTACGCAAAATTAAATAAATTTGGATTTCCGTTGCGGGTACTTAAAAAAATTTATTTCGGTCCGGGTTTTGGTTGGGTATGCTCTTTATAATTAAAATTTCATGGTAAGATATATTAATTCATAAATTTTTGCGAATCTCTCATTTAAGGCAGACTGAATTTCGATTTAAGATAATTAACGAGAGCGTAAGTTAAAGTCGGCTCTAACCGACTTCGATATACCCGTTACTCATGAAAAAACATGTTCAACAGTGTTCCTGCGTTCCTTAGGGTGACCATCCGAAAAGTATGCAACATTTTTTTATGGTGGAGGGGTGGTAGCGGGGGGGCTTGTATCACTTTTTTGCTCATAACTTGAGAACCGTTCATCCGATCTTGATCGTTTTTTCGGCAAATCGATTCATTTTGCTAATTACTAACTATCTTTAGAAGGTACGAATCGTCTATCTTCAAAACTGTAGGAGATATAACGTTTTTCTTAAATTTCGGGGGCGGGAGGGGGCGTGGCCAAAATTTGAAATAAACTTGATCTGCGTGCAGATAAAAGAAGCATTTGTCCCATACATGTCAAACCTCTATCTCTTACCATCTCTGAGATCTAGGTGTTCATACAGACGGACGGACTGACGGACATGGCTATATCGACTCGGCTGTTGATGCTGATCAAGAATATATATACTTTATATGGTCGGAGATGATTCCTTCTGCCTGTTACATACATTTGCACGACTTTAGTATACCCTTTTTAATCTACGAGTAACGGGTATAAAAAATAGAAATAAAATAATCCTCATTTAGCGAATTCTTTGACAAAGCCATCGTGAGCTTTTTTCCGTAATATAAATATGGGCAACCTTTTTCTGTATATTAAAGCATTGGTTTTGAGCCTAGATTCTTTTCGTATGCTAAACACGAATTTGTTTACAGAAATGGTCCCTCATTTAATTTTGACTATTTTTAGATTCGATTATTGGGAAGGCTATACTTTTATTTTGATATTTTGAAATACTCTCTAACTTTAAACTTATTGAACAAATTGCAATAGAGTCCTTTGGAATTTTAAATGTTTGCTGGGTAAAAGGACAATGCCGTTTTCACATACATATGTGTGTGTGTGTGTGATTGTCACAGTTTCAATTGACAATCTGAGCCAGTTGGAAGCGCACCCGTGAGTGCCATAAGCATGCGTCCAAAGATAATTGTTACGTCATTAAGTGACTCCCATAAAAAGGACAGCAAAATGATAAATGTCACAGGCAAGGGTAAACTAAACAAATAAATATAAAAAGACACAACAAATGGACAATCAAATACATTTTTGCAGCGAAAACACATGCGGCAGCAAAGCGTAAACAAAGCCAAGCGAATGGCAGAAATGACAGAAGAAAGTAAAAACAAAGCGAGATTATTTGTTGTTGTTGTTTTTAAGGCAAACACAAAAAGGGCGACGGCAGCGGCCGCACTCTCGGAGTGTCTATCTGTGTATGTGTGGTTATGTTGGTCTGAATCGTTGGTGTAAGCTGAATATAAGCGCAGGCGCTCTCTCTCTCTCTCTCTCTCTCTCTTTCTCATAGAGGCAAAGGATCTCTCAGTGAAAATGGATGCTAACGAATTGGCAATGTCAATGTAACTTTTATCCAGCTGCCGCTTCAGTGGTTTCTTTTACTGCAGCAGCAGCACGAGTCTCCCTGTGTGTGTGTGTGTGTGCGTGCGAGTGTTTATGCTCTGATTTAAACGCTACTGATAAGGCGGCATTATAATTCGATCTGCTTTAGTCACATTGTCTCCTGTGTGTGTGTGCGAGTAGTTGAGGATGTGTTTGCCTTTGGGCGCATAAGTTTACAATTGACTTTTAACGATGCGACACACACACACACACATGTGCGAATTTATGTTTTATCATTTATTGTGTGTCTTTGTGGAAAACGTGCGCTTGTCAGACATATATTCCTGCCACGCCCCTACGCCGCCTTTACTATGAGGCTGTCTGTCTGTGTGTGTGTGTGTGAGCGCCATTTTGTGATAATATGCTGCTGCGCCTTTTGTTTTCGCAGCAATAAAAATTGGTTGTAATTTAGTCGCCTCCTTATCTGTCCATGTCTCCGTTTGTCTGTTTGTAAGTAGGTATGTTGTGTTGTGATTGATACGAGCTTGGGCGAGTTCTTTGTTTGCCTTTCGGTTCGTTTTCATCCCTCGATTTCCAATTAACTTTCGTTGATGCGTGTTTCATTTTAATGCCATTTGTGTCCTGGCTCAACTATTTGTATTGCATACTTTGCGGCTGGTCGCAATTTGCATACGTGGCCAATTATGAACATGAATACAGATGTACGTATACGTGAGTTGCATAATTTATGAGCAGTCACACACGCGAGAGCAACTCATATTTAATGGATTAGACAACAGTGACCAGACAAGTGCATTGCCTGCAATTGGAAAGAGACTCCATTTCGCTAAAAGCAAAAGGGAGAGCTTAAAAAAAGAAGGAAATTTAACATTAAATAGGAATAAAAATTTACTGAATGTATCGAATCCTTACATATGGAATCGTTCAACTGCTTAGCTCAGAGTCCAAATAGCTGGGTTGGAGCAATGGAAAAAAATTTAAAGTATTAATATGTATAAATTATGATTATAATTAGATTTAACTAACTTTGCCAATGACTTTAAGTGCTCTAATGAAAACTCTGTATTAATATGTCCATTAGAGTGTATCTAAGACGTGGCACCATTGCGCGCTCAATTGATGATGCATCGAGCTTACGTTTCCTGCCCTGTGTTCGACTAACCACTCGAGGGACTCCTTGAGGTCGTGAGACGGGACGGGTAGATACAAATTTTTATGTTTTTCAGAAAGAAAGAATATTCAGAGAGCTCAACAAGCAACCAACAAAAAATATGCGATCTCTTTAAATCAGAGTTTAAAACCGTAACCGAAACCGTAACCGCTAAAAACAATTTAAAATTTGAAACCGAAACCGTAAACGAAAATAACTTTTATAACCGTAACCGTATAACCTTTACTTACTTAACAGGTTTACAGTACCATAACCGAATCAAATATATCTGTTTTTTCGGGTTTTTCTCCGCTAGTAAAAATTTCGATTAGATACCCCCTATCTGATACTTTTGGTGTATAATTACCGTAAAAAAAAAACAAAGGTAAATAAGTCGAGTTCTAACGGGCGCGAATAGCGTCCAAAGTTTTTGTATACAACTCAACCGCATTGTTGCCTGTTAGCATATATTTGTTCATTTTTAAATAGTCGGCGTTGATTTTACACGATGCTTTTGTGAATGAAGTAGTTTCTTATCTTTTAGTTAAAATAGACGACATAAAGGTGGTAATCCCGTATAAGAAATTTGAGCCTTTAAATGAGATTATAAATGGGACCGTTTTTGCCTGCATTGTATTTTATACCTACTTAAAGCCGTAAGCGAAACCCGAAATAATTCTGCTAATTACCGTAACCAGTACCGTAACCGATATTGCACTATCGTGGTATAACCATTACCAGAAAAAAGCGATCGGCCAAGACAGTAACCGTAACCCAAACCGTTATTCGTTCGGGGTTTAATCTTTGCTTTAATTACTAAATTAACAGACCCACTCCGCACCGCACAGATAAAAAAATGATATGATCTATGTTATATTTTTCATATCAATAAAAAGTCGATGAATTGATCGAAAATATCAAAATGATCTTTCGACCATATCAAAATGATAGTTTTCAGATCAAATTGATATTAAACAATTTCATTATTACACAAAGAAAAAATAGAGGCAAGCTAACTTCGGCTCGACCGAAGTTTATATACCCTTGGAGCTTGATATGTGCCTGACAGTTTGTATGGCAGCTATACTATATAGTGGTCCGATTTCGAAAAATTTTGGTGAAATGATGTAAAATCATTAAAAACTTATAAATACGGGCGTTGGGAGCTATAACATTGAAAACAAAAAAGTTTTTCTCACTAAGACTTTTTTTCAGACCTAACTTTTGTATGGCAGCTATACTATATAGTTGTCCGATTTCGACATGGCTTGGTGAAATTATGTGAAATCACTAAAAACTTATAAATACGAGCGTTGGGAGCGATAACATTGAAAACAAAAAAGTTTTTCTCACTAAAACTATTTTTTCAACCGATCGTTCCTATGGGAGCTATATGCTATAGTCATCCGATCCGGCCGGTTCCGACAAATGTGCAGCGTATTTATACCAAAAGACTTCGTGCAAAGTTTGGTTACGATAGCTTTAAAACTGACGGAGGAGATAGCATAGAAACAGACGGACGGACAGACGGACAGACGGACATGGCTATATCAACTCAGCTCGGCATGCTGATCAAGAATATATATACTTTATGTGGTCGGAGATGCTTCCTTCTATGCGTTACAAACATCCGGACAATTTTAATATACCCTCTCCAAGGGTATAAAAATTAATTACAAATGACTTATAGTAAATATAATGCTGCTCTAAGCTCTTCTTGTCTTTAGCATAGCACTATATTTTATTGTCTTAGAGAATTTTTGTGAAACATCTTTAATTTCAGTAGGAAAGATTTTAGTAGAGGTGAAATTTGTATTAAGCGTCACGTGACGCTGCAGCGCTGTGCTGACATTATGTATATTGTGTATTGTTGTTTTAGCGAAGTGTCCTTAGGGGAGAGGAGTGAAAGATGGTGGAAAGAGGGGGTAAAGAGGAGGGAAAGTTGGGGAACGTTCCACTGAAAGTTGAGGCAAAGTAGGGCTAACTCAACATTGACAAGATTGACTGAACAGTGACTTGAAAGTGACCAAACAGCGCAGCGACTTGACTAATCACTGAATTAAAGGTGACTAAACAGTGTCTTGGCAGTGACTTGACAATGACTTACTAGTGACTTGAAAGTAACTAAACAGTGACTTAACAGTGACTGGACAGCAACTTCGAACTGACTTGACAGTGATTAAAGAGTGTTTTGACAGTGACTTAAAAAGGACTGGACAATGACTAGACAGTGCATAAGCTGTGAATTGACTGTGCCCTACCAGTGACTAAACAATAACTAGGATCTTGACAGTGACATAGCAGAGACTTGACAGTGACTAAACAGTGAATTGACAGAATTACGGAACGAAGAAAGAACACATCAGCCAGTGATCTTATTGTAGGAATTTCTACTTCCTGTTTTCTACTTTAGAAAAATTTTCATTGCTGCCCTGCAATGCGAGCCCTTTGGTTTTGAAATTAAGCCCTTAAACTTAGCATCAGGTTTCACATCAAAGCCTTGTGAGTGTTCGATCCCCCCTTGACTGGGTATCGAACTCGGGAACAATTGCAAGTCACAAATTCGCATGGAAACTTACCGCACTGCGCTATCAGACATCCGGTTGGACACACAGCCGAGAGCTTACTTTTCTGATATCATTTGACAAATTTATATTATTTACGGTTATATTGAAACTTTATAATTTGGAAACGATTCAAAAAAAATTATATTTGACATCTTGGCCAAAATAATTAAAGACCTTAAAAACTCTATATTTGATCGAATTTTCATAGGGAAACTATCAAATTAAACTACATACATTTACTAATAACCCAATTAGATATATTCGGTTTCACGGGAGTGCTAGCGCAATTTTTCTCATTTTGACATTAAATTTGCTTATTTTTTAAATCAAATAATATTCATTTCAAAGAACTATTCATTCATAAGATATTAAAACTATTTGGGCTTAGTTATTGTATTAGTTTCTCGCTCAACGTTGTCTTTATATAGCTGCTCCCCAAAACGACTTCTGTTTTTGTCACGTTTGCTTCCAATTTTGTCATTATTTTGGAATCCGAATTTCACTTGATATACACTTTAACACTAATTGAAGTGCTTGCTAAGAGCTATTTTATACAGTAAAAAACGAAATAAAAATTCGATTTATTTTGACTTGTTTTCATTTTCAATGCGTACGACGGTTACGGTTCGACAGAATGGAAATGCCAACACATATCAAATTCATTTGGATCTTTTCTTATATCGGTGCCTTTTCTTTTGCATATAAAATTTTTGTATATCCTATCTTATAGTCGAGTACACAGAAAAATAAGTCCAGATATCCGGATAAAAACGAATTCCAAACGATGGACTGTGGCCCAAAAATCTAATTTGTAGCCCAAACTTAGGCATTTGTACACCAGTCTAGGAAGTTGAATTTTTTATATATGAATAATATATAATATTTTTTATATTTTTAAATATAAATAAAATATTTGAAATATCGCGTTTTTTTTGCATCATTTGATCTACAACTCATATTTACCCGTCTATTTCAATAACTTAATGATAATTTAATCTCAAATTTTTAAATTTTTAGGAACGTTTCATACACACCTTGTATTTATCCGAATATTTATTTGTCTTCGTGACAATCTAAACTTATTTTAAAATATCACATATTTCATGATTTTTTGTTCGATTGGCAAGTTATCAAAATTAGACTTTTTCTAGTATATTGAAGGGGTTGGTGGTGATTCAGGATGACTTTAGTGTGTTAAACACGAATCTGTTTTCAAAAACCGTCTATCACGTCGACGATTTTAGTAAGTTAAGCTCTCTATTTAGACGCGTTTTGTGAGGAACCTGCACTTTTGTTAGACTCCTCTTGATATTATCGGAAACTGCTACTTCTTAATTTTAAAATAAACTATCCCAAAATATTGTACGATTTTTTCGCGATGTACCATTTTTATACCCGTTACTCGTAGAGTAAAAAGGGTATACTAAAGTCGTGCAAATGTATGTAACAGGCAGAAGGAATCATTTCCGACCATATAAAGTATATATATTCTTGATCAGCATCAACAGCCGAGTCGATATAGACATGTCCGTCTGTCCGTCCGTCCGTCTGTCTGTATGAACACCTAGATCTCAGAGATGGTAAGAGATAGAGATTTGACATGTATGGGACAAATGCTTCTTTTATCTGCACGCAGATTAAGATTGTTTCAAATTTTGGCCACGCCCCCTCCCGCCACCCCAATTTGTAAAAAACGGTTTATCTCCTACGGGTTTGAAGATAGACGATTCGTACCTTCTAGTGATAGTTAGGAATTAGCCAAATGAATCGATTTGCCTAAGAAACGATAATGATCGGATGAGCGGTTCTCAAATTATGAGCAAAAAAGTGAAGTGAAGAAAAAGTAATTTACGCAAATATCAAAGATACGTATTTACACCGCTCAACAAAATGAAAGTCGACTTTACCCCATTTTAAAGGGTGTGAACGCGTGATGAGCGGGTCAATTTACTTTAGAACAATTGTTTTGGGCTTTTGGGACAAATGATGTCGAGCAGGGCTAAAGTATCTGGAATTTAAATATATATATTCGTGTTCTTCACACGAGCATCATACAGCACCACCACAAACCCTTCAATATACTGGATTTTGTTGCCTAGAGAAGACAAGCAAAGACTGCTGATAATTAAATCGTGATTATTCATGAAACAGCTATCTACGGGGTACCACAGAAACCTTTTAAAACCAAATTCCAACCGAACTCCAATCCTTAGGTGCTACATAAATTTATAATATTAATAGTTTCAAACCTCCCGTGTTTTGTTAGAAGATTTAGCACAGCTACTACCTTAGTATCGCCATCTACTATACAGACAGCGCATTAAACCTGCAACTTTTTAAATTTAGCAAATTATTTATGGAGAATATGACTTAAATTTGAATATTATTTAAAAATGCGTCATAAAACATATGGCACAATCAAATATCAAATTGACCAATAACTTATAAAAGGGAAATTTTTTGGCGAGAGATTCAGCACTGATTCTAGAGATGGAACTTCAAATGAACTTCAACATTTGGTGTTCTAACTACATTTTCTAAAAAGAAAATTAAATCTCTCGAAGTTCTGCGGCATCGACAAATTTTATAGTTGACCAATTTAAGTTAGAAGCCACTCAAAATGGAATAAAAGCCATAAATTGTGTGAAGTGCTGCCCATTGCCGATGTGGCCGGTGCTACCCATCATAATTGTTTGTTTTCCTTGTAACTCGACTATCGGTTCTCCGATCTTTGCTAGTTTTGTGGCAATTCAATACATATGATATAAGGAGCCATGAAAAAACATGTCAGACATTGAAATTCGCATTCGTCGTTAAACTCTTTGTTCCTTTGGTGATAAGGGTTGTTTTTTCTGTTGCTCTGTTGTGTCATCGCTATTTTATTATTTAGTTTGAAAACTCGTGAAAATTTAGGGACACAATATGATGGCGTTCGGAACCATCGGGCCAATAGTCCTTCTTCTTGAGTCTTGTAGTTGAAAATAAGTTTCTGAACAAATACCAAGCTTAAATTGTTTTTGATTGATTTAATTCATTTGGAGATTTAGAACCATGCTAAATGATTGTGTTTCTCCTCAGTGTACAATTTAACTTTTGTCCCGCCTCATTCCACATTCAACTCTGGCATTACACTCTTTTCTCACATTTTCTCTCTGTCTCTTTTATTGCAGCCAACCATCTCAACATTGAAACAAAAGACTTTTTTTTCGTACAACTGAAGCAATTAACTGAAAATGTAGCACTGGCACGGAACATGGCCCAACTGGAACAGCAAATGCCATGCGATGCAACTAGCATAAATGTGAGTATGGTCGTTCACGGATCGATGGTGCGGAGTGGGCGTCGCGGTATGGCTAATTGCCTTGGCGGCGCGAGATAGCGGGGTCCAGGCGTTGCTCTTGGAAACTGCAATTGGATTTCATTTGCTTTCAATTTGCCGCCGACTTGCCAGTTCTCGACAAACATTATTAAAAATCAACGAGCATGGAAGTTGCTCCTTGGCATGTTCTTTGTGTTTGCTCTTTGCATTGGTTTGCTTTCCGTTCACCACCCCGAGGCGACTCTACCATGAGGCTGGCCTTCTCATCTCGCATTTCCCATCTTTGGCTTTGTTCGCTAAACTAATAACTGATATGAAATGCAGCACATGCTTGGCAAGCAGCCTGAGTGGGTGGATGTGTGGCATAGTCTAGTCTGCCTAGAGCACAAATCTATTGAATTGGCAGCCTATCAATTGTTGTGTAGACGAGGAACCTAAGTTATTCCATGATCCAAATAAGGATAAGGATATTTGAAGCAGGCAAAATGTTAAAGGGATAGAGAAATAATTATTGGATCTAACTTCATTAAATAAATAAATAACATAATATATAAATTCTATCCCTTTCCGTCTCTACAAACTTGAACTGAAATTACACACAGTTGCTTCAGACACAGATGCCTATATCTGATAGTTGACATAGGAACGATCGGTCATAAAATGAATTTTGCTTCTCACAAAAAAATGATGAAAAATCTTAATTTATAAATAATAATTTATTTATTAATTTTTATAAAATTAAGAGGACAGCACAGCAAAAATAGACTATTCGTAGGAATAGCTGCAACCGTGATGCGCAGAACATGCTTTTATTTCGAAGTGTACAGCGCAGAATAGTATAAATGTGCCGTAATCAGTGTTGGGCATTAATCAATTAAATTGGAGGAGAAGAACGAATCATATCCGACCATATATTCTTGATCAGCATCAACAGCCGAGTCGATATAGACATGTCCGTCCGTCCGTCCGTCCATCCATCTGTCTGTATGAACACCTAGATCTCAGAGATGGTAAGAGATAGAGTTTTGACATGTATGGGACAAATACTTCTTTTGTCTGCACGCAGATCAAGTTTGTTTCAAATTTACGCCACGCCCCCTCCCGCCACCCCAATTTGTAAAAAACGTTATATCTCCTACAGTTTTAAAGATAGATGATTCGTACCTTCTGGAGATAGTTAGTAAATAACAAAATAAATCGATTTGCCGAAAAAATGATAAAGATCGCATGAACGGTTCTTAAGTTATGAGCAAAAATGTGAAAAATAGCCGAGTTAAAGAAGTGTTGCATACTTTTCAGATGTTCACCCTAAGGAACGCAGAAACATTTATTAACATGTTTTTTCATGAGTAACGGGTATATAATTACATGTTCGGTCGAGCCGAAGTTAGCTTGCCTCTATTTTTTTAAATAAATCGAGTTCTGGTGCACAAACTTAAAGAAAGTGTTGAATGATAGGTTGCTTGACAAAAGTTAGGTAATAAGAAGGGAGACACTTGACATAAACAAAAAGTTCAATTTCTTTTTTTTGTTGCCAATATTCGCGTGGCTCACAACGCCCAGCAGCTCAGAACCTTAGAGTTCGAAACCGTAGAATAATGTTGGAGTCAGACACGTTTGGGCCACAAGCATTCTGAGATTTTCAGCACAAGCTGAGCCTAGGAGAACTATATAGCTTTACAGTTTACCATTTAGGACAATGCACACTGGACGGAAAGCCCGATTTTTTGGCATAAAGTCTAGTCCTAAAGGTAGAGAGTTGAAACTTCGTACATTTCTTAGTAATAGTGTGTGTAGAAACTGTTTAAAATTTGAAACAGATTGGACCACGCCCACTTTTGCCGCCCCTAAAAGAAAAAGTTGTGAAATAGTCATTTTTTGATTTAAAGCTCTTTGATTTCATTTTTAATGAACAAGTTTTGTTTTTTCGAAAGAATGTGGTCATTTGTTTCCTTAACAAACTCGACTTTCAGGGGTATACAAAATCGGACCGATTGAGGTGAGCTCTTTATCCAAATATTTTCCCCAAAGTTTCCCATCAACTTAAGGGGTATAAGGCTTGTCACAAATAGAGCATGGTCATTGCATATGGATTCCTCATTTGAAAATCGTTGTTTGTATAAGCTTTGTCCTGTTGATCCATCAAATCCTTAACTAGCCACTAGTTTAACGCTTGTGATATTTTTATTCCGCTTGCTCACATCTTCTCGCATATTAAAAATACGGGTTTGGTTTAATAAATTTTGCAAAGAAACGTCAGCTTTGGTTTCTGTCACTGATATATCTTTGGGCCTGCATTCTAATTTGCCATGCTGTACCTTCTCATAAGAAGGATAAATATCACAAAAGTGTTTTTTTCCCATCTTTCGTATACTATTATACTGCTTTTTAGAAAAAGAATTCTCCAGTAAAAATGCTAGAACTTCATATGGTGTAAGCGGAACTGGATCAGATGAAAATATTTTTCTTTTTATATAGCTGGGACTTTCTTCGTCTTGCATACATTTCCTGAGCACTATTGACGTATCCTTATCGTTGGATTTCTTTGCTGAAACAGCTGCTGCGTGTAGCAGAAGAGGTGCGGGATTATGTATTGCCAAATCGGCGGCCAATTTTCTCTTGAATCTTGAGCCTGCATCTGAATACCCTAGATGGGGACGTCTCATTTTACTTTAGACATTCTTAGCATGTCTTTTAGGACCCAGTTCAATTGACGATTCCAACGAAAGCCACTGTGGGTGCTTCATTTTAAAATTAGAAACATTTCGTCCACATTTTGGCAAATATTTTTGCACGTAATTATGAAAACTTTTGGCTTTTTTATTGATTGATTTTTGATTTGATTGGCTCTCGTGTTTAGGTCATTATCATCCAATCTGACTTGACCGCAAATCCACTCAGATATTGCCCCTTTTGTCCTCTTGTTGCTCCATGCTTCGAGCAACTGAAAATTGCTGAAGACAAAAGTAGCTGCAATACATTCAATGTTTCGGAAAACGCGCAAATTTGCGCAATGATAATTATTATTCTCTTAAAGTGTATATTTTCATGCAAAAAGAGACATTTTTACTTTTTGGCACAGATTGGCAGGGAACTAGTTCTACTCCACAATTCACGAACACTGGGTTACACTTTTCAACATAAATCAGTTTAACAACACAAGACACATGAGCAACAAATAACACATATTAAACAATTTTTACTTGGGATTAATATTAAACATACCCTGCTCTTCATTATCCATTTTAAATATAATTTAAAGATAATTACTGTTCAAAATTACACAGCATGAAACTTTTACAAACTTTTGCTCGTGGCAAATGTAAACAAAGCGCTAATATAATGTTTGACTTTGACGCCCTGGTACAACACCAGGGTCGCAACTCCACTTGTTTTATTTATCGATTAAGTGTGTTTGGAATATCTATTTTCAATATATAAAATAAAAATCACAAAAGCTTTTCAATGACTTTTTGGACTTTATGCCAAAAAATAGGGCTTTCCGTCCAGTGTGCAATGCCTAGATTATAAGCTTTATTAACGTATTAAATACTTAAACTGTCTAAAATCTACAAATTTATCTTATAAACTACTAGGCATTTGGACTTTGAGACATTTAGTCATTTAGCCAGTCAGATATAACAGATAGGTTGTTACATAAAGGAACACACTCATAAATATCGTTTAACGGTCGGCTTACACATAGTAGCACGACATCAGCTTATGGACTGCATAATTGGTCAGATTATCAGGAAGATCATTGATATAAACAGAGAACCAAAAACGGACCAAGGACAGAGCCTTGGGGGACATCACGTATAGTTGAGATCATTTCGGATCAGAAGGCTGTTGCTATCAAAGAATGTGCTCAAACGCTTTAGAATAAGTTGGTTTAAAATCATTATTTGTTTTGGGAAGTACTTTGCCAATTTGTCAAATATATGGGTAGACTGACATGGTAAGTAATGCAAAATTGGCTATACAGACTCAAAGGGCCAAGCCAAGCATCTCTCGTAGTGGGATTCAAATTATCAAGTGTTTAAGTATGTAAAAGGAAACATTTCCGACCCAATAAAGAATATATATTCTTGATCACGTGCGCATGTGAGTGTGTCTCAATTGTACAGGGCGTTTCGGAGTTGGGCCACTCCACTGGAGCGCTCTTACTTGTTTGATTTATCTTTCCGACAGATGCCCTATATCAACTCGGCTTTTGATGCTTCAAACCGAAACTTTAGTTTGTGGAAAATCTTGTCGAAAATTTGTGAAAGCGTTGCAATACCCTCGATACAGATAAGTTTTGGTCTTGTTTGACTTTGGCAGCATTTATTATTTAAGAGGATAGGTCAAGCTTTAAGTGGGAATTAATGAAATGTTAGCACCAAAGCGACGTTTGCTTAAAAAATAACCCAAAATCACCTATAATGCTTTTTATGCATAAAGATCTGATGACGACTTTTACATAGACCAAATTATGTCGATGAAAAATTCAGAGTGTCTTACGTTTTCCGCACTGTAGAAATTCAATTATATTGTTAAGGGATTAGTTTTAATCGAGAATAATCGGCCACTTCACCTTTTGAATAGAAAAGACAAAAAACTAGTTTGCAAAAGTTCCCTTCTTGAACTTTCCCTGAAAACAAAGAAATTCCAATTTCCTACAACAAAAGTTTATCATTTTCCTCTTGAATCACTTGACTTTACGGTTCGTTTCTGCCACAAGAAAATGCAGCTATTTGGGAACCTGCTTTTGCATTATACCTCTTCTCCTCGGGTCGTCTGGCGGTGCCATCTCTTATCACTTTAGATTGTTAAGCTGAAATTTGATTTGATTTTTAATATCACTAAGCCATGTCCTGCCTTGGTCCTGTCCCTGAGTGCTGCTATTTGGTGTTGCCTGGGAGAAATACTTTTACAACTTTTATGTGAATCCTTCACCTGCTTTGTTGTAGCTGCCATTGGCCGTCGTGGCCGTGTAACATTACCGAGGACAACGGCAAAATGGAAATGACAGCAGCAGCAACAACATTTTTCATAGTTAAGCCCGAGCGGGCACAAGATTGTTAGCATAGCAGCGCCAGGACCCAACCGAATCCAGGACAATTCGGAACACTGCAGTAGCGCTCGAAACAGAGGCACAAAGGCAAACACAAAATGCACAACATTCTTTTGGGGGAAGCAGAACTAAGAAAGCGCACACCACCCGCCGGACAGCTGTTGCGGTGACCCGAGCTCCTGTGGCTTTTTTTGGTTCCTGGTGCATATGAAATCCGGCCAATGATGCATTTAATCGAAACGGGTGTAAGACTAAGCAACAACACAGCGTGTGGGAGGCAGTAGGCGGACTCCTGGTGTGTGGGCAAAGCATGACTCAAAAGCAACAGCCACGAGCTGGATGTGAGTATGCGAATGTGACCTTATTTGCATGGGACACACGCCCCCAACGTGCCATGGATACCTGAGTTGGAGCGTAATGCCGATAGCTGCAGTCGAAGTTTGTACACTTGGAGAAATTAGGGAAAATATGGTTAATCAATTACTAGGTAAATTTGGCTCTAGGCTGTGAACATAAGAAATATCAATAGCAACAATCGAGCGAACACGGTAAATTTTCGGACAAAGGCTGATTTTCTTACAAAAAACAAAAATATTAGCTCTTAATATTGAACTATTTAAGCCACTTTAGAACTAACTTCGTAGTCAGCTTCGAACTGTTCAACTATGTTACTTCATATTTCCAAACAGCAAATCATGTGTTAAACCTTAACTCAGTAAATTTTGAATGTTCAGAACCATTTTCTATGAACTCGTTCAGAACTCGTGGTTAACTGCAATAATATCTAGCTCCAATTTACATAGCTGATTTTAAACCATTTTTGAAACAGTTGAAAATTAGTTTAAATGCCGTTTTTGAACTAGAAATTATTTAATTTTCCTGAACCTGATTTGAGCCTAGTGTAGAAACTTTAAAATATATAAATGTAATTTGACTGCTTTGACACCAAATCTTTTGTTCATAGTATTTATAAGTAACTTGAGATAAGGCTAAAAAATACTTTGGAACCGATTTCGATACGGGAAATGGTAAAAGAATATAATAACTCCAAACTACACATCAGAGAACCACTTTTAACCAATTAAAAGACTTGAGACTTAGCCTGTGGCACTTTTCTAGTCGACGGTTCTGGTTCAATATGGAATGGGCGCTCTGATCCGTTCCTATACCGACCCTAAATTATTTTATTTTAGTTTCGTTCCGTCTCTTTTCTAAAGATAATTTTGAACTTAATTTCGTCCAGCCAGATCCCGACTCAAATATAGTGAAGGCCGTTTCGCGGTCTTCTTTTCTAATATACAGCGGTGTCACAGAAATCTCTTCCAACCAAATTTCAACCCAAAACCAATTCTCGGTGTCACAGGAATCTCTTTCGGTTGGTTTTAAATCTCTCGCGTTTTGTTGGGAGATTTGGCGAAATTCACCACAAAAACAATTTTGATATGTAAAATTGGTATTAGAAATGTAAACAACGTTATTTTTCTACATAGGTTGCATCAAATGAATTAAATATTTCAAAACCAACCGAACGGTGACAAATCAACTCGCTCTCAACGTCAGCGGGCGCTCTCTACACATGGTGGCTCTCTCTGAGTACCAACAAGCGCTAAGGGTTGCCTCGGTTCATTTAATGATTGGCGCAAAAATATTTTTAAATTTTGCATTTTATTTTTGAGGAATATGTCTTAAATTTGAATTGTAATTTAAAAATGCAGCGTAAAACATGTAACACAATCAAAAAATTCCATTTAAACATCAAATTAACTCAAAACTAGAAGAATGGAAATTTTTTTGCAAGAAATGACAACCCTGTTTATAGATTTGAGAGAAAAATACCACACAAACCTTCCAACTCGACTTTCAAATAAGAAAATGAAATCTCTTGAAGTTCTGGGACACCGACGGATTTTTCGAGCGATTTGCAAACCAACCAAGGCCAAAATCTCTAGAGATTTCTGTGACGCCCCCGATAATAGCCCTTTAGGCAAGCCGCGCATTCGTTGTCGTCTTACGCAAAGGATAAGAGGGCGCGTATACAAGCCATAAGGCTACAAAGAGTAACAAAAAGTTTATATGCGTTTTCTGCTCTCTTTTTTTCCAAGAGAAAGATTTATTGTTGGCGCGTGCGGACCTGCAACAACAACCTCTTATGTAATTATATTATTTTCACTCTCTCTTATATCTCTCGCAAATTCGCAGGCAACATTAATGATGCTTTTGCGTCTTTATTGTGGAATTATTGAGGTGTTGGGCAGGGGCCAGGAAAACTCTTGCTCCTTTTGGCGTTGCGTGTGTGGTTTTAGCCACGCGAGAGCGCGGTCATTTAGCACTTCTTTGTTGTTGTAAAAGAGAGCAGCTTAAGCTCGTGTAATGTCGGTGTGTCGAAGTCGCTGTCCCTTCGGCATGCGTTCGGCTCGTGTAAGTGTGAGTAGCTATAGGACTTCGACCTCTGCGGGCAGCGCGTGGCTACCACTGTTCCACTGGCCCTCAGCGGATTCTGACGGCTACATCTTGTTAATTCCACCAAGTGCGTCGTGAGCTTAAGTCTGCGATTGACCTCGCTCGCTGTGGCACCCTCTTTTTATAACCGTTATTCGTAGAGTAAAAAGGGTATACTAAAGTCGTGCAAATGTAATGTAATGTAATACAAACAGGCAGAAGGAATCATTTCCGACCATATAAAGTATATATATTCTTGATCAGCATCAACAGCCGAGTCGATATAGACATGTCCGTCTGTCCGTCCGTCCGTCTGTATGAACACCTATATCTCAGAGATGGTAAGAGATAGAGGTTTGACATGTATGAGACAAATGCTTCTTATACTTGCAGGCATATCAAGTTTATTTCAAATTTTGGCCCCCCCTCCTCCCGCCCCCGCAATTCGGAAAAAACGTTTTATCTCCTACAGGGGGGGGTCTTCTGCCCTATAGCCCCCCCCTGGATCCGCTACTGCATGAGCATAGTACAGGTCCTTGTGGAACACCTGTAGTGATGCTGTAATGTTTTTCGCCCCCTATATGCGCCATCTTATAATGTCATGTTGGCGATGGCCGGTTGCTAACCTTAAGTTAAAAAGTTTAACGGTTGGTTTGGACCTAGCGGCTCTAAAGACTGAGGCAGTTCTTATCAGCAGCAGAAAGGTGGTGGAGACAGCAGAAATACAAGTCAGCAGCAAAAAAAAATCAGATCAAGGACGGCTATCCGGTATCTTGGAGTTAGATTAAACACGCGGTTCAAATTACGTGATCAGCTCTAGTACAGGATCATGCTTAACACGAGATGCCCAAAACCGGGCGAAATCTGCTTCAAGCGAGTGTCCTAAAGTCCACAATCCTGTACGCTGTCATAGCCAAAATGGTACCGATAGAGATTTTGGCAATGAAAGGCCGGTGGACGCAGCCCCGATATAAAAGTGTTGATCGAACGGAAAGATGGTGCTGTAATTTACTGCATCACTCCAATGCTAAGCGGGCACGGGTGCTTCAGAGGCTATTTGCACAGGTTCGGGCATGATACCGCGCCAGAATGCACTTGGTGTGCAGAAGGCCCAGCTCACGTACTCTTTGGTGAACCTATAAGTGCCGAAAACTTAACGGCTGCAATGATCTGAAGGAGCGAGGTTTGAGACGTAGTCAACTGCTTTGCTGCCCGAGCTTCGCTGACTTAAGAGGCAACGAGCAAATGCGGTATAAGGAACGCTTCGCGCCCGTTCCGTAGCGGTGAAGTTCTGTTCTCTGTATCGTATAATGGAAATACAAAAAAATAACACATAAGCTAAACAGTGGTTACAGTTGCCTGTCCTCTAATTGTGTAGACTTCTCCAAATCTATAGGAAACTTATATATTTTTGGACAAGTGTACCTCTAAATGTCCTTCCTGCCTTGGCTATGTCTCAGCGTTACCGACTTTATAACGCATCGCACGTAAACTCGTAATAAATTTGAAATTATGTGCACATTTCGTGCCGCAGGCTGAAGGCCAAGCAATTTGCAACTTGCACTTTGATAATTTATGTTGCATACAACCAGGCGTCCAAAGGCATAAGCATATATCACGTTTGCCGTATCCGCCACCCACACGGCCGCACATTGTCACCCGCCCTGTCGTCCTGTATGGATGTATGTATGCATGTACATTTTTTCAATTTTCACATTCACGAAAGCGCATCACAAAGGACCTCACATGTCATGCAGATGGATTATGCCGGCTGTCAAGGACACATCATTCGGTGCTTCAGTTTCAATTGCTTATCTCCTGTCGCACGCTCTGTCAACTGACCAGCCGGCCTGTGCTGTGCCGGGGAGGTGCCAAATCGGCCGATTTTATTCAATTTCGATTCGTTCCGAATCATTGCCCATGCCAGTGACAGCGGCTAATGCGGCTCATTAAAGCAGCATTCATCATTGGACACATGTGGCAGTTTGGCACTTGCAACAGCAATTGTAACTGACATCTGCAATTGATTTGCATGGTTGTTTGAGTTTGATATTCAGCTGGCAATTTGATTTACAAATTGCAACCTCATGGGAGGAGCATTCGCAGTTTATGCATTTTTCTGGCAGCTGCTCCTGATTGAAAACAATAAAATTAAATTAAAAATTCGCATATTTTCAACGCTCTGGCACCGAAGTGGGTTTTGTATACAAAAAGACCCTGACTTCAAACAGTTTGGAGTTGAAAGCTTAAAGTTAATGAACAACAGAGGTTTATGAATTAGATAATATAGTAATTTTGGTTTTTCAATACTGTATTCCAAATCTCAATAACCAACCGAGTATGAGGTAGCAAAAAGTACGTCTTACTCATATAATATCAGAGGTTGTGGCTACTAGTTCTTTCTCGGATATATAGACCGGTTTTGTTCAGTGTTTTACACAGTTTTTAAATCAATGGTGAAGAAACAGAAGAGAATCTTAAATATATCTTCGCGTAGAGGAAATGGAATACTTACACAAATCGACAACAAGCGTAGCGGGGCTTCGCTCCATTTATTGACTTATTTCATCTTGGATTCATCTCTGTAGATATTGATGTCTAGAACCTGATCACATGTCGGTTTCCTGTTTGAAACGAGGAATGTTGTTGCCTTGGCTTTCAGATTAGTTCTCTGTATTATATAGTCAGAGGATCTGGCTGCTCCTATTCCTTGTGAACTCTTCTCGACGCCTTGGAGTGCTAGTTTGCTCGAGAGTAGACCTAAGCGCTTTATTGATGCATATCAGTGCCTGCCACTGGGCCTTCTTCATCAGCTTAAAGTATGTTTTATTTTCTGTGGCTTGACTCTTCAAGGAGCACTGGACGTACCACTGGGATCATTAACTTATCTTGCTGTCCTGGACTATACCCAGATTTTTGATATATGGCTTTGTTACCTTGTAGTTCTTGGTAAAGAGAATGAGGTCCTCCTACCGCCTATTCAAGAATAACTCTGAGCGTGGAAGCGGTGAAAAAAAACAAAAATTATTAAACTTAGGTATCAATTCATTATGTATTGTGCTCAATGGTTGTGGTGAGATCCCCAATTCAGGCTATTTCACTTAACCACTCACACAGCACAACCCATGTGCTTCACCTTTTACCAAGACTGACCAAGACGACAACGTTCTTTCCTTGGATCAATTATAATATGCGTAATCGGTGACACTATTGTACGTGAACGCAACACCTTGTAGATTTTTTATTTCCCAACGCTCATTTGCAGTTGTTGTTGCATTGTTCCGTTGATCAGAACGGACCCGTGCTGTGCGTAGACGATTATATTTATAGCAATGTGTATTGTCTTGGCTACTTTCACTGCTCCTCGAAGCCACAACTTGTGATGCATTTCGCCTTTTCCGGTCAAAATTTGAAATTTTGGTCTCGTCCTTTAACTTAAAAAGTGTGAAAAGAAAACTTATAACGAGATTATAATTAGTATAGATGTCATTCTCGTCTGACTCTCAAAAAAAAATTTTGCAACAAAATGGCGGCCATTAAAAAATTATAATTCGATTGGGGCCCTTTTTTGAAGATTAGTGTAAAAAAAATTGTGAAAGTTTTTTTTAAAAATTATTATTAAGAGTCAGACTAGAATGGTGACAATTTTGCGCCGATTTCACTTTGAATCATAAAAATCGGTTCAGTGTAACTGGAGATATCATGGCCGCCAGTTCGAAAAACGTGGTTTCGAGATATATGATCTTAAACTTTGAAGTAATTTATAAATAATTTGTTTTAGCGAAGACATTGTTAGACAAAAAATGCTATATCTTTTAAAGCTCATCCCAAAACTTTATTGCACACCCAACCAAAATCTTCAAGCTGAATTTGGCAAAATCAGTCAACACAAAAGAAAATATAGAATTAGATCTACACTTCGTCGCTGTGCATCCCTATGCAAGGAACTCAATATTATTCCTCCGCCAACTTGGAAATCACCTCAACAACCCCCATGGCTTCTAAGGTCTTCATCGCTCATCACCACACTGCAAAAAAACCCAAATAATTGCACTTCTGGCGAAGTCTATCACATGGCTTTTGCAGAAGAATCATCGACACTCCGCCTTCTTGATTGGAATTGGCTATTTACCGTTGGAACTAAGAACCAGAGCGAAACTGCATTCGCCTGTGTAGATACATCTGGTGCGACAATATCAGCCTGCTGTCTTCTGGGTTCCTAGTCACAAAGGAATAGCTGTAAACGAATCAGCCGACGAGGCCGCTCAACTTGCGTCTTAGTCGCCCCTTCATACCTTCATCCCCTGTATTGAAAAGGACCATCAAAGGCTAATCAAATCTAACCTTCAACAACAACATGCGCTCGACTGGAGCTCATTTCAGCACACATACCAGGTTGTGAATACTACACGGGAAAAGATTCATTTTTCAAATGATTGTTCCCGCAGAAACACCACTGTATTCTCCCAGCTACGCATCGGACTCTGTCAACTTACACATGATCACCTACTTTCTGGCACCACTCGTCCCGCTTACGCTTACCATCATTGTGGGCAGGCTTTAACCACAACCCATATACTTACTAAACAGCTGCCCAGAATTTGAGAATATTCGGGTCTGCCTTTTTCCAAATCAATCCCCTTCCTCCCTACTTACTATTGTTAACAAAACAAACATCGACACTATTTCAATATTACTCAAAAATTGCAACATATTTAATAATATCTAAACAACTTTGTATGATAGGGTCTAAGGTCTAGCTACTCGCACTCTATTTCTCTATTAGTTATAGTATTATATATCTGATGTGTCTCTCTATCTCTATCTCAGTCTCTTTCTCTCTCTAAGATTGTGCGGTGTTGGTTGTGAAAGGGCGGGAGGAGGGGGAGCTTGGTTCAAATTTTTGCTTATAACTTGAGAACCGCTCATCCGATCTTTATCATTTCTCATCAGCAAATCGATACATTTTGACAACTAACTATCTCTATAAGGTACAAACCATTTATCTACAAAACTGTGGAAGATATGACGTTTTTTCAAAATAGCGGGGGCGGGAGGGGGCATGGCCAAAATTGAAAATAAACTTGATCTGCCTGCAGCTATAAGAAACATTTGTCCCATACATGTCAAACCTCTATCTCTTACCATCTCTGAGATCTAGGTGTTCATACAGACGGACGGACAGACGGACATGGCTATATTTACTTGGCTGTTGATGCTGATCAAGAATTTATATACTTTATATAGTCCGAAATGATTCCTTCTCCCTGTTACATACTTTTGCACAATCTTAATATACTCTATGTACCTTTGGTAAAAAAAGTTGGAAACATTTACTGCTATTCAGCTTGAAAGCCTCCGTCAATCAGTATCAAACTCATTCCTCGGCCCACGAGGACATAATATTTGCTGAACTGTGTTAGCAATATGATTGAGGGTGTTGACTTTACAGCCCAAACATTATCGTATGACACCATTACTTTCAGACAGCTCTGTTACCGTAACATAAAGTTAATGCTCTGTAAATTAAATTTAATAAAGCTTTATAAATAGTCTGTCTACTCTACTTACTATTTTTTTAAAAACTAATGCAAAGTCTTTCCGTTGTTTGTTTTGAGCCACAATCAATTCATTTTCCTATAACTATTATTATTGGTGGCAATGCTCACACCACTCCAAGGATCAATTTATATTGCATGGCTTACACATTTTCCATTGGGCTGTAATTAAGCATTCAACCATTCAATATCTGCAATTAGTGTGTGTGTGCCAATTCATTTAAAGTTCAATTAAGTTAAGTGAGAAAAGTTGAGGTTTTATCAGATAATTGCCCTGCCAACTTGGCAGTTTCAAAACTTGTCCTTTAAGCGAGTTCTCTAGTGCAATTTATTAAATCTGTCACAATATCTCACCGAATATTAATGGTCTTTGCTGACTTGGCATTGGTTTCATTTGTTGGCCAAAGTGAAATGCATACAAAATCGAAGGCAAGTGAACTCGGTTGAGCAACTGGGCAGGACTGTAGCATACGTATGCATATTTTATCCTGATTATTTGAATGACCATGCCAAATCGAAAGCTGGCTACTGCTGTTGTTATGCTCTGTGCTCGATTGATTTTGGCATTGCATTCGGGTTTTGTGTTGTGGTTACTATTTTCGGGTTTGTCCGCCAACAACAGCAACAATTGTAAACAATTTCAGTTTGACGCACATGGGGACTGGGCGGGATGGCGAGAAGAGCAATCTAATCGGATTTTGTTGCAGCTGCGGCCAAAGCTGCCAGCAAAAAAAAAAACAAAAACAAAAAGCTTTGTCAGGAAATTGATATCGAACGCAATTTGGCATCGTTCTGTCAGGTGGAATGGTTGAGTTGGCGCTAGAGCTTATACAAGTATTTCAATTTCAACTCTATTTGTAACATAATTTGAGTTTGCGAGTTGCGAAAAGTATTTTAATCCTGCATACCCAATTATCTCTCCTACATTAAACTTCAACAATTTTTAAGATATCGATCTCAAATTTAAGACTAGTTATAAACTTCAAAAATTTCATAAAGATTGCAAAATAAATAGCGGAGCTATTCAAAAACGTTGCATACTTTTCGGCTTTTCCTTAGGGAACACAACTTAAGCCATATATTTGGGGTCAGCATGAGGTGTCTGCATACTTAACGTTAGTATTTAAACATTAGGAAAGGCTTTTAAGCATTTCTTCCCCTGAGACGCAGGGCTGACTTTAATATTTTCTTTTATATTTATGTATAGATAAGAACGCATCTCACTCCGGCACACGTTGCGTATGCGCATTTGCAGCCAAAGGCCATAATCTTTGACACTTCAATTTGATCGCTCAACATTTATAAAACGTTCGGTTCGCACAACTCCTGCCTGCAGCCTCAGTCCTGGGTGCCTGACGTTGATGAATATTGCTTCAGCGATAAATTCAATTACAAGAGCGCACGCTATAACTCAACTGACAACTACGACTGGAAACTCTTTACCACCGTTGTCGCCTCACACCGCCCCCACACAAATTTTATTCACTTGAGCTGGCTTTTAAAGTGTTGGCTGGGAATTGTTAGAGAACCACCGACACGCAGGCAGGCCAAAAAAAATAAACGGTTAAAAAGCCGGAAAAAGGCAAAACAACATCAAATAAATGTAATAAATTTTAGACATAGAGATGATAAATTGCTCTGGGACTCGGCTCAGGGCGTTGCCAATGTTGTCCCGCTGAATGTTTTTTACAATTTGTTTTGCGGCTTCTTGCCCGTCTTGCCTTTCTTCTGGCATTTTTATCTGTTTTGGTTGTTTAATTTTTGCTTGCAATGAAATTGATTTGCCGCAAAGTTTTGTTTCCTTAAAACACTGTGCAATCTTCCTGGCACGCCCCACAAGTTTTGACAAAGCAAACTTTCAGCGTGCATTAATGTTGCAATGGCAAATGTTTTTACTCTCAACTTTTTCCTAAGCACTGTCAGCTGTTAAGTTAGTTTGTTACTTATAGCTGGGTGGTTGCTTCGTTGTTATGCAAAGTATAAAAAAGAGAAAAAACGAAACTTTTCCCAACAGTTCCAAGTCAAATGGATGCAAACTAAACACCTTGGCATAAGTATTTGAAAGTCAAACACTATAACTTACATTTTTTCTTTTTTATTCTAGAAACTTCGGAAATTCCGTGATTAGGACGTGTTGTACCCTAACGCTCTAAATGCAGACGATATGGTAAGTAGATTGATGCAAAAGTAAAAAGGCCTCTAGTCGAAGTCGGTTAGAGTCGACTTTAATTTACGCTCTCGTTTGTTTGGGAAACTGGATAAAAGGAAGGTCGGCGATGATATTGAACTATAGTCAAAGTTATTTGATGTTTGATGATTTTTTATTTTCGACTTCGCACTAGATTGCTATAAAAAACGAGAGTGCAAGTTAAAGTCGGCTCTAACCAACTTCGATATACCCGTTACTCATAAAAAAAAACATGTTCCTGCGTTCCTTAGGGTGAACATCTGAAAAGTATGCAACATTTTTTTAACTCTGCTATTTTTCCCATTTTTGCTCATAACTTGAGAACCGCTCATCCGATCTTTATCATTTCTTCGGCGAATCGATTTATTTTGCTAATTACTAACTATCTCTAGAAGGTACGACATTTTTCTTACCTCTCTCCAAAACATTTGACGTTTCGTAATATCCCTTCAGGCTTATTTATAAGATGTCCTCAATGTAGGCTTTGTCTTCATTTTCTTCAAGAATTCAGAAGGTTACCTAAACTTATTGGATGAACTCTTAGTAGACTTTTTGGACCAAGAGTTGGACCCGGATACAATCTTTTAGCAATATAATGCCGCCATATGCGTGTGAAGCGCCAGTCGTAAGAAAATCTAGCTTCTTGAATGGCTAGCACGTTCTCCTCACATGAATCCAATTAAAAACATGTGCTCATCGTGTTTATGCTGGCGGACGAAAGTTCAACTCTACTGAAGAGCTTCGTAAAGCAGTTACTGAGGAATGGGCCAAGATGTCGGATTCAGAGGTCGAATTGATGATTAGCGCCATCCGGTTAGGTATTTTTCAGCTCATAATTAAGCCTGGAGGTTAAATCCATTATTTCTTTATTTTTCATATTCCTTATTCTAAATCCTTCATATTTTTCGAGACTGGCTTTAATTTAATTTCGCAGTAAAAATTTAAGCTCTTTATAAAAAATGCAGAGATTATGCTTTTACTTTATTAAAAATCTGTGATATTGTTGATGTACCTTAAACTAAGCACGTTTTAACAATTTCCGTCAAAAAAATTTTATAATTGGGGTATTCACATTGTTGAGCACTTGAGCAGTTTTGCCTGACTAGTATTGTGAGCAGCCCTCTGTGCACGAAATTTGTGCACAACTGCGTTTGAGATATGATTTATTTTTACGGTGCCGAGTAGTAGTCGGCATCGTACGATTATAATCGAAAAACCGTAAAAAATAAAATAAAATTAAAAATAATAATAATAAAAATATTAGCAAAGTTTATTTTGGTGGCACAGTTTGGGAGCCAGCATCCAGCACTCGGCTGACGACTTATTAAATCGCGAAATAATACCAAAGAGGATAAAAAATATTAAAAATGTCAAAAAAAACTGTATGCCCAACCAAGTAAAAAAATCATGCCTAGATTAATGCATAAGCGCAATTCGCAGCTGAAGGATCTGCATGGTAACAAAACCTCTTAGTGCTTAAGAAACTGCTTTTCAAGGGCACATTTGACCACACATAACTACATTACCATGATTTTGAATAAACCGAACCGCGATAAATACCATGGATGACCAATGTTAAAGAATATAGTGAAGATCATAAGGAATGTTTCAAACCACTTTTTAGGACTGACAAATCATCAAATCGCGGGAAAGTACCGTTGCGGTTCAAAAATATAAATAATGTCAAACATACTTTACTTCCAACCATTTAAAAAAATCAAGCCAGGATTAATGCATAAAAGCAATTCACATCTAAGGGATCGCCGTGGTAATTAAACCGCTAAGTGCTTAAGAAATTGATTTTCGAGGCTAAAAATGAGCACACATGAGCACTAAATTACCATGATTATGATAATACTGAACCACGATAAATACCATGGATGACCAATCCATGGATGACCACACCGGCAATTAATTTGAAAAAATTTTCGGAAATTTTGAAGAAAATTTCTTCTTCTAAGTTCTTTGTTAATGGTCATCCATGGTATGTATCGCGGTTGGTCACTAGAGGTTGGTCATAATCATGGTGATGTAGTTATATAAGATCTATTGTGGCCTTGAAACTAGTTTCTTAAGTAATTAGCGGTTTTAATTCCACGGATAACCCTTAGCTGCGAACTGCGCGTATGCAATGATCCTTACATGGTTTTTTTCCTGTTTGTTTGACATTATTACTATTTTTGATCCTCAACGGTATTTTTCCGCGATTTGATGAGTTGTCAGTCACGAAAAGTGGTTTGAAACATTCCTTATGATCTTAACTGTATTTTTAACCATTGGTCATCCATGGTATTTACCGCGGTTCGGCATTGTCATAATCGTGGTAATGCTGTTATGTGTGGTCATTTTTGGCCATGGAAAGCAGTTTCTTAAGTAGTTCGCGTTTTTATTACCTCGGAGAACCCTTAGCTGCGAATTGCGCTTATGCAATGATCCCGCCATGATTTATCACTTTATTTGCACTGTCTTTTTTTTTATTACTATTTTTTATCCTCTTTGGTATTATTTCGCGATTTAATAAGCCGTCAGTCTCCTTTCGAGACTGCAGGTAAAGGGCGATTCCGAACCCTGAAAAGTAAACATGAGAACGGTGCCAAATTGACAGCTAGGTAATCGTACTCATTTGTAATCATACTCAGCGAGTAATTATCGATTACTTTTTTATTTACTCGTGCAGGTCTCTATAAGGTACAAGTGCCCGACTTTTCGTAGTCAGGGTCTGGGTCGAGCAAGCTGTGCACAATTTGTTCAGAGTAAATTGTTGTTGGAAATGTTTACACTTTTCCCCAAGTGCTCAAGTGCTCAACAAAGTGAACACCCTAAATATGTTTAAAACATTTTACGTGGCCTTTATTAAATTTCGATGAGTGTATGTTGGATATTGTCCCACTAGAGTGTTAGAATGATACAGTCAATGAGGTAAATAATTTCGGGGGGTAATTCTTGATCACCGACAAAAAACTTTTTCGAGTAATCAACTCGAAAACTTCTCTTCCGACTTTAAAAATAACTATTTTAATGTATTGAGCCCGTAGTTAATGCCCATATGACACTCGCCGATATTGGTAGCCAATATTGTAAAAGAAGAGTTCAGCTATAGATACCTTATCAAAAATTGAAAGCAAAGCAGAAATTGGCCCCAGATGTCAGTCGCAAGCAGTGTGACTGCAAAGCACTTCTCGTATTGGCCGCCAATATTGTTCCTGACGAAAGCAATATTGGCCGCCAACGCGCCATTGTGTGCTGGTAAACACTTCTTTTGATGCGAGTATTTAAAGAATCGTGCAGGGAAAGCTATGTGAGACGAAAACCAACACTAAATTATCTCCTTTTCTCGCCTTAGCTAATGTTGTCTCGTTTTAATTATTGGCCGATACTCTCGGTCACCAATAACGGCAAGTGTCATATGGGCATTACATTACTTTATGTATTCCTTAACGATAATGTGTCACATGTTAGTGTATGCGCTTCTCGGTCGTTTGGATGGGAGGCAGGCTGTTATTTTTGTAACAAGCTACAGCTTGGAGTCGCATGGGCCACTTGAACGAATTGCTCATTGTAGGTCAATGTCCATATAAAAGCAGAATCAAAAGCAGACGAAATTAGATTTATTGCAGTTTTTTAAATACGATAGCTGAGAGCGACAAGTCGCAGTAAAGGTTGACCAAGTGTCTGCCAATACGACAGTGACTGAGACAACTTTTGCTGTAAACGCGAGAGGGAGAGTGAGTGCTACTAAGTACTTAAAAGACAGGGCACTGAGAGCACTATCAAACCGTTTTAGTTGTATCATGGTTTTCTTCTTCTGACAAACTGCCATTGCTGATTTGTATACCAAGGTGATAGCTTTTTTATGTTGTGAAACATCTTTAATTTCGGAACGGACGATTTTAGTAGGAGTAAAATTTGGTTTCTGCGTCGCGTGACGCTGACGTCATTCATATTTTGTGCTGTGCAGTTTCCCGGCAAACACACACACAAGAGGATGGGCAGAGGGGGTAAGTGAAGAGGTAGGAAAGATGCTGAAGAGGGGCTTCTGGAAAAGATCTGGATGTGATCTTGGTTCGATCTTGTGATATGTGGGAGAGATTTGGGTGGAATCTTATCTGGGCGGGATCTGGGAGGGATTTGGGAGCGATATGGGTGGGATCTGTGTGGGATCTAAATAAGGATCTGGGTGGGAGCTGGGCGAGATCTGGCAGAGTACTGGGTGGGATCTGGGTGGGAATGGGGGAAAGATCTGGATGGTTTCTGGGTGGGATCTGTGTGGGATTTGGATGAGGATCTGAGTGGCAGCTGGGCGAGATCTGGGTGGGATCTGGGAGGGTTCTGGGCGGGATCTGGGTGGGAATGGGGTGGGATATGGAAGGGATCAGGATGGAATCTGAATGAGATTTATCACAAAACATAACCACAATTTCCATATTAAAGTCCAAAAATTTCTTTCCAATGAGCAAAATCAGAAAGTTGTTTTCAAATATACTTTGAAATCAATACAGAATGAGTTCTTTAATAGTTTGTTACAAGGACAAAAAAAACAATGTATAGTTTCAATTATAAAAGAATAATTACACTAGTTTACAGCCAAAAGACCCATTTCTACTGAAAATTTTTTTAGTGTAGTTTGGAATGGTGATTTCAAAAACAATTTCAAAAATTTTTTCATGGCTCCGTTTTTGAAATATAATTTTTTTATTTTTGGTAGGGGCACTATTTTAAGCCATATCTCACTTTATAATTGTCAGATAGAGTCAAGCAAGATAAGAGTCGAAAGGTTATTTCGCTGCCGGTAATCGAGTAGAACATTGTTTTTAAATCGGTTCATTAGTTTGACTACAATATCCAAAAAATATTTCGAAAAAATCGATTTTTTGCTCGAAAATTCATTTTTGCTCGCCTGGAAAAAATATAAAAAATCCAAAAAAATTATTTTTATTTTTTCTACATAAGAACCGCACTTCTACGAAGAAAAACAGATATCGATGACCAAAATCTGTGAACAAACACAGGAGCTGTAAGCAATTTAGTGCAAAAAAATGTGATATTTTCCTGAATATTTTAAAATAAATTTTTGTTTGCTTCGACTTTTGTTCCGTATTTAATTTTTATTTTTGTTCTGGCTTTTCGTTCACTTCATAATTTGACCAAAAAACGAAGAAAAGTACAATGTTAATTTTTGGAAACACACAATATACTCAAATTTGACTGTTAGTTCCTCTACTCAATTTGATCCATCTATGGTACGTGTTACACGATTTTCCTCACAAATACTTTATTTTCTTCGTAAAGTGCGATTCTTAAGTAGAAAAAATAAAAATAATTTTTTTGTATTTTTTTATATTTTTTCTAGTCGTTTAAAAATGAAATTTCTTGGATTTTCGAGCAAAAAATCGATTTTTTGAAATATTCTTGGTTGTTGAATTCAAACTACTGAACCGATTTAAAAACAATGCTCCACGCAATTATTGGCAGCTCCATTACCTTTCGATTCATTTCTTACTTGACTCTATCTGACAATTATGAACTTAGATATGGCTTAAAATGTAAGAGTACCAAAAAAAAAAATATTTAAAAACGGAGCCCAAAAAAATTTTTGATATCGATTTTTTAGATCACCATTCCAAACTATACTAAGAAAAATTTTCAGCTGAAATGGGTCATTTTTTTTTTTATTTTTGTAAACTAGTGTTATCAAACAAGAATAAGTATTTTCACATTAATTCATCATAGTTCGCGTCCATCTATTTCGCCTGCCATTGAGATAGAACGGATTATGTTATGTTATGTTTCCAAAAAACGTAGTCCAACTCGTCCAATTATATCAGCCTCCAGTAAAAACCTCTGCAGGCACCCTACAAGGAAAGTTTTTTTGGTGTAAAAAACTAATTTCGAAACGCATTTGCCATCAAACTAGTAAACCGTGTTCGCGACCTCAAAACAATTTTTGTTTCGGCCCATCGAAGTCAATTTGTATTTAAATTTTGGTTAAGAAGGTATGTAAAAAACGTTTCCGCGGTTTCTGCGAAAAAACGCACCTTTTTTATACATCCCCAATAATTATTTTCAATAATGATAGCAACTTTAGCAAAATAATACTCCCCGAAGAATTTAGGTCTTCGTCATCCCTAATCAAAATCCTGCGTACATCCCTTTATGTTACAGAGAAGTTTTTGATAGAAAGAATAAGAAAAACTTAATTGTAATTATAGAAAAAAGGTTAAAATTTAGGACTATTCAAGGGGGAAGGGGGGCGGTAAAGTCGACTTCCGCCCCGGGCGGCATAACTACACGCTACGCCACTGTCATATTCTTTTATGTTGCGATGTTGACCCATATAAGGTGTATACTGAAATATAGTGCGATTTTATTCAAAGATAAGCGACATTCCGTAATTGTTGTAGAATTTTTGTTATGTATGTTATGTAAGTATAAATACATTAACTTCTTTGACCGTGAAGTTACCTTTGCTAAGGTAGCTGGCACTTTCCTGGATGGGTACCACCTCTAGTGTACTGTGAAGTCGAGAACCATCAGTGTTGCCCGCAAAACACACATGCTCATTTTAGCGTTGCGTGTCTGTGTCTCTGTCGCTGCTGCAGAGCGGTGTTGTAAAAAAGAACGTGCCGGGGTCTGGTGTAGATGTTAATGAAGTTGCCTCTGCTGTAAGGAAGGTTGTCCCAATCGAATCGGCTTGGGATATAGACGTTGTAAAGTTTGCTGAACTTAATTTGTGGTATACTACAAAGTAGTCTGTACTAAATGGTATACCCAATTTTTCGACGGGTGTGATAGAGTTTCCCGAATTGCCCTTCGGATTCTCGTAGTGTTAGGGCTGTTGTGATAGCCTTTCCTACAAAGACTAGTGATAGAAGGTTAGGAATAGTATTTAGAGCATTCGTCGTTTGTAGAGTTGTGGTGCACTTCTTTGTATTTTATTAAGATTGTTCAGGGCTTATTGTTTCCAGAGTTAGTATGGGGCATGCTACGGTTATATAAAGCCGATTTACTATGGAGGAAAACAATCCTTTCTATGGCCTTTTGCTTTCTTACACTAGAAAGGTTCAATGCCAAAGAATATTTAACATAGAAGCACAAGTTACTGCGTCGACAACATTCGGCTGTTCATTGTCATTTTTTGATCTTTTTGATCTGTCTGAGTTATGGTTAGACTGTGTCCGTCTCCCTCTAACCACCACGCTTTTCTATGCCGACAAAAATTTAGAGTAAAGTATCTCTTGGGCACAATGAAGTATCTCTTTACACCACACAAAACTCATTCATAATCATCACTTAACTAAAGTCAAACCATCTTTTGGAAAATTAAAAACAGTTAAATAACTCTGTATACTATAACAAGAGTTTTTCTGCAAGCAAGAATGAAATAAAACTGTGCTAAGTTTTCTAATTAAAAACTACAAATAATTTGAGAGCATAATGAGTACACAGAATGTCTCCAGCCACACGCACACACATGGCAATTTAAGCATTGTGTGTGTCAACAAAAGCCAAATTCAAATTGCAATTTGTCATAGCGGTTTTTCAGTGACAGGGCACAACAAGAGCACACACACACACACACACACATATAGGCCACTTCTGTGTCGTCGCTAATTTCCACTGGCTGCAGCTGCAGCTGCCGCTGTAGGACGATGATAATCAAGTTCTTTGCGCCTGCAACCAACTAGGCAGAGGCTACCCAAAGCCGTTCTCCCCTTACCCTCATTTGCAAAACATTTTTGCCCGCAAAACTGTAAAAGGCAAAAACGAAAAATCTGTAAAATGCCTGTGCACAAAATTTATGGCAAACCAAATATGCATTTGCGTTCAGCATCCTACGAAATTGCATTAAGCGCTTTATATAAGCCGTCAAACAACAGGGTTGTCTTTAATGTTTTAATGCAGTAAGAATTGCAATAACAAAACAACAATGATAATGCTTTAAATCGAAACACAACCACAGCCGCACCAGCCAGTTGTCAATGCTCGACTGAATACTCCGGTTGTCATTTAGCAACTCGGGCGTTGAAGTGTGAACAGAAACGTTATTTTTGCCTGCAGCTGATGCTGTTTACTGCAACTGTTTTTGCCATTTGTTTCAGGCTGCCATTTGCAATTCTTGTCTAGCTTAGCAGATAGCTTAATGGCCGCATATATCACGAGGCTTTTAATGGCCAAAAACAGTACACGCTAAATGTAAAATGTGAAAAATGGCAAATATATAATCGTGTTCACATGAATTGCAATAAACTTTCGTTTTAAGAGATTTATTTTCAACTGCAAATGCACTTTGATTCAAGCTGAAATCAATTAGCTTACAACAACCATTCATTTTTGGACTATTGTGAAAATTTTGAGAAAGTAGCTTCATTTGGATTGTGATTGACAGCAATTAGAATCAGACGGGCAATTACAAAACTTGCAATATGCTAGTGGAAACTTATTTAAACTTCTTTAGAAATTTTGATAATTAAAGAACTACCTTAAAATAATATAATATAATAATATTTATGATGAAAGAATGTATTTTTGTGTTGGTTTTAGCGAGCTGGTCTTCTTAAATCCAAATGTTTGTTTTTGCTGGCTCAAGTCCATCCGTCCCATCTAAGGAATAAAAGACGGTAGTTTTTGATTTTAGTTTCCCAATATATTTCGGGCCCACATCGGGGTCCGTCTTCAGGGGGCTAACAACGTGTAGGATCATCAGGAAAAACGAAAAATAATGAAATTGTGGATAAACTATTCAAACTGGATCTGATTTCAAGGAGCGAAAGGAACAGATTCGTGAAAAACACGGCACTCCCGCCTTGAATTTATGGATTACCGAAAATTCATAAAAAAGACACACCTCTCAGACCAATTTGCTCTATGATCAATTCGCCTTCTTACCAATTATGTAAGCACATAGCAGCAATTTTAAAACAACTTGACGTCTGACTCCACATACAATGTAAGAAACGCAAAGGAGTTCAAAAACAAGATAAACGACTCCTAAGTATTTGACGATGAAAAACTAATTTCTTTTGACGTAATATCGTTATTTCCGAGTATTCCAACTGACCTAGCAATTGAAGTGATTCGTGACAAATGGGAACTCATCAAGCAACACACGAATATGCCGAAAAAAACTGTTAATGGAAGCATTAAACTTCTGCATAACAGAAAACAGATACTTCAGGTTTGGTGAGGAATTGTATGTCCAGTTAAAAGGTCTCCCCATGGGATCTGCGGCCTCACCAATAATAGCTGACATAATTATGGAAGAAATCCTTAAACAGGTTAAGACAGCCAGACTCTTAACCAAATATGTAGACGACCTATTTGCGATAGTTAGAAAGGAGGACATAAAAATAACTTTACAGACGTTCAAATCATACCATAAGGACATACAATTTACCTATGAAGTAGAAGAAGACAACAAATTTCCTTTTCTTGACTCTGCAGTGCACAGAATAAACAACATTTTAAAGGTAATCTAGTATCAAAAACCCACAGCTTCAGGACGGATCATAAACTACTTCTCAAAACATCCGAAAAACATGATATTCAACACAGCGAAAAATTTTGTAAAGCGGATAATTGACACCAGTCTAATTGTTCACAAAGACAATGTAGGGATAATCAAAGAACTACTGTCAAAAAATGATTTCCCTCAGAGCATTATTAAGAAGATTATCAAAGACATTGGAAAGGAAACCAAAAAAACAAGTACTGAACAAACCAGAACATATAATTCTGAAACTTGCAAAAAAATCGATTTTTTCAAAAAATCATTTAATGCAGCTTAGGACACTTAATATGGCCACACGACCAACAAATGTTGGTCTCCTAACTCCCCATCTACTTCTTACACAACGTCCACCCGTTTCCCACCTACTATCCACCCACTTCTCGGCTACATCCCACCCACTCATCACCCGATTCCCGCCCAGATCCAAACCACTTCTCACCCACATCCCACCCACTTCCCGCCCACTTCCCACCCACTTTCCGCCCTCATCCCAGCCACCTCCTACCCACATCCCACCCTCATTCCTTCCACTTCCCGCCCACATCCCACCCACCTCCCACCCACATCCCACCCAAATCCCGCCCTCATCCCGCCCTCATCCCTCCCACTTCCCGCTTACTTTCCGCCCACTTCCCACTTCTCCAACTTCCCAGTGGGCATCCCGACGGTATTTCCAACATCGGAAAATGATATGTTTCGTACAAAAGTTTTCCGCGAATTTTTCACATTTCCCGACAGAACTTTTCCAAAATCCGTTCTTAGTACTCACTTTCAGCATAAGATAAAACTACTGTGAAAATCTCATCTTCCTATCTTTTATGGTTTAGGCTGTGCGACGGTCACCAGTCAGTCAGTCAATTAGTCAGGTTGAACAGTTTTATGTATACAGATTATTAATAGTACTTAGCACAATAACGTAGTAGTGTTATTTCTAATTAATTTTTTTCGTTGTGTAATAATGATAATTATAAAAAATCAATTTGAGCTGAAAAATATCATTTTGATATTGCCGAAAAATTTACTTTGATATTTTTGAATAGGTAAATTTCTAGTTTGTCATATCGGCTTTTTATTGATATGAAAAATTTAATATGGAGCCCCAGATTATATCATAATTTTTTGTGTCTGTGAGAATTGATAAGGGCCGCCACAGCTAGTCCCTCCCCAGTGGCCAGTTCGGGAGCGAATCTTCTTTTGCGATGGCGAATTTTTCCCCGCGAACGTCGTCTGGTGGTGAAAATTGTAAAAATTTAATCAGGATGAGGTCAGGATTGCTCCGGTTTTTTTGACAGGAGCTTCAATTTGTAGCAAAACATCAGTGGGTTGCTGTGATTACCGGTTGGAGTTGCAGTTATGTCGATAGTAACCTTGGGCATCGATAAGTAAGTTCGCCCGTGCAGGATGAGGTTTCTTCTCGTCAAGCCGGTAGGTTTTCGTCTGGTTGAGGTCGTTGCTTCAAGTGAGGGTCGATATGTCGATTCGTTCAAACGGGGTTCATGTTGCCTCGCGTCAAGAGCTTCGTGGTGCCTCGCGTTGAGGACTCTGTGTTACCTGGCATTGAGGGCTTCGCGTTGTGTACGTATTTAATAATGAGTTGCAAAAACACTGCTTGAAGATTTCAGTTCAATGTCCAGCGATCGATTCTGGTTAGCGATGGCACACGCCTCATCGATAGCTTCCATAATTATCGATAGGAGCTGCAAGTATGGCATGAGGAAATTGATCGGGGATGCCGTACCATTTGGCTGGCGACTTTGTTATAAGGCAGCTATACGATATACTCATCCGATTTGAATCAAACTCGATAAAATTGTAAAAGAAACAGATCATATTTTTAATTGGATTATCTACCCTTAACACGGGTTTTTTGGTCATAAAATAAAACAAATGAATATTTTAAAAAAGGTTGTGCCTTCCAGCATTGCCTTAGTCTCTCGGCCACTTTTCGATCATTTTTTAAATATATTTCTTTTTACTTTAAAGGCGTAACGAAGTTGCCCTCGCTACTATGGAAATCCTTTTTTATATATTTTAATTTGAATAAATGTCTTCGATTTCTATCTTCACTCACTGACTCTCAAATATTGAAATGAGTGCAATTAGATGGTGCATTGTTTTGACCCTCTCTTCGCTTATGCTCAAGTGGGCCTTTAGACGGGCTGGCGTATCATCAAGCTCCACTTTACCAAAAGGATAAGGACTTTCTATTCGTATTTTTTTTGTCCTGGTGCACTTTTGTGCTCGCTTTGAAGTGGTTTTCCCACTTTAGCCCATTCTAATTGGCTGCGGTTGGCTTTTCATTCTCGTCAGTTTTAACATTTTCCCGTCTGCTTTTTTTAAGTTTGTGTAGCAAATGCAAAAGTGCCAGCAACATTAAACGAACTCATTAAGTTGCTGACAGACCAATGCGTTGGCTATGTGATGTGGGACAAACAAACTAATTTCAGCAGGTAAAATATAAACAGGTCAACCAACATTTGAATGGACAACACAAATTGCATTTTATTCTCCCCCACCCTTCCTTTGTGTGCTCCTTTTGCTGCAATTAACATTTGAAAAAAAGGACGCAAGTGCAGCAAAATAATTTCCAATTATGTGGCAGCTTCAAAAGTGTGGCACTCTCTTTCAGTTACCAGCCAGGCTTAATTATTCAGTAGGAAACACACACACACACATACAGGCACACTTCCTTTTTGCCAGCTGCCCGGAATTAATGGGCACATTTGAAATGTAACAGGAACTCACCCGCCCACTCAACCACACTCGACATTCACCTAGTTACGCATACGCCCTGATGACATTATTGCAGCATTGCAGACAATTTGCCTAGGCCAAATGTGAAAGCCACCGGCCAGCGGCCAGCGGGCAGCGTTCAGCTTGGGTCTTTTTTTTTTTGGTAATTTTTCTGAACTGGAACTGGCCAAAGGACATGCTCACAAGTGTGCGTGCGTCGCAATTTTACGTTGATTACGAGCACTTTATGGCTCTGTGTGTTACGTGTGGGCGCGTTGTGTTTTCTGTGGCATTGCTGCAATTTTTGCTTTATTATCAACATTGGAGTCCACCCTAAAACAAACAAACAAAAAAAAAACAGACAAATGGGACAGTCAAGTTTCAGTTTCTGTTTCTGTTTATGTTGTTCCACTTTTCTTTTGATATATGCGCAAGCTGACCAAGTGGGCGTGGCACTCAAAGTGAAAGTGAAGATAATTTATGATTGTACTTATTGTTAGCGTTTTTTTTATTAGTGTGAAATGAATTATTTGATATTTTAATAATTTCTATTTGTACTGATGTAGAAAAAGCTTATTCTCCTTAAGTAAGCATGGAATCCGAATTTTGGTTATTTACATTTAGATTTACAGCAAAAGCTTTGTGTTATTTTACATCTGAATGTAAGTGGAACACTTGGCTAGAAGCTTTTAGGAGTAAAGCTTTGGTCAACTAACAGAAAAGCTTTCAACGATTTGTGTATTAGGGACTTACTAACTATATTTTAAAGCTTACAATTTTATATGAGCTTGAACTATTTGAACAATTGAAACATTTCATATTGAAAATTTTACATTTTTTTAAAAATGGTTTTACTTGTACAAAAAAGTTTTAAAGTTCAATTGATGCATTTGAGCTGAGCATTGAAGAAATAATCCGATTTTTTTTGTACACGATTTTTTTGTACTGGCTCTAGAGCTGGCTCCAGGCTCTCTTGAAATTTTGCTCAAAAGACAGAAGAGAGCGCGCTCTAGAGCCCGCCGCTATCTTGTACGCATACAGCGACAGCCGACGACGTAAGGTCTCAACTTTGTGCGATTTTCGTCGCCACCAAAAAAATAGCTGGCATACTGCGAAACCAATGTACGGCCGTTCGGCCTCTTAGATATTGGTCTTTGATGGAGTCCATGCAACTTGTTAACAGATTTATTATAAGTTTTACCACTGAGAAGAGGCGTTCCATTCTAACCTGCGTAGTGTAATAAAAAGTACGACTTCCGAAATCTAATATAATTGTGGGAGCTTTGTGGAGAGATTCCGACCACCAGTCTATTACGTTTAAATGTTTTCAAATACGCTTAAGTGCGATTTTGCTAAAGAGGACGACTGTATTTATATATCCAATTTGTACATCCAAATGCACAAACCTACTATATTCTCTTAGTACCTTCGTGCAAAGTATAAAAAATTTTAAAATTTATACGGCATTTCCTAAAGCCCAAAAAATAAAAAAATGAGTAACCATACTTAATAAGATCGAAAATGATTCCTCTCTGTTACATACTTTTGCACAAGCTTTATTTAATTAGGTACAGCGTTAAAAAAAACCAAAACTGTACCTGTACCAAAATTTCGGGTTTGTTCCGGTACTATCGGTTCCAATAATAACGGTAAATGGTATTCGCTTCTCAAAAAAAAATGTATATTGGTTTAGGTTCCGGTTCCGGTACGCGATTTGAATCGGTTTATTTCTCTTAAAGGTTAATATAAACACTCATATGGGCATTTCCAAAAAAAAGGTCCATCTGGGCCAAAAAATTTTTAATGCTTAAAAACACTATATTTGATCGAATTTTTATAGGGAAACAATTATATTAAACTAATGTAAGATAATCTTACATTTACTGATAACCCAATTAGATATATACATATAATTTTGACATTAAATTTTCTTAATTTTTGGAAAAAAAGTGACTATAGATTACATGGACTTTCGCTATCTAAAATCTTTCTGATGGTAAAAAGGGCCATACAAGAATACATAAGAAACCATGAGAAACTATGCCAACGCAATTAACTGTAAGTTTTTGCTTCGCATTATAGCAGAAACCACATAAATATGATGATGGAAAAAATGTCACGTTCGACATGTCACGTATCGACAGAGATAAATAATATTTTTTTACAAAAAATGTACTTAACATTTTTAAGCCAAATTATATAAATTTCAAAGAACTTCTATTCGTAAGATATTTAAACTATTTGGGCTTAGTTATTGTGTTAGGTTCTCGCTCAACGTTGTCTTTATATAGCTGCTCCCCAAAACGACTTCTATTTTTGTCACGTTCGAATTGGTTCCAATTTTGTCATTATTTTGGAAACCGAATTTCACTTGATATACACTTTAACACTAATTGAAGTGCTTGCTAAGAGCTATATTATAAAGTAAAAAACGAATTAAAAATTCGATTTATTTTGACTTTTTTTCATTTTCAATCTGTAAGACGGTCACGGTTCGACAAAATGGAAATGCCCATATATAAAGGAAGTTTCAGGCTCGTTTTTCTTAAAACCTCTTTTTTTGCAACATGATATCTCAAAAACGACTTGACCGATCGCCTTGAAACTTTAGTGTATGTTCAGCATATGTTGGGCTATGAGCTGAACAAGGATATTTTAAATACGACTCGTCGTTACCTTTTTTAATGCAACAAAACAAAAAAATTTTATTTTCAATATATTAAATAAGTCCTAGCTAAGCTCATAGCTACAGTCCATTAGATTAAAACGTTATTTTCCTTTTTGATTTCCGTTTCTTTCGGCCGGAATCGTGTTGACCAAAGGAGTACCTATTTCAATAAGACTAACTTCCCCGCACTGTATCACGGAAAGTTTTAATAAATTTGACTTTAAATAATATCTAAATTAACTTCAATAGTTACAACGAGAAGGCCAAGCTAACTTCGTCTTTGCCGAAGTCTTAATACCCTTGCAAATGTTTTAAGGGTACTGTATACCTTCAGAAAATTTTTTTTTGGATTTTTTTTTTATTTGCTTAAACGTTCTATTAGGATCTTAAAAACATCCTGCAAATCTTTCAAGCTGATCCGAAACTCAGTTTTAAAGATATAAACAAAAACAATTATTTTTTCGGACCCTTTTATATGAAAATTGGTTTTACCGACCCTCGTATTTTTAGAAATTCGTTTTTTTCCCTTTTTTGGTCAAAAACTTTATAAATATTTATAAAATGTTCGATATTACGGAAAAAAAATTTTTGAAAAAAAAAATTTTACTTGGAAATTTTATTTTTACCATGTCTTGACGCACTTTGACTCAAATTTCTGGAGAACTGCTTAACCGATTTGGATAATCTTTTTTTTCGGTGAAAGTTAACACCCAAATGCACCAAATCCGATTTATACATTTATTAAATATAATTTTTATTTCATCGAAAACAGATGTCGAATCTTTAATTGCGATTATCTCGGAACCACTTTTTCCAAAATGGTTGCAAAGATTTAAAGAGTACCTGTTGACCGATTTTCAAGTTCTTTCCCTTAAATTGCTCCTAATACCCACCATTCTGGTGTGAACTAGGATATTTTTGATCGGTCAACAAATAACGGAGCTAGGACCAATACAGTGGGAAAAAATAGTCGATTTTCGAAATTTTGACTTTGAAACTCCATAACTACGTCATTTATTGACCGATCCAAAATATCTTAGTTCACACCAGAATTACATTATTTCTTAACAAAACCCTGTCTTCAGTTTTAAATTCAGATCATCCGTTCTCAAAAAATTTTTGCAACCATGGGCCTATGTTTTAAATTTTTGGTTAACTTTGAACAGAAATACAACAACAACCGTAGGTACAACAACAACAACAAAAATTACTAAATTTAGTTTAACCGATTAACTATCCAATGAAAAAAACCGTTTCTTAATACCACTTATAGTTTTTGAGTAATCAAATTTTTTGTAAACCTTTAAAAAATGACACCTGAAGGTATACAGTACCCTTAATACGACAGAGTTTACGAACGTCAGCATTAAAACAAACCATTTTTCTGATAAAACCCACTTTTTGACCGATAGTTTCTATGGCAGCTATAAGATATAGTCATCCGATTTTGACCAAAACTTTCATATCTGTGTAAAAGCGTATAAAACTAATAATTGGCGAAGCGGAAGGCGTTTACATTAAAAACAAAAAAGTTTTCTCACAAAGACCCACTTTTCGACCGATAGTTCCTATGGCAGCTATAAGATATAGTCATCCGATTTTGACAAAAACTTCCAAATCTGAGTAAAAGCGTATAAAATTAATAATTGCCGAAGCGGAAGGCGTTTACATTAAAAACAAAAAAAGTTTTCTTACAAAAACCCACTTTTCAACCGATAGTTCCTATGGCAGCTATAAGATATAGTTATCCGATCCGGTCGGTTCCGACATATTAACAGTGTGCAGTAAAAAGAAGACTCTGTGCAAAGTTTCAGCTCGATAGCTTTTAAACTGAGAGACTAGTTTGCGTAGAAACAGACAGACGGACAGACAGACGGACGGACAAAGCTCAATCAACTCAGCTTGTCGCCCTGATCAAGAATATATATAGTTTATAGGGTCGGAAATGAATATTTCTATGCGTGGCAAACTTCTGGGCAAAATTATAATACCCTTTGCAAGGGTATAAAAATCAAAGTTCGAGGTTTTACCCGCTCTTCAATAAAATGCCCAAAAAACAGTTAAAACGAGAAAGACAAGGCTAACTTCGTCTGTGCCGAAGTTTTGATACACTTAAATACATTTAATATTACCCATGACCGTGTTTGAGAGAAGTATTATTGAAAAAAAACGGTTTTTTTGACTAAAACTCATTTTCCGACCAATCATTTGTATGTCAGCTACAAGAAGTAGTTATCCGATCCGGACGGTTCCGACATATTAGCAGCGTGCAGACAAAAGAAGACTCTGTGCAAAGTTTCAGCTCGCTAGCTTCAAAACTGAGGGACTAGTTCGCGTAGAAATAGACAGACGGACAGACGGACGGACAAAGCTTAATCGACTCAGCTCGTCATGCTGATCAAGAATATATATACTTTATGTGGTCGGAGATGATTCCTTCTATGCGTTGCAAACTTCTGGTCAAAATTATAATACACTTTTCAAGTGTATAAAATCGGCCGTAACATGCCCTTAAAAATGTCATAATTTTTAAATAAAAGTGCGCAATTGAGCCTGGACACACTTATAATAGCTACTAATTAGCCGAACGATAACTAGCTCATGTCCGGCTTCGAAATACCCGTTACGCGGGGGAAGCAATGTTTTAAAGCTCTCCTGGGTTCCTGAGGGAAGATGCCGAAAAGTACGAAACACATTTTTAATTATTGGAAGAGCATCATCAGCACTCTTCAACTATAATTCAATTCAAATTGGCTTTCCCGTTTTTTACACCCCCTCTCCATCCGCTCACCACTCTTTCCCCTCCTGTCCACCTTCCACCGCTCTCTACTCTTTCTTAGTGGCGCGAAAACAATTTTAAATTTAGAATTTTAGTTGTTGGGCTTATTGATCTGTTCTTAGTTATTTAAAAAAAATCCTGGGCAGGCTCAATGTCGTGCTTTATTTTTATTTAAAACACAGTTTGTTGTGAGAAAACTTAACTCTTACTATTGTCATTTGAGACTAGCAAAAATTACGTAAACGACTCGAACGCCTCATTAAAGTTTCGTCAACAAAATCACTTTGTCAAACTCGAAATATTTTTCGAGCAACTAATAAATATGGAGCAGGTATTAACTTCTGTCGGATCTGAAACAAAACAAAATTCCAACAGGAGTGTCTCGAAAATCTCCAGAGATTTTCTTATAACCGATTGGATTTTTACAGCGGTTAGTTTCAGTGGTTCATGGGTGAATTTTTTTTATTTTTTAAATTTTTTTGATTTTTTTCTTGTTCGGCTTATCTGCTGGAATTGCAATTTAACTCAGCAAGGGGACGGAAACAGATCGAGTTGGTATTTTCTCTCTAATCTACTATACATTTTGCTCACCATTGAAGATTGTGCATTGTGTTAACTCTCGTTTAAATGCAAATAAAGGCAACATGCGGAAAATTGTAAATTAAAAAAGTAGCAGCATCAACGGAAGTCAAAATGGACCCTCATTTGGGGCAAAGAAACTTTTTCGAAAATAAAAAGCTATGGAATTGCCCACCAGCATTGGTCCAAACTGGGCGTGCCAGTGGAAATTGATTAAAAAGACAAACCAAATTGCTTTGGCATGTAATCCTTTGGCGAAAACCAAACACAGCTTTACCCAATATAAAGGAAAAGTGAATCGATAATCAAAGCGTTGGGATTATTAAAGCTGCACAGGGGTCAGTTCGTAGGAATCTCTTTGTGTGCGTGTGTATCTTGACCCTTTGTCCCATTGATGGACCATTTTAGTCATGGCTTTTTAACATATTATATTACATGTTAGTTTTTCTTCTCTCCATTCTAGGGCACAACATGGCCTCAGCACAGATACAACATTTCTATAACACACCAACAAAAACAAACAAATCTACTTCTTCGACCACACGCCAACTCTTACAACAACAACACACAAACGACTGCCACACCCAACGGAAGCAATTTGAAAACGAAACGTTTCTGTGCCACACAACAATACAAAGCAAAAAATTGGAAGCATCAAGCACAGCAGCAACATGGCAGCCAGCTTCAGCACCAACAGCAGCAGCAGCAACAACAACAACAACAGCAGCAGCAACACGAAAAGCGACAGCAGCAACAGATGATGTACAAACGAGCGAAAGTGAAAAAGGTGCATCAAAATGGCCATGGACAATACATAAAATCGCTGCCAGCAGCCACAGTTGCAGAATGCTTCCCACAGCTGGTAATGCCGACGAGCAGCAGGAACTGCCATATCCTTCAAATGGTGCTAGTAACATTTATGGCGCTGGGCAACAGCAATGCGCTGCTCCTACTACTGCCATATCTGTGGGTGCATCTACAGGGAATAGTACGCGGACTGACAAGAGCACTCGCCACAGCAACACTTGCCTATCGCACTTATCTCTCAAAGTCAATCGGCAGGACTTGGCCACAACAACTGCGACAAAACAACGAAATCTCTTTCATCACTGGACAAACGATGTTGCTGCCCATAGTCCAACAGCAGTCGGCATTTTTATGGATATGCAAAAGTTTGCACGCTCAATATTTCCACTTGTTATCATCTTCAATCTGCTGCCTTTGTTCTATGCAGGTAAGTGCCATCCAGAAGTCCTTGCCATTCCCACTATGAAATTAAACCATGCAGAGCAATTAATCTTTGTTTGTTGGATTGTTTTTGGCCAAATGTGAGCAAACACTTGGGCCGTATTCCTGGCATAGCCAATGCTGAGTAACAAGAGTTTTAAGAAATGGTTTAATTTGGAATCTTTTTAAGAAAAAAAATAAATTAAATATCAAAATGTACAAAGTACTTGCCGACGCAGTCAGCAACATTATGCCCTCTTCTTAACTGACAAGCACACGTACCAATATCATTTTAAGCACTTTTACGTTAGATTAAGAGAGAAAAACACTACCAACTGAATGAAGGAAACTCATACAGAACTCATACAGATGTCAGATATATTTAAAAAAGAGATTAGAGATTAAGGGGTGGAAAAATTGAGCCTAACAGCGATTTTACTAAGACTCAACTGTGACTTAACAGTGACTAAACAGTGACTTTACAATGACTAAGTAGTGACTTAACAGTGTCTTAACAGTGACTAAACAGTGACTAGACAGTGACTAAAATGTGACTAGACAGTGACTAGAAGGAGATTAGACTAGAGACTAAACAGTGACAGGACCGTGCCAACACAATAAGTAAACAGTGACTTTACTGTGACTAGACAGTTACCAGACAGTGACTAGACAGAGACTAAACAGTGACTTGACGGTGAATAAACAATGATTTTGCAGAGACTAAACAGTGACTTGACAGGGACTAAACAATGACTTAACAGTGACTAAACAATGACTACATAGTGTCTCAACAGTTTCTTAACAGTGATTTCATAGTAAATAAACAGGAGCAGTGATCTGCGGCTATTGTTTTTACTTAACCAACTTAGGCTGCCTTCATACTGTTCGATACATGACCCATGATATCTAGTAGGCCTGCATTTCCCTAAAAAGTTGAAACGAATTTAACAATCTTTTTCAAATTTTGGTATTTCTACTCAATATTAGTTTTCTTTTTTAAATGATTGCCATAAATGTAAATGTTGGCATACAGCTCCTACAACGGGGCCAAGCAAGCTTCCTTTAAATTTTTCGCACAAGAGAAAGGGACCTACAGTTTAACGCCGGATCCGAACGGCAAAGTTTGAGAATTTGCTTTTTCATGGCTAGTTACTTCACAGCTGGCGCCAGTAGCTGGTGAAGGTGACCGTACGTGTAAAAGCTATTTTCTAAAGAAAGAAAAAACTTTTATTATTAGATGTTCAGAGGCGGGATCGAACCCACGACCTCCCGCCCAGCAGTCCAGCACACTAACCACTGGGCCACATACGGCCAATGATTGCCATTTCTTATTTATATACACTGAGAAAAAAATGATATTTTTATGATCCCCAGGATTATTTGTTCGGTATTCATTTGGACTAGATAGTTAACTATCCTTTTTTTGGGATCCATTGGATTTTAAAGTCGATTTGTTTTTCCATATTCATTTGATCTTTTTGAAATATCCTATTAATCCTTTCTAAATATTCAATTCCTATGAATTTTTTATGAATATCCTTTTGTTATCCAATGGATCTGATATAAAAATAATTTATGTGGGTTTAACAAAAGGTTTATTTATTCGGGAATAATAGAAATATTTCTTAATGGTAATTACAGATAATCAGTTAAAAGTTCTGCTCTCAAAGGCGACTCGATATTCTCTGCCTCCCTCTGTGTAATACACGATCTTCCTTCTCTCACACGCTTGCTTTAGTGTGACCAACTCACGCCAAGCCCAAAATGCTAACATGCCTGTCTGACACTACCCCATTAATAATAATTTTTATTAGTTTAATAAAATCGAGTCATTTGTTCAAATCGTTTACAGAATTATGCGTGTTTGTTCCCAACGCACTTCTCCGATTCTTTGTATTCCACACCTTGCGGATATTGGTCTTCTAAATTGTGTGAAGCAATGTAACAAAATTTAAGTTCTTTTTAATTTTTAATAGAAAAACGATAAAATAAAAATTACTGATAGAATTTATTTATGATAACTTTAAGAACTTAATATTAAGGTCAACCTCAGTGTCATTAACTTTCATAGGAAGATTACAGTAAAACAGGATCTTAATATTTTTGTAGGTTCTAATTATTTTTTTGGATTAGTTACACTTTAGTTCCAAGATGTGTTGTTTTTAGAAAAACATTCCCATGAAGCCCTTTTCAATCTGAAATAGAGCTCAAACAACATTTTCATTAAAATAAATGAGTATTAATGACGTTCTTCATAATGTTTATTAAAGAATTAAAAAAAGTAGAATAAAATGCGAATTCAGCATAGAAAATATACTTTAAACATCAAATTAACCATGCTTAAAAACTGAAGTCCTCGATCTTGCTTGTACTTGATATGTGTGTCATTATAAATCTTATATACATCAATCTTATAGGCATCAAGCCGAACGCACACAAACACACACACACAACATACACACTTTAACTCTATAGGCCCGTACGGACATCCGAAGTGCGTAATTTAGCTAACTTCACCTCATGTTTCGTCGCAATTTTTGTATGAAACTTCTCGCTACTTCTGATGTCCGTATGGGGCTTATAAGTGAAAATGCTTTGCAAATAAAATAAATACTATAAAAACAACGTTTACTTAAGAGCAAGCACATATCACTTACCTGATGTTTCTTATATCACTTCAATGACCTTTCAATTTCACTCTCAACACATTATTATATTGCCGGATATGCGTGTGCTCTCTCACCACATCTAAATTCGCACTATGTCTATCTCTTCCGCACCAACGGGCATACTCGACTTGGTTGCCATCAAATTCGATACTTCAACCAAATTAAGATCCGGTTCATCCTATTGTAAGTTCGTTTTAAAAGGATAGTTCATTGAGTTTTAATCTTAATCCAACGAAGCTGAAAAATATGAAATGGATATTTAATTAAATGGATCTCTAAGTGAATATATTGAATATCCATTCTATGGGGATTTTTGTTTTTCTGTGCACCATTGAGAAAACTTGTGATTATGCTTATTAATTTAGCATCATGTTTTACATTAAGCATCGAGTGTGTTAACGACACTCTCTTTTTATTTAAGAATGGCACGGGTGTTGAAATGTAGACACTAGCGCTGCTTGTCACTATGAATTTGGCATATTTACATACATACATATTTGCAGTAAGGTTGAGTTTTATATTAGAATTAATAATAATTACACAGGCCAACAAAATGACCATCTTTGTGAGGTGCAGCCGTGCTGATTTAAAAATATGATAAGTTTATGTTTACTGATTCCGAAACTGGTTTCGGTTTCGTTGAATCAGCTCTTGTTTCCAAGATATAGCGGAAAAACGAAAATCTTGAATTCTTGGCCACATTAGGCATAAATGTCTGAGTTTATGAGCTATTTACGATAAAGGACATATCATTGCAAATTAAAAAAATCATAGGGACCATATAAGTCCAGCGGAAAGTGTCTAATTTGGCCTTTAAAGAGAGAAATTTTTCGATTTATAGCATTTTTATCAAAATAAATCATCCCGTTTAAGGAAGCGCGGTAATTGGATTTATACATTTGCCATCTGAACATATAGCCAAACATATGATCTAATTTTGTAATTTTTATGGCATTTAAATACGTTTATTTGGCAAAGATATGGCGTGTTTAAGACGAAAATAAATATTTAAATTTATGGGAGGAAAACTAGATTGTTACTCTAAATCTGTATAGGAACTGTAAAGGGGCTACTTGGTGCGGCATAAATTGTTATATGTTTACATGTAGATGATAAATTATATTTGGAAACAAGTAGCCTTTTCACAGTTCCTATAAAAATTTGAGTTACAAATCTAGTTTTCCTCCCATAAATTTAAATATGTAATTTTGTGTTTAAGAGGCTATAACTTTGCCAAATAAATTGATTTAATCGCCATAAAAATCACAAAATTAGATCATAGGTTTGTCTATAGGCTCAGATGGCGAAAATATTAATTCAATAACTGCGCTAGCTTTAACGGGCTATAAAAAATGCTAAAAATGCTATAAATCGAAAAATGCCTGTCTTTAGAGGCCAATTTAGACACTTTCCGCTGTACTAATATAGCGGATATGATTTTTAAAATTTGCATTGATATGTACTTTATCGCAATTAGTTCATAAATTCAGATAATTATGCCTAGTGTGGCCTCCATAAATCCTAGAGTGCCAAAAAGTCGAATTTTTGATTTTTCCGCGATATCTTGGAAACAAGAGCTGATTGAACAAAACCAATGATACAGTTTTGTTCAGTGAAGTCTATATTAACATAATCTGTTAAAAATAGACCTGCACCAAAATCACTGTTGTGCTGTGTTATTTACAGCCGATAGAAAAGATTGTCTTTGCAATCAATGCAATATCACTTCAAAGTAGCATACTATTTCTTTGATACACGCTCCTCTCCTCCTCATGATACTATAATTTGATTATCATAATACCGCATCACTCGAGTTTAGTAGAAAGATCACTGCCAAAGTTATACTTGCTGTTCTTTTAAACGCTTTTCATTGACATGTACCGAATTGATAATTTTCTTTTGCGGCTTGGCTCAGTATTTTTTATTTCCAGTTTACGCAGTTGAACTGGCACTGAAAACGAAAAGTCAGAAAATTCCATCCTCCTCTTGCTACCAAAATTCGGAGAGGCGCTTACATTTTTTTTAACTAGATTATTTTATTGAGGGCGTCTGCTTTTGCTGGCAATTGAGTGAATAAAATGTAATGTTTCATGCATGAGTGGACCAAAGACAACACTGAGCTCATTATTATTATGTATATGGACATTGCAAAAGGTATGTACGATATTGAAACGCCAGCGAAAGGCCAAAGGGCACAAAATTTAATGACCTACAAAACTGTCCAATGCCCCAGGAATAAAGAAATCCCATTCTCTTTGTTCAGGGGGTGGAAGCAGCAACTTTTTAAAGATCTTTTTGTGAGATTTTTTTTTGCTGCTCATTTTTCACAACACGCACAAAAGCGAAAGCTAGGGTCAAGTGAGGTTGGCCAGGGGTCAACGTTTGAGGCGAAGACAATGCGGCCGGCGTTGTTAATTGCGCACAAAAAACAACAACAATAAGCTTCTGAGAACCTTTTTGAGGAAAGTCGCAGGGCTTTTGTAATTGCTATTTGCTGCAAAACTTATTAATTAAATGTGAACATAATTATTGAGGACAAGCAAATTCAATTTGCGATCAGTGCTGGATAAGCAGAGCAGTTATAATTAGCCAAAGACAGGGGTAAGACAGGGTAAAGCAGCTCAGCTCAGCTGCCTAATGTGGCAGAAGCAAAGGCACAACAGAAGCGGCACCATTTCAAAGGAAATCAATGACAATTCGTTAATCACACCACCCACCCTACCCAAATTCATTTCCAAGTTCAACATCAGTTACACTCGAACGACGATTAAAGACAATTCAAACGCTGCACACTGGTCCAGCCACCAGAAAGTAGCAATTTAACTGGCAGTTATTAAAATTTTTTACAGACTAGAAGAGTAATTACTTAAAGTATTTCAATCGTTTTGAATAAATCTAGTTGTAATTTAACGATTCTGACGACTCCAAATAACAACTTTCTTCTGCATCAGAAAGTATGGGACTCAGTTTGCAAAATTGTATGCAAATTAACACCAGCTGAGGTGGCCACAACTACACTTTAAACGGAAAATTTAGTTTTGGGTAATTTTTATTCCAACAACACTTCATCTAGAGAAATGGTTTGTTCAGAAGTTAGTTCAAAAAAGTTCTCTATATAAGGAATTCGTTTCTGAACACTGCAGTTTCGTAGTAAGTATTTCTTCCTTTATATCCTTCTGACAAACTTATTTTTGTCCCCTTGAAATTCGTTATAAGAAAGTTTGACTGAATATGAAACAATGAAAAAGTTCTTAACTTGTGGTCAGAATCCTCCACGAAGTTCCCAGAATTGTATGAGATTTTTTCCATCTACGCAGATTAGCGTTAATATCATGACCTGGGTCTAGGATGGTGATGTCAAATTTTTTCGGAAGTAATTTTTATACAGATTTTTTAACGAGAGCGTAAGTTACCCGTTACTCATGAAAAAACATGTTTAACAGTGTTCCTGCGTTCCTTAGGGTGACCATCCGAAAAGTATGCAACATTTTTTGGGGCTTAGTTCACTTTTTTGCTCATAACTTGATAACCGTTCATCCGATCTTTATCATTTCTTTGGCAAATCGATTTATTTTGTTAATAACTAACTATCTCTGGATGGTACGAATCGTCTATCTTCAAAACTGAAGGAGATTTAACGTTTTTTCCAAAACCCCGGGGGCGGGCGGGGGCGTGGCCAAAATTTGAAACAAACTTGATCTGCGTACAGTTAAAAGAAGCATTTGCCCTATTCATGTCAAACCTCTATCTCTTACCATCTCTGAGATCTAGGTGTTCATACAGACAGACGTACAGACGGACATGGCTATATCGACTCGGCTGTTGAGGCTGATCAAGAATATATATACTTTATAGGGTTGGAAATGATTCATTCTGCCTGTTACTTACATTTATACCCTTTTACTCTACGAGTAACGGGTATAAAAAGTACTACACTTATACCGGTACGTACCGGTATACCGAAATAAGAATCCGGGTACCGTATCGAAACCGAAAACCGAAATTAATTGAAACCCGAAATATAACCTTTAACCGAAACATTCATTTCTGGACTTAACGGTACCGGAACCCAAATTAGTTTCGAGATTAAGCCCTGATTATAATACATGAGGCTAGGCTCTCTGAGACAGATGATAGCTGCTATGAGAGACACGTGTTAGAAAGAAATAGGATACTGCTATAGTATAGAGATATGATATTTTTTGTGCCGATATTGGCATTAATCTTTGTTTTATAAACAATATATCAGACAAATCTACTATAGTGATTGCAGGAGCAAATTGTCATAACAAGACTGTTAATTTTGTTCTGCACAAAGCATATAGAAAAACCAAATTGTTCGGAAAATTTATGCTAATGGGTTCTTGATAAAATTTTGTTAAAATTTACCATAGATTCCGTTTTTGCCATACGCTCTGTTAATTTTTTTCCGCTTATACAAATCGAACCTCCCAAAACAATAATCAAGATTTAAATCTTAAAGTTCTCCCTTTAAAAAATTAGATATAACGGCCACTAGAAATGGTCATTTGGCGGTGAGGACGCTCCTTAAAAACTCTTCAGTTTTCTAAAGCTTTAGAAAATAACGATATATCGATGTTTTTTGGACCCGATATATCAAGTATCGATATTAAAATTTTTTTTTATGATATTATCGATATTGATATTTTTAGAACTATCGACAGCCGAATCTTGGACACAATAAAATAGGAAAACGAAATGAAATTTCACCTCAGTTGTTTTTGCTCGCTTTGTACATTTGGCCTGACAGATTTTGCGTTGCGCGTGTGCTTCACTAAACTGCAAGTGTGTATGCGTGCTAGTGTACTTTTTTGTCCCACCTTTTTCTTTGACGCTTTGCCTTCACTTTGCGCTGACATTTGGCTCGTTTTGCTAAGTTGCTGATAGCCGTTAGAAATTATTCACTTCGATCTGTTATACTAAGTCAGCTTTGTGCGTTTCTCTTATAAAAAACTATAAAACAGAAAACGAGAGAAAAACAAAATCAAGTGCTCTGTTTTGACACTCATAGTCGAATCTGTTAAAGTTAATTCTTTAATTTTGTTCTGTCATTTGATTGACCATATTTTGCGAGCTCTGACTACAGCTCTTACCAGTGTGCGCAGTCGGGACACTGGCTAAATTCTTATCAGTTAAACCACAGCCAGCAATGAGAGCAGCTTCGTTTTGGTTCCCTCTCTCATCAAAGCTCGCACCTGCGCAGACCAGGTTTCTTATCAACTGGCAACAAATGTTGTTTCGCTTATCAGTGACATCTACCGTGGGGAAATGTTTATTGGGTTACACTTTTGTATGGGGGAATAACCATTGTTTAGTTGTGAGAAATAATCGCTGACACGGCATGGCCAAAGCAAAGAAGCTGGACCCCACACATTCCCATTTGTCTTGGATGTCGTCGGGGACTAATGAGATTTTCGGCAAATTAAATAAAATCGAAAATTAAACGAAGCAACTTCGAAGGCAATTTAAATTAGTTGCGGCAAGGACATCATCATCATCCAGCCGGCAATTATCAGCACAAAGAAGGTGCCAACAGATTTGGGAGGCCAAAGTCAAACAAAGAGTCTCTTACCTGTCAGCTTTGGGAAGATGCCAGCTGCCAACTGCCAGCTGCCAGGGGTGTTAAGTGGCGGCTGGGCGAGCGATTAAGTCCTCCAAGTGCTGAAGCACTTGAACAAATAAAAATCAACGACTCATTGAGCCGCAGCAACTGAAATGAAATCTGCGAGCAAACAACTTAAGGAAGGGTCTTTGCCCAAAAACAAAAAAAAACCGTGACGATGAATGCGTCACGAAAGAAATAAAAAAAAAAAGAAACAGAAAAATCATAAATTCAATTTGATTTATTTCAGATTTATTGGGCCAAGTTTCTATGCCGCCTTAACATTCAAATGGCGCCAAGGCAGCATAAGTCAAGAGACGAAAGCTTTGCTCTCTCTTTCTCTGGCCCTCTCTCTCTGTCAAAATAGCGACTGCCTTTATATGCCACAGCAGCAGCCGAATCAGGCTCAGTCGATTTCAGTCGGCCGTGCCACACACACATCGCTTCCAGCTTCCAGGATACGCAGCTTGCGCCCTTTATTGCATCGTGTGACAGGCCCCTAAAGGCAGCTTTCAGCCGTAACGCGCGCGCTTCACCGTTATTTTCAACTGCATTATTTTGTTTAAATCGAAAATTTTTTGATTTTTTGCGCTGATTCATTTGCTTACCAAAAACATTAACGTGAATAAAGCAACGGGTTTCAGGCTTCAGCAAACCCATCGACAAAAACCAGAATCCAGAGCTTAAGAAATTGTACAACAAACGTAAATATGATAAACAAACAAATTTATTTATTTTTTATAAAAACCTCGATATGTCTGTGCACACTTGACTTATCTGACAGGGTGGGGAGTTTTCGTGTGGCTAATTGGTTTGGTAACACACATCACATCGGCCAATACTTTGTGGAGAATCGTCATTAACTATTCAAGTTATATTGAACCAATTATTCTGCACCACTAAGACCAAAAGTAGAAATGGTCAATGGGTAATTTTCAACTAATTGAGAGATTTAACGTTATTTGCTTTCAAATGTTAATTGATGCATTAAAAATAAAACCTAAGTGCAAATGTGGTAAACATTCGTAAAATGAATAGAACATTTATTTTGTTTACTAGCTCCAGACGATTTTATGAGTTTTGTTGTTGCTGCCAAAGTGATTGTGATTGTTTAGCAAAGACTTAAGTCTTTTATTCTAAGTTGTTTGATGACTAATTTACAACTACAACTGGGAAATTTTTCTCAGAAGTAAATACATTTTGTGTCATTATCAAGAGTTATCATCATCTAGAAAAGCGATTTCGAACTAGAATAAATAAAAAATTTTTTCCAATCCTTAAATGTCTTTATTCTTTGAGGTCGATTTGTGCGGGCAAGGAATTCATTTTAATTTGTTTTTTTCTTCAGACCTTTTCGAAAAGAAAAATCTTTAAATATCATAAATATTAAAAATAGATTTGCACCGGATTGGAATTAATTTTAGACCCATGGGTTATTGGTGAAATTTTCTTAAAATTTTCCGTAGATTTCGTTTTTGCTATACGCTTTGTTAATTTTTTTCCGCCGCTACAAGTCGAACCCCCCAAAACTATATTCTATTTTGAGAAAACTAAATCATTTAAATCTTAAAGTTTTCCTATTAGAAACATAAGATATTACGTCTACTCAAAATGGTCTTTTGGTAAAAAGGACGTTCCTCAAAAACTTTTCAGTTTTTCTTTAATCTTTTTTTTTATAATTTCTATATTATTGATATTTTGAGAAATGTCGACAAACCTAATCTAGACGGCCTGAACTCATAAAAAAATATACATTTTTAAACAATCACTAAGGTCTAATTTCTTATTTTCTTGATAGATGCTTGGTATCAGAAAAACTAACAATAATTAAAAATTTTCACAACCAGACTGCACTGTAGCGTTACAAAAACTGAGATTATCTCCTAAGAATTACATCGCAGAAAGAACATCGCAAGTCAAATTTTCTCCCAACCTCACTTACTATCTATTTATCCTGCTCTTTAGATTCAATACTTTGTTGTTTTAAGTTTAAAAATGAAAATAAAAATGTAATAAAGTAAAACTCCAATTTCATTATTACATTACAATTCACTTTCAGTGCTTCTAACAGTATGCTACCCATTTTAGTTGGATACGTGTAAAAATAGTTTTCCTCAGAGTGCATTGGCTAAATTCCGAAGCTTAGAAAAAATCAAGGCTGCAAACCGGTCCTGAACCGAACCCCTAAGAACCGGTTCGGTTCGGGTTTTTTGGGTCCGACGAACCGGACCGTGAACCGAACCCCTAACATTTTTGACAGGTCGAACCTGAACCCGAACCGGACCACTTTTTCTAAAAATTAGGTTCGGTTCGCAAAATTCAGTAGATATTCCAGGGAAATAAAGAAAAATGGTTGGAGCTAAAGCACATTTAAATAATAACTGCAGAGCAGAAAAGGTTTGCAACTATGTCATTTCTTGATTTGGACGTTTAGGTTTACTTTGACAGAGAACGCACACTTTGAAAAAAAACAGTGCTAGACTGTTGGACGCGATGGAACTCAGTCTACAAAATGTTTGAACGTTTACTAACTCTTAAAAAAGCTTCAGCTATAAACATTTAAATGGAACGTAGTTCAAAATATCTGTTTAATTCTACAGCCAATTATAAAACTTTTGTAAAGCTGCAAGATTCACAATTACTACCAAGTAATTTTTATTACGCGTTTATTTTAATTTCGAGCAATTGTTATAAATTCCTTAGCAAAACATTGTTTATAAAGATCTAAATGCCTCGATAAACGTTCTTATCAGTATCAATGTTTACTGCAAGGCTCCTAGACCCAAGATTTCCAACTTAGGTAACTTCTGAGCAAACAAATAAGTTTTAAAGCAGCACATTACAGAATGCTGACGCTCCAGCAAGACATTCTTAATAAGAGTTGTCCAAATTTAACTTTAAATGACTCAACGTATGATTACGAAGAAGGGAAGTTTACTAAAGACGTACGGTCCTGTTCTCAATTCCACTTCGGTTTTCGTATAAACGATTGTTCGTTGAACTCTAACTCAATAAGGTTTAAGGGAGTTGATACTCATATCAACAGTAAGTAGATTCGGTTTAAGTAAATTCGGAATTTCTTAAGCAGTTGAAACAGACAGTTCAATATATACGAAGACCGAAGTGGAATTGAGAGCAGACCTTTTAATCACATAATAATTTGAAATTAGATAATAGAAAATTACCCCAGAGTATTTTACATGGATTTCATGTTTATTAAAATGTACAGTCTCCCTGAAGAACGCAATATATTTGCCGAAGCGCGATGGAGTGAACCTGATCCAAAAAGTGCTGTTTCAGCAATTCAGGTATCAGGGCTATAAGAGCTGGAGTAGATAAACAGCTCGTAGTAGATATAATGCTTATTACCTTAAACTAAGCAGTTCTCAAAATTTGAAAGTGTCAGCTAATAAATTTTATTACAAAAATTTCATTATGGAAATATAGAATATTATTTTAAAAATTAAGTATTAATAAATCGAAACTATATGTTCTAGCGAACCGAGGTTCGAACCAAAACCTTGGGTTCAGGGGTTCCGGGAACCGGTCCGCGAACCGAACCTTAGACTTTACAACGGGTTCGAACCCCTGAACCGAACCTTCTGCAAAATCTTAGAGGTTTGCAGCCTTGGAAAAAATGATTACTTGTGGGCCGACTGTTTAAAATTAATTGCACGCTTTCACATGGAAATATATATTCAAAAGTGCATAAATCTAGCTATAGTACATTATTTAAAGAAAATAATAAGCAATATTGCAAGAAAATTAAGAGAGGTAGTTTTGGGCACTCTTAACGCCAAATTGCCAAAAAAAAAAACCACAAAATGCAGACTTTTTCCATTTTTTATGTAATCTCAAGAATAATCCACTTTGAAAGTCTGCTATTCAAAAACAATTTTGTAATAATATAACTAAAATTTGTGATAAAATGGTTTAATGTATCAAAAATCATTTTCGACGGTCGGTTTATTCAGGTTCACAAGCAATAAATTGGAGCTTTGGATCAAAATTTTAACCTGCATTGAGAAAAAATATCATATCTAGGTTTAGAATAAAAATCTTTTTTCCCAGTGCCTTGTTATCTAAAAAACGAGAAGGCAAAACTAACTTCGTCTTTGCTCAAGAATTAAAACAAACAATTTTTCTAAATAAAACCCCATTTTCGACCGATAGTTTCTATGGATATTATAAGATATAGTCATCCGATTTTGACAAAAACTTTATTATTATGCATATTAATAATCGCTGAAGTGGGAGACTTTAAAATCAAAGACAAAAAAGTTTTGCGAAAAAACGGACAGACAGACTGACGGACAAAGCTATATCGACTCAGCTCGTCGCCCTGATCAAGAATACATATACAGGCCTGTTCCGAAAACGAGTGGAATTGTCGCAAATCGAGTTGATTGCTGTTCCGAATTTCGCAAATCGACCAAAATTGTCGTTTTCAAAAGTTGTGCTGCAGAGTCAGCAGAATGAAAAGTAATTGCTATTAAAAGCATTAAAATAAATCGCAAAAATTATAAACTTATCAATTTAATAATGTTGAACATTTTTAAAATCGATTAGCATCTCTACTTAAAATGTTTACAGTTTAAGTTTATTTTAAAATTATTTTTTTTATAAACATCTATAAAATATTGCGTGAAAAGCAAAACCGAGCGGTCGTTTTCAAACCGAGCTGTTCTGAATTCCACTTTACGTTTTAGTCGAATTCAATCGTCAATCGACAGCTGCTAGGGTTGCTTTATTTAAAATAATTTTTCGGTCAGCACTTTTTCTATTTTATTTAGCTATATTTAACCATATTTTACATCACATATTCAAATGTAACAATTAAAAACTGTTTTAAATAAAAATAAATTGACTTAAAGAGTAAATAAGAGCTTTGTAAATTAAAATTATACGATGATGCCAACTCTGCGCTGTCGATATACACAAACACGCGCGAGGCCAGTCAGCCAGCTGTTTATGAAAGCGACTTCAAAACCGAGTTCGAAAAGCCAAAACGTAGCCAAATCGTACGGAATTGGGAACAGCAAATAGTAAAACGTTCGTTTTCGTTTCGTTTTTACTTTTTGAAAACGTTCGGAATTCGGAATAGGCCTGATAGTTTATTGGGTCGGAAATGAATATTTCTATGCGTTGCAAACTTCTGGACAAAATTACAATACCCTTTGCAAGGGTATAAAAAAAATAGTTGAAATATCCTAAAATGGGATTAAAAATTTAAAAAAAAATCGTATGCTTTGAAGTCTCAGGAAAAAGAATTGCAAAAATCCTTCCGATCAATGCTTCAGTTGCCATATCTTACTCGTCTATGATGGACTTACAATAAAACAAATATGTAAGATTTTAGTGGCACTCAAACTCAGTAGGGTTATCCATATTTCTCAAAATATCAATATCGATAATATTCAAAATTTAAGTATAACATATCGATATCATGTTCAAAAAAACAAAAAGCTTAAGAAAACTGTTAAGTTTTTAAGGAACGTCTTTACCATAAAACTGCTAATGACGATTTCTGGTGGCCGTTATATCTTATCTTTTCATGCTGAAGTTTTAAGATTTCAATGACTTGGTTTTCTGAAACTACACTATACATATTTCAAAAGTACATAAATAGTGAGATTTTATTTATCTTCAAACCTTAAAAGCCTGTACTTGTTCTTCATACTATATAAGTAAGGCAGCAGTTTAAAATATTTCTGATTTCAAAGCTGTTCAAAAGTGTTTCGTTTCATGTGAAATATTGTGCATGTAAATTCGTATCTTATCTGAGTATAGGTCTTAAGGATGAACAGATTCTGCTTACTTCTAAATATCAAGTGACAAATTTTTGTCCATCAGTTGCTCCTTACCAAAAGTAGTTTGACCAAGAATTTAAGAAAACCCGCTGCTTAATGTGTTCCACAGTTATTCGGATGGAACTGAACTTCCAGGAGCAATTAAGTAGGGAAATGCAATTTCAGACGGCATGAACAATTTATCCGCATTAGATATCCAACAAGCTATTGGGTTCATGTCGATATCTTCAATATATTCCAACACTTACACCTCATATTGCAGCGTATTTCGGCAAACTTGTACGATTAGTTATTAATCAATCAATAAAGAAAATAAAATTTGTTTGCTGGACTTTTGATTATGGGAACAACTTAGGTCAAGTTATTTTTGTAGCCCTGTTTGTTTGAGATTTGAATCTTTGAAATATTTTGTTCATGTTGTATTAGTTTACGTTTCGGCAATGTATTATTATTGCTTTTAGAATTTACTGGGCTAAAAGCAGCAATATTTATATATGAAAATTCTAATTTTACGAGGAAGACGTTAAGAAGATGTTTAGTTTATCAAATGAGTGCTTAAAACGAGTTTATTCAAAAATCTAACAAACCCATTTTGACCATGATGAAGAAATACATTTTTTATGTACTCCCTCCACACGCATATTTACACACACACACACAACACACACACACACATATGCACGAAAACTCAGTCTGGGGCATATTTCTTATCGTTAACCTCGTCTGCCACCGATTTTCCTCAAATGCCTTTACTTAGGAGGGCAACGCAAACAAAACATGTATCAAATATATTGTAGAAGAAGACAATTGTTAAGGGATTTATCACATGCAATAAATCCTATAACAACCTCGAAATAAATATGAAATGCAAAAGAAAATTGTTCAAGTGAAAAAAAGAAACCAGAAAAAAAATGTTACAAAAGTGTGTGCCTCAGCAGGAAATTGAGTTTTTGCTTAATTGGAGTCAATGTAGAAGAGACCTGAGCTTGAAGTGACCTTCCGACATGCCTGTCGGTGACAAGCTCAAACGCAAACTAAATTAATAAGATTCTGAAACAGTTTTCTCTTCTTGATTTTGCAATTTGCATGCAGTTAACGTCAAATTTACCCATCGCTACCAGATTGAAACGTGCCAAATGTACAAATAGTCAGGCAATCGTTGGCCGATTTGTTTGTGTAGCCAACCAGGTGATAAGCAAACAAAGCCAGAAGGATACCTGCAGCCTGTCCAAAGCCTTTTGGCCACATAAAAGTTCGTTGCGAGCGGAGTTGAGTTGTCAACAAATAATGTGAGCTGTCTGGACCTTTTACGCATAAATTATTTATTCATTTGCCGTCTGTGGGCTTTTATCTACATCATTAAAAATTTCTTTTTGGGGCTATTTTATTGTATAATGAACTGCACTGACTTTGGTCTCGGGTTTTTGTTTTTAGAAACAAACTGAAAGCCAGGGTTGTGTGGTGTGGGGCGGTAGGCGTGGCCGTTTTCCGTTGAAAAAATATTTTATTGTGCGTTTCTTTGCTTTTTTGATTATTTCCGGAGTGCTGAGTTTCTGTGTTGGGATTTGCACAAGGATTTGCTGGGATTTTTTTTGCTATTTTTCAAACAAAAAAGATATTAAATATTATACTCTCATGGACGGACTCAACGTGGCGTATGCGCAACGTTTTTTTTTTTCAACAAAATCCAAACTTGAAACTAATTAGCACATGAAAAGGATCTCTATTGTTCGTATTCATATAAAGTTCCCTTTGTTATAAGAGGGCTGCCCCTTAAGTAGTCTGCCTAAGAATTCAGACTTCATCTCCCCATTAAATTGAAAGAAGAAGGGATTAAAAATGAAGTCAAGAATACGCTAAAAATATTGATAAAAGGTTGTTGCCGGCAATAACAAAGTTTTTAAAGCGTTTCAAAAACTCCAAACTGAAAAAAACGATCATTGATCTTTAATTTATGGAAAATATTTAGTTCTGATGAAGTCAAAAAGTTTCCTTTAAATGTAAACAGTGCTTTAAATATTATTCATAACCAAGAAATCTGCTTCATGTATTTACGAATTTTAATTAAGAACCAAAAACAGGCTCAAATACTTTTTCTTCAATTTTTTCGACGAAAATTCGGAGTTTCTCAAGATGCATCTTAAACTAACTTTAAGTTTATTGAGCTTGATCCGCAACTATTTTAGTTTTATCATCATTTCTCGCAACAGAACTCTTAAGTCCGACTCGAAGGACCAACTCTTTAAACGACGGCATGGGACCTCCCTCGTATTGCTGTCTATGTCATGTGATATGTGAAAATTTTGTTAGACAAATGTTACAAATTTTTCATACATCAACTTGACGGCTGCTGCCAAGTGAAAACTTTACAGGCAGACACAACTTTAGCCGCACCAGACACCGGCGGCAGCCCAGCTGCCTTTGCCTTTTTAATTTTTATTAATTTAATGGTCGGCGCTAATGAGTTTGCTCATTGAAATGAAATAAGCCCTTGAATTTAGCCACCACTTTTAAAGTGGCTCTCAGTCAATTTGGTATCTAAGTGCCCGCCATTTTGAAGAGTGAAAAACATCTGGGTGCCTTTGAACTTAAATACTTTATTAACTCATGAAGTGAATTCCAATTTGATGTCAGGCTATAACCATAAATAATATCAATTTGCACTTACAAATATATTGATATGATTGAATATGAATATTCCAAGCTTTTAATGTCAAATTGATAAGAAAATTATTAAAATGATGTTGGAAAATGTTAAAAGGATATTTATTAAATTTTCTAAAATCTCCTAAGAGAAAGGCAGAAAAATACACTGGACAACTAGGTCCAGTTTATCGAATGGTTGGTGGGGACTCTAGATTTCGTAAGCTGAACTCGAATCAGTTTTCAGAAATGGTCCATCACGTCGAGTTTTTTAGTAATTTGAGCTTTAAGTTGCAAAAAATGCCTATAATGACCCTTCTTATATGCGTTATGTGAGAAATCTATAATTTTGTTTTGACTCTATTTGATATGGTCGTAACGTACTATTTCTATATTTAATAAAAACTATCTCAAAGAATTGAGCTATTATTTTAGCGAAGATATACCATTTTGAAATCATATGCTCGATATTAATAAAATAAAAATAAATTATCTACTCTCCAAGGAAAACAGGGGTAATAATTTGTATAGAATTACAATAAAAATTTTTAACAACAACTATTGCATACTTTGGGGCAGCAACAGTATAAAGAATTTTTGTTAATTGCAACTACTAAAAATGGTATATCTTCATTGGAAAAAATCGCAAAATTGTTTGGGAAAGTTTATTTTAAAGCTAAGAAGCAGTACTCTCCGATATTATCAAAACAGTTAAAGGTTTACAACAAAACAAAATTTTCGATTACCATCTCGAAAAAATCACGTGTCTTTTAATGCGACTCACGAATCGATCCAAATTTTTAAGTTTTCGAAGTTGAAGAAATGCTTATCCTTAAGGGCATGCGTAATCCACTGAATCAAATAGTCACATTAGCTGAGTTCGGTAGAGCTGCACTGTAATGGTTCATCGTACACCTCGCCCAATTAGTCCCACCAAATACAATATGACCTGCCACGGGATCATGTATGGACCGTATGATTATATGCGATTGGAGCATGTTTCCAGCAGAAAAGTATACTTTCCCGCGAATTGTGTTTCTTCTTCTTTAATGGCCATCACAACCGTTTGACGGACGCTGCGACTAATGCCCGCCATCCGCTTCTGCTCCATGCGAGCTGACTCCAGTTTTTCACACCAAGCTTGGAAATTTCTTTCTGCACCTGGTCGTCCCATCTTAGTGGTGGTTGTCCCTTGACTTGTCTCAGTTTTTTCGCATTCCTCTTATAGACCATTTATCTGGAGCTCAAGCGAGGTTTCTGCTTTTGAACTCCCTATAGAGTCCTGTTTGCAAGCGTGATTCTTCTTCGGATTTCCAGGCTGATGTTGTTGTCTCTAAATATCATCTGTTTAGAGGAAACTAGGCAACTCGACTTGTCCCCGTTTAATATCAAGCCCATCAGTTCAGATAAGGTATTACCCTGCCTAAAACTTTTTGGTACACTAAGTATAAAAATATGGTGACATTACTTTATTTTTATCTGAACTGGTCTTTTAATGACACTCAATTAAAAACAGTATATTAAAACTCTTAACTCGTAGTTAATGTTCTTACAAACTGTCATAAATAAAAGGAACTGAAAACATGCTTTATTTAAAATTGAATAGAGCGGTGGACCCCGCTTAGAAACAAAACCGCGACGTCACCCCGTGATCCCCGGGCGCTGCGGCGCGGCGCGCTGGGCGTGGTCCTGTCGGAATAGTACGCGGCCGCGATTCCAAGTGGCTCCTGAACCATGCTCTACGCGTCTCCACAGCGTTCTTTATAGCCATACGGCCCCACCCTGAGCATATAGGCGATGCGATTAGCATTACAAGACAAACTAAAAGTGGCAAGCAGGTAAGCTAAGAGTCGACGATCTGCGTGTTACAAAAGCCACAGAGTGCGCGACGCGCACGACACTATACGGCTCGCCCGCCAACAACAAGGCGAGCGTGGCTCGCGGCGCGTGTTCCGCACTGATTAAACTCAAGATGGACGTGAGCAAGTGTGAGCCTTTGGTTCATTTCACTAAAGACAGGCGCGCCGGTGCCGGCCTGCTTTCATACAATCAACGTCGAAATTCGACTTAAGCGCTCGACAACTACCTGCTGGGTGTCAACTCCATATAAAAGGGTGTCGGAAGCTCCGTATCCGACGGCCTCTCGCCGGTGCTCAGACTTCGTCCCGCGTCGGCCGTGCCGCCTGCGCTGACACGGGGGTGCTTGAGAAATAGCTCCGACCTACCGCGGAGCGCGCAAAGTTGACGGATGTGCGCTTGAAACCAACTGTAAGATTGAAGGCTGACTCCTCCATATCCAAAATACTAAAAACAAAACCATTACAAACACGCACGCGGTGTGACCGTTCGGGTGGTTTTGATGAGAGGTGGTATGGCGTTGCACGCGCGGGTCCACGGAGTGCTGCGCGGACGGCAAAAGTGCTTGCTTCAATTTTTGGGTGTATCAAAAAGCTCGGAAAGGTTCGGAGCCTTAAGTCCTTCTCAACGTCATCATGCAAAGTCGATCATTATTTGCTGGTATACCAAAGGTAGACGGGGCTTCAAAAAACCTTGACCTTATCGGTTGGTCGAAGACGCCTTTTTAAACGACAAAAAGATGGTGATTGTCGAAGTCTATCTTCAGGATTTGACGAAATGTGATTATCTGGTCATTGGTGGACTTACCAGGTCTAAGGCCCAATCATTCAAGCAAATTGTGTTTTGCTGAAACAAAATTTTTCATATTTGGAGCACACAAAAACTATGTTGTTTACACTTCAGCGAAACGACACAAACTGAAAAAGTAAGCCTTATGATGAGGCTTCAAAATGAGGTCCGAAACGATTTAATATTAGTGTCGCCAACATTTGTTAATACGCGTAATATTTTCTCATGTTTTAGATCGTTATATTCTATTCTGATACAATTCCTTTGATAATGTCTTTTATCGTCACGTTACCCAGTCGTGGAGTCTACTTTACGGAACTCTCTCAAATCGTATCTCAGTAAGTTTGATTATTGAACTATCCATATTAACTTCGTCTGCAAGTCGTTTAAGGACTTTTAAAAAAGTCAACCATTTTTAATTAAATGTAGCGAGTCTTTTGAAAAGTCGATTGAATAATCGAAAATAATACAACAAAATTAACAGGGCTTTAATCAACAATATGGCAATCTTGTTTTTTGCTTTCCGGCATCCTACTTCTTGAACATTTAATTAAAATCTCAATTCAAATCCCTGGAGACTTCCAGACCACGTCGAATAATAAATAACTCAAATGAAATTCTTTTTCCTACTTTGATGTCCAACTAAAACTTGACTCACTGTCAAAATAAGTCAAATCAATCAATTAGTTTTCAAAGTAACAGCACTCTAGTCATTTTCACTTAACTGCAGGCGCTCAATCAATCTATAATAACAAATAGCCAAAACTTGACACCATTTTTTGGGGGAAAAAGAGAAAAACTTTTTGGCAACAAAACTTTTTCGCTCGCATTATGAATTTATGGACTGGACTTAGTTAACGGTTGGAATCTGCCGATTTCCATGAAATTCATTAGATAAGCACACTTTCAGCAACAAAATTTCCGGCCCATTAAATATTAAATGGGATACGCATTAGTCGAATGATAATGAAACCAACAGCCATCAGAAAAACCTGAAACAGATAAACACAACTACCGAAAGACCCATAAATAATATGAGCAATTGTTTTATGCCCAAGCAGATGCTGCTAATTAAGTTAGTAAAAATATTTACAAATAAATTTCAGTTTTGGCAGAACACAAACAGAGAAATCAATTTGTTGTGAATGCCCTCAGAAAAAAACAACATCAATTTGCAAGGTAAATGGCAAACAACAACATCAACAAAAGGCAAGGCAAATTGAACTTGTGGCTTACTCAACATTTGAATTGGCTTTCAATAATTTGGGCAAAATTTGATTTTGCATACATAAATAAAACTGGCAATATACTTTCGAAAGAGGATCAATAAGTACAGTAAATAAGGAAGAGATGTTAACTTTATCAATGTCTTTGCTGTTATGATAGCGTGGTCTCAAAAACGGCTAGCACGGCACAAACGCACATACTTATGTACATCCATATTTGCTTGCCCTTTATGCCTGCAGGCCGACATGAATCGCATTGAAAAATTTCATTAATCTTTGTCGCACATCCCCTTTGGCTGACTGACATATTAAAATATCTCTTTTGTGATGTCTCAAAATGCCTTTGTGTGGCGTTTTTCTGGTGCTTTAAAACGCTGAAACATGCAACAGGACGGCAGCCAGAAGCTAAACAGGGTCAGGCCAGAACAAGGGCACGCGCTAGAAGCTGTGTCGAGGCTGCTCAACCCACATATTGTACCCCTCATACATAAATCTCTCTTTAGGATGTGTGTTACAATGAGCGCCAGACGCTCGTCTAAAAAGGAAACTAAGACAAAAGATATACAGAAATCAAGTTTAAGTATAGCTGAAGCCGGAAACGTGTGGCACACACACACAGACACAGAGACCCACGGCTGAACCTGTGTATTGGTGCGCGTTTCAAAATCAGAATTGTTCCTTGGCAGTTGCCAAGTGCCGACTAAACAAGTGCAATTATTTTAATGCACTTTTGACTTTTTGACATTGCAAGACAACGCAAGAACAATCTTAAAGCAGTTTTTGAAGCATTTATGTTGCCATTGTTTGTACACACACACACACACACACAGAGCAAAACGCCACTCAGTCGCAGCCGCAGCTCGGCTCCCAAGGTCACTCATGTAGTTGAACTTGAGAAGGATTCTTTTTTGCTTATGCTGGAGGCTTTAATTTTGCATGCAATTTTCTATAATTTGGACAATTCAAGTTTCAACCCCTTCTCGCTGGTGGAACAAATTGAACTTACGTCACCGGCAGACGGCAATGGTTTCTGGCAAAGAAACAAACGAATTGTGCGTCGTCTTTCAGGCAGCATAAACAAATTTTGCAAATGTAAGTAAAAAACTTGAGAAACAGCAAAGCATTCATTTTATTCCACACACAGTTTACACTCAGAAGAAATCCTTGTCAAAGGAAATTACTTAAGCTGGATGATGTTTAATTCGCGTTGTATTTAATTAAAGTTAAGTTTCTGAAAGGGTTTTGTACAATTAAAACTTGTATGATAGTGATGTGAGAGCATACACGATAGAATCAGGGAATCAAAAACGAAATCGTATTTGGGTCCCTTGCCGAAATATTCTGTTTTGGTCCAAATTTGTTTCGGTATTCGGTTTTATATTAGTGCCTGGATTTTTATTCTGGTATATCAGTATGTATATGCAGTAAAAAACGAAAGCATAAGTACCCGTTACTCATGAAATAACATGTTGAACAGTGTTCCTGCTTTACTTAGGGTGACCATCAGAAAAGTATGCAACATTTTTTTAAGGGTGGTTATCGGGGGCTTGGTTCACTTCTTTGCTCATAACTTGACTTCATCATTTCTTTGGAAAATCGATTCATTTTGCTATTTACTAACTATCTATAATAGAAGGTACAAATCGTCCATCTTTAAATATAGGGAGTATAACGTTTTTTCCAAATTGCGGGGGCGGGAGGGGACGTGGCCAAAATTTGAAACAAACTTGATCTGCGTGCAAATAAAAGAAGCATTTGTCCCATACATGTCAAACCTCTATCTCTTGCCATCTCTGAGATCTAGGTGTTCATACAGATGGACGGACGGACGGACAGACGGACATGTCTAAATCGACTTGGCTGTTGATGCTGATCAAGAATATTTATACTTTTCATTTCGTCGGAAATGTTTCCTTCTGCCTGTTACATACATTTGCACGACTTTAGTATACCATTTTTACTCTACGAGTAAAGGGTATAAAAATGGTCGGTCATTGTTTTCATCATACCGAAAAATACGCTTTCTACTTGGCCTTAATCAGGACAATCATACAATTCTGGAAACTTTGTCGAGTAGTCTGACCACCATTTTAGTACATTTCCCTTATTTTGTGAAAGTTTTGAGCTTTGAACAACTAAAAATGATTAAGATTGATGCAATTAAACTGTTTTGTAAGAAAAGTGACTTATTGATATTGTCCTTTTGGTATTCATACAAATAATACAAAATCGATACATCACATTCGCCTTCTAGTTCCGATAAAGAATTTGGGTCAAAACTTCTTTACACTCATTGTTCGGCATTATTAAATTAAATTTTAATCAATTGATTTAATTGCAATTAAAATTACTTGCATTTAAAATATTAATTTGTGCTTGCAATTAATTTAGTTGAATTAATTTTAGTTAATTGTAAGTTACAACTAAATCAATTGCGACTGAATTTTGAAATTATTCTAGACTACAGCTAAAGCTAACAATTAAGTAAGTACTTTGTAGGACATTGTTAGTAAAGTAAATAAACTTAGCTAAGCCCAAATCATATAAAAACCATAAATATAAAAGAAGTGAAATTGAGAACTGGACTGAGTGCTGGAATATAATGCAGTTGTTGTTGCTCTACGTATAGCCATAGCCTATGCATGAAATCTGTACCCTCGGGTCTTCCTTTGCGCAAACAACAAATGTTCTGCTTGCGCAATGGGCTTGGGCACCCCAGTTTTACACTATCAGTATGACCGGTAAATAGGTGAAGTAGACTCAAATTGTCAGAAATATCGCAAAGTTTGCCAAGTTAGCAAAAATTTTAAAGCAACATAGAATTTTTTAAAGATTGAGTAGATGGTAATTAATAACGCGAAAATAAAAGGTGTGGACCAAAAGATCTTAAGGGTAGCAATGTTAGGGGTATAAAGGAGGTGCAGATGGAACAATAAAGTATATTGCGAAATTTGCCAATTTTTCATATGACCAAACCTTATTATGAAGTCTTAAAAGACGACAATAGTACACGGTTAAATTTGGAAAGTGTAGACCAAACTGTCCAAGAAGTAGCGAAATCTCCAAAATAATTATTTAAATAAGATAAAGCGAGTAAAAAATTTTTTTAATATTTACCTGCTCTTAAAAAATTAATATGTAAAAAAAATAACAAAGCAACTAAAAAGTAACTGTGATAGGCGCGATTAAAAATTAATAAATTGTTAATTTATAAAAATTTGCCCAACATTGTGTAAACTTGAACACAAAGCAAAAGCACACGCACTTTTTAGTTCAGAGAATAACATGACAATATATAAAACTTATCAATATTTCGTAACAAGAATTTGCTAAGCCAGAATCTTTTCATTTTTTTATGTTACTCTCAGAAACAAAACTGCACCAGTTCGATGCTTAAATTCTTTTCGGTGCTATCGGTTCCAGAAATATGGTTTCTTGGATATCGGTGAACAAAATGTTTAGAAGATTGGTTGGTACCGATTCAGGCTTTGATTTAATCGCTTCTTTAGAATATACGGTTCCGGTGCGGGTTCCGATTTTATTCTCTGGATAGAAGTTTAAATTAAGGGTGCAACAAAAAATGTGAATGTTTCCTATACGTATATGTTTATGAGAATAAACAACTTCTATAGTTACTTAACTAGTTGTATATAAAATTATTTTAAGAATGACTGAGCGCCCTTTATTTCTTTTAAACTTTCTAAGTCGTTGTCGTGAATAATTTGAAGCCTCGGTTTTTTTTTAGACCGAATCGTTCAGCTTTTTTTTGAGTGAAGTTGCACAAATCGTTTGGTTGTGTGGAGGAATTTGTGGATTAATAATTAATTTTTTTGTATTTGAGAAAATCGTCATAGGGTATGTTTGCAATGAATGTAGGCTCCGATAAAATGCTATCGGTATCTTAGATTATCATGTCAACTAAATAAGTGCAGTTAAAATATAAAGTTGGCTTTTAGTAGGCTTTTAATTTTGTTGGGTCGTAAAGTTTTAACGATAATATAAAATATTTTTTAAAGCGCTCTGGCGCATTGTTGGAAGCACGTTTTCTGGGTGAGAAATACTGCGTTGAACAGATAAATTTACATAAGATTGCGCTGTCACGTATAACCGAGTTGCAATACTTTACATTAAAGTACATAGTTGCGTAAGCTTTTATAACGAAAGTGGCAAAAAATTTTCCTTAAATAAACACAAAATCAAATCTTTCCGTCAAGATCCGAGAAATTGTTACTAGATGTCAAAACTATTCAATTTCAATTTAAGCATTTGGCAATATTTCACAGTACTTAGATCAATATGCTCTATTCGAGTACAACGAGTACACGACCATTTTTCTGCGTGTACACATTCCCAACTTGTCAGGGACAAGCTTCTCCTTCTGTATTCCTGTCATCTTGGCTTTCTCTTTATCTTTGTTTGTGGTTCGTCGCCTATGTGGGAGCGCTAATTTAATTAAGACCCATAGACCAACAATATGTGTCAGTGAAATGTGTTGTAAATCTTTTCAAGTATTTGCTCTCTCATTCTATTTGCCAAATACAATAGACAGATCCACCACCCTCAAATAAATAGAATTTTCTTTGGTAACTTTTTATCGCCTGCCATAAAACACACACACAAACAATGCATATTACACATACGCCATGTGTGGCGTCAGCGGCTGCATTTCATTTAATTTTCGTTTGCTACTAACACACTCAAATTTGATTGATGCGCCTGCCTGCTGCTAACACGTGTAAGCGAAAATTAAACTGATAAATTGACTTATTACCAACAACTTAATTGACATTAAAAGCGGACGAAGCACACCATAGTCTGCCACAAATTAACTCAATTTTTCAATTTTTAAAATTCAGCTCATACATGAATCCTCTGTTGGCCTGAATAAGGCATGAGCCACATTTTAAGCGAAGGGTAAAAATAAAGAACATTTCATTAATATTAATTGACCAATTCATACGGGCAGCCGAGGCCGGAAAACACAAAAAAAAGTAACACTGAAACTTGGGCAAGTCCGTAAGCACAAAAATTCATTAAAGAAAACTGAACGGAAAGAAAAAACAGGCAAATATTCAAATGCTAGTCGAGCCTTTAAACTCCGCCAGCTCAAAATCGTACGAGAAATTAATTGAAAAAATAAAAAGAAACGAAAACTGCCACAAACATTGGCAGGTCTGCAAACGATGAGTCGCAAGTGAGGGAAAACAAATTACTTATTTTGCGTGAGCTGCATAATTAAAAGCTTAATAATAGTGGGACAGGACACGCAATGCCAATCGTGGACTAGCTGACAAATGCAAAGGTACTTGACTGGACAAAAAAAAAGTCTAAGAATTTGGGTGAAAAAAATATTTGAATTTCTCTACTTTCCAGTGAGGTTTGTTAAGAAAAATTGCAGAAAATTCGATAAGATTCTATACTGACCCTCACTCTGCCCGTAATCTCCCAACTACAAAAACTTTTTTTCAACGTTATCCCGACCGCTTATGATCTTCTTTTTTTGATTCTTCTTCTTCTTCGTCTACCTTTACAGGTCAGAATGCCGACCTTAAATATTTTATTTTCGGATTCAAAGAGATCCCAACTTGAATTGTTAAAACTGATGACAGTTGACGTCAATATTTTGAATTCAGTCAGTAACGCATTCAAACGATTTTATTTGCCAAAATTTCAGTATCCAGCGGGGGAAGACGATTGTCAAATAATATTTCAGGGGTTTGGGCAACTGTGCAAGTAGCAAGGTATTCCTTCTCTTCTAATTTCTAGGCCTTCAATAGGTTTTATTGCAAATTTGTAAATACATTCAATTGACATCAAATATGGAATACACACTTTACAAAGCGAAAGTTAAAACATTTCGTTGTCTTTAAAGCATCTTTTCCTATCCTTCATAGAGTGTTCCATACTAAATAAAAATTACTTTGAAGCCACACAGAAAAAAATAAGATCAATATCGATAGGGCGGTTAATTTAATATTTTGTGAAATATCATAAATTCAATCAGTTCTAAACTATAACGTTTAATTTTAACAGAAAATAAAAACTTGACAAATGATATTGAAAATATTAGAAAGATATTTTTTAATCGAAATTCCACAATGGGAAAGGATGAAGAAAATGTGAAAAGGAGACAGCAAACGAAACAAGAACAAAGTAAAGAGGCTTGCGAAACCGGGTAAACACGGAGTCCGGCGACGAACCAGAACTTTGAAAAAACAAAAAAGAGGAAAAGAACCGAAAGAATTGGAAAGAAAAAAGACAAAAAAGAAAGTAAAAGAAAGGTAAAAAGAGAAAAAAAAAAAATTTGTGCAGTCAGCAAACCGATTTGAAAACTCAGGAATTTTTGGGAAGACCGAACCGAACCAGAACCGGAGCAAAACAAAAGTAGAAAAGGCTGCTATAAAAGTCAAGCTTGCTATTTTCCAATATTTGTAAGCCTTGAAATAAAAACAGCTTACAAACAAATATTTGGCATCATTTTATTAGACTCTACACATAATAGATTGGGGCCGTAGTGGCCTCCGCCTGAACAAAAAAAAAAAGTTTTTTTTTAGAAAAAGCTTTTAACAAAAGGCGCAAAAAAGAAAAAAAAAGAAAGGGGAAGATATTTTTTCATATCATAAAAACGAAGAAAAAAAGACCGAAAAACAAAGAACAAAAAAATTTAAGACAAAATATTTAATAAGAAAAAAAAACAAAAAAGAGTAAAAAAGGGTAAGCTAAGAACTAAAATGTTAAGTAACAGAAAAAAACCGAAAAAGAAGAACGACACAGCAAAAAAGTTTAAAGAGGGAAAAATTTGGAAGAAGAAAATAAGAGAGAAGAAAAAAAAATTTTAAATAATAATATAAAAAAAAAGAAAAAAAAAAAAAAAAAAAAAAAAATATTGTGTAGCAGAAAAACAAAAATGGACTAAAAGTCGGCGAAAAATAAGAAAGTATATTTTAATGATTACGAGCCTCATACTAACTTTTTTAATTTTTATGACTACTTCAGGAGCATTAATCCAAATGAGATTCTCATTTTTTTAGGGATAGACTCTTATCTCACGGAAGTAAGGTTGTGTATTGTTTGACTGAAAAGAAAGTTTTTCTTTCAAATTCATCTCTGCCTTAATATATTGTATTCGTCTTTGCAACAGCTGATGTGGTCATTTCGACTTCGTTTGGCCCTGCGATATGGTTTTTGAGAACCTCGGCTTTACAGCAGTGCCGACCAAAAAAAGCTAAGAATAAAAACAAAGGGAAAAAAAATTTATATAAATCTAACAAACAATTTTACCTACGAAAAAAAGATACCTAGCCTCAACCGGGGTTTGAACCCACGAGAAAGAGTAAAAGAATAAAGGCAGCGTGACTATCCACTGAGTCAACGCTCATCTCTATAAATATAAAAGAAAGTGTCCTGATTCACTGATTCACTGACTGGTAAGAGATGGAGGGCTGTAATTTGGACAGGAGTTTCTTTTAGCGGGGAATGTGCGTACTAAGACGGGGTTTTGGAAAATTTCACCCGGAAAGGTCGGAAAAGCGTCGGAAAAGTTTGTATGGGAAAGATTTTACTTTTCATCCGATTGACTTGAAACTTGGTTTGTGAGCATAGGTCGCGAAATAATTGGACACGTGATTTCCCGATTTTGGAAAATCCGCACACGGGGAAAATGGCCGGAAAATTCTGTATGAAAAAAAAAATTATTATCCGATTGGCTTGAAACTCGGTTTGTAAGGATGGAATACGAAAAAGTTTGAAATGCAATTTTCCGATGTTGGAAAATTTGACCCAACGGTCAGCAAAATGAAATGTGATATTCAAATGTTGGAAAATTTGACCTGACGGTCGGAAAATTTCCCGAAAATTCTGCATAGAAAAAACTTTCTTTCATCCGATTGGCTTGAAACTTGATTTTTTAATGTCGGAAAATATAAAGATAAATGCATCGAAAAAACACGATGGTGGGTACCACATGTGACAGCACCCTTCATCGAGAATTCACTTTTCACTTTTTTTTGACGGGTTTTGGACTAAACCCCCCCCCCTGAAAAAAATCCTGCGTCCGCTACTGCTATAACATACTCTGTACCTAGAGTAGAAGCTGAATGCAGTGCTGCTGTTGTGTCTCTCTCTATCTCTGTCTCTCTACCTCGCTCTCTCTCTTGAAGATTGTGCGGTGTTGGTTGTGAAAGGGTGGGAGGGGTGCTTGGTTCACCTTATTTGAACCTCATAACTTGAGACCCGCTCATCCGATTTTTATCATTTTTTCGGCAAATTTTGCTAATTTTGCTAATTACTAACTATCTCTGGAAGTTACCATCTCTTAAGTACACATTTTATTAGTTGTATCTCGAAATAGTTAAAATCTTAGAAAATTCCATCTAGTGGTTTTCCATTTATTCCATTTTCTAAGTTAGTTCTCTATGGGCAGGGTGCTAACCGCTTGTCGGTGGGAATTTAGCATAACAATTGTGGAGACTTCCTCTAACTTTGGTGAGTTTTCCAATATTTTAGCTCTCATCTTGTTTTAACCAGCAACAGAAGTTGTAGCTTTCTGTTGTTAGTATAAATATGCCACATTAAACGCGTATAAGGAGTTGCTACTAGATGTCTTTAGTTTCACAATTTATTGGTCCCAATCCCAGGCTATAAAAAAAGTTGAATTGTGTGGCATATACATTCTTTATGTATTTCACTTTTATCTCAAGCAAGAAAGTGGTTTAGAAGTTTACAACAAACTCTTAAAATTTGAAATAAAACAACGAAAACATCAAAGTACACACATTTTTTAAGATTTTTAATAAATAGACTTAACAGTTGCGCAGTCGAAACCGCTTTTGCCGAAAATTAGTTAGCTGTTCGTTGTAAGTGCACTTCGGAATACGCCCGTCTTGCTCTAACTGTAGAATAAGAATCTCTACCATTACCGGCACTTTCTGAAATCTTATAAAGTGAAGCATTTTTTTTTTACGATTAATCGAAACACTTTATATACAAATTTTACAAATATTGGGTATTAGAATTTTACTTATAACTTCGGATTTTCTTAGTTTTCCAATAACCATTTTTAAAGAAAAATGTCCCAATTTTACTTTTATGAGCCTTTTGCTCATTTAAGATCCATATATAAGATTATTTCGTACATTTCGCTTGAATTTTAAAATAAATATATTATTACTTTTAAAATTTCAATGAATATTAAAAAAACTAGACTGCTTCTTAAAGAAACTATAAATTTACTCTTCGCGCTCCACAGTTATACTCTTTTAAAGCTTTGCACCATTGCATGGACGTGTTAAATAAAAGCGATTTCCTTATCTTTTAACAGCCTAACCGTCAGGCCAGAAGGTTATTCTAGTCACCACTTATTGTTCCGCTTCGCTTGAAAGTTGGGATACAATTGAATTTCGGTATTTTCAACAGCTGTGGCCATTTTGTGAGGACAACATTAGTTTTTATATTCTATTCCGTTTACCTTCGTTCATTCTGCAGTGCGAAAACTTATCAAAAAGTTTGTTTTTCAATTGCTGTTGTTGTTGCAAATGTTTTTCCTGTTGGGCAAAATGTCAGCGCGCTGTTCGACCATTTTCATTTGTGCGCCTTTTCCTTTTTATTGGTATTTTTCATTTGTCCATCCAATCGTTATGAAGGCTTGTCAAATTTTGTTTCGAGGTAATTGAATTTTGCCCTCTGCAGAGCCATCGACTGATAATTAAGTGTACGTGTTGTGTGGCAGTTATTGCAAAATGTGGCCTTGTCATGAATTATAATGCATTTTGGCCATTATCGGCTCAGCTCAGTAGCTATTAGACAGGATAATAGACACTTGGAATTGCATTCAGCCCAACAGGAAGTGCACCCAGATTAATCGAACGTCCATCTCAAACAGAAAAGCAATGACACAAAGACCCCCAAGGCAACTTAGGTCACCCATTATTGGTTGTGATTTTTGACAAAATACCACTTGTGCGTCTCTTGATGAAGTGCCAGGACATGCACACACACACACACACACACACACGCAGAATACACATTTTGTTTCGGCACAATGCCGTCGAGTGACGTGCGACAAGTTTTGGGTTGTCCACAGGCTGTCAGTATCTGCTCTTCCAAGCATTTCACGCACAGTCAAGCGACTGATAGGCATCCCTTCCAATTTATGGCAGGCAATTTGTTTCTGGTTTTGTAAGGGTGCACTATGGGGAAATTTTGACATTTCCCATTTTGTCTTTACCTGTCAAAGTTGGTAAATTTTAAGTGTGATCCCAACCGAACTGTGTAAAATGTCAAGAGATGGAACTCATGGGATTGGAACTCATAGTTGTACTAGCGATGTCCTCTGGTTCCCCCCAGGGGGCCAAAACATTTCGCTATCCCACAAGTACACAACCCGAACGCATGCCGAAACTGAAACCAAGAGAGCAGAAGTCTGTCATTCGCTCGCCAGAGTTCGAACACTCTCGTCAATTCACACCGAATGCATGACGAAGTCATGCTTCACTGTGTGTTAGAGAGAGACATAGTCACATTTTCGCGCTCTCTTCTTGGGGAACCATGATATAGAGAGAGAGAATACGAGTGTTCGCTCGGAGGCTTGCTCTCTTACGATGCATGTTTTCGTCTTTTTGTTCTTCCAAGAGCCAATTGTTCGATTGCTTTTTGCTCATGTTGAAATGTCGTGACGTTTAGCAAGCGCAATGCTTGATTGTGTAAGTTTGGACACCTCTAGTGTACAGTAATACCCACTGCCGCTGTTGACTTTGTCAAGTACTATGCATAGCTACACTACCTCATTCGACACCATTTAATTCTATCGGTCTAAGAACTCTCTGAACCCTCTTCTCTGCTTTATCCGCCATCAGTAAGTTGCTTTTCGGAAGTTTGGAATGCTTACTTGTGTATGCCTTCTGTTGGTGATGGCTTGAAAAAAACTAACCCAAATGTATTTTGCCCAAAACATTGAAAAACTTTCTATAGTAGTCTGGGGGGAAAGAGAAGCCCGGCATTTGTCACTGTCAGGGAAAAAATGCCGAGCGTAGGCGCTGACAAGCGATTGGGGCAGTGGATCAACTGATAATCTCAATTGTGCACAGACAGAGGACCTCGGTTCAGTTCAGCGAAGAAAAAAATATGCAAATTTTTGCTCTCTTCCTCACAGCAAACTTTAACCTGTAACTGCAACGTTGAGATACCAACACCATCGAGTAACACACTCGATTACTTCTAATTTTCCAAGTGGACATCGTTACCAACTAAACGCCCTCGCATGAGTAACAGCGCCATGGTGGCTGTGGCCATTTGCTGCATCCTGGTACTATTGGCCGTTTTCATTGTGATCATCATAGTGGTTGGCCAGACCATTGAGGAGCCCAAGTGAGATATGCTTCAGCTGGGACCTGGCAATTTCCCAGATGGATAACAGAGGCCTCAATCATGTTAATACCGGCCGCCACACACTTTGCCCAGGCCGCCAGCGCCAGCGTAAACAGCATCATTGATCTCATCCTCAGCAATATCCCCAACACAAGGCAAATGAGCAGACGAAATAGAGCCAACTTAAAGAGGAAACGAGATAGAGAGAAGGAGAGGGAGAGAGAAAGAGTCCCATCGTCGGTACCCATTGGCTGTGATGTGAAATTTTTAGTATATGTGAAAAGATCCCCAATTGGAAAATTAAACAAAATTTGGATCATACACACGTCTCCAAGCATTGCATCGCTAGATAACTTTATGTAGAAAATGTGTGTTAAGTAGTGTTGGGTTGTTCATGAGTGTGTGAACAAAAACTGAGTAACACGTAAACTTATTCTTTTCCAATTGCTCTTAATTGTTTAATTGTTCAGTTACTTTGGTTCAGATTTTTGTTCTCCTTAATCTGGATTGAGCAAGTTGAACAACTGAACTAACTGAGCAACTAAACAAAATATAGCAACTGAGCTACAAAATTGAGCTCTTATTTCACTTGTTTGAGTTCTCGTATGAGTACAGGACATTTCTTCTCTCGAATTGTCTTAGGTGAGTATTTGAACAAAATTGCGAACAAGTGAACTAACAGCACATTGTTCACTCAACTGAACGGTTTTACCCAACACTAGCGTTAAGTGTTGTTAACTATATACTTACAAAATATATATTTATTATAAATATACCTATGTGTAACCCAACCGTCGTAACGTTGCGTTCTTTTTTTATAAAAGTGTTGTTAACAAATTTTTATTAATGTTTTATCAATGTTGCAGACAACGTATATAACACGCAAGAAAAAAGAAAATGAATAATGACATAAGCAAATTTAATTTAATGTCATAATCGACAAAAGTCCATTTAAAGCGGACATAAGAGATTTGCAACCAAAAGAGCTCCGTGTTGAAACCTTAATTTGTTCAAGTTTTTCTTTTAAGTAATTTAAGATCATATCAACTGGAATGATATAAGCAATTGCACTTGTTAACAGCAGCAAAGGGAATTACGTACCGAATTGAGAAGTCGTAGTTAAGTGTCTGCATTTTATATAACTATAAAAAATACCCACTTTTTGGATAAGTTTTATGTGCGTGTGTGTGTGTTTGTCTATCAAATTATATACCTATGAGTAGAAAAAAAAAAGTTTTAAATGTTGTTAGCGGATCTATAAACCAAAGCAAATCTATACACTCAGAAGAGTTCTGGTACGAACGTTTTGAAATTTTTAACATTTTGCACTTATAATTTCATTTACTTAAAATATTAAAAAGAAAAGAAATTTTTGGATCAAAAATTATTATCTACTTAAAGGCAGAGCTGAAATATAAAATTACCATTAACATTGCAATGTTTTCTGCTAACTAAAAACTGCATGACTATTTCCAATACGTTTTTTGAGTAATTAAAAATTGCAACAGAACAATTCGGTCTTTAAAAAACGCTCTTGATTTTTGTAAGAACGATTCGCTCTTGGAAATTCCTACTTTGAGTATGAATCTTTGTTAAATTCAAAATTGACATTTAAAAATTCAAAAATCGAAATAAAATTCATGATTCATGAAAAAATGTTTATTTTTAGATCATTTTGTTCTTCAAATCGAAAATGACCGTTAAATATTAAAAAAAAAAAATTCTAAATTTTTGCTCTTGGAATCGAGATAAATTCGTTCTTAATTTGGTTCTTAGGGGCTAGGGGAAGCAAACTAAGAGAGTGCGTAGTTTGTCGTTGTTAGATGCATACAAATACAAACAGCGTATATTCTTAAGTATGATTTGGACGAGAGGTTTTGCTGATGCCGAATAGTCGAGTGAGCTAAAGCGCTGCCGTCCGTGTGATCTTGGAGATCCCGAGTACAAGGCCAGGTCAAGTAAAGCCTGGCAGAGACAGTGTCATTTTTCAGTTGCAAAAAATGTGCAAGGGAGTCTGTCAAAATTTCCATATATTCTGTTTAGTATGAACAGACTAAAAATCGGCAAACAGGCTCAGGTGTTTGTACGCACTCTTCGTTACTCGTAGAGTAAAAAGAGTATACTAAAGTCGTGCCAATGTATGTAACAGGCAGAAGGAATCATTTCCGACCATATAAAGTATATATATTCTTGATCAGCATCAACAGCCGAGTCGATATAGACATGTTTGTCTGTCCGTCCGTCCGTCCGTCTGCCTGTATGAACACCTAGATCTCAGAGATGGTAAGAGATAGAGATTTGAAATGTATGGGACAAATGCTTCTTTTATTTGCACGCAGATCAAGTTTGTTTCAAATTTTGGCCACGCCCCCTCTCGCCCCCGCAATTTGGAAAAAACGTTATATGATAAAGATCGGATGAGCGGTTCTCAAGTTATGAGCAAAAATGTGAAAAATAGCCGAGTTAAAAAAGTGTTGCATACTTTTCAGACTTTCACCCTAAGAACGCAGGAACAGTGTTAAACTTGTTTTTTCATGAGTAACGGGTATATCGAAGTCGGTTAGAGCCGACTTTAACTTGCGCTCTCGTTTTGAAGAAGAGCTGGTAAAATTTAACGTTAGTTCTTGATAAAGCTTAATTAAGCTTAACTAGTAAAAACTAATCAATTTCAACTACAAATGCTTGTCTGATTCGAACTTTACAGAAACCATGATTGAAGTAATTGTAAATGTTCCAAGTAACGATTACGATTACTAAAACATCGTAATAAAAATCCTATTAATTATACGCTAAGTTAAAATGGTAATTGAATTTTCTGCCCTGTTCTTAAAACAAATTCGGAACTACTTTAAAAATTGTATTAATTTGTTTATATTTCAACAACAATCGTACTTAGTTTGAGCATTTTGAGATTGAATCACGAATATACGTACTTACCTATTGACACGCTTATTACTTGATTCAATTACAAAATACTTTGATTTCTGATTTTTCTGAGTGTACAAATGCACTCGTGTCTACAAATCGGTGCCAGAAAACCTAAGCATATACGTACTATCCAAATATATTATATAAGCATATGATAATATATGCATGTAATTCACACTCACCCCACAAACCGCATCAACACGTGTGCGCGCGCTGTAAACCCAATTACATGAAATTGTATTCAAATAAATAAAATGCCAAAACAACTTAATTATAACACTGAAAGGTCTTTAACAATTCAAAATTAATTCAATTTTTTTAGAAACTTAATTGATTTCCAGGAAAAGCTTCTTATTTCCACGTACAGAACCCTCAGTGATTGCTCGGAAACTATTGCCCCCTGACAACCAAGTAGCCAGCTTAGCGATGGCAATTTCGCAAAGAAATGAAAATCAAATTCAATTTGAATTCTAAAGTAACGCACTTTACAGTCTCACCGTGCCAAGCTTAAGGGTTGCAGCTTAGATGCGTGGATGGGACAGGGCTTAAGTGACAAGGCAACACACTTGAGCTTGTGGGAAACGCAATTGCTGGACCAAACAGACTTGGGCAATATATTTTTCAACGACACAGGCATAAAAATAGTGCTGATAATAAAGTTTTATTAGTGCAAGACCTGACAGTGAGTGTTGATTAAAATTGAAATACCTTCTCGCTACTGTGTGCCATTTCGTAAAATAGGATAGGCCATGGAAATGTGCGCAACGACACAGCAAACACGTCCGAGCATAAGCCTAAGTAGCATCAACAGAGCCATTTGTTAATATTTGGGTAAACAGAAAGAAAACAAGACAAAATAAGAAATATTACAAAAAGCTAACTTACTTAACAGACCAAACAGATTTTTTAGAGCCAAACTTGTATACCCTTTAAAAATATATTTATTTTTTCAAATTATCAAGCTACTTTAAGAACCTCTGACGGTCAAGACAAGAAAAAAGAAGACAAAGAAAACGAGATGGCCAATCACTTCAGTAGACTTGGCACTAAATTTATTATTACTAGCTCCTACCGCTCCCGTATCAAACTACAATAAGGCATCAAGGTATTGCCAATGGTTCTGGATTTTTTTCAGAAACGGCTTATTAAATAATTATGTGTTCAGAAATATCAGGTTATGGCATCTGCCTCCACGTTTGGGGTAGGTTCAAAAACTGAAACTCAAGGACAAAGCTGTGTTGTTGGAATATAAGGTCCAAAAATTGCTGAGTTTGCTAAAAATAATTGTTGGAAAAAGCAAAAAATAAACTTTTATTATTTGTTGCTGAAAAAATAGCGCAACGGGGCCATTCCAAGTCTATTTCATATAAATATTGACTGCGGCTGCGACTGAGGTGGTCCATCCGTACACTTTCATTTTTTACATACTTTTTTTTAGCATTTCGGACGGTATCTCACCAATCGCAGCTGTAATGTTGTCTTCCAGGGCTGCAATTGTGGTGTACTTGTCCCTGTACACGAGAGACTTCACGTGCAAGATCACATGATCTGGGCCTCTCAATTGGTCCATGGTTTAACGTACCGTGTGGTATGTGGCACCGTCTTCTTAAAACCACATGTCAAGTCCAATTCTTTAATTATGGGCAAAAAAAAAAGTAGGTGACGTAGTCTCAAATAACCAAAAAATGAATTTTTGAGGGTGTATTAGCCTCTGGCTGCTCTTCAGACCGAATTCGGGAATTCTTATTGATATACCTGAATAAACGCATATATGATCTGAAAGATTAGCTCATCTGCGAAAAACTGAAAAACTTTTTTTTGTCTTTTGGACTCTTATTATATATTCTTGTGTCAACACAAAACTAACATATTACATCTCTTGCGATGAATGGGGTATCTAACTTATTAATAGCAGATCTGTTCCTTTTTGATGTGAAACATCTTTAATTTCGGTACGAAGGATTTTAGTAGGAGTAAAATTTAATTTCAGCGTCACGTGACGCTACGCTGACGTCATGCATATTTTTTGTGGAAAAGGAGTGAAAGAGAAGGGAAAGAGGTGAAAAGAGGCAGAAAGTAGGAGGAGGAAAGTGGGGGTAACTAAACAGTAATTGAACAATGACTTGAAAGTGACTAAACAGTGACTTGAGATTGACAAAAAGTGACTTTACAGTGACTGGACAGTGAATAGACGGTGTCCTAACAGTAAGTTGATAGTGACTAAACAGTAACTTGAAAGTGACTAAACTGAGTGAAAACAGTGATTTTACTGTGACTAAAAAGTGACTTGACTGTGACTAAGCACTGACTTGACGTGACTTAACAGTGATTTGAGATTGACAAAATAGTGACTTGAAAGTGAGTATACTATGACTTAACAGTATACAGTGACTGAACTGTGACTGAACTGTGACTGGACAGTGACTAAATAGTGACCTGAAAGTGAATATGACTGTGACTTGACTCTGGCTTGAGAGTGAGTTAACAGTGACTTGACAGTGACTAAAGAGTGACTTGACAGTGATTTAACTGTGACTTAGTGGAAATAAAGGAAGAAAACAGCAGTGAACTTGTTCCCAGCAAGCATTTTATGAATTCTCTGATCACATTTGAGCCTTTTATCAATTCCTCAGTCTGATTAAAATAGTCGCTATAAATGCGCCTGTTTTCTGTTCGTAAATAATAGTTTTGTCGAAAGAAAATGGTACCCTAGTGGCGACTCTTCCCCCTTTTCAGATCAGTTGAGACTTATTTTTGATTCATTTGGGAGTATTTTTCGATTCGTTTTTCAATTAATCACTGTTTGAGCAAATGCATGAGGCATTTTTCAGTCTGCCTCAAATTACTTATCTCATTTTAATCATTAAAAGATCTTGAGTTTGACTCGCTTAGATTACTCTTGTTTAAATGATCTTCCAAATGCTAGCTCCTTGTTTTCTGTTTTTAAAAGATTATCATTGCTGATTTAATTACCCTTGAGAGGGCTTGTGCTTTTCAAAATAAGCTCTTAAATTTAGCATTATGTTTCACATCAAAGCCTCATGAGAATTATCGACACTCACATCTTTTTTTAAGGTTGATTTGATCTACATATGTATACGTTCTTTTGCGGGTCGTGTACTTGATTTCCAAACGCACCTGGACTCACAATTCACTATTCAAATATCTTTAATAAAACACATTGAGCCAAAAATTAACTTCGACGCTGAAAAAGAAATATGTATTTAAAATAGATCTTCATTAAACTTTTCTAAGGCACAGCAAACAAACAACGTTGCAAAAGGTCACCCGGCTTTAGTTCTTGCAACAGCTGTATTTTGTATGTTTTCATCCTAAAGTCAATACCAGAGATCCTCAAAACTGCTTGATTTTTACAATAGCAATATTCGCTTAAAATGCGTATGCGGTGTGACCCTACACTCAAAATTTTACTTTCGAATCAGACACACACTCTTTCTGTTATTGGTATTTTTGCGACTGAGTCTCTCGGTTGATCATCTATCAAAGTGCTTATTTCTGTAGTGAAGGCCACAGTCAAACATAGGTAAAAAAATAAGTATGTAAAACGTGTATTTCTCTCCCTCTCTTCTCTTTTCTCTCTTCTTTGAAAAAGCAATGGTAAATCCCGTATAGTTGTTGTTGTTATCTCAAAAAAGCGAGAAAGAGATAAGAGAAAGAAGGAAATACAAAGAGCGTTTTTATCTTTACTTGACGCTCTCTTCTGGTTGAAGTAAATAGTTGTGGTTTGGATGGATTTCAATATTCAACATTTTTAATATTCAGTGGTGATTTGGAAATCTCTAGAGACTTTTGTATTAACGATTGCTTTTAGAACTAAACTTGAACTTCCTTATTTGTGAAGTGACCAGAATAAGACCGTCTCCTAGATCAAACGAAAGGAAACGTGCAATTTAAGCAGCCGGCATCAAATCGCTGAACTATCGGCTTTTAATCTAGAAGCCGGGCATATTTGGGCCCCTTATCTTTTCATATCATCAAACAGTTAAAGTTTGTAATGCTGACGTTTCAAAAGGTGGTTCTGCAAATCTAGATTTTGTTTAATTTTAGTGATTTTTTTTAGTTTTATTTTTTTTTAGTTTCGGTATGCTCTTAAAAAATATCGGGGTCCGAAGGCGTAACCATAAAATGACCTTAAAAATGTTGCACAGTGTTATTATTGTCTGTTTTATTAATTTTAAATGAAGAAACACTTAGTTACTTACTACTTAGTGATTTTTAAAAGGAATCAATAGAAAACAAGCAAGAAAGTCAGTCATGCCCAACTGTAATATACTTTGTATCTGCAGTAGTAGCAATGCAGCGGCTGCGAATTTTCTTTAAGTAATAGCTTGAGTATAGTTCATCCGATCTTTAACAATTCTTCGAAGAATCTATAAATAATCTTGACTAATAAATATATTAAGAAGGTTCAAACCGGTTACCAAAATAAACATTGGGAGATATGAAATTTTTTGTTTCAAATTATTTGATCTGCGTGCAATATAAGAAGTATATGTCCCTTACATGTCAAACCTGTATCTCGTAACATCTCTGAGATCTATTCCTTAAACAGACACGCGAACGAACGGAAGTGGCCATATCGACTCGGCTGTTGATGCTGATCAATGTTGGCTATACAGCTCCTACAACGGGGCCAAGCCAAGCCTCTCTCAATCTCTTGGCGTGTGTGCTTTAAATTTTTCGCACAAGAGAAAGGGACCTACAGTTTAGCGCCGGATCCGAACGGCAAAGTTTGAGAATTAGCTTTTTCATGGCTAGTTACTTCGAAGCTGGAGCCAATAGCTGGTGAAGGTGACCGTATGTGTAAAAGCTATTTTCTAAAGAAAGAAAAAAACTTTTATTATTTTAGATGTTTAGAGGCGGGATCGAACCCACGACCTCCACTGAGTCCAGCACACTAACCACTGAGCCACATACGGCCACACTGCTGATCAAGGGTCTGAAATAATTCCTTCTTCCTGTTATATACTTTTTCGCACACTTTATATACTATGTGTACCCTCGGAACAGACCATAATACAATGAACAAGAAGTGGGGCTTAGCCAACATTGGGAAAATAAGTTTTTACGTCAAGGGACAGCAGGACAATTAAGTTTTTTGGACCCAGCGGAGAGTACACTATGTGAGCGCCTTACCTTGTTCATGGTACAGACTACAACAATTATTTTTGGTTTAGCTTTTAAAGTCAAACAGTTTTGACCGCATTCAAAATGAAAGACCAAATCATCTATCAGGCTTCTGTTGAAAGCTTTTGGTGAAAATATTGTTCAGCCTGGTATCCTTTCTTGGCTAGTCCTGAAAAACTGCAGCCATTTTAAGCTGCTGTACATTTGATATATGTTCTGGCAAGCCTGGCGAGAATGTACACAACAAACTCAAATATCCGATGGCCAAATCCTTTTGCTATATTGCAACGGTTACCTATTGACAGTTGGCAAATTTTAAAAGTAATTTTTTCCAGAGATACTCAAAGAAGAGCTACACAAGTGTAATTGCGATTTAAAAATATGCCAAATAATTCAACAAAAACGCAGCTGTTTCCAATCTCATTTTGTTTTGTCTCTTTATTAAATTACTTGTTTGTTTATTGTCGACAGCTGTTTGCTGTCATATTAAATCCATCAATGATTTGATATCGATTTTTGATAATAAATGTGTATACTAGATTTTTCTTAACTATCCGTCCAATTCAACTATTTGTCGTTCCATATTTTTTTTAAAAGCTTGCTGTCTGTATCGCTCTCTAAACCAAACTTGGTTTTAATTTGTTGACTGTCCACCAGCTTGCTTTGGATAAACTTTAACAAACATTGTCACAAAATCCTAACACCTTGGGCAAGGGTATTAAGACACTTCATTGTCCATGGGATAAGGGACAAGCAAAATGACAACGACAACGACTTATTGCTGGGCCTTGTGAGTTTCCATCTGAGAGCATCAAGTAATCATAAAGTGATGGAAATTCAATTTACACAATATTAAATATGGCAAACGGGCAAAGTTGAGAACTCAAAGACATAGAAGAGGGTTTCCTCTTGCCTTGTCGGCAATTTGGTGTTTTGTTGTCGTCGGTGTGTGTGTGTGTGCGTGTGTGGTTTATTATTATGCAGATTAGGCCAAGTTGCTTTGGCTTTACCTTTTACCTACTTGATTTTCAGTATTCACTGCGGCTGTGTGAGTGTGCATAAAACATGCCCCAAGCACCTTTCACCCCTTGTTTCCCCCCAAACACACATATGCAAATTTCGTTTCATTTTGAATTTTTGCTACCTTTTTGCCATAGAACTGGCGTGTGCATAAGCACATACGCACGTATGTGGTATTTATGGCCAGTCAATGCTTTGCACAAATTGAAGTTGACGGCAAATGTCACGTTTTATGACGGCGTTTGCATATCAGCAAATTGTGCACTCTAAGGCTCTTAACGATATTCTCAGTGTACCGAGCGACGAACACTTAGTTGGCATTATGCAAATGGTGTGATTTTTCAATTTGTTTGTTTGTGAATTGCACAAATCCATGTAATTGCGCAATGGAGCGGAACAACAAATGTTGTAAGTGGAACTTACTTATTTTCCAGAGGCTGGATTAGAGCACTGGGGGGAGACGCATACGCCGATGCTGACAGTGCTGCAAAGCAATTATGCAAAGGAAATTGCCCAATTAGAAAGTCGAAATCGAAAACAAACTAAAACATGTAGCAATAGATTTCTCATTGCCATGAAGTGGAAACTTTTCAATGCGACTGTAAGTGCTTATTAAATGGCCAGTGCAGACGGGGTCACAAATTCGAGCCAACGAAGTGTAAACTGTAGATAGAAATTGTCCATGGCCCTAACGAATGCTTGTCTAATGGCTTGCAACTTAATGCAGTTTTGTGAAAAGTACACGGTAAAAAGTTTATTTAAATAATATTTCGCCCTAAATTAAAAAAGGTTTAATGGAAAAAAGTTATTCTCATTACACCTTAATTTGGTTTTGTATATATTTAAGTCTAAAAAATTGTTTCTACAGTTAAAATACGGGTGATATTTGCGACACGTACAACACTGCGTATGCGTGATGCACAAATTGTCGCGCCACTTAAAACTTAATTTCTCACTTCTGTTTTCTCTTACGCTTTGTGTAAAAAAAATCATTGATTTAAATATTTAAATGTTAAATGTTTCTAAAAATTTGATGATGTTTTCCTTAAGTGCGAAAGCTAAATATTTTGCCCGCAATGATTAGCCATTTGCCTATGTATGTGCTCCTATTGTAGTTGGAACAAAACACAGTATTTGAAAAAAATATTTACCCAGTAAGACCAAGTGGGAGCACACTTGCTTGTGCAAATTTTATTTCATGTTTGCGAGTTTGCTCTTGTAACATATTGTTATAGCAAACACAACAAATATTTAAACAAGTAAGAGTGTTGCGGTCGAGTGCCCCGACAGCAAAATACCCTGTCCCGCGTAATGTGGTTCCCATAGCTTTGAATTTTATTTATTTTATAAATTATTTCATTAAATGGGCAGGCGCACTTGCATATCTGCGGTGTTTTTGCTCGGTTTTCATTGTGGTATACAGAATAGATAGATGTTGGGCCCAACTGAATATATTTTAAGTCACTAGGTTTAAACTTAAAAATTATAGCTCTGACAGTTTTTCGCGGTTAGAAGAACATGGAGGAGGAATTTGCCAAACCTGGAGCAAACTTGATCTGGGTACGGTGTACATCTACATACATGCAAAAATTTGTGGCTCTACTTCTTATAGTCTGTGAGATCAACGCGTTTATACAGAGAAAAAGTTAGTTTTTCGCTGTTAAAAGATGGAGGAGGAGGAACATACATGCCAAAACTTATGGCTCCATCAATTACAGTCTCTGAGATCGACGCGTTCATACAGACAGACAGACGGCAGATGGACAGACGGACTGACAGACTGACAGACATGGCTAAATCGACTCGGCTGTTGATGCTGATCAAAAATATATATACTTTATAGGTTCGGAAATGCTTCCTTCTCCCTGTTACATACTTCATAATTCCCTTTATCCCATTTTTAATGGGAACAGTAGGGTAGACGCCGATAAAAAGTTTACTGATACCATCTTAAACGTTTACTTTTAGGGTGTACATAATAAATTAAAAAATCAAAAAATTTTAGATCATGTTTTAACCTCTGCAAAAAGCCTTCAAAGTTTCCACAAATATTACGTATACCACCCGTTCACAGAATCGAAATTTTGTCGACGAATTCTCCGTATCATTTTAAAAGTTGTCAAATTTGAATTTAATCGAGCAACAAATAAAAATGGAGCAGAAAGTGCGACTAGTGTGGCTCGCAAGTTGAAGTCAGCATGGTCCACGAGCGGGGTTTCAACCAAGGGCCATATTCGCATCAACGCTCTGTCCTTCTAGTCATATACTACAAACATTACTGTGGAAACCTTTTTGAGTGTCCACTTGGGCTACTATGGACAATTCGCTAACTTAAGAGACCGTTCCGTGGACACCGTTTTAAATCGATAAATGAGACAGAGCCCGAATCGAAGAAGGAATTGAAGACTACACTAGAAGAGACTTTGCAGGATGATTTTTAAATTGTCCTACAAACACAAACAAAATTGAAACAAACGTTGGCAAAAGTGTAATGCAGGAGGGGGAGGTTACTTTCATGGGAATGAAATGAATAGACAATAATAAACAAAGAGTTTTTGATTTGAATTTTGAATTTAGATCTGTATTTTTTGCCTATCCTTAAGAAGTCTATTTATAAGCAGGACAGTAAAAAAGTCTATTCGCAGAAACGGCTGCAACCGTGATGCGGAGCACTTTACTTCAGTGTGGAACTTGACTTCAAAGATATCCTGATAGCCTATTAACTTACGGCTAAAACTTGCATTCATCTTGAATAAAAATAAGTAATCAAATACAATAACATCAAACCAACAAACTAAAAAATTAAATATGTAATCAAGGGCAAGAGTGTGTTTTAAATCAGTTTCATTTTGAACATTCAGGGGATATCTTTATTTAACTCATTGCTAAAATTTTGTGAGCTTAGGTAAGTTTAAGGTGTTTGTTGGTTGGTACAGAAAGCGAAAAAATAGGATATGTTGAGACTAGGCACTTGGGCTGGTTAAATAAAAATGCCAAAAAAGCATTATTACATACTTCTGGAATGGAATGCTATCGATTTGAATCGTGAAGTTGAAATATTGAAGTCAATTTTATTAATATCTCTTTTTTTTCAATTAGATTTATTCCATCCAGTTATAGAATACATTTTCTAAGTTACGGAGCGGTACAAGCTGTTCTTTGATTTAAAAACAATAAGTTGCACATTATAGTTCTTTGAGCCGGATAGGGCCCGGACTTCTCGAGCTTTGTCAGTAAAGATGATGGTTTTCAATGCTATTACAATAACTGTGTGGGAGTAAAAATGTGTACTCAGGTGGAAGGAACACTAAATTTATGTTAAGCAAACATTTACAGTTCAAAGCTAACTTTCTATGCACATTAAGGCAATAAAGTTGAAGCCACTTCGCGGGTTCGATTCTTTTCAGTTCCAAAAATATCAGTTTTCGAGTATTTCGAAGGTTTGAAGAAAAATTTGCTAAAAATCGAAAAATAGTTTATATTTTAAATTATAAAAAAATTTATTATAAAAGTTTAATATATTTATATGTCATAAACATTTGAGAATTAATAAATCAGTAAAAGAAAATGAAGAATTAAAAAAGTTTTTATTAAAATTTTTGATTGAACGATGAAAGTTATCTCAATAATTAGAAGATTTATAATAAGTCTGTCTAATCTAAAGTAAGTAGATAGATATTTAAGGAAGTCGTCGAATAGTGAGTTTAGTAAAAACTCTATAAAATATAAATTATTTTATAGAAAAGTTGAAAAAATAGTCTGTGTGGCTCGATGGAATTATCTACAAATTCAAACTAATATCAAAGGTTCGCTCGAGTTCAAACGAGTTCCATTAAAATTTATTGAACTTCTTTAGAGCTGAACGATTCCAACAATTGATCTTTATTAATTTTCATGTCGAGAAAATGTTCTAAAATCTTCAACAAACGTTGTTTATTACTACTATTCTCAGTATTCTAACAAAATTCTAATAATATGAATAATTACAATGAGCCGTAGATGGAATTTCAAACGTGGGGGTTATGGGCTAAAATTGGGGGAATGGAGTTGGTTGCCGGTTGTCTTTTAAATAAGTTTTTCTCTTAGTATAAAGATGAGAGGTGGATAGAATTCCACAGTTTAAACTTTTTTCAAACCGTGTTTCAATTAATGGATGGAATTAGAAGGGAAAAGGAGCATGGCTGATAATGCTAATAATTTAAATAACACTCTCAAAAGTGTCAGTGTTAGTAATGAATTAAAAACTATTTTATCTAGTTAATAAAAAATGAGTATTAATAAAGGAAACTTCCCCGTCGACAGATTTCAGAGGTTTCAGGAACGGTCCGAACCGAACTTAGACTTAACAAGGTTCGAACCCCGACCGAACTGAAAATTTTAGACGTTTGGTTCTTGATCCTTTCGGAAGACCGAAAATTAACTCGAAACGTTTCAGAAGTTTGGGTTTGCTCTGGCTCGCAGCGTTGGTAAATACAGCAGTTTTTGTTTTTGTAAGTTGACTCATTTCTTAATTATATGTGGACAATTGAACCATAAAAATGTTGACCACCAAGTGCAAGCATTGTCATATACAGTCAAAAGGCAGTAAACTGTCGAAATAACCGCTGAGTCAACTGTCAATTAATCAATTTGGCTGCCCACACAGCTGTCCCAGTCTCCCCTCTGGCTAGGCGCATAAATTTAATGTTTGCGCTTTAAAACCTCCCCGATGAAAAACTGGAGTGAGGTTGACTGCTGGAAAAATGCTAGCCAAAACTTAGGCACAGATGTGGACGTTGAGCTGGAGTAACAAATGTTTGCGTTTTAAAACAAAATTACCGCACAAACTCTACAGAAGATTTGCGATACTCACGCACACACGCCGACATACAATAATTCTGTTGCCTACTTCTGGGCGCGCGGCGCATTTTAATGTCTCCACGCCACAGATTTATGGCCATTTATTGAGCATAAGTGTTGGCAATTTATGAAGCAGCCGCGCTCCGTGTTCATTAGGCAAACTGCTTGTAAAATGGCATCCTTCTCTTCCTACAAAAAAAAGATGGCATTTTAATAAGAGAGTCTTCAGAACTAAGGCAAACCGTAATGTCATTTCCTCAGGATGTGAAAATAAAGATTTATAAGCCGCTCGAAGCAGTTCGGTGTATATGTTGAGTTCACAAAACCCATAAATCTTGTGCAGAGTCTTGTTTAGTTTATTGAATTATCAACGGGCGGATGTGCTTGAGTGTGTGTGGGTGTGCTTGTGTGAGACTGTCAGACATAAAACTAAGCAAAATATCAAACACGTGCCCCAGTCACATGCCACTTATGTAAATAGGCTCTCTTCTCGTCAACATGGCGACTCGACTATATTTATAGTTTTATTTGTTTTAATGTTTGCTCAGCGGCATTAAAATGCGCCTCGTTTTCATTTATCTACATCTCGCGCATTTTTCCGCCCACGTGATTTACACACTTCTACTTAATTTTTATGGCTCATTTAAATAAATTTGTTTTGTTTCTTCTTTAATCAAAAATGGGCATATATTTTAGGGCAAAGTTTGTTGTAAAATTTTGAGTAATAGCTGTTAAATATGCCGTTTGTTTTGTTATTTCAAAAAAATAACAAATCAAATAAACAAAAAAAAACTTATTCTCAGAAGCCCTAGCAAAAACTTTGAAATACTGGCAAAAGTTGACAACACCACAAAAGCCTCAAGGACACACAAGAAACGGAATCCAATGAAATGTTCCATTTCAGAAGGAAGCTTGGAAAGTCAAACAGGCATACAAAATATATATGTTTATACAGGGTGACAACAAGCAGTTTGGAGTAAATTTTGCAGATATTTTTTTTAAATCTCAGAATTTTAATTTTTACAAAGCACCTGTGGATGACTGTTTTAAGTAAATTGAAGATATTCTACATGAGGACTACCGAATACTGACATATTATTTGCTTCTTAACTAAAAACGACGTTACAGCTGAAATTTTATCACTTGGATGTGTTGCTAAAAACCAACTAGTTTCGACCCTCCCTTAATTATCCAGGTCAAAAATTACTCTGAATCCTTTCTCTTTATCTATAAGCCCTTTAAAAGTTATGAGTTCCTTGTTGTCACCCTGTATAAAAAAAAGAAAGAAACAACAAATTAAAACTTTAAGCTTTGACACCACAAAAGAATAATTTCAATGTCTAAAATCTTAACATTGACAGCTGCTGCAGCCGCAAACACACACAAGACTCTATACAGAAAAAAAAGGGGCACTAGATCAGGGTTGCAAGGCAGCGTAGGCCACTTCAGAACTAGGGACGGACGGAGAGACCAAGCACCGGCAGCGATGTGCACTTGGCATCAATCAATAATTGCCCATTGAGAGCAGCTGCTGGAAGAGCATTCGCTTTGGTTCGTTGATGCGACGGTTGGTTGATTGATTAGCTGCATGCAACATGAGGTGCTTCAGTAGAAACCCGACTAGACTGCATAATCTGACGCTTATTGAGTTGATGCTGTGTCTGCGCTTGGCTATTATTTTCTTTTCATGCCTTGCCATCGCAATGGTCTGTTATTAAGTTAAGCTTTGAAATACAAAGATCCTTGATGTGCTTTAGTCCTTTTATGTCAATTTGCTGTTACTCTCTATATTAATTGGTGCCCCCGCTTAAACATTGTCATCACTTTGGTGCACAGAAAAATAAAACAAAAATTCGACACACGGAACACAAATTTAAAGCATAATTTCTCAAAACTGAATGCTTGAACTTCAGAGTCCACATTTTTTTAACTAACTGTTGGATTTATTCCTTGGCAGCAGCTCAAAGTAGGCGATATCTTTTCAATTCCACCATGAATTTCGCTCTGTTACTTTAAGCCCACCCATTTCAAAATTGTTTGAGCAATGCTTCGCATATTTGGATGCGCTTACATGCTGTATCTTTCATTCAAATTGTTCAAACTTAAACATGATACTCGACTCGGCCCACACTTAGTGTAAAATATTGTATTTGAAATTACATTAAAATTAAATATATAAATGTAATTAAATGATTTTATCAATGTTGCTGATAAATTGTCTGCCCGCAATTGAAACCATGAGAACCAGCCGTGGAAGCCACTTGAAATGCGTTGTTTGTGGATCAACGCAGAACATTTATACACACATATGTGGCTTACAAACAAACGATTTTTAAAGATTAGAGTTAAGAGGTAAAATAATTAGAATTAAAGTATCATCGCTCGCAAGAGAGACTCAGTACAAACACAAATATACAACCGTGCTCATAAAAAGTGTATAAAGTGTATAATATTCAAATATCGAGTATTATTACGTCTCGAAGGTTTTTTATGAGTCGTAGAGCTTCTTGACAATAAAACTTGTTATTTAGTCAGAGTTTTACTTAATTAATTTCATGATACTACTATACTGTACTGACAGCTTTTGCTAAAATCAAGAGAGAGAGAATAAAGCACATTGTATATACATGACTAATGAGCCGGTATCAGACCAAAATGCAGTGCCATAACAATGTGGCAAGAGAAAGACAAAGTCACAAATTCGCGCTCTCTTCTAGTGTGCCGGCAAAATAGAGAGGACAAGAAAGCTCTCCTCAGACCAGAGGCGGCGATCCACAGCTTACACGAGCCGAAGTTATTTGTACTATAAAGCAAACGCGAGCCAAACTTATGGTTGTGCATATCGGTGAAGAATTCATTGCAAGTTAAACTACTGTGGTCTGGAGGGATTTCTCTTGCTCACCAACACAAGCGCACTTTTCTGTCCTCTCCATTTGGCCGCCTCTGCTCCAGACTACAGGCGTCTTACTTGCAACTCAGTATTCACCGATTCACACAATCAAGAGTTCTTCTTGCGTTTGCATAAATCAAGGACTGACTTCAATTCCTGGTAGCTATGGGCCGGCACTCCTGTACATCGACATGACAAATGACAGCAACACAATGAAAATTTGGAGTCCCGAAAAGGAAGCTCTCTACCTTATATAGTTGTATCATGATCAGAGGCGGCCAAATGAAGAGGAAAAAAAAGTGAGCTTGTGTTAGTAAACAAGAGAGCGCTCTCTCCAGACAACACCATTTTACTTGCTAGGCAGTGCTCACCGATTCACACAACCATAACTTCGGCTCGCGTTTGCTTAAAAATACGACAGACTTCGGCTCGTGCGAGCCTTAGGTGGACGGGTCTGATCATGATTAATTTACTTAGAGCTTCAGTAGTTGATATATCGACACTTAGAAATCTGTCGGCCCGACTGACTGACAGACTGAAATATTATCAACCCACAGCCAAAACTTATTAGGCTACAGATTTGGCAAAAATCTTCTTTTAGTTCTGTACTAAGAAAAAAAATTTGTCCGCTAAGTAAGTCAAACAGCCAAAGAAAGTTTGTATAGAGCAGATAACATGATAAGCTGTTTTTATAAGAGCGCGAGAAGGAGTGAACGAATCTGTATGTGTGTTGTGTTTTTTTTTACTGCGGCTCTCAGATATTGATTTGGACTAAACCAGCGATGGCCAGTGAGAGCGAGGCCAGAAAGTGAGAGTGTATTAGTGTGCGAAAAAAAATCTCCGTGAATTTGCTCCGACCTAATCGCTTCGAGACAAATGAGAGCTGTAATGAGGGGAAGGAAAGAGTGAAGAGCGTGGAAGAGGGAAGAGTGGGGAAAGAGTGTGACGGTTGGGGGTGGAAGAAGCGAAAGTTGATGCTCTGAACTGACAAGTATGTTAGCACACGGACTGGCAGGAAAAATATAAATACGGATTTTGAGCGCCTAGTGTTGGTCCTAGACGTTGAGGGAAGAATTCACAAGATAAAACAATACCATTTCTTTAAATCTTAGACGCGGACAATCGTTTTGCTTGTAATCAAAATCACATTAATTAGCAAACCTAATTGGACTTTACATTCGTTCACCTGAACAATTGAACTAGATCCATCGATTTTTTCGTCATCGAATTGTGCTGGTGAACACGGCCATTGGCCAAGTATCCAATGTATCAAGAAAATATTTTCTAATTCCTTTTTATACGCTTTCTACAATTTTTTAATGCGTTAACGACAACGACTAACGATTATGGTTTATGGTCTGGCATTCATTTCTAAATTAAAATATGAATCTAAATAGTTGTTACTTACTAAGGCACTTCTGGTCACTTCTTCTGACTTCTTTTAAAATTAGTTAAACTCAATTTTGACAACCGTTTAAGATTCTCTTTCCTCATAGTTTTGCTGACAACATATCAATTTAGAACCGCACTTACCTATTTATTTTTGAATGAAAATTTTTACTTGGTCTTTAACAATTACAAATAGAATGTGGTACGTGAATTTGTTGCTTGTCTTCTCTTAAGCCCTATACGGAGTACGACGAAAATAGAATCACTTTCTAACAGCACATGAGCATTAAAGCAAAGCCAATGTGTTTCCAATTACATTAAATACTGTATCGAAACGAATTTTTCGTCGTACTCCGTATGGGACTTTTAAGTTAACAGAACATTTAGGGTGTTCACTTTGTTGAGCACTTGAGCACTTGGGGAAAAGTGTAAGCATTTCCAACAACAATTTACTCTGAAAAAATTGTGCACAGCTTGCTCGACCCAGGCCCTGACTACGAAAAGTCGGGCACTTGTACCTTAAAGAGACCTGCACGAGTATGATTACAAATGAGTACGATTACCTAGCTGTCATTTTGGCACCGTACTCATGTTTACTTTTCAGGGTTCAAAATCGCCCTTTACCTGCAGCTTTCGAGACTGACGGCTTATTAAATCGCGAAATAATACCAAAGAGGATAAAAAATAGTAATAAAAAAAAAGACAGTGCAAATAAAGTGATAAATCATGGCGGGATCATTGCATAAGCGCAATTCGCAGCTAAGGGTTCTCCGAGGTAATAAAAACGCGAACTACTTAAGAAACTGCTTTCCATGGCCAAAAATGACCACACATAACAGCATTCCCATGATTAAGACAAGGAATGTTTCAAACCACTTTTCGTGACTGGCAACTCATCAAATCGCTGAAAAATACCGTTGAGGATCAAAAATAGTAATAATGTCAAACAAACAGGAAAAAAACCATGTAAGGATCATTGCATACGCGCAGTTCGCAGCTAAGGGTTATCCGTGGAATTAAAACCGCTAATTACTTAAGAAACTAGTTTCAAGACCACAATAGATTTTATATAACTACATCACCATGATTATGACCAACCTCTAGTGACTAACCGCGAAACATACCATGGATGACCATTAACAAAGAACTTAGAAGAAGAAATTTTCTTCAAAATTTCCGAAAATTTTTTCAAGTTAATTGCCGGTGTGGTCATCCATGGATTGGCCATCCATGGTATTTATCGTGGATCAGTATTATCATAATCATGGGAATGTAGTGCTCATGTTTGCTCATTTTTAGCCTCGAAAATCAATTTCTTAAGCACTTAGCGTTTTTATTACCACCGCGATCCCTTAGATGTGAATTGCTTTTATGCATTAATCCTGGCTTGATTTTTTACTTGGTTGGAAGTAAAGTATGTTTGACATTATTTATATTTTTTAACCGCAACGGTATTTTCCCGCGATTTGATGATTTGTCAGTCCTAAAAAGTGGTTTGAAACATTCCTTATGACCTTCACTATATTCTTTAACATTGGTCATCCATGGTATTTATCGCGGTTCGGTTTATTCAAAATCATGGTAATGTAGTTATGTGTGGTCACTTGTGCCCTTGAAAAGCAGTTTCTAAAGCACTAAGAGGTTTTGTTACCATGCAGATCCTTCAGCTGCGAATTGCGCTTATGCATTAATCTAGGCATGATTTTTTTACTTGGTTGGGCATAAAGTTTTTTTGACATTATTAATATTTTTATCCTCTTTGGTATTATTTCGCGATTTAATAAGTCATCAGCCGAGTGCTGGATGCTGGCTCCCAAACTGTGCCACCAAAATAAACCTTGCTAATATTTTTATTATTATTATTTTTAGTTTTATTTTATTTTTTACGGTTTTATTTTATTTTGTACGATGCCACGATGCCGACTACTACTCGGCACCGTAAAAATAAATCATATCTCAAACGTAGTTGTGCACAAATTTCGTGCACAGAGGGCTGCTCACAATACTAGTCAGGCAAAACTGCTCAAGTGCTCAAGTGCTCAACAAAGTGAATACCCCAATTGTTTGCTAGTCATTTGGGGCCGGTTAAACACACTTGATTATTTTGGCGTTGCGTGTGTGTGTTTAGTAACGTCTTTTTTTCGGCAAAGTAGAGCAGTATAAGCTCGTATAATGTCGGTATGTTGACGTCGCTGCCGCAGAGCAGTATTGTATACACGCCGGACTCTGGTCTACGCTCATGATACAAGAAGTTTTGCAAGAGAGTGGGAAAGTGAGCTGGAAGTTTTTATATGATAATTTAGTACGTTAGCAAGCCGACATAAAGATACATGCTTGTTTGATTCCGAAAAAGCTGTTCCGGAAGGCGTATATGGGCATTTCCACAGAAAGGTCCACCAAGATCGACAAAGCAGTTTTATAAAAAACTATTTTTCTTAACATGACATGAAAAACTAAAATTAAAATAAATAACATAATTCATTTAAAGCCATTCTGATTCCATTTAATAAAAAAACGGCCGGAATACTGAAGATTAGTCAATTTCATTGTCAGCTTTTTTTAATATGTCGCGTGCTAAATGTCGCGCTCTTCATAATATTAAAGCTTATAAAAACAAAGCTAATGTAAATAACTGAATATAATTGCAGGGAATAAAAAGCTGCATTATTCACCTTTATTTAGGAGTTAACTGCTTTAAAATTGTTGTTTACTATTCCAAGATTTATGAATTTTATTACATGCAGCCGAAAACGACTTCCATTTTTGTCGCGTGATAAATCACAAAACTTTTTCAATTTATATTTTAATCGTCAAATCGACTTAATTTATCTTTTGCACTAAATATACTGCTACCAAAACTCTACCAAAAAATAAAAACAAACAACAAATATTTTTTTGTTTTCTATATTTTTTTGCACTTTAAAGTCGTACGAATGTCGCGTTCGCGACTGTGGAAATACCCATATGTTAAATTTGTATCATCAAAACACTTAAGCTCTCGTTTCTTTGTCTCTGCATACTGCGTTGGCAATAGCTGAGCCATGATACAACGAACAAGGTTTGGCGCTTGGGCAATATTTTGAGCAAAGCTCTTTTGCTAAGAGCGCGAGAGAGAGTAACAGAGTGATCGTGTGTAAATAACTCACATGACCACAAACTAAGTATGTGTGTACAGCAAAAACGCAATAAAAAATCTACAAAAACATAGCGACAGAAACCCAACCACTTAAAATCCCGTCGGCAACACAAAAAAAAAACCTGTGAAAAAGTCGGTCAAGCTCGCAAGCCCGGTCACAACCTTTCGCATCAAGTGTCAGATCAAGGACCATCTAATATTTACCCACACTTTGCCCCGTTTGCTCAGTGCCTCTTCTCTGTGAGCTGCTCTGCTACGACGCTCGCCCGGTCTTGCTCTGTCGCAGTTGCATCTTGTTTGCACCATAGCTTGGCTAATAACCGGATGTGAAACAGGGTGCGACCATTTCGAATTTGAGACAAAGACGGTTCGTATTTGTGACAATCTGAAACTGATCTTGATTCAATCGAGCAAAGAGTGCATCGTGAGCTGAGCAATGCCAATCATTGCAAAATAGAGAAGCTATTAAAAGCTATTAATAGTTCTTCACATTAAAATGATTAATTTATGTGTAAAAAGCTACAACGGACCCTGACATATACTTGTTGCACTTTAAGTCCAACGTTCTTATTTTAAGTACTATTTACAATAATAATAATTTTTCTCTTTGTGTACCCCATTTATATTTATATTGAATTTCACTCGTTTTCTCTGTTGTCGTTCCAGGTACGTTCGCACAAGCCGCCCCAAAGCGTAAGTAGTTACCCGAATCAATTTTCTTATTGGCCACTTATCGTGAAAAGTTTCGTTTCACGTAATTGAAAGTTCAAAACTTAAAGCGCCCCTCCAACGCAGGTTTTCAAAGTTATCAAAATCCAATTCCATAAATTTTCGCGTTGAGAACGAATTTGAATTAATATACATAAAACTGAACCTGCCACTTCTGGCAGCAACTTCAAGTTCTTCTCTGTGCGGGCAGCTGTTCAAGTTTGTTTTTTTTTTTTGCTTGGCGTTTGCCTGTTGGCCCCGCCAGCATGACTCGCAGGTTAATTAGCATTCCTAAAAACCAGAGACGGACACCCTTGTGGTGTGGCCAGTGTGGGTCTGTAGTTGTTTTCTAATTAAAATTTAAATACCTACAAATTGCAATGTTCCTGCTAAAACTATTAATTGGCAATCGTTGAGAATTTAATTACCCAGGTAATTGGGCCGCCCTAATAGCTAACACAAATATGCACTTAAGCCTTGCAACATAATCTACATAATTAAGATGTACATACAGCCAGATGTTTCTCAGATTCTTATCCTTGGCTAGAGAGTGCTTACCTGTCCCTGTCGCTGCTCCTCTTCTCGTCATGTTAATCAACGCGTTTTATCGTCACGATTTTATTTCGGGGCTAAATAAACTATTAAGAAAACTCATTTTCATGAAAATCCACTTTAATTGCTGTTGCCGACGTCAAATGGCTGTGGTTATGGAAACGGCAACAACAACGAGCAGATCTGTTACCGTAGTCTCTGCTGCGGTCTGCTTCGGGCTTGAGGTAACTGGCATTTAGGAAACGGCGTTACTTGTAAATTTAACGCAAATTGTCTGAAACATGAGCTGTTCGACTAAGGTGTCGTAGTATTCCGGAGAGCAGAGAGGGTGAGGGGCGTGGCTGGCAGCCACAGGCATCCACCAAAATGCGAGGCAGGGGGTCGGAACCAGCAAGCGGCCCTGTAAGTGCCAACAGCAGCGGCTGCCATTAAATTTTCAAGAAGTGTGTACTCGAGCAGCAAAACCAAGCAGACAGTCGCACAGCTGGAGAGATGCTGATGAGGGGAAATGGTGGGGTTGGATAGGCGAGGGCGCAAGCAGACAAAGGATTATGGATAGGCGACAAACGTGTTGTCTCAATGCAATTTATTTGTTAACGTTGGGGCAAGTGTTGGACTGAGTAAGCTATCATTTTTGTGATAACAATTTTAGCGTTGACTTATAAAGTTGTTGTGATTGTTAGCAGAAATTACCAAGATTCATGAAAAACAGATCCTTTTGGCATATTATATTCTTTGGTTTAACTAATTTTAGTAGGTACATTTAACCACTTAAAAACTACAAATTATTATGATTCAGTCTCTGAACCTAATGGCGATTGAATCAATGGCTGCAATGTTAGCAGTTAAAAAAAAAAAAAAAAACATTTCTGCCTTTCCTGGACTTAGTTATAAATATTAGTTTAGTTTCTGGAGGTGTTTGTGATAGCAGTCAGATAGTTTTCTACTCAAAATGATTTTGTTGTTGCATAATCGGGTTTTTACAATTGTAACACAATGTTCTCACTTCAAGAATAATTTTTTGAGAACGCATAAACTTAAATTGAGTTCAAATTGTTTCAATTTTGAGAACATGATTTGAGTTAATATGGTTCCGTTTTCAAGAATATTTTAAACTCAACTAGGACCAGGTGTCCATTGATTGAAATTGAAGGGAGAGGTAAGACTCCTGGATATGCGCGCTGCTACTTCTCCCTCCACCCATATATTCCACAGGAATCAGAAAACATCGCTTCAGCGACCCACTCCATCTGACTCGTTTCATTTGTTTTTTAGAAAAACACAGAAACATTTTTTTGGGCTTGACTGGGAATTGAAACCGCTACCTTAAGACATTCAGCCGTTGTACAATTTTGCATATTCACGTCAAAAGGGCTACTTATGCTTTGTGGAGCTGACAAGAGAGAGATCAAAAAGAGAGACCACTCGCTCTCTCTAAGAAAACTGGTTATTTTGTTGCTTAAAGAAAATATTATCCGATTGAGAACAATCTTACTCATTTCAGGAAACATTTTGAGACCATCTTGTTCTTACTTTAAGCTAAAAGCAACTTATTTTCTGAACAGGTTTTTTCACTCTGTGTAGTATCAAAATGATACTAAATATTTGACAATTGATATATTTACTGACAATATTAACAAATGGATACAAGTTGGTATCAATTCGTCATCTTCGAAATAATATTTTAATACTTCGAAAATATCATCTTAGTACTTGGAGTATTGACATAATCCAAAGGAGAAAGTGCAAGGAGGTTAGACTCAACCTAAGCCCTGTGAAATCCATCCTGGTACCGTTCACTTGAAAACACAAGCTAAGCAGAATGATGCCAATACGCCTATCCGGCTGCCTCATTACACCAGAAAAAGAAGTCAAACACCTTGGCGTTGCCTTTGACAACATTCTGAGATTCTACATTCAGCAAGTGTTCTAGAGCACTATTCACATGCAGTGGCATAGCAGGAAAATCGTGGAGCATGGCACCACACATACTCCGATGGCTATACCACCTCATGGTTGTGAGACCGAGGCTCATTGTATGGGGAGATAGAGCAAATCTTCTCACAGTAAAGACGCAGCAGAAAAAACACAGCTAAGGCTGTCATGTATATGGGTCATTCTTTATCAAATCAAACAGTCTCAAACTATGATTAATTGAATTTTGTTGTGGATTAGGGTGGGCAGAGCTTGCAAAGTAATTTATCACACTACTAAATTCAGCATTCGTATGGCAGCTATATGATATAGTAATCCGATCTGCGCGATGTTTCAATCAAAAAGCTTTAAAACTGACGTCAAGGCTAAGCTTTTTTCAAGGGAATCTTTTCATTTGTTTATAACTTCAAAAATTCATAACTTTTAAACTAGAAAAGTCTCCATTTTTTTGAAAACACCGAAATTTAAAATGTGTTTAGGGCAATCAACACTGAGAAACAATTATAAGTAATTTTTAGCAACAATTACTTAATATTATTAAATAATTTAAAAATCTATAACATTAAAATTTGAGTAGATACAGCAAAATGCTTTCCATCAATATAAACTTGAGACCTGTCCGATAAAGCAATCCTGATATATCCTTTTTTTCAATTTTTCCGTTTTTGACGATTTTTGAAATTGTTTATAAATTAAACAAACATTTTTTTTGCAAAACCGCAAATTACGTTTCGGTGGGAGTGTCAAGACCTAATTTTGGTTTTTTTTTTATTGAAAAAAAAAAAGTTGAAGTTTGAGACTGTTCGATTTGAAAAAGAATGACCCATATGCACGATCGGAGCCATGCGTATTTGTTCGACAGCGTCATTAGAGGTTTCGATGGAGCTTCCACTTCTCCACCATACAGTCTGCCTAAAGGAAATATCGATACTGCTTAGACTAACGGCAGATTGGGTAGAAATCAAATAGCAAGCCTTAAGAACTCTAAAAGTCTGAAGAAAATTTGGCCGAGTACGACTTTGACAGGAATTTTACTGTACACCAAAGCAATAAGAGAAGAAGCACATAAAATGCAACCACACAAAACTATGTGGTATACATACGGGTTCTTAACGCCAAAAGGAACTAGACTTGGCGTAGCAGGACCAGGAACGAAAATTTTTGAACTAATGGGATAATTTACAAGCATACAAAAAGCTGAAATATGTGCCATTTCCCAAAAACTATCCTCTCCGAGCCAAGCATCGCTTAAAGCGCTCAGCTGCATAAGTTTACCTTTCAGGTAGTCTTAGAGACAAAGAACAAATTGGACCATCTTGGTAGCAGGAACAACTTGACCCTACCATAGATACCGGGAGATAACAACATCCCCGGAAACGAATTGGCCAACGAACTGGAACGTAAGGGTGCAGCCACCGCAATTTTAGGGCCAAAGCCCTACTGCGGCATAGGCCAACACACAATAAATGGGCTTCTAACAGAGCTGGAAATGCTGATTAAATTTTTTTTTTCATTAAATATTTTCAAATAGCTAGATACTCAAGCACTAATCAACTATTTGATATAATTAGTTGTATGCTTCAATTACCACTAAATCCTGTTGAAATATGCTTACATTTTAGCTCAATTGTTTTTTCGATTTAATTGAATTTTAATTGAATATGATCAGTAAACTTTAGAATTAGTTGAAAGTTCAAGCCTTCAGTCAATTATTAATGGCACTTGAACACAGTCAAGTGCCAGCTGAAATTTATTTATTTATTTCCCTCCCATTAAAATTTAGCTTGGGATATTTCACACCAGCCAATTTTTAGTTGGGATTTTTCACACCAGCCAATTTTTAATTGAGAAATTTCCCTTCCATTAAAATTTCAATTGGGACTTTTCACAACCAGCCAAAACTTAGTTGGGGATTTTTACTTCAATTACATTTTTTTTTTTTGGTACGACTCTAATAGATGGACTTAAATTTGATCAACACCTTTTATTAACCAACCTGCATTGTTATCTAATCATCAAGCGCTTTAATAAATACATTTAAGACTTTTTTGCAAAATTTGCTGTTGTTTGACCATTAGTAACATAGCCCACGTTCAAGTTCAGGTAATTAACTATCTGAGTGCCAAATTTTATCCGAATCCGGTAAGCCAATTGTTCTTGATTGAGTAACAAACGGGCCAACATACAAAGATATAAACTTTCATATTTATCGTATTAGTTACCCAGCGGACGATGCAGTGTGACTGTACAACGCCAAAATACCACCCCCTCATCAAAATACCACGCAATGTGAAACGGTTACACTGCGCTGATTTGCTTGCATTTGAATTTAGTTAATTGTTTTTGCTAATATTTAGATATTTTTGGATGATATAAGGAATGTAGAAGTCATGGGCAATGCAAAATCTTACCGTTGGTTTCAAAATATGGAGTTGACACCCAGCTAAAGCGATTTAGTTTGTCTGAGTACTAAGCTTAAGGAAAACTCTTTTTAAGTAATGCAATTTGTCTACTTGTCAAAATATGTTGGTATCACTTATCGATATTCGAAACGCCTACTGTAACACGTTGGAATTCGATCTTTGGGACAACAAATCGCTAAATTTCCAAACTTCTTATTAGAGTTTAGATTAATAAAGAATTAAAATTGCAAAATCAAATAAATTCCAAACACTTTTATTTGAATTTATCTATCTCTATATCTATAAAAGAGAGTGTCCTGATTCACTGACTGACTGACTGACTGACTGACTGACTGACTGATTGGCAATCATCGCACAGCCCAAACGGTAAGAGATAGAGGGCTGAAATTTTCACAGGAGTTTCTGTTGGTGGTGAAAGTGCGTACTAAGACGGGGTTTTGGAAAATTCCACCTGGAAAAGCGGAAAAGCGTCGGAAAAGTTTGTATAGAAAAAATGCTATTTTTCATCCGATTGACTTGAAACTTGGTTTGTAAGCTTAGTACGCGAAATAATTCGACACGTGTTTTCCCGATTTTGGAAAATCCGCCCACGAGGAAAATTCCCGGAATATTTTTCATCCGACTGGCTTGAAACTCGGTTTGAAAGGAAAGTAGGTGAAATGAATTGAAATGTGATTTTCCGAAGTTGGAAAATTTGACCCAACGGTCGGAAAATTCCCGGAAAATTCTGCATAAAAAAAACTATTTTTCATCCGGTTGGCTTGAAACTCGGTTTGTAAGGACAAAATACGAAATAAATTGAAATGTAATTTTTTAATGTCGGAAAATCCGCCAACGAGGAAAATGGTCGGAAAATTCTGCATGCAAAAATCTATTTTTTATCCGATTGGCTTGAAATTCGGTTTGAAAGGACAAAACACGAAATAGTTGGAAATGTGATATTCCGAAGTTGGAAAATTTGACCCAACGGTCGGAAAATTCCCGGAAAATTTTGCATGAAAAAAACTATTTTCATCCGATTGGCTTGAAACTCGGTTTGTAAGGACAAAATACGAAATAATTTGAAATGTGATTTTTTAATGTCGGAAAATTCGCCCACGAGGAAAATGGTCGGAAAATTTTGCATGAAAAAAACTATTTTTCATCCGATTGGCTTGAAACTCAGTTTGAAAGGTCAAAATCGAAATTAATTTTTGTTTTTATTTTCCGATGATGGAAATACCACCGGGATGCCCACTGGGAAGTGGTTGGGAAGTGAATGGGATGTGGGTGGTAAGTTGTTTTGGAAGTGGGTGGTAAGTGGATGTAAAGCGTGTGGAATGTGGAGGGAAGTTGGAGGGATGTGGGTGGGATGTGGGCGGAATGTGGGTGGGATGTGGGCGGAAAATTGGCGGGAAGTGGAAGGGAAGAGGGCGGAAAAGGGCGGGAAGTGGGTGGAATGTAGGCTGAAAGTGGGTGGGATGTGGGTGGGATGTGGGCGGGAAGTGGGCGGGAAGTGGGTGGTATGTAGGCTGGAAGTGGGTGGGATGTGGGCGGGAAGTGGGTGGGATGTGGGCGGGATGTGGGCGGGAAGTGGGCGGGATGTTAGTGGGATGTGGGTGGGATGTGGGCGGGATGTGGGTGGGATGTGGGCGGGATGTGGGTGGGATGTGGGCGGGAAATGGGCGGCAGGTGGGTGGGATGTGGGCGGGAAATGGGCGGCAAGTGGGTGGGATGTGGGCGGTAAATGGGTGGTAAGTGAGTGTGCGTTGTTGTTCTATTGAAGGCGCAGCGAAGCGCGACGGGTTATTTGCTAGTCTATATATATAAAACTGTTCAACCTGACTGACTGACTGACTGACTGGTGACCGTCGCACAGCCTAAACAATAAAAGATTGGAAACTGAGCTTTTAACAGTTGTTTTATCTTATGCTGAAAGTGAGTACTAAGAAAGGATTTTGGAAAATTCTGCCGGGAAATGCAGAAAATTGTCGGAAAACTTTTGTATGAAACTTCTTTGTTTTTCATCCGATCAAGTTCAAACTTTTTTTCAAAAATCAATAAAAATAATTCAACATTAACTGCATACCAATCTTCCGGAAAATCAACCACCTCTGGGTGGAAAGATGGTGGTCAAGGTTGCCAGCCATTTGCTCCCAGTTCATTTCGAAAGGCAAACTTTTCTTTACAGTTGCGAGAGCAGAGAGCGCACGCAAAACCAAAGCCCAGAGAGCATACGAAGAGAAACGATTTCAATGTGTGCGTGGGAGCAGTTGAATTGAGTTACCGATCAGGAGCGTAAGAAAATGAAACAAAATTTGTAACACAATGAATCAAGGCAGAGGAATACGTTTTGTTCCGTTGCCTCGGCAACAACAACAAGACAGAGTACAAATTAAAAAACTACAGTTGCAAATAAAACAAAAACAAACGCAAATACAAAAACTCCAGCCACAATTAAAATAACAGCAACATGAAATAATGTGTGGGTGGGTGGGAAGTGGGAGCGATGTGAGTGGGAATTGGGCGACAAGTGGGTGCGAGATGGGTGGGAACTGGAGGGGATGTGGGTGGGAGGTGGGTGGGAGGTGTGTGGGATGTGGGTGGGAGATGGGTGGAAACTGGATGGGAAGTGGGAGGGATGTGGGAGGGATGTGGGTGCGAGGTGGGTGGGATTTGGGCGGGAAGTGTGGTGGGAGGTGGGCGGGAAGTGGGTGAGAACTGGAGGGGATGTGGGTGGGTGGGATTTGGGCGGGGTGTGGGTGGGAGGTGGGTGGGAGATGTGTGGGTGGGAGATGGGTGGAAACTGGATGGGAAGTGGGAGGGATGTGGGTGGGAGGTGGGTGGGATTTGGTCGGGAAGTGAGGTGGGAGGTGGGTGGGATGTAGGCTGGAAGTGGGTGGAAAGTAGTTGGAAAACGGGTGGAAGTTGTGTAAGAAGTAGATTGGGAGTGGGTGGGGTGTAGGTGGGATGAGGGTGGTAAGAACGCAGCAGCAAAGTCATAACGGTGAAAAAGCAAAGTAGTAAAACGTTGATTTCAAAGCCTATGTATGTATGATTCGATTTCTGGGCTCTACAGAGGAAACAAATTTATAGAATGTTTTCAAATTTGATAAATATTTGACTCTCACGATTGACTTCAAACTGATTCTGATATGGGTTCTATACTGTTCAAGGCGCAGCGAAGCGCGACGGGCTTTTTGCTAGTATTATTATAAAAACGTGTAAACCGGCGGGCAAATAAAAATAGTCAAATGGTCAAGAAAATTGCGAATTTTTAATGAGATTAGATGGGTAATTAGGAGGTGTTGATTAATCGGTACAATGGAATTTAAGACTTTTTGCAATATTTTTTATACGTATAAATTTAAATTGTTATGAAGACAGGTAAATAGAAGTTGTCGATCAAACGGGGCGTAGCAACGCACGCCGGGTACCTGCAAGTTTTTCACCAAATTGTTTCTCTGCTGAAGAAATAAATACTCGTATGCCCAAGATTTTCATAAGGAACAAAATCTTGGTTTTTGACGCTGTCGGCAATATCGAAACCATTTTTATTTTTCATTCAATAAAAATGCATTTTAAGTTATTCAATACAAACTAAGTCAAATTACGATGGTATTGCTTATCGGCTATTCGCCATTGAAACTAGCGTTCTAATAACATGTTGAATTTCTCAATTTAATTTTGACTGATTGTGAAAAGTCCCAATTGAAAATTTAATTGAAGTAAAAATCCCCAACTAAATTTTGGCTGGTTGTGAAAAGTCCCAATTGAAATTTTAATGGAAAATTTAATTGAAGTAAAAATCCCCAACTAAATTTTGGCTGGTTGTGAAAAGTCCCAATTGAAATTTTAATGGAAGGGAAATTTCTCAATTAAAAATTGGCTGGTGTGAAAAATCCCAAGCTAAATTTTAATAAGAGGGAAATAAATAAATAAATTTCAGCTGGCACTTGACTAGGTTCAAGTGCCATTAATAATTGACTGAAGGCTTGAACTTTCAACTAATTCTAAATTTTAGTAATCATATTCAATTAAAATTCAATTAAATCGAAAAAAACAATTGAGCTAAAATGTAAGCATATTTCAACAGGATTTAATGGTAGTTGAAAAGTTCAACTCTTTAAATCACTTAATTGTTTTTTCTTGAAAATCTCCATTATTTAAAAAATCAATTTTTTTTATTTAAGCGATGACTGATTAAAAAAACTAATCAGCATTCCCAGCTCTGGCTTCTAAGAAAGGAAGAGAATACGCTAAGAACAGTGTCCAGGGCAATGGGACAAGCTAACGCTTTAATAGTGAACCATAACATTGTAAGGTTCAAAAAGTTATTTTAACAAGATTCTAAAGATTCTGACAGGGCTCTGCACGGGACACTGCAGATGGCGGAAACATAACAAACTCCCAACTTTGCAGATACTGTGAAGAGAAGGAGGAGTCCTCTGAACATATACTGTCGAGGCGCAGACTCAGCAGATTTGGGAAACACATTCTACACCCAAGCAATATCCGTAACAGTCTTTCATATTAACCAAAACCAACCACAACAGTGGCGCCCCAATCGTTTGTCGCGAGTTTGGCAAGATATTCTTTATGTTTAGCGCCAACAAATTTTTAAACTTTGCATTTTATTTATGGAGAATATGACTTTAGCTTAAATTATAATTTAAAAATGCATCATAAAACATATAACACAATCAAAAAATTGAATTTAAACATCAATTTAACCCATAATTACAAGAAGAAAAATTGTTTGGCTAAAAATTCAGCCCTGATTTTAGAGATCGAACTTCAACTGGAACAGCTGGTGCTCTAACTAGATTTTCTAATAGGAAAATGAAATCTCTCGAAGTTCTGTGGCACCGACGGTTTTTTCGAGAGATTTACAAGCCAACCGTCGGCAAAATCTCTAGAGATTTCTGTGGCACCCCCGATTGTGACGAACGTCGTTGAGTAAGTCTCCTATATGTTGGGTTTATATAGGAGACTCATGGAAGTTTTATAAAACAAATATTGAGAGGAAATGTTACTTAGTAGAAACTTACCCAAACTTTTATGAATAAAACAAAACTTAGCCATAAAATCAGGCATTTACTTTGTTGTCGCCTGTAAGCACTTTGTGGCTTGTTTTGATGTGTGTAAGTGCTTACTGTTATTAGTTATATTACGTGCCTCTTTGGGGCCTCTTCATGCGTCACGGTCCCTGCACATTTATTCACACGCATCCTGGGGGAGCAGTTCAGCGCGAACCAAAACTGCGGTTGCTTAAGTTTTCCTCAACACAGCTCCACCTGTTCCGTGTGTTTTGCAGTTAACTTTCACTTGAACAGTGGCTACCAATTGTTAGAATGCATTTGTTTGCTCTACATTATGCAACTACAAACTGCAGTTTTAGTCGGCTACAAAAAGGACATCAAACAAAAAGGAATAAATTAACATAATTACGATGAGAAAACGACAGGAAGTAACACACAAACACGACAAACAACAAAATGCCGCACAAAACAACAAAAAATATTTATGGCAATGCAAATGGCGTCTGCATACAATTTATTGACACTTTGCAGCGCCATTGTCATTGTCAGGGCAAGCTTTGGTGGGGGGTGCACGCATCCGTTTGCCTGTTTTCGCTGCGGTTGACATTGTTACCGCCCATGGCCACGCCCAGCCGCCCCATATCTCACGTTACCGTGTTTTTCATGCAGATGAGAGGGCCCGCGGAAAGTCAGCAGTCTGCTCTGCCATTAGGGTTTTGTGTGTGAGTTTTATTTTTCGTGGAATCCGATCTCATTTTAATGAGCAAAGTTTTTGCCAGTGTGCCATTTATTTGCAGTTTAGCGGACTGCAGTCCGTGTGCGTGTGCTGAAAATTAATTTTGAAATATGCACCAATAAATGATAATCATGTGCCAGAATTTTAAAAGGGAATTTGCTCTGAAATGCATACATAATTTAATGGAAAACATTTTAGCTTTAAACAGCTTAGCTAAAGATTATTCAGTTATGGGACGCTACAAACATTCGACCAATCAGGCGTAAACAAAACTATTGCCTACTTCTGCGGGCACATTCATTGTGGGCGGCGCACTTTCCAGTTACCCAGCATAACTTCTAATTCCATTTCGTCCCACAAACTACGCAATTTTGGCTTGAACCAACTGAACCACAGCAGCTGCCAACCCACAAAAGCCAACAAAGCACATGCCAAAGCCAACAGTAAAACAGAACCAACGTTTATTGTGCTCAAAAAGCTCCGTTTATTTATTATTTGCTTAAAACTGAATTTAATTGGAAGCCAAAACCACAAACCAGCGGTTAATGTCAAACTGCAAGTAAAATGTTGAATATAACATGGTAATTAAAATGCCACTTGCAGGTTATGAGCAAAAGGAACTATTCTAATAAGTTGAAAATAAAGCAAAGCACTTAACCTTGAACCTAGACTTTAATTTTGCTTTTTTGGGTTATTTGGATGCAGTGTGTGCAGTGCTGTGATGTAAACGAGTGAACCGAAGCCAACCGCGGTTTGGTTTGTTCCATAAAACCACTGAACCACTAAACCAAACCAGCTCAGCAGTTTACATTCCTGAATTAAAGCGAAGCGGACGGTATCAATTCTTGAACGATTTGGGTGTTGTTAGACAAGATCCTCGCTTGTTAGGTTTTGTTTTTTGTGGATGCTTAATTTGTGTAACTAACGTAACGAAAAATGGATTTTCTTAAAATTGAGAGTTAGTAAGCAGCAAGCAAACAGTCAAATGCGCGATTGTAAAGATCCTTCATGTTGATTTTGCGAGGCACTACAGTACCGCCCAGTTGGCCCCTAAACCAGTTGCTCCGGGATTGGGTTTTTAAGCTCATTCCGGGCTTACTCTAAGTTGAAAAGATTTAAATTATCTGGACTTTTTTGTGTCCATTTTAAAGTTAAAAAAAGTATGAGTGTCGCTTGCACTCACGAGTCTTTGATGTGAAACATGATCCTAAGTTTAAAAGCTTATTTTCGAATCACAAGCTCTTTCAATGGTATATAAATCGAAAGAGCACTCTTTTGAAAGAAGAAGTTTAACGGATCACAACAAGATCACTTGCTGCTGTGTTCTTTCATTTTTTCAGAAAGTTTATTGTGGTAATCCATAGATAAATGACGATGTTTCACCCCCAAGATACCACCAAGGTGAGATCCAAGATCACACTCATATCCCTTCCAGATCCCACCCCAGATGCTACCCAGATCCCTTCCAAATCCCATTCAGATCCCACACAGATCCCTTCCAGATCCTTTCAAGATCCCACCGTGATCCCTTCTAGATTCCATCCAGATCCCTTCCAGATGCCGCCAAGATCCCACCCAGATCCCACCCAGATACCACCCAGATCCCTTCCAGATACCTTCCAGATCGCTTCTAGATCCCACCAAGATCCCACCCAGATCCCATCCAGAGATCCCTTCCAGATTCCATCCAGATACCGCCCAGATCCCTTCCAAGATCCTACACAGAACTCACCCAGATCTCGCCCAGTTCCCACCCAGATCCTTATCCAGATCCCACACAGATCCCACCCAGATCCCACTATATCCCATACAGATCCCTCTCAGGTCCCACCCAAAACTCTGCAAGATCTCGGCCAGCGCCCACCCAGATCATCATTTAAATCCCACACAGATCCCACCCATATCGCTCCTAAATTCCACCCACCCGAAAAAAAAATTGTTTTGAGGTCCAACATGGTTTTCTAGTTTGATGGCAAATGCGTTTCGAAATTAGTTTTTACTCCGAAAAAACGTTCCTTGTGGGTGCCTGCAGAGGTTTTTACTGGAGGCTGATATAATTGGACGAGTTGGACTACGTTTTTTGGAAACATAACTCAATGGCAGTATAGAATTGTAAGCTCCAAAAATTCGGAAAATATCGCGGAATAGATGGACGCGAACTATGATGAATTAATGTGAAAATATTTATTCTTGTTTGATAATAATTCTTTTGTAATTAACACTATACATTGTTTTTTTTTAGTCCATGTAACAAACTGTTAAAGAACTCATTCTGTATTGATTACAAAGTATATTTGAAAACAACTTTCTGATTTTGCTCATTGGAATGAAATTTTTGGTTAAATAATTGAAATTGTGGTTATTTTTTTTGATAAAAACAATTTTTTTTTAATTATTGTTCAGTTGACACAACTTTTGTTTCTTAAGAACTTTTCAAGGCATACTACAAATCTGCACCCTCCTGCATACTCCCTTGAGAACATAATCAATATAGCAGCATGTTTGACTCTGTCTATGGTAGACCTCTGCTCTTTAATCCCATTATACTGATTCGTAAGCTTTCAAAAATGCATTCAATGAATATTTCTTTTATTACTAGATCTTGAAGTGCAGAATCTTGCAACGTTCTCCATATTGAAATGACAGCAAAGTCTAAATCACTTTCAGAAATACCACTATTTCTTAATTTAAGAGAATAATCAATATACATTTTGTAATTATTTACCGCCCCTGAAATTTGCTGCCCCTAAAATTTGCCGCCCCAGTTTACATTTGCCATGAAAACGGCTAAATATTCGGCTAAATAAAAGGTAACTTCGATAAGTCCACACAAAAATCTCGCCAAAAAATCGTGAAGTGTGCAAATTTGTTGAGTCTAGATCGTCATGTAGATTTAATAGATGGCAATGGTAATGTAAACTTCACTTCTTCGTTTCATGTTCAGGGGGCAACGCAACAAGTCTATAAGCAAAGAGGAAAGACAGCTTATGAGTGATTAATAGACAGCGGATTTTGCATATTTGCATATTTTGAACCGCATGTCCGATTTAAATTCTGATTGCGCACATCTTATTTTTATTGAAATATGATCTAAGTCCGCTAAAAACATTTTTGCATAAATTGCATATTCTTTAATTGCTATCTATCCAATCTTCATGATTATCTTAGGTCCTTTGATTTTTGTGACCCTTTGATCTACTTCTCCTTTTTACTTACCAGCTTACGCTTTTTTATGATAGCCTAAACTCAAATGCAAATTTATGTTATTTTGCGATTTTTATCATTTGTTCCATTACTTTTTTTACTCGTTTACTCTTGCCGTCTATTAAATCTTCATAATAATCTTAGGTTTTATGAAAAATTTAAAAATTTCTCATAATTTTAGAACGTTTACTGTACTCTGCGTTTTTTAAATACTCAAATGAAATTTTGGCAAATTTTGCGGTGATGGACCATTATAAGCTTGTATGAAAAATGTTCATCTTTCGAGATTTTTTGATCGTTCGGTCTTCAACTTCTATTTAACCGTCTATATTGGTCTTTTATCTATTTTTTTATAGTAATTTTTACTTATTATACATTTTACATATTTTGCATATTTTCTGCATATTTTGCATATTTTTTGCATATTTTGCATATTTTTTTACATATTTTGCATATGCAAAATATGCAAAATGTGCATATATTGAATATGCAGTTTTCAATGAAAAGTGGGTTATTTAATTAGTCTAAATCCAAATTTTCACCTCAATCCGTCTTCATTTAAAAAGTTGCATATAATCCGCTGTCTAGTGATTAAAAACAAGTTTAAAAACTCCAGTTAACAATAGAATTTTTAGAGCGAACTAAACTTGATGAATTTTTCCTTTGCGACAAATTCTTTTGGGTACGCCTTGTCTTTAAATTTTGTATGAGCAAAATCGGCCACTTTTAGCATTATTGCAGTACCAGGTGGATTGTGTGTGGAGTGGGATGGTGTGAGGGGGAAGTTGGTGGGAATGGGAAAAGAAGGGGGGTGAAGTGGGGGTGGAAAGAGTGGCTGCTTTGAGGTCATGTTGTGCATTCTGTGCTATAAACTATAATAAACTTTAAAAAATGTATTAACAAGCGGTGATTCCAACCATAACTCCAAAATAAAGGAAGCTTAGAACTTAAAATTTATTTTGTAGGTTTGTAGTATGGAAATTGATAATTTGCTGCTTCACGACCGATTTCGGATTTGAACCATTTTAAGAGTTGTTCAGAGTCATATTTCAGAAGTTAATTGAGCTGTGAACTGGAAACTAGTGTGTGGGTTAAATAAGTGTAGTTCGATTATTTCCCCTTTGTAAAACTGGTTCAAACTTGAGCAAAAACCTTTTCGTAAGAAACATATCTACACCATTCCATCAAAATTCATTTGGGATGGAAAGTTTAAACATATCCCTTAAAAAAAATGTAATATCAATCTTACATTAATTGGATTTTAATATACTTTTCACGAAATTTTAACTCTTCAGTTTAAATGGATACCGAAATTATCCAATGGATCGTTAACAATTATCCTTTTTTCTGTAAACACAATGCAATAAACAAATTTTTAATATCCTAGCGCTAGTTAAAGCTTTTCTTATTTTGCTTTTTTTAACGCTTAAGAGTTGCAAGTTCAGGTGCCCTTACACTATTTTAGAATTTAGTCTTCTTTTATGTATACTCATGCAGACAAATATATACAAATTCTACCATTCTATCACTTGTCCATTTGAGGCAGGAATTTAATATTTATATTAATAATTTAAGTATCAATATATTTATATCTGTGCGACTTTAGTATTCAGGTGTCCATCAACCGCTAACTCGAACTGATCTAGAACAGTTGGGTATGAGGTGTAGCTTCTGAGTTCTCTAGTTTCATAATTATTTTTACTAACAGCCACATAAAATATGCGTCATAGTGCGTCAATTAATATTAATTTTCAATTTAATGAAATCAGTTTTTCTCTACAAAAAATTGGCTAAAATGCACCCGCCCAAAGTGTGCATGCGTGTGCGAGTGTGTATATTGGATGAGTGTTTGCTTACATTGCGTATACGCCACCAGCGCCAGTGCAATCAAGATTGCTTAACATACAAGAATTTCCTTTTTACCTGCAACATGTTTGCCTTATCCCCATATCCACAGCTGTTAGTTAGACAAACAAAAACAAAAACAGGCAGCTTGTCATATAGACGACACGTTCGCATGTACGGGGAGCGTTTTTTCTTGTTAGGCATCAACTTTTGACTTAACTAGAGCAAACCCAAACCAAAGAGAATTCTGCACAATTGTCATGCAAGTCGAAATCATTAACATTATGTTTGTTTGTGTGTCTCCACTTCCCTCCCCACTTGCTCGCAGTGGCTTCCGTTGCGCACTTAAAGTCGCCTAACGATGCTGGGGGCGGGCCATGGATGCAGCCAGTGGTGGCATATTTGGAGGTGTCATCGCGACCCACAAAATCGCCAAGTAGGTGGCGCCATCTTTCCCAACCACTCAATTTATCACGCTCTTTATGTGTGTGTGTGTTTGTGTGTGTGAGCCTCGCGGCAGTAGTTAACAGTTACAATTTAGTGTGTCGTCTTACCCGTAGTTCGAAGTTGCCTTAGTTGACAAAACTCAAACCGCTTTCTAGTTGTACATGCACTCGCACACAGACACACACACACACTAACACTTTGATGCCATGCAAACAGTTTGACTCTAGTTCTTCTGCCAAGTTCCATGAATGTGTTTGTCTTGTTGTATATGTCTATGCCTAACCATTTCTATGCCTTATAACTTACTGACTTATCAATGGCCCAAACAACAAACAAACTTTCCCGTTTGTTTTCTCTCTCTTTCTCTTCATATTTCTTGCAGAGTGTGATCAGACCTTTGTATCCCGCATTGGTGGCCCACAGAATGGCAGCTTCTCCGCACCGCTGCTGCACAACCATCGCAATCACTCGCGTCAATGTCTCTACACTTTCCTAGCAGGACCTGGCCAACGTGTCGAAGTAGTTTTTAAATCGTTTAATTTAAGAGGAAGTCCACCAGAGTAAGTGCCATTCAATATCACAAGTGCCCCTGCCTGTAACGAAAATGCAACAAATTTAAGTACACTTGATGCCACAATATTTATTTTTTTTTTTTTTTGAAAACGCTGAAGTGGAAATTTAATTTTAACAAAAACATAATATTAATAAGCTTTTGAGACAAGAGTTGTTTTAAATTTTTAGGCGGAGTGGAATTTTAATTTTAAGACGTTAACTCTACCAAAAAAAACCGCTTAATAACACCATGCGACAGCGGAAATGTTTTTTAGTAAATTTATTTAATCCCCCTCAAAGTGGGAAGGAAAAAAATAGAGGCCAGCTAACTTCGGCTCGACCGAAGTTTATATACCCTTGGAGCTTGATATATGCCTGACAGTTTGTATGGCAGCTATACTATATAGTAGTGCGATTTCGACAAGGCTTAATGAAATTATGGTAAATTATTAAAAACTTATAAATACGAGCGTTGGGAGCGATAACATTAAAAACAAAAAAGTTTTTCTCACTAAGACTTTTTTTCAGACTTAACTTTTGTATGGCAGCTATACTATATAGTTGTCCGATTTTGACAAGGCTTGGTAAAATTATGTGAAATCATTAAAAACTTATAAATACGAGCGTTGGGAGCGATAGCATTGAAAACAAAAAAGTTTTTCTCACTAAAACTTGTTTTTCAACCGATTGTTCCTATGGCAGCTATATGCTATAGTCATCCGATCCGGCCGGTTCCGACAAATGTGCAGCGTATTTGTACCAAAAGACTTCGTGCAAAGTTTGGTTAAGATAGCTTTAAAACTGACGGAGGAGATAGCATAGAAACAGACGGACAGACGGACAGACGGACAGACGGACGGACGGACGGACGGACAGACGGACATGGCTATATCAACTCAGCTCGTCATGCTGATCAAGAATATATATACTTTATGTGGTCGGAGATGCTTCCTTCTATGCGTTACAAACATCCGTACAATTTTAATATACCCTCTCCAAGGGTATAAAAATAGAATTGAAAAATTGGGGTGTTATTTCATTTTTCAAAATGGGGTATTATTTCATTATGAAATAACACCCCAAATTTGGGGCCTTATTTCATTTTTTTTGGGGCCTTATTTCATTTCAGTGGGGCCTTATTTCATAATTTAAATTGGGGTATTATTTCATTATGAAATAACTCCCCAAATTTGGGGACTTATTTCATTTTATCGTTTGGGGACTTATTGCCTGCAGCCATTAAAATTGTCCGGATGTTTGTAACGCATAGAAGGAAGCATCTCCGACCCCATAAATTATATATATTCTTGATCAGCATGACGAGCTGAGTCGATATAGCCATGTCCGTCTGTCCGTCCGTCTGTCCGTCTGTTTCTATGCTATCTCCTCCGTCAGTTTTAAAGCTATCTTAACCAAACTTTGCACGAAGTCTTTTAGTACAAATACGCTGCACATTTGTCGGAACCGGCCGGATCGGATGACTATAGCATATAGCTGTCATAGGAACGATCGGTTGAAAAACTAGTTTTAGTGAGAAAAACTTTTTTGTTTTCAATGCTATCGCTCCCAACGCTCGTATTTATAAGTTTTTAATGATTTCACATAATTTCACCAAGCCATGTCAAAATCGGACAACTATATAGTATAGCTGCCATACAAAAGTTAGGTCTGAAAAAAAGTCTTAGTGAGAAAAACTTTTTTGTTTTCAATTTTATCGCTCCCAACGCTCGTATATATAAGTTTTTAATGGTTTCACATAATTTCACCAAGCCATGTCAAAATCGGACAACTATATAGTATAGCTGCCATACAAAAGTTAGGTCTGAAAAAAGTCTTAGTGAGAAAAACTTTTTTGTTTTCAATGTTATCGCTCCCAACGCTCGTATTTATAAGTTTTAAATGATTTCACATAATTTCACCAAAATTTTTCGAAATCGGACCTCAATATAGTATAGCTGCCATACAAACTGTCAGGCATATCAAGCTCCAAGGGTATATAAACTTCGGTCGAGCCGAAGTTAGCTGGCCTCTATTTTTTTTGTTCATTTTATTGCTTTATTCAATTTATTCAATAAAATAAAAACTATTGGAAATACCTAATATAAAATTTTAAGATATATTCTTATTTGGATTTTTATAACATTAAATAATAATGAAAATTTTTTACACAAAATCGCGCGATTTTTTTGTAAAAAATTTTCGCCTGCGTCGCTTAGATTGATACAATTTTTTTCATATAATATAAAAAGTTTTCATATAAGGGTTTTTTAGTGACCTGCATTGATTTTAGTCAAAGTTTTTGTGCTTTTTACTGCGCTGGCTCAAGGTCAATGGTTGATAACAATTTAATGCAATCAACACAATTTAACAGAGATAGCTCACAACATTACATCGGAATAGCAATTGGTATGTCTGGACAGACTGTTTCGGATTTGTCCCCAAATCCTCATCAGCAGACTTCTATGCTTATTCACACTCCAACCATGGTATTCATTGCTATTTACAGGACCAATGGCCGAATAAAGACTTGAGAATTTGACATTTGCAAATTCCAAGCCCCGACTTTTCTGATATGAAGTAGTCAGCCTGAAAGTATACCATGTTTTTTATGAAGGAGTGGCCAATGTTTTGTTGTTTAGCTAAAACTGCGTTTATATCTTTGGCTGTTGCCAGAATCTGAACTTCGTTCAGTGATAGTTCTGGCGCCAATGACGAGAAATACACAAGGTGTTTCGGTTTGTTTGTTTTTTATAGGGAAACCGTTTAGGTTTTTATTACAAACATTAATGGCGTGCCGTCCATTATTTATACACATAAGGGTTTTTTTTTTTTTTTTTTTTCATATAAAAAAAATTTTGTCTGCGGCGCTAAGATTTTTTAAAATAGACAATATAGTTACCTCGTCAAAATAGCATTTTCTGTTCTTTGACGTAGAACAAATTTCCAGTTCGCCGTAATGCAACAATTTTTTCGCACTTCATAATTTTATCTCGCACTTGAACGTCTGCTTTGCACAATGCAAATCACTAAACTGATCAACAAACTCAAAAGCTTATCACTGAACTAATTGTAAAACGGTACTTTTGCACATCTGTACAAAAATGCATCAAATACTAAGTCAGAAAACGCAGGCAGATAAGAAAATTAACCGTTATTGGAATTTTTTTCCATATATCAGCAAAAATAAGAGAAATAAAATAAGACCCCAAAAAATTCATATTAAAAATTGGGGGACCGCAAAACTAATTTTTGGGGCCTTATTTCATTTCTTCTTTTGGGGACTTATTTCATTTTGAAATTTTATTTAGGAAATAAAGCCCCAAAAATGAAATAACACCCCCAAATTTGAGAAAAAAATCGTTGTTTTTGTTTTCCATATAAATTTTTGGGGCCTTATTTCATTTTTTTTTTGGGGCCTTATTTCATTGGGGCCTTATTTCGCAGCGCCAATTTTAATATACCCTTTCCAAGGGTATAATTAGGTTTGCGGTCTTATTTCATTTCGCGGAAATAAGACCCCAATTTTTAATATGAATTTTTTGGGGTCTTATTTCATTTCTCTTATTTTTGCTGATATATGGAAAAAAATTCCAATAACGGTTAATTTTCTTATCTGCCTGCGTTTTCTGACTTAGTATTTGATGCATTTTTGTACAGATGTGCAAAAGTACCGTTTTACAATTAGTTCAGTGATAACCTTTTGAGTTAGTTGGTCAGTTTAGTGATTTGCATTGTGTAAAGCAGATGTTCAAGTGCGAGATAAAATTATGAAGTGCGAGAAAATTGTTGCATTACGGCGAACTGGAAATTTGTTCTACGTCAAAGAACAGAAAATGCTGTATTTTGACGAGGTAATTATATTGTCTATTTTCACTTAAAATCCAAATAAGAAAATATTTTAAAATTTTATATTAGGTATTTCCAATAGTTTTTATTTTATTGAATAAATTGAATAAAGCAATAAAATGAACAAAAAAAATAGAATTGAAAAATTGGGGTGTTATTTCATTTTTTTAAATGGGGTATTATTTCATTATGAAATAACACCCCAAATTTGGGGCCTTATTTCATTTTTTTTTTGGGGCCTTATTTTATTTCAGTGGGGCCTCGTTTCATAATTTAAATTGGGATATTATTTCATTATGAAATAACTCCCCAAATTTGGGGCCTTATTTCATTTTATCGTTTGGGGACTTATTTCATTGGGGACTTATTGCCTGCAGCCCGTTATAATATCAAGCTAACCTCTTAACAGAAAAGTACATGTATAAATGCTTAGATTGATATATATTACAGAATTTCATCCACTTCTGTTCAATTGCAACTAAATGAGGAAAGCAGCTCTGACCCAACTTCTTTGTCTGAAAGTGAAAATGAAGTTGATTTTTGTATGATTTTTTATGAAAAGAAACAGGACAATACAAATACTTTAGTATTTCCACAAAGGTTTTCCTGAACTTAAAACTTTTATAAATTAAATACATACTTAAATGGTGGTCAGAAAACTCGACAAAGTTTCCGGAATTGTATATAATGTCAAAAGTTATTCTTGCTGTGTTCTTGCTTCTGCTGTACACAAATAAGCGTAAAGCGTTTATTTTCCAGTGTGAAGGTTATTTTTTACTCCGCAAAGAAATCATATGGACGGAAATACATTGAACGCTATCATGCTTCTAAGAAATAATCATTAATTTACCTTCATTGTAAATTTTATTTAAATAAAAAAAATAATAAAAATATTTTTAAATAATTTTAATTTTTTTTATTTTAAGTAAGTTTGGTGAAAATATCATTTTAATCATCATATATGATTAAACTTAAGTTAAAAAAATTTCTGTTAGTTTTACCGGTCCGTACCGGTATGATACCGAAATAAAAAGGTACCGGAACTGAATACCAAAACTGTAGCAGAACCAATATAGAACCTTTTACCGAAACTTTAGTTTCGGTACGTACCGGAACCGGAAGCGAAATTCGCTTCGGTTTGAATCCCTGTTTCCGACCATATAAAAAAATATATATTCTTGATCAGCATCAACAGCCGAGTCGATATAGCCATGTCCATCTGTCCGTCCGTCCGTATGTATAAACAGATCTCAGAAATGGTAAGAGATAAAGGTTTGACATGTATGGGAAAAAATGTTTGCAGGCAGATCAAGTTTAATTTTAAATTTTTGCCAGCCCCCCTCCCGCCCCAGCAATTTGGAAAAAGCTTTTAATCTCCTACAGTTTTGAAGATAGACGATTCATTTTTTTCTAGAGATAGTTAGTAATTAGCAAAATGTATCGATTTTCCAAAGAAATTATAAAGATCGGATGAGCGGTTCTTAAGTTATGAGCAAATAAGTAATTGCAACGCATAGAAATTTTAATTTCTGACCCTATAAACTATATATATTCTTGATCAGGGCGACGAGCTGGTCGATTCAGCTTTGTCCGTCTGTCTGTCTGTTTCTTCGCAAACTAGTCTCCCAGTTTTCTAGCTATCGAGAAACTTAGCGCAGAGTCTTCTTTTTTACTACACGCTGCGGAGCCGACCATATCGGATTACTATATCTTATAAATGCCATAGAAACTATCGGTCGAAAAATGGGTCTTAGTGCGAAAACTTTTTTGGGTATAATGTTAACGAGTACAAACCCCGCTATTATTATTTATATTTCCTACATTCATACAGACTTGCAAATTTTGCATGACTATATCTGTTATTTCGCACACTTAGCTTATAATCGAAATTTCAAGTCAATCTGACGATAAAAAATTAATTCCTTAAAAAATTGCCCCTGTGGGTGGATTTTTCAGAGTCGGCAAAATACGTTTAGAGTCCGTACGTCCGTAAATACATTATATTCCCAACGAGACCCACACAATTTGAAGGGTACTTATGGTAGGAACAAACGCTGACTAGTTCATGCTCAAAGCCACGAAAATGTACAAAAAAATTAAAACTTTTCCATTGTTTTCAATATAGCATTTATTTCGAGAATGCAGAAACGGAAAAACCGACCATTTTTTATGAACATAGCCATTTCATTAGGATTAAATGAATGTATTATTGCTTGTCTGCCTTTGTTTTCATTGCTGTTTGCTTTTTTGAACTTTTGCGGTGCAACACTAAAAAGTTGTTAGAGTCGAGACCAAAAAATTCTGAAAGGGTATGTTGGTAGTACAAAAGCCTTTGCTGGTTTCCTTTTTATTTCACTTTGAAGTTTTAAGCTTATGATTGGGACTTACAACTCCACACGGTGACAACTCAACCTTGTGTTAAAAACTGTAACGAATTTGACTAAGCCATGCAGGAAAAAAAACGTAATTTAAATAGTGGCATCAAGCGGGAAATTTGTTTGCAATGTGGTGTAATTACCATGTTAACCACCATTTCATATTTTCATTGTTTGCTTCCACAGCGGTTCGGCCGTCGGTGAATTACCAAGGTAACGTATAGAATCAATTAATTTGCTCACATCCCACCCACTTACCCACTTGACTTACCCACTCATTGCAGTTGTGTTCATGAGTACATGGATATCTACTCGGAGGTGCAATCATCCGAACCAGCGGAGCTCATCAATTCGCCATTCGGTGGTCGGTATTGTGGTACCATTCCGCCTCGTCGTCGCATTTCCATGTACCGAGCCGTTGCCATTTCATTTTTTAGCAACAAGAATGTGTCGACGGACCTGTTCGAGGGCACGTTTAGGTTTATAAATGCATGTGAGTAGAGCCGCCTGATGGAGGCAGAGGGTAACCCCATTGACACTTCATTTCGATAATATAGCGGAATATGAAATTGGTATACCCATTGCCGGGTCACCATGTTCCTACACGATAACGCCCAGCATGAGCGTCAATAAAACTGGTGCGCTCATATCGCCAACCTATCCAGGTGCCTATCCGAAGGATATGTCATGCACATATCAATTTCTTGGTGAATCGAATCAGAGAGTTAGATTAGAGTTTCGTGATTTTGATCTGTTTTTTGGTGGACCACAGTGAGTACCCCTAATGCACACAGCCACACAAAATCCAGTCAAGATCAAAGCAAATTCTGGTCATATCCACAGTTTGCTTTGATTGGCAGCCAACACACCCACACAATCGGTTCTTTTCTCATACAAATTTCTCTATCCAATTTGTCCTCTTTTCTACAAAATTACAACAACAACAACTACAACAAACAGCTGCCCATTTGACTATGTGAAAGTGTACGATGGTCCAGATAATTCGTCAGCATTAATCGGTACATATTGCGGACAGCAAAGAAACTTAGTTTTGTATTCGAGCGAGTCGAGCCTTTTTGTTCATTTTTATACGTTACCGCGCACCGCAAATACACAAAATCGTGGCTTTAAAGGAATTTATGAATTTAGCGAGAGTTTTGTTAAATTAGATTTTATACGTAAGTATTGCCCAAAATATAATAATATGTAACTAGTTTTTTTCAGTTGCCTTTGGTGTTGCAATTGGTGTTACTTGAATTGAAATTCAAGAGCCACCAATTGTTTGTTCTTCACATTTACCAGCTAGCTGTATGTGTTTGAGCCGTTGCGTTCACTGGCTGAGTTTTGGTTTCTTGATGCATTTTATGCAGTATCTAAGCAAGGCAGCAGTAGCTCAGCAGGCAGGACCGTCGTTATAATTTAATAAAATGTTCTGAGTGGATTGATGACTTGCCTCACCCCGTAGTGGCTGAATGTCTGAATGTCTAATGTGTATAGAACAGAGCTCTGCGGCAGCGACGTCGACTCACCGACAGTATACGAGCTTATACTGCTCTCCATTGCCACAACAACACACGCAACGCCAAAATGAGTATGTGTTATTGAGTCATCATGGAAGTTAGATAATGAGCTGCTGCTGCCTTGTTTATATACTGCATTACGCTTTATTATTTTCAACAATTTCCCCGCTTTCTAACCAAATTATCTGAAATCTATAACACAACTCAACTAAATATTTCATTCCTTTGATCTCTACCTCAAAATTTTCTTACTCTCTAAAAATCCTCGCCGATCTGACTGCACTATCAAATTCCTTCTTTAAAACACTTTGAAATCCAACCCAACAAATTATCACCAACTATGCATCGATCAGGTGAAAATGACGGCATTCACATACGTGGCTCTGAATGTGATCAAAAGATTTTATCGAAAAAGGAATCCACTGGATTTGTGCTCTCACCCAACTATCCCTATCCATATATACCAAAAACTGTGTGTAGGTGAGTAAATACTTGTTAAACGCCGCCTTCAAAATCCCTTTGGCCTACAAACAATACCTAAATGTTTCCCTCTTTAGATATTTCATCTATGGTATGCAGGATGCACAGCATCTGGAGCGTGTGCGTCTCGAGTTTAACGCTTTCAATATACCCAAAGTGGAGCACAAAGACAAGAGCGAGTAAGCTTATTAAGAGTATAGCCTACGTTTTGACTTTTGACACCTTCGATTCTCAGATCCAACTGCACGGACGGCTATCTAAAGATCTATCTGAAGGGCCAAGAGACTGCAGATGCCTATGATAAGTTCGATTACGAACTGTGCGGCAATGAGACGCAACGCGTCATCAGCGAAGGACCACGCCTGGCCATGGTCTTTAGTTCCGGAGAGCTGCAAGGCCGTGGATTTAAGGGCAAGTACACGTTCGAAACGGAGTACAAAATACCCGGCACAGCGGCACCCGATGGCACCTGCAGTTTCACCTATGTCAGCAGCTCGAAAAAGAAGGGCGAGCTCAACAGTCCGCGTTATCCCTCCAACTATCCATCGGACACAAACTGTTCCTACTTGTTCTTGGCTGAACAAAATGAGCAAGTGACAATTGTGTTTGATCATTTCAAGATTAAGGCGGACAACAATGCAAATGCTACGGCTGGATCTTATGGGTAGGTGGTACTGGATATTTCGATTTACGTATTGAGGTTCTTAAATTTAAATGTAAGCAACACCGAACCATGGGTTTAAAGATGCAGATGTGGATCTCACTGCCTCTCAGCTTGATGTGGCGACCGCGGCCGAATTGTCTTTTTACTAAGCTGTGGTTAGTTTTTTTGGCTCAGACCCTCGACGATTTAGAACACTGACGGCTGCATCTTAGCACTCTCGTCCGATCACAGTAGAGAATGTAGTTATAACCACTCAGCAAGAAAAAAGCACAGTGTAACTCACCCCTCAGGAACACAGGAAGGGTATTAAACATGTCTTCCCCTAAATAAAGGGTATATCGAAATCGGGAAGGATCTACTTTAAATTACGCTGATTGAGGTGTTAAAAGCAATAAACTATGCTACTAAATATTATAGGATTTTTTTATCAAAAACTTTTACTTCAAATTTACTTTGTTATTTGTAAGATGATGGCGACCGTAAAACTAGTATACTACATAGTATAATTCTTATTTTATCAACTCTTTTTCTTTTTTCAGTTGATTTCATTTTGAGTCTTATGAACGGAAAATGAGAACAAAATCAGCACCAAACGGTCATGACCTAACGGTCATGATTTTAGACCGTTAAACTTTGCTCTATTTATGAGCATTAATATTACATAAAACCTCCGTAATTTGCATAAAAACCTCGCGATTCTTAAACTCTAAAAATAGCTCAAAATCAAATTTCTAATAAAATCTAAATATTATCAATTTTTAAAATTTTGGGTCTTTAAACGCGCCGCACGCTCATAAATAAATTTGTCAAATTCTAAAATCTAAATTTTTGGACCCATCTTCATGACAATTTAAACTTATTACAAAATGTTAAATTTATTATTTAATTTAATTAAACTACACCTCCTATCTACCCGTCAACAGTTGCCTACTACTAAATCTTCATAACAAGCTCAACTTATAAAATTTTGTAAATTTACTCGATCTACTTTTGGACAAGTCTATTCGGCCCGGTGACTTAGTATCAAACATTTTAAAGAAATATATAAATTTTTTTGTTTATATATTGGCACTTCCATGTCGAACGTAACCGTCGTACATATAGAAAATGAATGAACATATAGCTGTTAGCAAGCACTTTAGGTGTTAAAGTGTAAAGCAAGTGGAATTCGTTTTGAAAATAATGACAAAATTGGAAGCTATTCGAACTAGGGTTGTCGAAAATATATCAAAATATCAATATATCGATAATATTTTTTAAGACTGATATACTTATATCGTGATTTTTTTTTTGACCGAATATCGATTTTTTTTTTGGGATATTTTATGATATTTGTGCGTTGGTAACTTTTTGATCTGGGCGCAAGCTCATTCAAGAGACAGAAAATGGATTCAAATTTGATAAAAGCAAATTAGAGCACTTAAAAAAATGCACAGCCAAGTGAGCGTTTGCACGACCAAATGTCCCGTGTGTTGATTTTATGCAAACCCAAGAGTTGCAAAATAGCGGGCTGAAGTTATACTTGCGTATTTTTAAAGACTTTTAAGGCCCTCTTCTGGTCTAGAAAAAGTTTTCTCCAAAATTTTTTTTTTTTATTTTTAGCTTAGATATTTAAAAATATTATCCCAAATGGATTTTTAAAAATGCGAAATACCTTAGATTATATAGCTTTTTTTGTCAACCAATGACTTCGGTAAAAAAAAGCAATTTTCAAATTACTTTAAACTTTAAACGCGATTATCTCGACGTTTTACCACGGTTTTAAAAATGGTGCCCACGTTTTCTCAAGTTCTTTCGAACCGATTTTGATGATGTAGGGCTTTATGGACGCAGAATTAACGTGGCTATCGTCCCTACCTCGATCTTTGAGAAAAAAAGTTTTTACTATGCAAAATAATAGTCAAAGATCGATTTTTCGTTTTTAAAAGGACGCACTTTTTTATTTTATTTTCACAATTCTGCTACGGACGATAATGACATTCATACTAACAAACTTCCCATCTGATAATTGTAACTTCTTATAATTGTAACTCCCGGAAACGTGGGTACCATCGATACATCTTTTTTTGGAAAAGCCTACTTTGAATCCCGAGAACTTTTTGAACAGCCCTCACTTTCGTAAATTTTTAATTTTGTGTTTTTCAATCAAATACAAAAAACAGAATTACATAATCTCTTTCCGATTTCTTTCCTCGAATTAAAAAAAAACAAGTAAAATTTAGCCCAAATATTGGAACTAAAAGTGTTTAATATGTATAATACAAGGAAAACTCGAATCTCATGGAAAATATTGTTATGTTTGCTTAATATAGACTATATCTTTTTATTTTGGGGCAGAGTATTTCCTCTTTTTGGTAAAAACCGAAAAAAATTAAAATATCAATTATATCGATATATCGATGTTTAAAAAGTAATATATTTAATATCATATCGATACGATATTTTAAAAATATTCGGCAACCCTAATTCGAACGTAACAAAAACAGAAGTGGTTTTCGGGAGCAGCTATTTAAAGACTAAGTTTAGCGATATTAACACAATAACTAAGCCAAATAGTTTAAATATAATGAATGAATAGTTATTTGATATGTATACTATTTGATTTAAAAATCTTGTGAACATTTTTTTAAAAAAATATTTATCTCGGTCGATACGTGACATTTTTCAAGTTCAAAAATATCAGTATGGAAAATTTGCCAAAAATTTGCCCAATCATCTTTTTTGAGCTGTTGAATACAAATTTAAGTCCCAGAAAAAGTCGCTTTGACTATAAAGCTCTCAGAAAAAGATATATATAAAAAGATATCCAATGACCTCGTGATGATGTTCCCTGGATACAGATTTCTAATTACTTAATTACTTCAGGCAGGGACCTGTCCTGGCACCTTTCTTCTTATACCCTGTACCGATTGAAAATAGGCCTTTCTGTATGAACGCGTTGATCTCACAGAATAGAGGAGGTAGAGCGACAATTTTTTGCATGTACTTATGTATGTAGGTGTTTACCGTACCAAGAGCATGTTTGCTTCAGATTTGCCAATTTTCTCCTCCTTCTCTTTTTGTTTTATAACACACTTTCACTTTGAATTTATTATTAATTTAAATACAGAAAAAACCTGCTTAATCACTCAGTATTTGCTATAAATTTTCTAAAAGCCAAAGTAATTCATGAAATTAAAAAATAAATTTAATTTCAACTGCCAAAATTAAACTTTGACTGAAGTGGATCTAATTAATATTTAGCTTAGTTCCAGAATTAGGAATCTAGATAGCTGCTATGTGTCAGATAAACTTTCAATTTACTCAGTTTTTTTATACCCTTAGAGAGGGTATATTAAAATTGTCCGGATGTTTGTAACGCATAGAAGGAAGCATCTCCGACCACATAAAGTATATATATTCTTGATCAGCATGACGAGCTGAGTTGATATAGCCATGTCCGTCTGTCCGTCTGTCCGTCCGTCTGTTTCTATGCTATCTCCTCCGTCAGTTTTAAAGCTATCGTAACCAAACTTTGCACGAAGTCTTTTGATATAAATACGCTGCACATTTGTCGGAACCGGCCGGATCGGATGACTATAGCATATAGCTGCCATAGGAACGATCGGTTGAAAAACTAGTTTTAGTGAGAAAAACTTTTTTGTTTTCAATGTTATCGCTCCCAACTATAGTATAGCTGCCATACAAAAGTTAGGTCTGAAAAAAGTCTTAGTGAGAAAAACTTTTTTGTTTTCAATGTTATCGCTCCCAACGCTCGTATTTATAAGTTTTCAATGATTTCACATAATTTCACTAAAGTTTTTCGAAATCGGACTACTATATAGTATAGCTGCCATACAAACTGTCAGGCACATATCAAGCTCCAAGGGTATATAAACTTCGGTCGAGCCGAAGTTAGCTTGCCTCTATTTTTTAGTTTAAAAGACATATAATGCTTTTTTTGAATTATAATTATAAGCATAAAAAAATAGACTATCCGCAGGAACGGCCGCAACCGTGATGCGCAGGACTTCAGTTAAGTTAGTGTGGGGGTCCTCACTTCAAGGATATCCTGATACCCTCTTCTACGGCCAAAAACTTACTTTCATCTAGAAGTAAACAGCGCTAAATGAAAGAAATGTCGCTGTATTATTATACCCTTGGAGAGGGTATATTAAAATTGTCCGGATGTTTGTAACGCAGAGAAGGAAGCATCTCCGACCACATAAAGTATATATATTCTTGATCAGCATGACGAGCTGAGTTGATATAGCCATGTCCGTCTGTCCGTCTGTCCGTCCGTCTGTTTCTATGCTATCTCCTCCGTCAGTTTTAAAGCTATCGTAACCAAACTTTGCACGAAGTCTTTTGGTACAAATACGCTGCACATTTGTCGGAACCGGCCGGATCGGATGACTATAGCATATAGCTGCCATAGGAACGATCGGTTGAAAAACTAGTTTTTGTGAGAAAAACTTTTTTGTTTTCAATGGTATCGCTCCCAACGCTCGGATTTATAAGTTTTTAATGATTTCACATAATTTCACCAAGCCTTGTCGAAATCGGACAACTATATAGTATAGCTGCCATAAAAAATAGTCCTAGTGAGAAAAACTTTTTTGTTTTCAATGTTATCGCTCCCAACGCTCATATTTATAAGTTTTTAATGATTTCACATAATTTCAATAAGCCTTGTTGAAATCGGACTACTATATAGTATAGCTGCCATACAAAAGTTATGTCTGAAAAAAGTCTTAGTGAGAAAACTTTTTTGTTTTCAATGTTATCGCTCCCAACGCTCGTATTTATAAGTTTTTAATGATTTCACATTATTTCAACAAGATTTGTCGAAATTGGACCACTATATAATATAGCTGCCATACAAAAAGTTAGGTCTGAAAAAAAAAGAAAAAATCTTATAAATATATATTTAGAAAATATTTATTATATATTGCCTAGGTTATATTAAAAACAATTTTTTCAATGGTCATACCTTTTCATCCAATGTTATGGCTTTAAACCAAGTCTACGCCAAAATTAAAATGTACTGATAATGAAAAGTGTACCCAAGGGCAACAGTACGTATGAGTGATAAACTGTGAATCAAATTTCCTGACATTTAAAACCATTTAAAAATTTGTTGTACCTATTTCAGTACAAAACGCTTCTTATAAGGGGGTATCAGTATGGCCCTACATTTTTCCATACATCAAACGTCCCCCCTACTGTTCAAACACATGAGTTTTGGAAGTTTCGGATGCTCAATTTTGTCTGTATTATAGCTCTGGCGCTTGCTTTGAGGACTGGCTGGAAATGTATGTGGTCTATCGTGATAATAATGATCGCCTGCTCGGTCGCTACTGTGGTCTAACCGCACCAGGTCCCGTTGAGAGTCCACGGGGAGCGGTTGGGTTGCGCATCACACTGCACACGGATCAGGAGAGCGTGGCTAGCGGCTTTAAGGCGCGCTACTTCTTTGAATCGGCCAAGTCCGATGCGGGCGACTGTGGTGGCAATTTCAGCAGTGAGGATTCGGGCATTATAACCTCACCAAACTGGCCAGCAGGATACAAGGCACCGGGTCGTGGTATGGCATCCAATGCCTGCAATTGGGTAATGACAGCCCGTCCTGGCTACAAATTGTCCATTAATTTTGAGCAATTTGGGCTAGAAGGTGATCCGGCAAGTAAGTAAACAGTACTCTAAGCAAATGCCACAAAGTTGAATGATTTCTTTTCCAGATCGCGGATGCCCGGCCGCTGTGCTGCGGCTGTGGGTAAACGTGGACTCGGATCAACCGCCACTGGAGCTGTGCGGTGAGAAACCAGCCATTGAGCATTGGCACTATATTTCTACGGGACAGACGGCACGCATTAGTTTCACCACCAGCGACAAGACAGTGGGTGCACAGGTGAGTGCCCTATTCTAAGAAAGAAACGTCCATCAGCATTTGATACATTTGCCTATTCCCAGGGCTTCCGCATTGTCTGGACTGAAATACAGGATTCGGGGCCGGGTCCTCCGTCTATTGGACTGCTGTGCGAGTCCACATACCACTTTCAGTGCGAGGTGGGCTATTGCATTTCGGACAAACTGCGCTGTGATGGCGTCAAGAACTGTGGACCCGGCGACGATAGTGACGAATTGCACTGTGAGTCGTGAGTGAGTCGAACGGTTCAGTTCAATTTTTATTTCCTTCTTTATGAACTTATGGTTTAAGCTTCTGTTTTGTGTGTTTCAGAGCGTTGGTCCCATGAGCGACCATCACATTTGTTCTGTTCTCATTTCTGTTATTTAGTTCATTTGGTTTGTCCATTGACCGTTGGCCAAATCTGTGCCATCTCAATGCATTTCGTTTTATTTCATTTCCTTGTAACAACCACGAAAACTTGAACCCGACGAAAACACTTGCAAAACGATATCAACTAAAAACTAAATCCTTATACCATATAATTATAATAACCCTATACTAAATAACTCAAAATCGTCTACGTCAAATTGCACCTGAATATATATTTATTGTCCTATTCTCAACGTTTTACTAGTTGTATTGTTTGTTTATATGGCCAGAATTTTTGTACATATTTTTTATTCATTGGAGCATTTCCTCGCTCATTCACCAACTTGCCCAAGCTTAACTATACAGACACACCCCTTTCAACTTGGTAGCTCTTTAGACATCGACATCCCCTCGAATGGCATTCCACCCAATCAATCGCTCACACTAAAACTCTATCTCTCTCTTACTTGTCTTATTCTTCTTCTATTTCTATCTGTTCTTTCTTTGTCTTTCAACGATGTGTTCTCTATAAACTAACTAAACACGAATCTCAAACACTTGGCACAGGTGACGCGCATTCCTTGCATTTGCCCACACTTCTACAGACATTTGTTTTAGCCATAACGACATTAGTCCTAAATACGTACAATTAAACACTGAATCAAAATTTTCAAATTGGAATTGCCACGAGAATCAAAATGATAAACATTCTCCTAGCAACAAAAAGAGTTTTTACTAATTTTTCTAACAAAACAATTGCAAAAACCAAATAAACTTTAATATTTATGTATAAGAAATACCTTTTGGTCACATATAACACGTGAGTCCTGCATAAAATTCTCTAAGATCGTTGAACACGTCACGCCACGCCACAAAGTCCACTCTCATGATATGCACAGTACTCACTCATACGAACAGTCCCCCCCACACAGTACGGTGATATGTCGTTTATACTTCCACCTACATCTGCACCTTAGAAAGACACTTTCAAGCTGAAACTCATCCCGATGTTATTTATTATTAGTTGCATCTGCATATCCTACAGAGAGAACTAGTTTGTGTATTTGGCATGCTAAGCTAATAATCCGTTTTTAGTTCTGGCTTTTTTATGTTATGCACTTTAATTCCAAAAAATAATTCTATACCAAAGCTCAGTGTTTGCTGCAACGAACGATTTCGTTTTAATTTTTTTTTCAATAAACTGCAAGCAAAATAAAACATTAAAGAAACATTCCTGGGTTACTGCATAGTTGGCTTTGACTCAAAGCTGAAAATTGAAATAACCAAAATCGTCGCACATGAAATTTCTGAACCCCGGAAACGAAACAAGCGAACGAGCATAGGAGGATACTTCAATAACAGAGTAAATGGCAAGTTTACGTGACACTTAGCAGACATCTGAAGAAAGAGAAATCGGTCCTAAGTATATCTTATCAATGCGATCGTCGGCATAGCCAAATATCTCCGATATTGTGATGGAAGAGGTTTTAAGCCAAGTATCAAACGGCAGAATTTTTACCAAATATGTGGACGACTTATTTGCAATAGTAATAGAGAACGACATTGAGGAAACACTTTAAAAGCTTGACAATTATCACATAGACATAGGGTTTATGATTGAGTTAGAAAATGACCAAAGACTTCTGTTCTTGGATCAAAAACCAATTGCCTCTGTTAAATAGTCGATACAGCACGGAATTTCATTCGAAAAGTCTTAGAAGTAAGCGATCCGATTCTCCAAGACACAACAAAAAACTTAAATCGAACCAAAATTCTCAAATCCACTAATTTTTCCTCACATACTATATAAGGTGCACCAAAGGAAAAACTACCAACTTTTTCCGATCGTCTAATTCATTCCGATTGCTACAACAAAGGTTTTTATGAAGAAATGTGCCCGTTCTGTTGGCATGTGGGCTCTGGTGCTGTATATAGCAGATTAAAGAAGTCACATGATAAGGTATCGCCCCACCTAAAACATTTTTTGGTATCAATGGTTCGGAGAGGTTTTTCCTTTTTTCTTTACTTAGATTTGCGTGCTTCTTAACGTCATCATGCAAAGGTAGAAGTACTTTCTCATCTCATGGGTCTTCTCCAGAATTTATCACAATGTCAATATCTGCTCTGAAGCCACAATCATTGTGCTATTACTTATGTACGATAGAAACTTATATACAACGCGAAGAAGACTGATCGTAAAAAAAAAGTTTCATGTAGTTTGTGTATGATGCAATCCAATCGAATATCGAGTTTAAATCCGACTGAGGGATAAAATCGACCTCTAATAACAAGATAAGACCCGCGTGTTGTTGAAATAAGCCCATATGGAACTAAGGTCGAGCTCTCCCGTGCTAATGTCTGGATTAAGATAAGAATGTCGAAACTGAAAAATCCGATCTCAATTCAATCCTTACCTTGCTTAAGAAAATCCTGGCTGTACCGACTTTTGACATTATTTGCGATTGATTTCAGCCCGGATAGTTGGTTCATAACTAGGGAATCAAACTGAAAACCGAAAAGAACCGATTAATACTCAGAACCGATATTTTTTGTGTATACCGGTATCCAAAAATCGATATTTTAAGAACCAAAAATACCAAAAAGAACCTAAACATTCAGGCCTGTTCCCGTTTTCGATTTCGATCAAATCATGTGGAATCGGAATTGATAGCTGTTCCTGTTTCCGAAAAACGATCAAATTATTCGGTTTAAAAAGTTTTGCCTTTGAGTGAGTGAAATCAAACGTAATTGACAATTTTCACGTCAACGGTTATATTTTTTATCTATCCAATATTTTTATATTAATAAGTCATATTTTGAGAAGATTTTAAAGTAACCATTAAAGTATTGGGCATTCAACTTGATTTAAAATTAATTATTTCAAAGTTGTACCCCAGAAATTGCATGTAGACGAAAGCAAAAACGATCGAAATGGAACCGAGCTGTTCGCAATTCCGCATCAGCGCATGCGCAGTGCTGATCGAAATTGTTTATGTTACCATTGCTGAATTGTAGTTCGAAAACGATTCGAACTTTCATTCGAAAAGTAAATCGATTTCTATTTCACTCGGAAACGGGAACATCAAATGAAAACGATTCGGAAATACCGGTACAGTTTCGGTTCTGAGATATATATTTTAAATGGAGCTACCTTCGCTAATGATATAGTGCGTGAGAGAATGTTGTCTCTACATTCATAGCTGCTAACAGCGCACACTGTGTAGAGCGGGAGAGAGTGACAACAGATATTCAGATCTGTTCCCATTTCCAAGTGGATTTAAAAAGTAAAACGATTGTACCGAAAAATTTGATCGTTTCTCGGAAACGGAATACAACATTCACCACATGATTTGATCGAAATCGAAAACGGGAACAGGCCTGATTGTTTCTGAAGTTTGTGCATGTATGTTTCTGTGTAGAAGACTAAAACAAAAACAGCAACGAAAGTATGTATATATTTGGCACTCTTTCACATAAGTTCTGTTTTGGCATGTTCGCTTTCCGCTAAGTCTTAGCCTTCTGCCAAATTTAGATGCAAATCGAAAGAGTTTTTTAGTAAAGTCGTCTGCACTTGGCCAGAGGTTATTTGTTGTAAAAGATCTATTCGTGCTTGTGATGCGAAACTGCATCGAGCTTTTAGCCAGTTTAAGACATTGAAGTTAAAATGAACGATGAAAAAATCTAGGTACCGATATCGGAAATTTTGTCTTTCAAATACATAACCTTTTAGAGAAACTCAAGTATCGGTACGTACCAATACCGGAACCGAAATTCGATTCGATATTCTGACTGACTTACTGGTAATCAGCAATCAAAGTAAACGTTAATTTGAACAGTCATTAATTACGAAATTGAGCACTAAAAAGGAACTAAAAATAAATTCCAGATACTGATCGAAAATTTGAATTTCAAAATCATTTCCTGACTGTGGAAAACCCGCTTCGATATCTTCAGCTAAAAATCTTTTCACATTTAACTAGTTTGTTAATTTTTTTCCGATTTTTGTGAGAAAATCTACGATTCAAGGTCAAACCATAAACCTTATAGAAATACTAATATAGAAGGAAAGAGGTAAACTTACTTTTAATAAAAATAAAAAATGATAAATTAATTACTATTTATCCATTGAAAACGCTGTTTAAGATAGTTAATAATTTTGTATTCCTCTTAATATAACCATATAGTATTTATCCTTGCTCTATTAAAGGATCTGTCCATTGCAGCGAATACTGAGCTTAAATTGTTTAAACCTAACAAATCTATCGACTAATGCTAATGCACAATCACATCCAACAGAACAAGAACATTTAGCCAAAGTCATTCCACATAGCTAGAGATCTCAATACACCCACAGAACTCCGTTTGAAATTATAATTATAACAGAAATTGTATAGAAACATCTCAGTCCATCAATTAACGACTATCAATTTTTCTGGTTCTGCTTTATTTTTTTTTTAACAAATTTGTGCCCCCTCACCAAACAGGTACCACGGAAGCGGCCGAGGAGGATCACGACGTTCTAATTATAATAACACTAGTCGTCGTCTCGTCCCTAATCTGTCTCCTATGCACACTCTGTCACTCCAGAAGAAAACGTAGGAACCATGCCAGGCAGTTGGGCCTCCATAGGAATGCACACTATGATTCGCAGACCAGCGCAACGGGTAAGATAACGTGTGGGGTGCTGGGTGTTTTGTAGATGAACCATTAGATTAACATTTTCAGTTATGTTTTTTTATGTATGTACTTTAGGTTTTCTTTGAAATGATTCTGAATTTATTATTTTGAGGTAATTTTTTGTACTTTTTTTAGAGGAAAGTTCACATTTTAATGAATTTATGTTATTTCCAGCGGGTCTTAGTTCCAGTCGTCGCCATTTGCAGAGCGGCGGGGCGAGCATAGCGGGTAGTCTGCATGGCATCAATAGCGGAACTCTGATAATACCACCTGCCCCGCTGCCGCCCACAAGTGTGCCACCACCGCCTCATATATGCATTGCCGGTGTGGACATGTCTCATGGTCTAATGTCCAATGGGGAGGATGATGATGACGATGATCTGGACTTGGACGAGGATCAGCTGGATGCGAGCATATTTATTAATGATGTGCATTTCGATGAGGATAATATCGATCATGTGAATCAAATGGCAAACGTTTAACGATCATTTTAAAGCTAGATTTCAGTTTAAAAAAAGCATTAGATTAAGGCTAACTAGACAGAGCAGAGCAAGAGAAGTAGCGTATAGGATTCACACAGACAACCAGACACTAGCAAACATACATACATACACTACACACTATAGTGTTGGGTTAAACCCCAAGAGATACTTAGTTTGCCACGTCGAAGCAAGAGCAACTGATCAACTGAACAATAAAGAGCAGTTCCGGAAGGAACCCAACACTACCACACACAACAACAGGATTAGCGAGAACAACAACAAACATGAACAACAAGAACAAAAATTCAAAAGTTAACAATACCAAAAAGACGAGAAATTATGCAAAAGTGCGAATTGATTAAGACATAAATTTACGTTTATCCGTAGAGAGGCCTCGTACCAGCAGGGGTCACATCTATATGCATACATGAGACAAGTAAGTACAGTAGGGCGTGAAAATTGTAGTAGCAAGATGGACACGACTAGACGCGTTTCACATACATACATAAGTACGAGATCAAGTAATAGCTACATTTAAATATACTATAAATATATATATTATACATACAAACATAGCAAATGCATCTGGCCCAGAGCAGATGCAGACCCAGCAGATGGCGTGGCGCTGGTCAAGGGAAGCGCTCATTCCCATGCGCAAAAGTTGTTGATTTTTATATTTGATACGAGTAATATTTAGGTGAAGCATAAATTGAATTAATTATACAACAAAACCAACAGAAACGTAAAACAATACACATTCACAAGCAAAAACAAGTTAAATTTAAATTTAAAAAATAAACATAAAATTAAAACGCAAGCGAAATACAATAATAACAAATACCTATGCATATGCGCATGATTTTTTATTTACACATTTTTTTACAACAAGCGAAACACACACACACACGAGACATTTAACGCCGCCGGACCGCAAAACGTTTACAAATTCCGTAATGTTCGCAGCGAGTACATCAAATCAAACATACAAAAACTAAATAAATAATGAAAAAAAATATAACGAATTAGTGACTATCAAAACTGTATCTTCCAGCAAAGAATAGAAGCGACATTGCTTAATTGAAATGTTTATATAAAAACCAATTGGCGGCGATGGGCGTGCAAATGAATGAATTCAAAGATTTTTGTCTATTTAAGCACATTTTTATAAACATTTAAGAAGGAAATATTTATAAAAGTGTATACGCTAAATGAAAATGATAATAATGAGAATTATACACGACATTTAAAAAAAAAAAAAGAAAACCCCGAGGAGAAGTTTTAAACCAAATCAAAACGTGAGCACGAACAACACCATTTTTGATTTTTGGTGCCCAGCGTAATTTAAAAATTCTTTGAAATATTTGTTTTTTTCTTTTGTATTATTTTTAATATTAGTAAAAAGTGAATGTGTGTGTCTATGTGCCCTCTAGGCGTTTAAGCTTTTGGATCGATCGTTGTTCATAAAAATTGGCAGGGGTTCACTCAAGGGTTTGAATACGAGAAACTTTTTGAGTTCGGATTCACAGAGCTTGTCCAAACCTAGATTTGGTTTCGAATTCCGGGGTTCAGGAATTATATTGCTCAGAAAACATGTACGAAAATTGAAAGAAACAAAAGTTTAAAGTCTCGATAATATATTATTCGAGACTGGATCATCTAAAGTTTTAGCAAGCTAAATGTCAATAAGTCATGGAGCAATGAGTATTAGAGATTAAATAGTTCGCATTGAGATTCTTGTGGTCCGCATAGGATATCACAGTAGTTAGAGCGCGACGGAAATATTCCCAAACTCACTCCGAGAGCGTAAATGAAAGCAAACAGCTGTCTTTTTTCTGACAGAAACGGAGTCGACTGCTCAATTGATATTTGTTCATAACTTTTAAACCAAGACACACACACACCACAAAGGAGTATGGTCGACTGTACAGTTGATTCAAGAACCTCCCGGTCTTATCTTCAGCAGGCCAATCACACACGATTTGTTTCGACAAACTTATTCGTCAAACCAGAATTCATTTGCCACTAACCAGTCAAACATTTTTCACGAACATCATTTGCTTGAAAATCTTAACGTGTAAAGCGCGGTACAAATGACTCCAAACTTTTTGGGTGCACAAAAAAGTCATTTATTGGGCGAGTGGACAAAAAATGACAAAAATGCCAAAAAAAAAGTGCCAGATTTAAGATTTTTAGGTTAATCTAACACTGTTTCCATGATTTGTGATTTGTTTATAAAAACTTATGGGGATTAAAAAGCATCAATAAAATAATTGAGAATATGAAATATAGATAGTTTCATAGTGAAATATAGATAGTTACGTATATTAGTTAGATCTAATGTACTTTCTCACAGAATAGCACGTTCAATAGATACGTTTCTAATCTCAGTACCGTGTGAGCACTGATATCGCATACGATACATTGAGCCTGGCTGGTGGTTTCCGACTAGCGCCCCCAGGAGACCAGAGTCTTCCAGATACCCATTTGAATAGCAAACTTTCGGACGTGACAACCCCATGATGAGGTGCAACGTCCAACTAAAACCTCTGCTGATCTCACCCGGTTGATACAAAACTCCACGTCGACGAACATCTGCTCATACCATCCACAAATTTAAAGTTCGACGTTCGAGTTCGATGTTCGTGTGTTGGATTTGTTCGAAGCCAAATTGTTTCGTGTGCTGTACGAATGTATGGTTTTTAAGTTAATCAAACGGTTTCAAATGCGATTTGCTTGTTTTAAATTTTGTTGTGGATTTAAAACACATAACAAAGTTAGATCGAGTAGGAAAGGGTTAGTGCTGGGGGTGAGATTTGCCTGGCTATGTGTTTGTTTATTCTAAAAAGTATTTCACAGCAATAGATTTTAAAGTACCTGGAAAATATTTATGTGAAAAATTAAAGTGATAGACCAGAGCTAATTTAAAACTCACAAGTTTGACTTGAGTAGAAAACGAGAAAACATAACATATCAAATTAAGAGGGCAAAACGACAGAATAGGCTTAATAAAACTTATTGTGGGTTTAAGGAAGGTTGGGTGGGACGGGCTATAAAATATTTGGTGGGTAAAAATTATTCGCCTAACGTAATAATCAAAAAAAATTATTGACCCTTTTTCGAAATTATTTTTGCTTCGTAAATAAAAAAGCAAAAAGTAAAATACCAAACATCCGGATTCTGTATGACTTTTCGTTTTTGAACATAAAACGTGACGTAAACATTTGCGTGTGGCTTTACAACGTTTTTTTTTTATATGGAGTTTTCCGTTTGTGAGCGCTTTATTAATATCCGAACTGTGCTTACATGAAAATGTGGCAGCGGAAACTAACATTATCATGGCGATATAAAAATAGCTTAGATCAGTAATTTGTCATTTTCTGTGCATTCAATAAATTTCAGCAACGGTTAATTACTTATTTGGGCACGCCTTCACTCTACAAATATTTTAGAGTGTTCCCATCCATTGACGAACATGCTCGCACGAGCACTCGCAAGATAGAAACATTGGCCCTGTTCACCTTGGCGAACAAAAAATCGAACCATCAAAATTATTATTGTCGCGAACAAAACCATACTACATACTTAACCGACTAAACATAGAACTAGATTCATCGATTTTTCGTCACGTGGGTGCGTGCTATGGGAACAAAATAAAAATCGTCCGAATCACAAAAACTTTGTAAAAAATTGTGTGTGACCTAAAATTTGAAGTTAACTTCATTATGTTTAAAAAATGTTGAGCTTGAATCTTATGAAGTTTGCATTATCGTGTAAGTCCCCACCAGAGAACTGCAACGAGATGTCAAGTGTAAGCTAGTTCACCCATGCTACAAATACGTACCAAGTAAGTATTCGAGTATTTGCGGACCGAGCTTGTCCGAAGAACTTGTGTATTCCAAAGTACAAACCAAGATACAACTAGGACAGGTATGGTACCATTATACACCAAAGACGGTACGGCGCTCTCTGAGGGCACTGTCAGCTCGGGTCGGAAAACTTTAATGAGAAGTCGAAACTAGAACCGGCAGGTTGAGTGCGCTTTTTTTTTCTTTTGCCGACGGGAATTTAGAGAGTGGGATTTTTTTGGACTGATCGCTGTTATTTTTGTTGTTCCTTCATTGCTGTTTTGCTCTACACCAGAGTTTAAAACCGAAACCATTTTCGGTATCGGTTGCGGTGTCTAACACGGCAAATAGCTAAATTTTAGTTGCGGTTTAATTATTGCGAACGGACACAGGTTCCGTTTCCCATACAGCTTTAGAGCAATATAAATGCCTTGACCGAAACCGAAGTTCGTTTCGGTTTAAATCTCTGCTCTACGCACATACTAAATTTGTGTGTATGTGAGTCCTGTGCTCTTGCGCTCACTCTCCCTCTCTCTCGCGCTCTAATCAAAACCGCTTAGATCTAAAACAGGGTTCCCCAAGAAGAGAGCGCGAAAATGTGACTGTGTTTTTATCTAACAAACAGTGAAGCATGACTTCGACAATTATTCGGTTGGAATTGACAAGCATGTTCGTGCCCCATGGCCTATCGCTGAGCATATGGTACTCTCTGAGTGCGGTCTCAGCTCAGTCTACAAAATTTCAGTATGACAGTGATTTTTCTTTTTAAGTACATTTGGAAATGCTCAAATTGATATTTAATTAGTGGGGGATTTGGCAGGATTCACAGGATTCGTAAATAACAAATATTTAAGTGACTAGCACTATATTTTAAAGTTGGTCGTGTTCAGCAGCCCACGATCTTCTTCGATTGTTGTGGTGAACAAATGTGATGTGCACTAATGATTGCTAATGTTTGTAATTATGATGGATAAAAAAAAAGCAGAAAAATCGTAAGCAGTCATTTTCTATAGTTTCTAGTTTTTATTAAAAATGGCATCAAAGCGTTCAGCATTCGTCAACCAGCTTATGACTATGGACGATGTTTGATGTATGCAATCTGAACTTCTTCCCATGTTTAAAATCTTTCAATTCTCACACTCGCACTGTTCTTTAACGTGACTTTTAACTATTTATCCTGGCATTAAAATGTTGGCTCTATAAGAGGAATAATGATCGATCCAATAAGTTACATTTCCATTTAAGTTATCAGCGCAAGCCGAGCATACCACTATAACTCTTTCTATATTTTCCATTTTAAGTTTTCATAATTTTCAAATCCTATGAACATTTTTCAACAAATATGAAAACAAATTATTGGTTTCATAGCGCACGTACGTTTTGCATAACAAAATTAAAATAAATTAAAAAAATCTAATAAAAATGGCTTAAATCAAGAAAACAAAACCAAAAATGCATGAAGCACTTAAAATCGTCTAATAACAAAAACTATGTAGGTGTTTAAACAAAAAGCGAATTAAAACTAAACCAATTACATTGAGCAAGTAAAACTGTTGTTAAATTGTTGGCAAAAACATAATGAATCAGAGGTAATTCCTAAGAAATAATAATAATTATAATAAAAGAAAAGGAACTAAAAATGCGAACCCCCATTTAGTTTAAGTGTACAAATTTTGTTGTTGTCTTACATTGAAAGCAAAAACCAATTAAATTAGTTAATTAATGAATTGAATTTGTGTTCTAGCAATAATAATAAACGTACTTTTTAACAAAAAGAAAAAATAGTTTGTAAAATAAAAATCATTAAAGAAATGTTCGAAAAACCAAACCAAATCCAAACACAACCAAAACTCCCCTAAAGATGTTCTAAGCTAAAAGAAGCGTTCACTAAACAACCACAAAGTTAAATTAAAACATTCAAAAAAAAAAAATACAAAAAGCAAGTGTTAAATTTACAATTAAAAAAACTCTAAAAATAAGCCAGGCAAAAAGGGAAAGTTATATATAGACAAAATATAAAACAACATATTAAAATCCCCCCAAGAAAAAGGTCGAAAATACCGAGCGCACATATTGGCATGAATCACTGCGCTATAGCAAAAACCAAAATAGTTGAAAAATAAAATGCAAACATTTTAAAATTATAAAGAAAAACCCAAAAGAAAACACCTACAAAAACAATTCCATGTTAACATTAAATATAAATAAACGTAATTAAATAAATGAATACTAAAATCCAAATTAAAACGAACGACTATTGCAATTCTGAGGTGGGCGGGACGCTTTTAAATTTCAGATGTTGCCTTTCAACCTACGCTCTCGTATGTTCTAAAAAACAAAAAGGACAGGAACAAAATCAGGTGGCTAGCTGGAGGGACGGACTATAGCTTAAAAATCAGGCCGTTATGCCATACGCGAACAAATGGAAGACACTCACACACCAGACACACTGCGGAATCAAAATTGGTGTTCCATATAAAGAATTTGGTCTCGAGAATGTAGGCAGCATTCTTCAAAATTGATATATTTTTAATCAACCGTTTTGATAATTTCGATATTCATTTGTATTGAGCAAGCCCGGAATTGTACAGATATTTCAAACGGAATTTTATTTAGATCGGCCATGAACACATCAGATGCACAATCCATTTTTTCGCATACTATCCCTGCAAACCAGGTTCCAACTCATAAGGATAAAAAATATTTCCATACCGAGTTTTACGGGCATTTTTACATCCTAACCACGGAATTTCTAATATAGGAAAATGAAATTACAAATGAATTCGATTTATGTCACTACAAACCGAGTTTCAAATCAATCGAATGAAAAATAGTTAATTGCATGCATAATTTTTTTTCCGAGCATTTTCACACCCTAGGGGCGGAAGATAACAAAAACAAAAAAAAAGAGTGTATGTCATGAGACGCACGGTACGAGCGAAGCTCTTTACGATGAATCCGATTTAAGTAATGGAAAAAGACACATTTGGATTCTGTATAAATAAATGTTAAATTATCAAATATTAGGTCACTCTCAAATCACTGTAAAGTCACTGCTTAGTCACTGTTAAGTCGCTTTAATGAACTGTTGAGTCACTGTTAAGTCACTGTTAAGTCACTGTTAAGTCACTGTTAAGTCACTGTTAAGTCACTGTTAAGTCACTGTTAAGTCACTGTTAAGTCACTGTTAAGTCACTGTTAAGTCACTGTTAAGTCACTGTTAAGTCACTGTTAAGTCGCTGTTAAGTCACTGTTAAGTCACTGTTAAGTCACTGTTAAGTCGCTGTTTAGTCGCTGGTAAGTCGCTGTTAAGTCACTGCTAAGTCACTGCTAAGTCATTCACTCCTCCAGTGTGACGTCCGTAAAAGAGCTTCGCTCTAATACATGGTTTTTTGCAAACAGAATTTTACAGCCATTTTACATGCTTACAAACCAAGTTTCAAGTCAAGCGGATGAAAAAAAGTTTCACATACAAACTTTTCTGACGCTTTTCCACCACTTATGGGTGGAATTTTCCGAAACCCCGACAACACTAATGAAAACCCGTGTGTAAAATGTCAGACTTCTCTCTGTTACCGTTCGGGCTGTGCATTGTTGCCTATCAGTCAGTCAGTTAGTTAGTCAGTTAGTATTCGGGATTTAACGCAATGGCGGAGAAACGAGGCTCTCAGATCTGGTATCTTCAACTTTTTTTGGAAAATTATTCATTGACCACCACTGGTTTAACTACTTTGTTTTATGCGATTTTTCTTTAAAGTATATTATGACTTAATATAGCTCACAATTAAATCTTGATTTGGTAATTGTCTAGTATAGCGGCCTACTCTCAGAAAATTCCAAAAAAAATTCCCTTCGATAGATCGCGAATTATGAAGAATTTTCATGCAGAAAAAACGCGGGGGTCATCCGTGGTTTCTTTTTAAACGAATTTTAAAGTTGTAATTTTTGCCCATACAAATACATGCTTGATCACATATGCTTTTCGATTTCTGTTTGTTTTTTCACATAAATATATGGGTAATTATTTCTGAAGTGGGCAACTATTTTTTTTTGCGGTTTCATCCTGGCAAAAAAATTAAAATTTTTGGAGACTGAAAAAAATTGTTGCCCACTTCAGAAATAATTACCCATATTAAAAATATTATTTTCCTATGACTCAGGGGAATTTCAATGCGAAAGTGAGGAAATCTTTACACCTATTTGATCTGTTTTAAACTCTTTTCTACGCCACCTATTGAGGTAAAATTCAAGGCGCATTTTTTTAAAGTGGTTTCCCTATGAGGCCCACTCCACGTAAGCCACAGAAGGGCGTTTTTTTAATTGGTGTCCCCTAAGGAAGGGCCTAATCCACTGTCGTCTTCACCGTGCCTTCCTCTTCCTCCTATGAATTAAAATTTTATGTTCATAATTCGCGATCCATCGATAAATATTCGCACATTTTCCATTACTCACCTCAGCAAAATGAATATCATTAACGATGTTTTCTTGTTCGGGATTATATAACTGACCAATAGCCAGGAAGATGTTATGGATCCTAGCCTTGTGACTTGGGAATCGTTTATAAAACATAAACTTGGCCAAATATCCTGGATAGTGCATTTTTTTCGCCCAAAATGAGGCAACTCGGCCTTCACGTCTATGTTTTGTGTGTGTGCTTGTGTAGAGGGATCCACAAAATTTTTGGAACGGTTCACCGTTTGGTGTTGAAACCCCTCATCTTCCAGGCAATTATAAGCTTTCCAGCAATCCGAAATGACCGTGGATCCGTCAGCTATATTTTCCTTAATTATCTTTAAGAGAAAAATTTACCGGACTCTCGTTCCAATCCACCAAAAATCCACTGACCCTCCACAACCCGACCACAATTATATTTCCGCCTTCCGATTTTGGACTCACATCGTCTCGTCAATTTCCACGATTTTGCCGTGGCCACCCAGGTTTTCCACTGCTCTCACGGATAGACCAATCTATATAAACCTCCCTTACAAAGTTTTTCCAGTCTATAATTATTTGCCTGGCCCATCCCAATTCGTCTTCCAAAAACTGAATTTCACCTTTTAAAGTAAAAATTACAACAAATAGAAGAAAAACAAAGGCTACAGTTCAACAAAGTTAATTTTACCTTTTAAGCGAACTGAACGACAAAATTAACAATCTCCTGTATGGATACTTTTGAATCAGCAAAAAAGGTATTTATGCGGATACTTTCATTGAAATTGCACTGTTTCTTGACTTTCTTTTTATTGCCCATGGCTGTGGTAGTCAACTGTTTACGGCACCGAAAGAATAGTTTGCCGTCATCTTTTGCTGCTATCTTACAGTCAGCAGAACAATTTCCACATTTTTTTCTTGTAGTAAACATTTGTGACGCTTTAAATACTCAATAACCTCTATATTCGTCAAAGACAAAAATTTCGACACCGTAAAATTGCAATTCGTGCACTCCATTTTGATTAGAATTATTGAATAAACAATAAAAATCCAATTAAATTTGAATTAAATTTAACACATTTCTCAAAACACAATATGTTTTATTAGGTAAAAAATCATATTTTCAAAATTCGTTTATAAAGAAACCACGGATGACCCCCGCGTTTTTTCTGCATGAAAATTCTTCATAGTTCGCGGTCCATCAAAGAAAATTTTTTTGAAATTTTCTGAGAGTAGGCCGCTATACTAGACATTTACCAAAAATTGAGTTTCTAATCTCTTTGCATGTTTTTACTGCCGTCAATGCTGCAATTCTGCCACTCAGAAGGACTCTTCAGACTCCAGAACTTCAGATATCATCAGCCAATGTATTTGAATTGTTACTTAAAACAAAAAAAAATTAGTCATCTTTCAATGTAAGTTTTGAAAAAAATCAAGAAACAAAATAAAATACTAAGAATAAAGCATTCAAGAAGAAATAAGTTAATATTATATTTCGAACACGACCGTTCTAAACAACAATTTTGGAAAATATGTCCTTGATGGACCGCGAATTGTAAAGAATTATTATACAACATCGAGGCGGTCAGCCATTGGTTCCTTTTAATGAAGTTTTTGAATTTGCTGTGTTTTTACTAAATATATGTGAATTCTTTTCCAAAAATGTCAAAAAAATAAGAAATAAATACAACTTCACACCAACGTGCAATAGACTGGCCCTTATATTAACTTTTTTTTTTTGATTTCAAAATACCGGGCGGAAAAGGGTTCGTTTTGGTCCCAATAGATATGAAAAAAAGTTTGGCAGCGATCGGACTTCATTTAGTGGACGCGCGTTCGCCCTCAAAATCGAAAATATGAAATATATGGGAAATAAGGGGGAAGAGATTCGAATTTAATTTCTAAAAATTCCAAAAAAATTTTTATGTGTTAATTCTTTTTACATTCTTTTAGGGGAATATCATGGCAACATTTTAAATATAAATGTGTCTTATTTTGTAAGTCAGCCTGGCCAGAATCATATCAAAAGGGTCAATTTTTCAAATTTTTTTTTGGTATTTTTTTCAAAGAATTTTTAATACATATGAGATTTTGATTTTTGCTTTTGCCCGGGCGGCAAAACTATCGTTTTGGTCCCAAAAGATATAATAAAAAGTTTGGCTGCGATCGGACAATATTTAGTGGACGCGCTCTCGCCCTAAAAACCAAAAATTTGAAATATGCTACCAATATATGGGATGAGATACGGATTAAATCTGCAAAATTTGAAAAAAAAAAAATTTTTGTAATTTTGCTCTTTAAATCCTTTAAGGGGAATACCATAGCAACATTTTACATATTTTTGTTGGATATTTCGAGCGTAAACTTGGTCAGGATCATATCAAATCGGCCAATTTTTCAAAAAAAAAAATTTTTTTTCTGAGATTAATTTCGGATTTTATCTCTAAAATTTTCAAATTTTTTTAAAGTGTTAATTCTCTTTAAATACTTTTTGCGGAATACCATAGCAACATTTTAAATATTAATGTAAGATATTTTGAGAATAAATTTGGTAAGAATCATATTTAAAAGCACATTTTTCACATTTTTTTATAATTTTTTTATGTTTTTTTTTTAAGATAAAATAATATATACGAGATATGCTCTAAATATCGGACATTTACATTTAAAATGTTGCTATGATATTCTTCTAAAAAGAATATAAAGAGAAATAACACTTAAACATTTTTTTATTAAAAATTTTAGATATTAAGCCCAAAACTCACCCCAATTATTGCGCATTTATTTCAAATATTCGATTTTGAGGGCGAGTGCGATTCCACCAACTGAAGTCAGATCGCTGCCAAACTTTTTATTATATCTATTGGGACTAAAACGAAATTTCTTCCGCCCAGGCAAGAGCAAAAATCATAGTCTCGCATAAATTTATTTATCATTAAAAAAAAAACCCCAAAAAAATGAGAAAAATAGGAGTTATGATATGATTTTGACCAAGTTTTCGCTCGAAAAATCCAACAAAAATATTTTAAATGTTGCTATGATATTCCGCAAAAAGTATTTAAAGAGAATTAACACTTTAAAAAAAATTTTAAAATTTTAGAGATTAAATCCAAAATTAATCTCAGAAAAAAATTTTTTTTTTTTTAAATTTGCCGATTTGATATGATTCTGACCAAGTTTACGCTCGAAATATCCAACAAAAATATGTAAAATGTTGCTATGGTATTCCCCTTAAAGGATTTAAAGAGCAAAATCACAAAAAAAAATTTTTTCAAATTTTGCAGATTTAATCCGTATCTCATCCCATATATTGGTAGCATATTTAAAATTTTTGGGTTTTAGGGCAAGAGCGCGTCCACTAAATATTGTCCGATCGCAGCCAAACTTTTTATTATATCTTTCGGGACCAAAAAGATAGTTTTGCCGCCCGGGCAAAAGCAAAAATCAAAATCTCATATGTATTAAAAATTCTTTGAAAAAAATACCAAAAAAAATTTGAAAAATTGACCCTTTTGATATGATTCTGGCCAGGCTGACTTACAAAATAAGACACATTTATATTTAAAATGTTGCCATGATATTCCCCTAAAAGAATGTAAAAAGAATTAACACATAAAAATTTTTTTTGGAATTTTTAGAAATTAAATTCGAATCTCTTCCCCTTATTTCCCATATATTTCATATTTTCGATTTTGAGGGCGAACGCGCGTCCACTAAATGAAGTCCGATCGCTGCCAAACTTTTTTTCATATCTATTGGGACCAAAACGAACCCTTTTCCGCCCGGTATTTTGAAATCTATTTTTAAGGGCCAGTCTAACGTGCAATAGCATTTCCAAATTCATAAAGCTAAACAATTTAATGTACAAATATGGTCTAAGTGAAGTGTACGACTTTTTTTTTCTTTGAAATTTTGTTACACTTAAAGGTAAAATTTTAAAATATGCCCTACACAATGTGTAGTACACATTAGAGACCTGCACGAGTAAGTAAAATAGTAATCGAGTAGTACTCGCCGAGTAGTATTACAAACGAGTACGATTACCTAGCTGTCAAATTGTCTCCGTGGCACCGTGGAATCGTAGGAACCGCACCGTTTTACTCGTTTTTACTTAAATCAAATTTTGTTTTCGACTTATTTCTACATCGGGCCGGACGTATAAAATTTGTTAAGAAATAATATGGACCTTTGTAAAAAGCTAGAATCGGGAGAGAACAAGCGGATTGAAGCAAGTGGTTCCAGCGATGTGTGGAAATTCTACAATAGAATTGCAGAGGCCAATACTTCCCAATTTGATGACTATGTGTTGCGCACGAAATGCGATAAAACTTTTTTATTTTGTACTACACATCCTGCAAAGTTTTTACATTTTTATTGCTTGAGCAGTCTGTGGTACTGACTCATCCATTCTTTTTCAGGGGTTTAAAATAAATTGCCTGCGGCGCTTTTTCTTTTTCAAATTTTACCTCCAAACAAGGGATTAAAACAGAACCAGATATCGGTTTTGCTCAAGGCATATATATTGGCCAAAACCTTTTTATACTCTGTACCAAAAGCGCACTCCCTATATAACAGGGAGAATGAATCATTTCCAACCCCTTAAAGTTTATATATTCTTAATCAGCATCAACAGCCGAGTCGATTTAAATAAAAATCAAATACGAATACGATACAAATTAGCATTATGGATCGATTTGCCAAAGAAATGATAGAGATCGGATCTCAAGTAATGAGAAAATACCAGTGAACCCAGTTACAATGTTATGAATACAGTCTGTGTTTACGGAAACCGCTTGTGAAATCTGGATTTGATTTATTATTCGAACCATTGCTCTTTTTTGGGGTCGTAATGTGAAAATTCGACACCGAAACTCCACCAAAAACAGTCATCGTAAATAATTTTATAAATGAAGTTTTTTACTTTTACTTAGTTTGCTCCTGCAGGAAAAAAACGACGAATTTCAATATTTTGGCTGTATTTATGAAATCAATTCAAATCAAAAAACAGTTATCAAAGTCACTTTGACCACATACAGCTATTTGTATTTTGCTACTGGTCTGCTTTATGAACCTGGAAATGATAATACAGTGGAATTCTAGAGGTATGCCAAAAATTGTTAAAAAAATTGACCAAAAAATTAAAATTTGTTTGTTGCATATTGACTTTTTTGTATCAGATGATCTGGCAACGCACTGTGTTGTTCACCGCACAAAATATTTTTATATATGTAATATCCAAGGCCTAAGATCTATATATTCTGAAAAGCTCAATAAGATCCGAGCAATCTTGAGTAATCTTGAATCTTGAAGCCCCCCCCCCCCTTAGCCAATTCCTAGATCCGCCACTGCTGGCGGCTCCAATGACGAGTTGTGCTACATTTGTTGCCGACTGGAGCAGAGCCCTTCTAAGAAGACTCATCGTGTACTTGGGTAGACCTAAGCGAAGGCACCCTCTGAAAGCCGTCTGCTGAATTTGAACGTAAAATGGGATTGTTGTGGAAAGTTTAAAAATAAAAGAAATTTTTATTTTTGACAAGCGACGCTTTGCACTACCTTCCATTTTTTGTGTCATGGTATAGAACAGTGCTAAAAACACAAAGCGTTGTTTAAGGGGCAAGAGTACGTACATGGTGTCAAGTGGTTCCCTCCGCAAGGGGCTCTTTGTTTGCGATGTTCATTACACTGTTGGGTATATCGCGCTCCTTTGGTCAACGGTTATCAAATAGGCTTTATTGGATTGTTTTTTAAATTTCTGGAGTAGATACTTTAAAAGCTTTAACACTCCATATTTTACTTTTGAAGCGAAGAAGCAGCCTACTCCAAAGTTAAATCAACTTCAAGATCTATTAAATTAAGGTCTGGTATTACAAGCACGGATGCAAACCACTAAAAATGTGCATCTGTTTTTGCATCCTCGATCACTAAAAAAACATTTTTTTTCTACCTCCGACCGACAGGCACCCGTATCCAAAATGATCAACAAATGGCAATTACAAAGTAAATTTAAGCAATTTAATTTTATTCATTTCTATAGCTAAGTGCAGTCGTTGATGGGCGGAGCAGAGCGAGTGTACCATTTTATCCAATTTCCATTAGTTCTGCGAATTCAGACGAAATTTCTCCAACATTTTATTGATGGCCTCCGCATCGCCATCGATTTTGGCCCTTTCTTGCTTCAACATCTCGTCAAAGGTGTTCTGCTTGGTGCCCACCAGATAGAAATCATCATCGGAAATGGTTACCTGGCCATCGGCACCCGGGGCACTGCCCTCGTAAATGTCCAAAGCTTTGAAATCAAAGACTACAGTAAAACGGTCAAAGAGCGTTCGACCCTGGGCCCTGCACTCACCCACACTCTTGATGAGTTTGCCATCGGCATCGGTGAAGTTGAACTGGAACGTATTGACCACCGTGCGTTTGGCAGGATCCGAGTCTTGCAGCTTGTGGCGTATTTTCTCAATGATCTCGTCGCTCTTCATGATGATGAAGTGAACCGATTGAGTGTCGTTGCTCGACTAATTTAAGCTCTGGGCTAGCAATTGAAGCGAAGTCGACGGATTAGCGCGCAGTTGTCGTTGCTTTTGCATAATGCTTAATTAAAGTCAATTTGTTTGATAGACACTTGATTGAAGATATTGATGCAGGGCATGAGAAAATCCAAGACAACGACTGGACAAATCATGGGATTCTTGGGGAGGGGCAGTAAGTGTATTTCGGTAGGTGTAAAACGAACTAAAGAGGCTACTAACTAAAACTTAGTATGCGTATGAATCTAGGGCTTCCACAACTTCAGCAAACCATCCTCACTGTAGCTGGCCAGAAGATTCTGATGTGGATGATGGGTCAGACCAATAACGTCCTTTTCGTGGACCTGAAAAAAGATACAATGACACAATTGCTTAGCTGTGATATTTGACATTACTTACATTAAGGGTACGCTCCAGTTTGCCAGAGGAGACGGAGAAGCAGTAGAGCACCTGATCCTCCCCAGCACAGTAGATAAATTCGCCACGCGGTGAGAGTGTTGCTGAGATAAAGGCTCCACCCTCGCGCTTACCCGATGAGAATGAGCGCACAATCTGCCCCTGCATGTTCATTATGACCACCGTGTTGGATCTGTTGCAGACTATGAAGTGCTCCGGGTTTTTGGGAAGAATGAGAACAGTGTTGACAGCCAGCTCATTGCCAAGTGGCTTATAGGTGGCCACACATTCGGTGGTCTTCAGGGACCACACCTTAACCGTACCGTCGGAGGAGGCACTGAGCACGCTGTGGCCATCGGGCGTAAAGGTGGCCTCGTTAACAAACGAGGAGTGACCCTTGAACTCTTTCAGCATCTTTCCAGACTTCAGGCCATGCAGTCGTACCGTATAATCAAAGGATGCACTCAGTACTTGGCTGTTGTCGCGGGAGAACTGCAGGCAGGTGATGCCCTTGGTGTGAGCCTTCTCGAATTTGCGCAGACACTGGCCAGTGATGATGCGCCACACCTTAATCTGGCCATCTTGTGCTCCAGAGGCCACCATTTCCGAGTCACGGGAGAAATTCAAAGCCAGCACAGCCTGCTCCATCATCATGAACTGATCCTGCGCCTGGTATTTCAGATCCTTTCTCACTTTGCCTGTGGTAAAGTTCCAAACCTCCAGGAAGCCATCCACACTGCCCGTAATCAAATACTGTCCATCTGGCGAAAACTGTGCACACTCCACATGCGACTTCTGGCCGAACTTGATCTGCCGGAACAACTGTGTGGGATACATTTCCTCTTCCTGGTCCTTCATGGCTGCCTTGCCGCGGAACAAATCGATGGTGGTGCCTGGAGGTAGAAGACCTTGATGCTGTTGCCATTTTAGAGCTTGACCCAGCAAGGCTAGCAACCTGGACGAGGGCACCACATGCACTTCACCGCTCAACTCCTGGGCAATGGCCGTGCGACGCTTCTCCTTGCTGCTGCCCTCCGCATAGGCCTCACGCGGATCAAAGTAGGCTCGCTGCAGCATGTTCTCTAAGGGCAGAAAATTTTATATTTATACGAATGATCAGAGAGTCAGTGAAACCTACCCAGGTGTATGTAACGTTCCGGCTCTTGCTGTTTCAACATGCTCATGGGATCTGTTTGCCGGAGCAAGGATCGTGCAGCACCCAATTCTCGCAGCTCAATTAGTTCCAATACAATTTGCTCATAGAGATTGAGCAGTTTTTTATCAGGAAGCTTTAGCGATTGCGTCACTTTCAGTACCGTATCCCAGTGGCCATTGGATATGTCCTGAACAAAACCATCCACACTGTCAACTGTGTTTAGCGAGACGCCGGTTTCCTCCTGGAATGTAAGGGATTGACTGGAAGTTGTTGGAATGGTAGAAAGGTAAACTTACTTGCAGGGTTTGTAGTGTCTTCATCAGATTGGACTCCTTGAGGTATTGCTGGATGAGCCGTATCACGCTATGTGGGTGGAGAGAGATGTGTGATGTAGGCGGTGCTTAAGGTGGGTTTTATCTACTCACTCGGCTGATTCGATTTCTATGGACATGGCTGCTTAATTAAAACTATGAAATTGTAGATTTATAGATTATTTAATTGATATTTGTAATATTTTTACAAGTTTTCAATAAAAATATTATTAAAACGCGTCCTCTTAGCGATGAACCTATGTCGATACTTTGTTATCGATAGCCTTGCCGGCAATCAGCTGTGAACTGAACTCAGTTCGATAAATTATATTAGTTCCAACTTTTTAAATTGTTAAATAAAAAAAAGAGGGAGTGTCGCTAGCACTCACGAGTGTGTGAAGTAGTAATAATTCAAATATGTATAAATAATTCAAAGGAATTTTCGAAAGAAGACAAATAACGGGGAGTAGAAATATAAAAACAGAACACCTGCTGCAGAGTTCTTTAATTTTTAGAAGAGCGCTGATGAAAGATAATGATAATGTTTCACCCCCAAGATACCACCAGATCGACCCTGATCCCTTCAGATCCCACCCAGATCCCACCCAGATCTTTTCCAGATCCACCCAGATTCCATAGATCTCGCCCAGATCCACATCCACCCAGATACCACCCAGATCTCACCAGATCCCGCCATTCCACCAGATCCTACAGATCTCACCCGATCCTACCCAGATACAACCCAGATCCACCAGATCTCGCCAGATCTAACAGATACCACCCAAATCCCACCCAGATCTCAACAGATCCTTCAGATTCCATCCATTCACCAGATCCCTTAGATCCCACAGATCTTGCCCAGATCCGTTCAGTCACCCATTATTCAGATCCCATCTGATCACCCAGATCACCAGATCTTAGCAGATCCGCCCAGGCCCACCAGATCCTCTCAAATCCCACAAGATCCCACCCAGAAACCATCCAGATATTACCCCCATTCCCACCAAAACCCACCCAGTACTCGAGATCCGCCCAGCTCCCAAGATCCTCATCTAGATCCACACAGATCCCACCCAATCGCTCCTAGATCCCTCCAGACGCGCCCAGATAAGATTCCACCCAAATCTCTCCCACATACCACAAATCGCACCAAGAAACAGATCTTTTCAGAACCCACCCAGTGCCCCTTAATCTTTACCTATTCAGCCGGTTGTGTGTTTGTTTGCTGAAAATCAAAACAACACAAAAAATGATTGACGTCACGTACGACGAGAAACCAAATTTTACTTCACTAAAATCAATCACCCCTGCATATTACCACGTCTTTGGGTGTGCCGAGCCACTATAAAGCAAACACACAAAGTTGGCTTAGTCAGACGCTCAAATCGTTTTACTAACCATCCTTGTGGAAAAATTTTAGGCAAACAAGGATCGTGAGAGCTGGCGGCCCTTTAGGAGCTGTAAGCCAACATTACTTACTCTTGCGTGTGTGTGTGCCGAGCCACAAAAGCAAAGACAAAAATGGCGTAGAGTAGTGACGCACAAATCAAATTTACTAAAAATCGTCCGTACCGAAATTAAAATGTTCACAAAATTTGTTATTAAATAAATAAAAATGTTTAGCCGAGTGATAACCATTTATTTTCGGTGCTCTTTTTTTTAATATGTTATAAATTGCAAATTTTTTCTCAGCTTCTGTTTTATTGCCATTAAAGGTTTTATGAATATTCTAAACACATAACTTAAAATTAGGCTGATTTCACACTGTTTGACACATGAGACATGATATTTTAGTAGGCATTCATTTCCCCATGAAATTCTGTTAATATGTCAATTTATTCAAATTAAAAACATACCAAAAAGCAGGACTACTAGAATAACATGTCTCATGTGTTCAACCATCTGAAGGGACTATTAATTTAGATGTTAATTATAGAGCTTTCTTTAGAAATATTATTATTATTATAGCATATTCCCAAACTGTGATTTTAAACTCACGTGATATTTCACAGTTTTCCCAATCGCTCATCTCTAGCTTTGTATGGTCATACCAATTCAGTCAGTGTTAAAAGTTCTGAGAATGACAAAGGCACAAAATTTGTCGTAAATTATTATTTAATTCGGAAGTATTGAGTTATGTCGCAAATAATTTAGAATGAATATATGATCTGCAGCCAAAATGGAGGTTTTTCAAACCGATTTGCATTACATTTTTGTGAAGCGAGACAAGAGTCTCTGGTGGCATCGCAAGACCTCGGAGTTCACCATCAAAGCAGGTAAAAGGCTAAAAAAACAACATAAATCTCGCAAAGACAAGTGAATCACACATAAATGCTTATGCGGAAATTAAGTTAGTTTAATCATCAGCGGAAGCAGTCGCCCTGCAGTCTGGAAAGTTAAACAGTTCAGTGTAGCAATCTTTGTTAATGAGCAAGTGCATGATTGTGTGGGTGTGCTCCAGTTTTAACACAATGTCAAGGCTAGGGAGCAGCTGTCTTTGCTTTGGATTCTTAGGGATTCTCTGTTGTCCACATCTATTATTATTATTAATCACATTTGCTGCTGTGCCTTTGTTTTGCATTGTTGTGCACGCCTGGTCTTTGTTGACACATGTCCGTTATTAACCCTTCGTGGTATAACAAGGTGAGGCAATAACTTAATGTGAAACCCTTATGTTTGATTAAGCAGCAAATTTATGGAAAACAGATTTTCCTCGATTTCAACCTGGTTTAAAATTATATAATATTTGAGATAGCTTAAAATGCCTCACTCTGTTGACACTCAACTAAAAGTATGATCAAAGTATGAATAAACGCAATTAGAATTAAATATGAACAAAAGTTTACCATTTATAGATAGTCCATAATTTTAAAGTATAAGAACAAATTGTGCATTTTTTTCCTGTGTCTGAATCACAAACAGTGAAGTCAAGTACAACATTAAGTAATCATTAGTCAAGAGGTCCCGAGTTATAAGAAATATAAGGGCATGTTCTCAGTTCCACTTCCACGGCAACTTATGCAAAAGTGGAATTGATTCATGGTCTCGAAAAGGTTTTCATTATGAAAATAATTCTTCTTAGTCGGTGGAATGAAAAGAAATTGCCAAAATTGCAAAGCATCAACAGCCGAGTCGATATAGCCATGTCCGTCTGTACGTCCGTCCGTATGAACAAACAGATCTCAGAGATGGTAAGAGATAGACATTTGATATGTATGGGACAAATGCTTCTCATAATGCAGGAATATCAAGTTTATTTTTTCAATTTTCGCCACGCCCCCTCCCGCCCCCGCAATTTGGAAAAAACGTTATATCTCCTACAGTTTTGAAGATGGACAATTTGTACCTTTTAGAGATAGTTAGTAATTAGCAAAATATATCGATTTGCCGAATAATTGATAAAGATCAAATGAGGGGTTCGCAAGTTATGAGCAAAAAAGTAAATTACCCTCCCCCCACCACATTTCAAAGCATTAAGTATTCTTAACAGGAAAACCGACAATCCGCGTAAAAACCTGCATTACAATTGAGTTTTTTTTTTGCTGTTTATAACTACCTACGAAACCTAATAATTGAAAAGAGAAAGAGAGAAAAGAGCTGACAATGACGGGGAAGTTGAGCCAATCTATGGGGTCAAAAGCTTACTGATTTATATTATAAAACAAGTCAATCGGATCTAGAGACAATCGTTTTCTATGGTAGAAAATGAGATGGCCCTCCGAGTCGTGAATAATTCCTAATTCTTTTAAATGTTCTATATTATTTATCGTCAGGTGGTGGACAGTTGGCCGGAAGCCTTCTCTGAGCCACGGCATCTGCGATCAATGAATTTGTGCTATTGCTGTTGCTATCTAAGAACTTTTCTAGTATATTATTATATGAGTGTACGTACACGTTTGGTTTTCGTGTTTTCATACAAGACTTTGTTTGATATCTAATGGAGTGTGAGAGGGTCTCTAGCTCCTCTGCCCAGGGCTTGACGGCTCTTTAAGTTTAACTTCTGGTCATATTAGAGACCTAGATACTTTATTTCGGACTTTACAGTTTGGGGGTCCTAACATTTAAATACATTTTCGGAATAAACTGACGTGCATTTCGATATAGTATGTCCGATCGAACCGGACCTCAGAAGGCTGCATGCCTTCGCACTTATATGCATTTAATTTCAGACGCCACTTAGCAAAGTATTCCCAAAAGACGTCTAAATAATTATTTAAGTCCGCTATTGCACTGGCTATCCGTGCTCCGGACGCCAGGAGAAGGATATTATCTGCGTAAATCGACGGTTGGATTTGCGCAGTTGAGGAAGACCTTGGATTTCTTTCGAAATCCGGAAGGTCGGCTAAATATATATATTTTATAGGATAGGGGCTAGCAGTGATCCCTGAGGGACTCCTGCTGAGATTTCTCGCGTGAGCGAACATTGCGAGGCATCGGAGCCATAAAATTGACAGGGCTTAAGGATTTCGCGTGTATCTAGGTGTTTCTTAATTTGCTTGCTAACCAATTTCTCAAACTTTTTTTTTGTCTCCACTACTACGCAAATCCGCTTCAGTTTCTCTTTTGGGTTGTCAATTTCGAACGAAATGGCTCTCTTTACTTTTTGCAAATCACAGGACCAAGCGAGAAAGTCACTAGATAAGCAAGAAAAATACCAGAATTTCAAGCAAAACTGAAACTAAAACAGCTGCAGCTGCTTCGTCGCACAAATATGGGAGATTATGCAGAAGGTTTTTAGCATGCCCAAATATTGGCTCGGTTTCTGTTAAAGCGGACGTCATCAGTTCTTTCGGGAATCGGAACTTTCATCAGTCAATCATTGCGAAAATCTTAACCTTAGAAGAAATCTCTCTTAAAAAAGGATGCATTCTTCATATAATCCATCTTTTAGATTTTAACTACAATCCACGAAGTGTTTTCAGTAGGTGAACTACGATCAACGAAGTGTTTTCAGTAGGTAAAATGATCAATCTTCACATTGTCCCAAAACATATTAAGCACCAACACAGCATGGACCCTTTGCAATTAGAACGAATCTTGAGATCCGCACAAAGTTCTCCAGCTACTAAGTGGGTCAAATTGGTCGATTCTATATAACTTTATAATTCAGACAACTAAATATCGGAAACATATATTAAAAGAGGACTTTTAAAACAGAGTTGGACTGCCAATCGAGTTGAACGATCTAGTATCTGAGGAAGACTCTGAAAGCCAGTTGTATTAGACTTAAAAGCGAAGAATATGTAATGCAGTGATCGACTAACGGATCTTACCATGTCAATTAATTTTTTTTAGTATATTATGTACGAAATAAACTTTTTGTGTTTAAAACCAAGCTATCATCTAGGTATTGCCTATTTCAATAAATTTAATTAAAGAAGCACGCTACTATTACTACTCTTGATCGTTCCATCGACTCAATAATAGGTCTACTTCCTTCTTTAAAGCGAATCTTTGAAAGAGCTTTGTTTTGAAATCTCATACTGGAACATCAATACAACTTCCGTGGGAGGCAAAGTAGGATATGTAGTGTTTCAGTGGAGAAGTCTTCCTGGCATAGTAGCTAGATTACGTTTAATCATACATACTTACGCATTTCCTATCAGCTATTTTTTCCCTGAAACTCAATTTCATTTCAGCCGTTTCTTGATCTGAGACTTAGCTTGAGCTGAATTTTAATGTCGTGGGCGCTTTAAACAGCAAAGCATAAAAGCAATTTTTTTTGTAAACTGTTGTATATCACACAAATTTTTATTTGATAAAATTGCGTCGTATATTGTACTAGGTCACCAGAGAGTTAAACATTTGTTTTTAACATTTTATCGCAAATTTTATTGCTCATTTGTTATCGCTTCTTAGGCTCTCTTTGAATAATTATAATTTGTACTGAAGTATTTCTAGCTGTTCTATTTTTCACTCAATAGCTGGGTCTATTAATATAGCCTAGAACCGCCTTTCTAATTGCTTGTTTATTGCGCAGAATTTTGTGGACACGCAACTGACCAACTCCTTAATGTCCCCTGCACGTGTTGCATTCAATTTGGACGTTTTGATTACATTTCATTGTTTTCTTCTACCCCAATTTAAAAGACAACATGAATTGGCCCTTGGCATGACACATGATGTTCTGGTCCTTAGTTTGGCTTTTTTGGTATTGTTGTGTGTCCTTTCAACTTAACATACATATTATTTCAAGGTCAACCACAACTTTCGTTGTTTGTTGAAAATCGGTTTTTCCACACAATGAAAACTTGCTTTGACATAATTTATGGGGCTACCAAAAAACTTGTCTACCGATTTGATTTATTGAGCTATCACGTTAAGATGTTTGCTTAGTTTTCGGTTTGCTTTCAGCTCTGCTGATTATTTTGTCCCAGATAAAACGCTTAAATAGATAAGATTAGCAGGGCAAGGGTTTTGGGTGGGGCAATTCTGTGCCATCATCAAGTCAACCTCAAAAGCTCAAGGATGCGCCATGAGTTGCCGGCTTAAGTGCAATAGTTCACACTTTTAATACCCTATACCAAAGAGACAAAGGGCATAATGATTTTGTGCAAATGTATAATGAGTAAAGTTAGAGGCATCAAATTAATTGTGTAGATTTCATATATGGGCATTTCCAGCGAAAGGGGCAACGGTCAAAAAATTAAAAGTACGAAAAACATTATGCATATGGAAAAAGAAGCGAGCTCTGCTCACGATTAATGCACAATTTAAAGGGGCATCACGCGCTACATAGAAGCAGACGTTTCATTTATAATTGGTACTGTGTGTTCTAGTTGTGTCCGTTTGGAATTGAGATATAGGTTCAGTCTTCTTAATCGCCAATAGGCAACCCTGATTTCTCGCAGAATTGGGAAGACTGCGATGCTGTTGATAGCTGTAATTTACTTCAACTTTCGAGAGGATTTCGAGTGTTCGTGGAATAAATGATTTGTACAAAAATAGTTGTACATCTCGTCAGTTTTACCACCAGCTAGCTAACGCTCTTTACTATCGCGGGTCGAAATATAATTAAATTTTAAAATCCAATGCAAATACTTATTGGAATTTTCATGTACCATTAAATATATCAGAATGATTTTAATTTTAGTTCAACTGACCCGAAAATTTAGTCTCGCAAAGGCTCGGTAATTTTCTCTACTTAAGTTTGATTTAAGGTTTATTTTACAGTACAAGTACTGTACAGTCACAATTATCTGGACTCTGTGTGAAATTTTGAAAATTTACGAAGTTTTCTTTTTACCAATTTTCTTTTTACAATTGAAATTTATCTAATCTACTTAATATTGTAAACTTATCAGGGGTGCAACATAAATCACTATAGATTTTCGTACAAACGAATGTATTTCAATTGTAAACTGCTTGCATTTATGTGTGAAGTGGCACTAAAAGGGTTACTAGATCAGAAGGCCAAATTTAAGCGATTTGAAAGGGACAGTTTAAATCCAAGTAGATTTGAGCAATCGGTTTTAAATCGCTTAAATTCACCATCTGATCTAGTAACCGGGGATAATTTAGTCAGTTTACATCTAAAGTAAAGCAATTTAAATTCAAAATGCAAACGTTTATACCAAAATCTCTAGCTATTTTTGTGGCACACCGTATATGGAAAAAAATTGTTCATTTCGCGGTCTTTGGACCATTTAAATAAAAGTTATGAATGGTGATTCTCATTAATAAAATAAGAGATCATTAAAATCGGATCATGTTTTTGACGATTTCTACCCAAAAATGCTCGCATAATAAATGTTACGCTTAACAGCACATTTGTGGTATCTATGTAAAGAGGCCGTGGACCTAATTTTGCTTTGAGCAGCTGACGCCAAATTGTTACCAACATATGTTGAAGTTAAATTTTAAACTAAAAGGCTAAGCTAACTTTGTCTGTGGTATGAACACCATGAGCTACTTAAGTTGAGCATTATTGATCTAGTTGCTGTGTTGAGCTGACCTGAGTTGAAATATGAAACTATAATTTTGCGAGCTATGAGTAAAAGTTCATAGATAGATCAAACCCAAAATAAACTTCCCATTTACTTTGATTCGAAATTGATCGAACATAGAGTTTAGTGACAAAAAAGTATTAGCATTGTTTTCAAGGCCCAAGAGAAGCCGGGAATATACTATATAGCTAGTGCTGAATTAAAATAAAATCCATCAGATACAGGGTATCTTACCGTCGCTCTAGACCAACTTTGTTACTTATTTACTCGTATTTCTGTTTTTAGCTCAGCAAAGTAGTTGGTCTGATTCATTGCCATTTAAGTGAGTGGGGGAATCTTTTCAGGGGGCGTATGCTCATAAGTAGACGCATTTGTGACCTTTTGTTTTTCGTTCTCTTCTATATTTCAGGTTGGGATCTAAGTTCGGTGGATGATATCGAATGCATTGGGGTTACGCATGGCATTGTGGGTGTCATCTCGCTGCCCAATGTCTATGAGCCACACTTGGTCGTTGTGAAGGAGGCTACTGCCGTGGGTGTTCTCTATCCACCACATTTGGTGTACAAAATTAAATCCATTAGTATACTGAGTGCCGATGAGCCCGATTCGGAGTTATCCAACTGTACCAAACACACCAAGTAAGTAAATGATGTTATCAATAATTAATTTCTAACGTGTGTGTGTGTTTTCTCTTGCAGAAGCAACCAATCCACTCCCACACACAGCGCCTCCATTGCCCAGAATAACAATGGCAGCGCCTCGACGGGTGGCGGCTCATCCTCGAAGAGCACAAAACTGTTTGAGGGCATGAATAAAACATGGGGTGCTGTTAAGAGTGCCGGTAATACCATCAAAAATACCACAGCTCAGGCAGCGAATTTGGCCACTAAACAGGTCAAGTCCTCGGTGGGCATACGGGAACCTCGGCACATCGAGCGACGCATTACCGAGGAGCTGCACAAGATATTCGATGAGACGGATAGCTTTTACTTTAGTTTCGATTGCGACATAACCAACAATCTGCAGCGCCATGAAGTCAGCTCAGATGACAAGCAATTGCAGCCGGATGAGAGATTCTTTTGGAACATGCATATGATTGGCGATTTGCTCAAAATGAATGATAAAACCTGGATTCTGCCCATCATACAGGGGTTCGTTCAGGTCGAGCCATGTGTAATTGGCAATGAATGTTTCACCTTGGCCTTGGTGTCGCGACGTTCGCGTCATCGGGCAGGTACTCGGTAAGTCCTTTGGCATGAACATTCCAACCGGGCAAAAGTAATAACCTCAGCAATTATTTCAATGCGACAGCTACAAGCGACGAGGCGTAGATGAGAAGGGCAATTGTGCCAACTATGTGGAAACCGAGCAAATACTTTCCTTTCGCCATCATCATTTGTCCTTCACACAGGTGCGTGGCTCTGTGCCCATTTACTGGAGTCAGCCTGGGTATAAGTATCGACCACCGGCACGTCTGGACCGGGGAGTGGCGGAGACGCAGCAGGCCTTCGAATTGCATTTTACCAAAGAGCTGGAAATCTATGAGCGGGTCTGCATTGTAAATTTGGTGGAGCAGAGCGGCAAAGAGAAGCTTATTGGAGATGCGTATGCGGATCATGTGATCAAATACAACAATGACTTGTTGATCTACGTGACCTTTGATTTCCATGACTATTGGTAGGTACCACCCTGGAGACTCCGTTTGTGTTTATTAATTAATTATTCTATTTCTCTGCAGCCGGGGCATGCGTTTTGAAAATGTGGCCGCTTTGATTGATGCCATAGGACCAGAGGCTGGCGCCATGGGCTTTCATTGGCGTGATCAACGTGGCATGATTTGTAATCAAAAGTCTGTGTTTCGGGTAAACTGTATGGATTGTCTGGATCGCACGAATGTGGTGCAAACGGCCATTGGCAAGGCGGTGCTGGAATCGCAGCTGGTGAAATTGGGTCTCTCGCCGCCCTACTCGCCCATTCCAGAGCAGCTGAAAACCCCGTTTATGGTTCTGTGGGCAAATAATGGCGACATAATCAGTAGACAATATGCAGGCACAAATGCTTTAAAGGTAGGACGGAGATTGAAATATGGGAATAGAATAATAGAATATCCGATCCACAGGGCGACTACACGCGCACTGGAGAGCGTAAGATAAGCGGCATGATGAAGGACGGCATGAATTCTGCCAATCGGTTTGTAGCTTACTTAAAAATACTTTTCAACTGCTTTATCCTATAATTTGCTGCTACTCACAATTCTCTGTAATGAGCACACACGCATATCATTTCACATGGGATTAAATTATAATTTGAAATTGATTCGTTTTGGAAACTTTTGGAATGTAATTAATCAAATTTAAGGTCTTCCATGTCTCTGACCCTGAAATTTTGACTAATGCTGCATGCTTTTTTCCCCCCCTTACTAATCCAAAATGTGAACCATTTTGTTTGCATTGTTTCATCATAAGGCTGCAATTAGGTCCGAAATCATCAAAAGGGAATTAAAGTTTTCGAAACCCGCAATAGTAAAATGTACCTAACCTAGGGATAAATTACAAAAAGTCTACAAAATAAACCAAAGTCGATATGAAATTTGATTAAGTGCGCTGATTTCAAAAACATTGAACCGAAGCGGTTCTAAAGTCTATTCAATGATTCTTAAAATTTTTTAGGGCCAATTTTAGTTACAACTTTTTGGCTTTGAAAAAGTAGCAGGTATAGCCGAGTCATAGTATGCTTGAATTCGCCTCGCAACGTTTTTAAAAATGTTGAGCTGATACAAAAAATAATACAAATAATTGACCTTAAAAAAATAAAAATAAATTAAACCGCATTTGGTATTTCTTTTCTTAGACTACAAGCTGAAATTTCACTAAACAGTAAATTTCTAAATATTATTTTGATTCATCAACAAATTCCTTTCTTCCTTAATATTGTGAAAAGCATGAGCTTAGCAGAGGTTTAAATCAAAACCTTTGCCCAAAAACTTTGAATCTCGAATTTCCGAACCAAACCAGTTGGAAAATTTTGGTTCGAGTTTGCTAACGGAGCTCCGGATAAAAATGTTGCATTTGTGTGTGCACTAGGTCCTGATAGAGTACCAGTTTGTGCACTTAAGGGTACTGTATACCTTCAGGAGTCATTTTTTAAAGGTTTACCAAAAATTAGATTACTCAAAAACTATAAGTGGTATTAAGAAGCGGTTTTTTTCATTTGATAGGTAATCGGTTAAACTAAATTTAGTAATTTTTGTTGTTGTTGTTGTATCTCCGGTTGTTGTTGTATTTCTGTTCAAAGTTAACCAAAAATTTAAAACATAGGCCCATGGTTGCAAAAATTTTTTGAGAACGGATGATCTGAATTTAAAACTGAAGACAGGGTTTTGTTAAGAAATAATGTAATTCTGGTGTGAACTAGGATATTTTGGATCGGTCAATAAATGACGTAGTTATGGGGTTTCAAAGTCAAAATTTCGAAAATCGACTATTTTTTCCCACTGTATTGGTCCTAGCTCCGTTATTTGATGACCGATCAAAAATATCCTAGTTCACACCAGAATGGTGGGTATTAGGAGCAATTTAAGGGAAAGAATATGAAAATCGGTCAACAGGTACTCTTTAAATCTTTGCAACCATTTTGGAAAAAGTGGTTCCGAGATAATCGCATTTAAAGATTCGACATCTGTTTTCGATGAAATAAAAATTATATTTAATAAATGTATAAATCGGATTTGGTGCATTTGGGTGTTAACTTTCACCGAAAAAAAAGATTATCAAAATCGGTTAAGCGGTTCTCCAGAAATTTGAGTCAAAGTGCGTCAAGACATGGTAAAAAATAGAATCTGCAAAAATTTCCAAGTAAAATTTTTTTTTCAAAAATTTTTTTTCCATAATATTGAACATTTTATAAATATTTATAAAGTTTTTGACCAAAAAAGGGAAAAAAATACGAATTTATAAAAATACGAGGGTCGATAAAAACAATTTTCATATAAAAAGGTCGGAAAAATAATTGTTTTTGTTTATATCTTTAAAACTGAGTTTCGGATCAGCTTGAAAGTTTTGCAGGATGTTTATAAGATCCTAATAGAACGTTTAAGCAAAAAAAAAAAAAAACGAAAAAAAAAATTTCTGAAGGTATACAGTACCCTTAAGTTCTGTGCTTATGCACTTTGTAAACCTATTCATAAGTTATCAGGCAAAAATTTTGAAACAAACTTGTGTGCAAAATATAGGGGTCTACATTTAAAATTTAGTAGCTCTGGTTGGTTGTACGGTAATGGTTATATTACTCGGTTGTTGATACTAATGCAGTTTCTCTATGCCAGGGTTGAGTTTTTAGTTAATCAAACAAGCGCGGCTGTTTTTGAATTGTTTATAATAAATAAATTTAAAATGATTTGCACTTCATCCCCAGCCTCGAAGTCTCTGATTCCTTAGTCCTTTTTAAAGTCAAGTGCTGCCTAAATTAATTTTACTGATTTTTGATTCATTTTTAATATTGTTAAATAACCCACGCTGTCGATTACTCTCTTTCGATAGCGTGCCAAAAGAGCGTCGCAATGAGATAGTAATCGAAATGTACGAACAAAAGAAAAACCTCATGAAGCTCTTCATGGTGTAAATGCGAGCGCAATTTTGAAGATGCTTTCAAACAAAATCGAATAGAGCTTCATGAACCAAACTTTGCCGTGTAAACACGGACTTATATGATCGTAAACGTTTTCTTCTGCCTTTTACATAAATAATGGACCTCTCCATTAAGTATAAATTTTTAGTTTGCATTACAACAAATACCACTGTAATATAATAAAAATTGGAGGCAAGCTAACTTCGCCTCGACCGAAGTTTATATACCCTTGGAGCTTGATATATGCCTTACAGTTTGTATGGCAGCTATACTACATAGTGGTCCGATTTCGACAAATCTTGTTGAAATTACGTAAAATCATTGAAGAATTTTTTTCAGACCTAACTTTTGTATGACAGCTATACTATATAGCAGGGGCGCCCATGCCTATTGCGCATGACACGCATGTGTTGTTGTTCTACGCAAAGGAATAGCCTGCGCGCATTCGATTTGCGCATGCCATAAGCCAGCAAAAAACAAAAACAAATTCTATGCCTGCGCTGTGTTTTGTTGTTGTCGCGCTCTGACCTGCAACAACAACATCATATGTGTCTCTCTTCTCTCTCTCCTATGTCTCTCGCAAACTCAAACCCAACAACAAATTGCTTATGCGTACGGCTGAACGCTTGTCGCGCTATCGAGTATGATTTGCGTAGCAACGACCACACATACACACAAACAAGAATCGGTTCTCTCTCTCATCTCATTTAATTGTTATTGTTTGAAATATATTTGGCGTTTGTGTATTGTTCATGGCGCGCTGGTAAGCTCGTTTTGGGCACCCCTGCTATATAGTAATCCGATTTTGACAAGTTTTGGTGAAATTATGTGAAATCATTGAAAACTTATAAATACGAGCGTTTGGAGCGAAACTAGCGAAAACTAGTTTTTCCGATCCGATCCGGCCGGTTCCGACAAATGTGCAGCGTATTTGCACCAAAAGACTTCGTGCAAAGTTTGGATACGATAGCTTTAAAACTGACGAAGGAGATAGCATAGAAGCAGACGGACATGGCTATATCAACTCAGCTCGTCTTGCTGATCAAGAATATATATTAGGGGGGGTCGATTTGTATGGGCCGAAAAAAACGTACAAAGCGTATAGTAAAAACGAATTCTACGGTCAATTCTAAGAAAATTTCAACAAGAAACCATGGGTCTAAAATGAATTACTAGTCCTCGCCAAATGACTTCAAATATTTATGTTACATTTTCCCAAAAATCGAGTTATAGCCTATTTCCACTGGATTCATTTCTTGTCATTTTCATTTCTAAAAATGTTGCCGTTTCCATTGACAAATTGTCATTTGTTTTTAACATTCACAACGATACGTTGTGAAAAACAACTGAAAAGTTTGTTTTAGATAACAGGCGCCACTTTTAAACTCACGTGAAATATTTAGCAAAAAATAACATTCCCGTCATGACAGCAATTTTCAGGGGCAAACGCATTGTTATCGTCCTGAATTATCAACATGAAAGCTAAATACACAACTTTTATTGACTAATTCATATTTTACCAGGGACTGCAAATAACAGTTATGGACAAAAAAAAAATAATAAAAATTTATTTAATCTTTAGGACCTATATGACAAGGGGAGGCACCAGAATTAATTTTTTTGGTCAGCTATTTAAAATGGGCATAAATTTATATATCCAATTTTTATCGAAAAAATTATTTTTAATTTTTTTCTTTTTAATTTTTATGTAAAAATTTTTTTGAAAAAAATTGTTTTCAATTTTTACAATAAAAATTGAATTTAATTTTAATTTTTATTTTTAATTTTTAAAATAAAAATTGTCAAACAATTTTTATTCATAAAAATTAAAAATAACAGTTATCCAACAATTTTTATTATAAAAATTAAAATAAAAATTAAACTCAAATAACTTTTTAACCAAGCGGCCAATTACAAATATTTTTACATATATGTGATCTATGGGTCACCAAGTATGTATACACATGTCTAGACGGTCCTGGAAGCATTCCAAAGGTACTTATTTCGCGTTTATTTCTCTCGTATCAAAGCCTGAGAAAATCTATGCGCCTGCTTAGTTTTTATGAACACCGAAAAACTTAAACCTTATTGTAGTAACCTTTGGGTGACTTTTGTTAACAGTCCGTTATCAAAGCATATAGCCCAGCGGTACTGGAGCTAGCGCATAGTTGTAGAGAACCGAGTTCAAATCCTGTAATGGGGGAAAGGTTTTTTTTTATTTTCTCTTAGTTAAATTAATTTATTTGGCTAATAAGTTCATGACATGAACACAATGATTTGGAAGGCTTCTTAATAAATTTTGCCCATAATCAAATAATCAAATTCATTTAATTGTTTTTATGTCATTATTTATTGAGCTTGACAAAAAGAATTTTTCTTATTGATTCTGCAGAAAGGTTACATCTCAAATCGGAAAGCACCAATTTCAAGGCGGAAAATGACCTCTCCACACTGACTTGAGTAGCAGGCACTGCGTGTACAATTTTGGCCAATTGGTACAGCCAAGGGTACCTAAATTTTTCTTCTTCCCAATAATCCATAATATTGGCACTTATATTAATGGTTTTGGGGCTGAATAAGTTTATCTCTGAAATGTCTTTTTCCAAGTCAGCGTTGTTATCTTCAATTAGTTCTTCCTCGTTCAGCTCCATCTGCACCGAGTTAATAAGTAAGCTCAAGTTACATGTCATGAACTTATTAGCCAAATAAATTAATTTCATGGCCTACTTAAAACTTACTTATTTAACTCAGAGAAAATAAAAAAAAAAACCTTTCTCCCATTACAGGATTTGAACTCGGTTCTCTACAACTATGCGCTAGCTCCAGTACCGCTGGGCTATATGCTTTGATAACGGACTGTTAACAAAAGTCACCCAAAGGTTACTACAATAAGGTTTAAGTTTTTTTATTGTAAAAATTGAAAACAATTTTTTTCAAAAAAATTTTTACATAAAAATTAAAAAAATATAAATTAAAATAAATTTTTTTCAAAAAAATTTCGAAATAACTCTTATTTTGTAATTTTTATAAAAAAAATTATAACAGTTACGGTCCCTGTATTTTACACAAAATTGCGCCTACTATTTAAATTCAAATTAACAAATTATTGGTGATGACACTTTCCGTTTCCAGAGAGTAGCGAGTAATGCCAGAGAGTAGCTAGTATTTTAAAAAAAAAATACCAGATTCCTTCGTGGGGAATGTCATCATTTTTCAGAAATGAAAGGCAAAATGAAGTGACAATTCGTATGGAAGAAATGATATCATTTTCTTCATTTCTTGTCATTTCATGAAATGAAGCTTCATTTGTTCAGTGGAAATAGGCTATTAGAAAGTCGGTGAAGTCTGACTATAACAATTTCTGTACACCCCAGAGCTTGCATTTATCTGATAAATTTTATATAGAAGCCACACAAAGTGATAAAGGTGAGCCCAGTGCTGGCCATCAACATTGAACCTGTGCTACCCATAAAATTTTTTGTTTTCCGTATAAATCCGCTATCGTTCTTCCGATCTTCATAGTTCTTTTGGCGAATCGATAAATAATCATGATAACAAAATATCTTTAGAAGAAACAAACCATCTATCTGCAAAACTGTGGGAGATATGAGGTTTTTTCCAAATTGCGAGGGCGGAAGGGGGCGTGGCAACCTGTGACACAAAAATTTGTCTGCCGGCAACTACAAGAAGTATTCGTCCCATACAAGTCAAACCTCTATCTCTTACCATGTCAGAGATCTGTACTTTTGCAGGTATTTCGACAGATAGTCGGACATGACTATCTCAGGCGGCACTTTCAAACTAACGTGGACTTTTTGGAATATTTATATATATATTTATATATTTATATAGTAGTAGTAGTTGGAATCAGCGGAACTTAATCCCAATTTTATATCGACCAGACCATCAACTGCCAGCGGCATAAACAAATAATTTTTTGCAGCCTTGTCTTGCACTCTAACCACTTTTTGGGTGTTTCTTCTAACCCATATCATGACCATTTCCAAAAATATACACCATAAACCCTTATGTATCTGCACCGATCTGTAGCTAATGTCGTGCCCAACTTCTCCTTAGCTTTTTCATACAAAACTTTGCCGACTCGTTTCGTCAGTGCATTATCGATCTGATGCAGGGCAATCTGAAGCAAGCAGCCGAGCTGCAAGAGGATGCAGTTCTGGGCACCATCCTACAGATACTTACTCCCGAGATACGTCCACCCTTGGGTGGCTATTACCATGCGGGCGTTCTAGGACCCGAGCTGCAGTTGCTTGAAACCATCGTCACAACCAGGTGCGGGAGGCCATCTAAGGATGGACTCGTTGGCCAAGTTAGATGTCCAGAAGACGGACAGTTACAGTTTTTAGTTGCTCCAATTGTTACAATTTCTTTGATTTTTACTTTAAAAAAGGTATTTTCCCATTCCGCTATATTTTCGATCATCTGCACATCGAGCTTCTTTTCTTTGATTTGGATGAGTGGAACATTTTTTAAACTAAACTATCTTGATCTTGCAGCTACTATTTGGCTCGTTTTAAGGACTCATATCGACAGGCCACCATCGATCTCATGCTGGGCAATCAGGTGTCTTCGGAATCTCTGAGTGCTTTGGGTGGCGGTCAAGCGGTACCCGATGAAAATGATGCCGCAGAGAATGCCGAACATGCCAAAATGTTGGTGGAGGATTGTCGTCGACTGCTGTTGGGCAGTGCCCAGTATCCGGTGGGGGCCTGGGGACTCATCGATGCGGATCCAAGGTGAGTAGAGATCAAAGTGTCAAATAACCAACTAACTTTTATTTCTTGTTTAGCTCCGGCGATGTTAATGAAACAGAAGTCGATTCCATTCTACTTTTGACGGACGACTGCTACATTGTGGCCGAATATGATTCACATCTGGATAAGATTGTGCGTTTCGAGAAGGTGCCTCTCGTACAGCTACGCCTCATGGAGCTGGGAATGCATCAGCAAACGAAAATCTTTCAGGGTCCTGCCCCGGCGCATCTCTGCCTGCGTCTCAACTACAGCGTGGATGGTCAGGATGGTTACTTCCACATGTTTCGTTCGGCCAATTTGCGCTTCTTCAACAACATGGCTTATGTAATAAAAACACAGGAAGAGATCGCCGAGTCCCTTAGTTCGATAGTAGAATTGTTTCGCATTGCCTTGGATAATGCTGGCAATACGGAAGTACGCTACACCACGGGCGGCGTGCTGCAACGGCGCAAGAGCAAGGCTCCAATGCTGGATGTGCCCAAGGGAATGCCGCGCAATCTCTCCGAATCTCAATTGGTACAAATCAGCTCAAAGGCTTTGTCTAATGTGGCCGGCCAGTTCTCCAAGTTGGGTCAGACCTTTAAGAAGCCCAACGCACAGCAACAGCAGCAGACGCATCCTAGCAATATGGCCGCCACAATTAATCCTCAAGTAATGCGGCAATCAGAGGGAAATCCCGTAGAAATCTGTCAGGAGGCGGCGGAAAAGGCAATTTTCACAGTGGGCGGCAAAAAGCGCACTTCCAACAGTACCAGCAGCACGGATACCGACGAACACGACAACAGCCTCTACGAGCCAGAGGTGGACTCGGATGTGGAGATTGCTCTGGACAAGTCCAACTACAATGAAAACGCCTTTTTGCCCTCAGTGGGCATTGTAATGGGCAATCAAAAGGAGGAGTCGCCCAGTTCGTCTGACGGAATGAGGCAGCTGGAGCAAAAGGATAGCATGTGTAAAACTTCCGAGGATGTTCTAACCATTTCCATTACTTCGGTAACCGATCATGTAGGCCTGCCCACAGGCTTGCTGGAGAATGCACCCCCTATGCGGCCCATAACGCCAAATCCTCAGATATGTGTACAAGCCCAGGAGGCGCTGGAGACGGACGAGGGACAACCGACGTCCAGGTCGGTATTCTACTATTGAAATGTTATGTTGTAGTTCAATTTTTGTGCTTTGTGTTTTGGTTTTAAGTTGTCAATTAAGCAATGTTAATTTATTAGTAGAATTGTCCTTGTACTTGTACTCCAAAGTATTACAACAAATTATGAATATCCTTTATATATATATCATGGTATTAGCTTTTCACTAAGACTAGCATGTATTTTATTGTATAAATCAAAGAAACATTTGTGCCTGCCCTATCAATACACACAACGCCCCCTGTGGGCTCTCATTACCCAAGAAACGCTCAAGAATAAATCTGTTAAGCAAAAGTTATAGAGTTTTGATCTGCCTCACGCGTTTCTAGTGTCATGTCCCATGATCTCAGTCTGCCGCTGGGCCAACCGATCAGCAATGAGGCCAACAAGCTCAAACATCTCACCAGTCCACTCTCCAAGCTGGCAAAGAACATTGGCTTGAATCTGGATCCGCGCAAAATAGCCTCTAAGGTAAGCATCCCGCTCTGATTTGATAACTTAATTATACTGTTTTTTGTATTCCAGACCGGTGTCCTCTCACCCACCAGCATATCCGCTGACAATTCGCCCCCAGATCGCGAGCCAAGCTCACGTGATCATTTGCTGGAATTGTGGAACACAGAGAAATGCAAAACTAAATTGATAGCTCTTTAAATGGAAATAGAACCATATATTTGCTTACACTGCCATGCACTTGAATAGGTACGCGGCGTCTTTCATTAGAATATTATTTGCAATATTAACACAAATGGGGGGGAATGCTGAGGCTGACTTTTGCAGTGTTCGAAAAGAAGTTACAGTGAAGTAGGAAGAAGCTGTTTCCTGTCCTCATTGGCTCCTTCAGCATTTGCATCAAGGAAACATTTGTTCTTTCTTTACAATTTACAAACTGACTGGAGGAACACTTATGATGAATATAAAGTATTTCTAGCTGGTAAACACATGACATCTTAGATGGTCAATGGTTCAAAGTTCCTTCTTTTTAAATTCTTTAGTGTAAATGTTAGAATTATTGACTTGTTCAGACAAGAGGTCCAACCATAGCTCGTAAATAACGCTCATCCAAATGTTCAGTTTTCTCTGCTCACATCACTGACGAATTTGTGCTGCGATCGCGCTGATTGGTTGGTTGAACACACAGCACTGAATGCTGTGGCACAAAATGCGTGCTTCTCGAAGACGAGAAACTGTAAAAATGTTAGTTGAAAATGATGCAGACTCAAGAGAGCGCTAGGGCTTCGCCTGAACAGAAAAGGAATCAGTGTAAGAGAGAGCGCATATATAATAGTTTGCCGCATACATTCATATCGTTAACCGAGCCGAGGCTGTAAGCTTACACATCGAAGCATACATACGAAGAAGACCTTTCCTATGCATGAATTTTGCTAAAACAAAAAATGTGTTTCATAGGAAGGCACTAGTGGTACTAGTGAAGCCATGTGCAGACGATCTACGAACAGAATATTCCTCAATAGAGTATGAAAGCCCACAAGAAAGTTTCAGACCGGAATGAATTATTTTCAGAGAGTACTTTTGCGTTTTTCTATACAGACGGGCAAGACTATATCGACTCGACTGCTCATGCTGATCATATACACTCATCGAAATTTAAAATATTTAAATTGAAATTGAATTGCCAATTAAAATTAAACATTATCAATTGGCATTACCAATTATTAGCGGCACAAACCTGATACACACAAAACTAATTGTAAGTAATGCCCTCCAATGTATGCAAACTTTTTTACATTTTTATGATCATCAATTTCAACGTAGACAATTGTAGTCAGATATGGCAGCGTCATGCAGACTGTACACGGAATATTCATCCCAATTGTCGGACCAGTTAAAGGTATAAATCATAATTTAGTGTTTATCCAAAAAGAATAAGCATTATTCTCAATTAAGTCTGTTTAAAAGCATAGCATAATTTTAAAGGCAATAATCACAATACATTTTGTGCGTATAAACCTAGTATTTTTTTTAACAAAAATTGTTAAAACGTGCTTAATTTTTGGTAAGTCAACAATATAAAATATTTTTTTTAAAAGTCATAGCATGTTTTCTGCATTTTTTCTAAAAAAGTTCAATTTTTACTGCAACATTTAATTAAAGCCAGTCTTGAAAAAAATAAAAAGGATACAGAATAAGAATAATAAAATCATTGAATTATGGATTCATCCTCTTTCCGACTGGGCCTTGACACTTGTATGACCGCATTAAGTTGCTAAAAGATTGTATCCCGGTCCGACTCTTGGTTCAAATTGTCTACGAAGAATTCATCCAATAAGTTAAGAAACCTTCTGAATTCATGCGACCTGTAATCTTGAAGAAAATGAAGACTAAGCCCACATTGACGACATCTAATAAATAAGCCTGAAGGGATATAACGAAACTTCAAATGTTTCGAAGGGAGGAGTGGAAAAATGTGGAACTTTAAGATGAGGAAAAGGCTAACTTGAATGGGCAAGATGGTTTTAGTTACTGAGGGCACGACTTTAAAGCATCTAAGTGCATTTCGACCTCCCAAAACTGTAGTGGCGGCTCTGTGATGTTTTGGGACGCTTTTAGATATAACAATCGGACCCCGATATGCCAGATTAAAGATCGAGGGAATACAGAGGGCTATTTAAGCTTATTGAATGAAATGTTAATTACCTTTTTGGAGCAAGAGCCGGACCCGGACCACCAACTTTCAGCAAGATAATCCGCCAATTTACATTTAACCACTGGGCCACATACGGCCACTAAAAACATGCTATGACTTTTAAAAAAAATATTTGATATTGTTGGTCTACCTTAAATTAAGCACGATGGAACAATTTTTGTCAAAAAAAACAATATTAGAACATGTTTTAAACATTTTTTACTGAACAAAATAAAGGTGGCTTTAATTAAATTTTGGTGAGTGTATATCAGGGTTTGTCTGGAAAGTAATAGGACTGAGTCAATTTAAAAAAAATTATTAAGCCAATCATTACAATACTTTAAAAACTTTCAGAATAAACTCCTTCTGCGTAGATGCAAGCCATTCTCCGGAATGGCCTTAAGAGCCGTGGTGCATGCTGCTTGAATGCCCTCTGTCGTCCCAAAATGATTGCCTTTCATCGGCATATTCAGGCGAGGAAACATAAAAAAGTGCGGGAGGGCACATCTGGGCTGTAGGGCGGCTGCGGAAGAGTTGGGATGTCGGCCTTGGTCGGGTAGCTTTTCCGCAATTTCTGGTCTTCAGTGAGCACTTTTGGGATCTTGCGCATGTTCAACTGCTCCCTCACAATGTCATGAACCAAAGATTTAGGTAAATTTAACATCTGGGCCTTAATGTATTCAATCCAAAGGGGGATTATAATTATTTTAAAGGAGAAAAAAATAGATAATAATAAAAAAAACCTAAAATTGGCGATACTTTCGAAACAAACCTATTTTACCCCATTCAAGTGCAATGCAGTGTTTGTATTAAATAAGTGCAGTGGTGATACATTTAATTTATATAATCAGCTGAAAAGTCATCGGAAATGAAAAGAACTACTTGTTGTACCAAGCACTTCCAGTCAAATTAGGGAAACAAGTATTTACACAAAATCGTCTTAAATGTCCTTGAAGAGTAGCATGTTCTTAGCACAATGTTGCTGTAGTGATTATTCAATTATATTGCTTATGCATAAAAAAGTATGTATGTGTTCTTCGTGTTTATAATAGCTGCGTTTTCTCGGGGCTCTTAAAAATATTTACAGTATTCGAAATGCTGTCAATTGCTATATAAATAAATATACAACACCACATCACCAACAGCAATCGCTTAAGATTTGCTTTTATTTTTCGAGTAGAATAACACTTGCCACGATGCTTATGAATGTAAACCAGTTATACGTATGTACAGACACACGGCAGATTTAGCGAATAACAAAAATTCCACACACCACAAACAAAAGACTTGGCTTTAGCGTATTTTTACACAAGACACAAAACAAAGAGATCCATTTTGGGTTAGCAATTAAAACATTTTTCTTAGCAATTGATGTATGACAACCAAAAGAATGACAACTTAACGGATTGCCAATAAGTCAACGAATATACACCACAAGTTGAAATAATTAGAGATATGTATGCGCCACCGATTATGTGAAATATATATATATATATAAAATGTGTTTAAATGCTTAAAACGTACAAAAATGTTTGATCTCAATTTGTGGGAAGAATCTCGAAACTAGAGATGGGTGTGGGAGTTGTGAGTACCGAATTTAAAGGCTTAATCGGGAAGGATAGATCATATTTGAAGATTTCCGTTACTTTACGAATTAAAATTATAACTGAAATACAATATTTATACTTTGCATGAATATGAATTTTTTTTGAGCATCGAGACTGATAGAGACAGCCAGACGTTATCGCCTCTGCTGCGTTTTACTGATGTCAATGGTCCAACTTGGACGCCGAGCTCTAATACAGAGTCATTCGATTTAGGTAAAAATAAGATTTGCGGTGATCTCTAATCGCACGACTGATAGAGATGAGAAATCTACCAGAATTTATTTTTATGTTACAAATTTGAGCTTAGTAGCCTTTAGACAGAAAGTAAGCTCGTGTTGCTGTACTCAAAAACTACACCAACTTAAAGCCACAGAGGGATTATCCATCTTGTGCTTGTTGCTAGGCTCAAACGGTCCCAGGCCAGAGCACTCGTCGTCGTCTTCTTCATCCTTGGAGCATTAACTAGAACCAATATCATGTAGGGTTTTTCTTTAAAGAGATTGAGCTTAGCCAATTATCCACAGAAGACGTAAGTTCAACCTACACGGCTCACTCCAGGTCAGATCATTGCGCAGATGTTTAATATCATTCTTGAAATGTTCCTGTATTGGCAATTGAGCTGTCTGACAAGTGCTGGCTGGATTGGACTCGAGCCGTGTTCCGCGGCAATTGAATGCATATATCTGCAGCAAAAAATATTTATACGTTGACAAAATTAGTTAATCTAACCCCTCAAATCTCCAATTTGCTGTCAATACTGTGTCCAATCCAGCACATGCCATCTACATCTAAACAGGCTGCTGTATCCTCGTTACTTCAAATGTAATGTAGAAAATTCGAAAATAATTTTTTATAGTCCTTAACCTTTTGAAATATTTTTTTAACCGTTCGGTGAAGATTTTTCTTAAAAAAAAGGTGTGTGTGCCCGTGGATGCTGATGCAAACGAACTCATTCATCGCCCAAAACAAAAACTCATCCGAAGACCACTCACGCATATTTGTTGTTGCGTTTGATTTTGCAAGAGGCAAAGGAGAGAATGAGAAGAGATAAAATAAGCTAAGTGAATATTTACAGGTGGCCGAAGTTACTCGTTTTTTTTACAGATACGCGAGCCAAACTTATGAGTGTGAGAGTCGGTGAGCCCAGAAAAAAGATCGGCAGGCGTCTTCTCCATATCTATACGCGAAACAACAACGAATGCGCGCTGTGCTCATAGGCAATGGGCACATCTGTCCTATGTTGTGGTAGCTGGTGAACTGGCTGTTCTCCTTGCTTTGCATCACAAAATGTTTTACTTTAAAAACTAAAGTGGAAAATTCGTAAACAGCAAAATCAAAAGACATTTATTCGGAGGTGTCTCAGAAATATTTTCCAACCAAATTTCTACCCAAAACCAATTCTCGATGTCACAGAAATCTCTTTCGGTTGGTTTCAAATCTCTCGTGTTTTGTTAGGAACTTTAGCAAAATTCACCACCCAAACAATTTTGACAAGCAAAACTAGTTGTGGAACTGTGAACAAAATTATTTAATTAATTCATAGATAGCATAAAATGAATAAATTACATAATTAGTTTAAACATTAAAATTTGCGTTTTAATCATTTTCGCAATTCCAACCAAAGTCTTTCAATGTTAAACTCAGCCCAACACATCAGTGGCTCCCTCTGTCAATGTTGTCGCCGTCTCTGTCACAGCCAGCGGATTAAGGGCTGGTAAGTTATACCTCATGTTTTTTTCATTTATTTGGTAGGTGCACATTAGGGTGGACGCCGATAAAAAATATAACTGATACCATATTAAACGATTACTTTTGAGGTGTGCATAATAAATTAAAAAATCAAAAAATTTTATATCATGTTTTAACCTCTGCGAAAAGCCTTCAAAGTTTTCACAAATATTACGTATACGACCCGTTCACCGAATCGAAATTCTGTCGACGAATTCTTCGTATCATTTTAAAAGTTGTCAAATTTGAATTTAATCGAACAACAAATAAAAATGGAGCAGGAATCGAATATATTTTTGGTTGGTAGACTAGGACCAAATTTTTGACGAAGCGAGCCCATTTCCAACGAAGAGATGCGTTTTTTCCACGCTTTTATATAGGACTGAAGTGCAACTAGTGTGGCTCGCAAGTTGAAGTCAGCATGGTCCACGAGCGGGGTTTCAACAAAGGGCCATGTACGCATGAACGCACTGTCCTTCTAGTCAGATACTGCAGACATAACAGTGAAAACCATTTTGAGTGTCCATTTTGGCTACTATGGGCAATTCGCTAAACTCAAGAGATCGCTCCGTGGACACCGTTTTGAATCGATAAAGAGACAGAGCCCCAAACGAAGAAGAAATTAAAGGCTATACCAGAAGAAGACTTTGCAGCATGTTCTTAAAATTGTCCTACAAACACAAACAAAATTGTAAAATACGTTGGCACAAGTGTAATGCAGTAGGGGGAGGTTACTTTCAAGGGAATGAAATGAATTGACAATATTAAATAAAGAGTTTTTGATTTATGAATAATTCCCTGTATTTTTTGCCCATAGTAGTATAGTAATCCGCACTATTTTTCGATCCTGAAGACGCTTAAATATAGGCAGCCCAGTAAAAGTAGACTATTCGCAGGAACGGCTGCAACCGTGATGCGCAGCACTTCATTTCAGTGTGGGACCTGACTTCAAAGATATCTTGATAGCCTCTTAATGAACGGCTAAAGCTTGCTTTCATCTCGAAGTAAGCAGCGCAAAATAGTAAAAATTTTGCCGTAATATAAAATTTTTACCAAATATATTAAGTACCAAATATATTTACCTACATATTGTGTCTGTTATATAAAAAACATTTTTTATTGGTCATGGTACCTTTTTGTCAAATGTTATGACTTCAAACCAAGTCTACGCCAACTAATAAAAAATTAAAAATGTAGGCATGGGCAACAGTACGTATGAGTGATAAACTTTAAGTCCAAGTCGCAGACCCTAAACCTTATTTTTTCTCAAAAATTTGTTTTACAATGCGTTTTATTTACAAATATGCATCGTTTAAGCGGGTATCAGTATGACGTTACATTTTTCAATATATAAAATGTCCGACCTAGTGCACATACATTTTTAGATATATCTCACTTGAAATATGTACCTATAAATACCGTAGTTGGATCAAATCGAGTGGAGGAACTTTCCGTCAAATTTGAGGATTTTGTGTAGGTTTGTATACTGCTCGACAAAATAATAGTCGATCGACTAAACTTCCACCAATGGACCAAAGCAATCACGAAAATCGCCATAAAATTTTTTTCTAGTCTAGTTTTCGAGATAATATTGATAATTGTTTTTTCAAGGCTGCAAACCGGTCGCCGTTTTCGACCACTTTTTCGAAAAATTAGTTTCATTTCACAAAATGAAGTAGTTTTCCAACGACACAAAGGGAAATATAGAAATTCCTAGTAAGATTACAGATGACTCCTAAAACTTATGGCGTTCTCCAAACCTATGAAGCTGGTCAGATTTCTACTATCACCGTCGAATATGAATCGAGCTTGAGAAATTTTCATTGATAATGATATTTAAAGGAATTTTAGTTTGACATTAGTAGAGTTCGCAACTTGTAAGAAACTCCGCACTCACACTATAGGAAATCTGTTGCAACCTACAAAATGTGCGACTAATTTTTATAGATGATTGCATTCAGAGTTTTTTAGAAGAGCTCCACCTAAAATCATTTGAATGGAACATATTTATCGAACTACCGTTACATCCAAAACGAGAGCACAAGTTAAGGTCGGCTCTAACCGACTTCGATATACCCGTTACTCATGAAAAAACATGTTTAACAGTGTTCCTGCGTTCATTAGGGTAAACATCTTAAAAGTATGCAACACTTTTTTAACTCGGCTATTTTTCACATTTTTGCTCATAACTTGAAAACCGCTCTTCTGATCCTTATTATTTCTTCGGCAAATTTATTCAGTTTGCTACTTACTAACTATCTCTAAAAGGTACGAATCGTCTATCTTTAAAACTGTAGGAGATATAACGTTTTTTCCGAATTGCGGGGCCGGGAGGGGGCGTGGCCAAAATTTGAAATAAACTTGATCTGTCTGCAAGTATAAGAAGCATTTGTCTCATGCATGTCAAACCTCTATTTCTTACCATCTCTGAGATCTAGGTGTTCATACAGACGGACGGACGGACAGACGGACATGTCTATATCGACTCGGCTGTTGATGCTGATAAAGAATATATATACTTTATATTTTCGGAAATGATTCCTTCTGCCTGTTACATACATTTGCACGACTTTAGTATACCCTTTTTACTCTACGAGTAACGGGTATAAAAACTTCTTAATGGATCACCCTTTTTTATAAGTTCAGTTACAATATTGGCTGCAGTGCTCTTAGACTAGACTTCCAGCATTGTTATCTTTTACTCAAAAAAAAAGTGTTGCAAAGAAGCACATTACAGAATGCTAAAGCGCCAAAAGGAATTTCTTAATGATAGTTTTCAAAATTTAACTTTAAATGTCTCAACGTCTGATTGCGAAGACGAGAAGTTTATGAAAGCAATAAACCAATATTAAAAATTAAATTTGTTAATGATAATGTAAACTCCTGCGAAAATCGTCCTAGAGAACATAAATCGACAAACATTTTAAAATTTTGGAAAGGTCAAAAAACGAAGATTTAAATATAATACATTGCATGAACTACACTTGCTGACCAGCTCCTACAAGATATGATGCTTATTAACTTAAACTGCTTATCAAAAGTTGTGCGTGGCAGCTAATAAATTATAAAAATAATAAAAATAACTAAAATTACTTTATCGAAATTTAGAATATTACTTAAACAAATAAGTATTTACAAATCAAAACTAGTCTTTTACTTTCAATTGATCTGAGCCTTAAATCAAAGCCTTGGGTTCATGGATCAGAGAACCGGTCCGCGAACCGAACCTTAGACTGTACCATGGGTTCGAACCTCCGGACCGAACCTTTTGTAAAATTTTATAGGTTTGCAGCCTTGGAGTTTTTCGATTTTTCCAAAAATTGCCTCTCATAAATATTTGTTCTTTAAACCGAATTAAAAAAAACCTGGCCAAATGTTTTACGTTCAGACAAAACTGAAAAAACTGAGGGGTCAAATGAAAAAAAAAAATATTTTTAATTTAAAAATTTGTCGAAATTAAAATGCTTGTAGATGCAAAAGCATACAAGAGGTTTTTTGAATTGGCCAAAAATACCTCAGCATATAAAGAAACCAAGTGATCCTTTCCCACATGCTTCATGTAATTTGACGTTCACGTAAAAATTACGTTACACCGTGACGATAGGACACTAAAATGTGACGCTCTGTGACGCAGTGGAATTCCCGCCATAGTAACAGGTAGAAATTATTGGTGTCGCGTTTACCCCTAGCGAAGTTATGGTGAAGCTTTAATTAAGTTCAGAAAATTCAAAAAAAGAGCAAAATGAGCGTTAACTTATCACAAACTGCTGATGTTTCGTGTTGACCGTTTGGCGCAACCTCAATCATAATTAGTCGACCCAAAACTCAAAATGTCAGTGTCAAGTGGTGTCCCATGGTGTGATGCTGCTTGTTTACATAAGCGATAAAAAAATAATGTGGAAACCAACCCCCAAAAGAGCGCTACGTTGTGGAAATCAAAAATCCATTAAAACACTACGGAAATGGACGCTTTTATGCTGCCAATCAGCTTATACATACATACATACACACGTAAGTTTTCTCACAGTGTGTGTGTGTGTGTGTGTGAATGGATATTGGACTTTTATTTATGCGAACTTTGGCACAACAATCGCTTCTCTCCTCCCACCCTTCTTTGACTCTGAACTTTTGGCACGCCAGCTGATAAGAGCCACACGCTGATGCGGATGTTGGACCAAGCGTCCAATATCATGCTAATGTTGCCGCACAGTTGCATCAATTGTTTTTCAATCAAAGTGCCATCAATCTTTTTGACTGTTTGTTTAATTAACGCACGGGCCACCTTGCCTACCTTACGCCAAGGGCAGGGAGGGGCCAGAGGCAGGAAGGCAGATCAACGTAAATACGTAAAAATATTTCATGCCAATCCATTTGACCCCCGGTCACGCTTGATTGCCAGGCAGCCCTGCCCTGCTTCTGCCCTGACCCCGTCCCGCATTGATGCAGTTTTTCCGTTTCCCTCCACTTTGGCATTTTTCTTTCGCATTTCGCTTCTTAACTTTGTCCATGTCTTTTACGTCCATTAAGTGTGTCTGTGCTAAGACTTGGAAATTGTCTTTTGAATGTTTCAATTACACGCCTTCTTAAGCACAGCTTCTCCTTCAAATTGAACCGACGCCTCAGTCAGCAGTCACCAGATTCCAGCTCCTTGCTCGGCTGGCTGGACAGACTTCTGGGTTGGCTTTGGCCTTTTTCTTGTTTGCTTTTTTTTGTTCGGTTTTTATGCGGAAATAAAGTGAAATATACAGATAGTCGAAGAATTTACTGCCTTTAGAGTAGGCTACATGGTTTATCGTGTGCATGTGTGTGTGTGTGTGTGGTGCTCCACTTACGCCGCCCGCCAGCCAATTTTGTTAAACACTTTTGCCTTAAACCATTAATTTCCTATACGTTCGACTTGTACGTGCCTGGTACCCAGGCATCCCGATTCCTGGGTCTATGGAAAGTTAATTTTATTGCTAAAAGCGGGTTAAGTGCTTGACACACAGCTGAGTGCCTCTATTCTGTTGCCAGGGCGGGAGCTGGGTGATGGGGTAGTTCCCTGATAGAAATCGAATTTGCTTTATGGCATGTATGCTAATTTGGTGTCTGGTGTGGATTTGACTCAAGGGACTGGGTTTCGAGTAGATAAGATGGGCTTTTAATTTAGGAATAAGTCTGATGCTCTCAAAAGCTAAATCATACGGAAGATGCGGCTATAATGAAATGCATCTACCCAGTCGCCGTCTCTCCAGCTTTTGACCTAAGACAGAGATGAGCACGTCACTTTTTTTTGGCTGACTCACACTGTCGAAGGCGAACCAGCGAAGAGAAGTCCTGTCTGTTTTGGTTCAAGCTGGATTTTCTTACCTTTTCCCAAAAGGTTCAAAAAGATAATATAACTTGTGCTCCAAGAAATGTATAGCAGTACCACTCTCGGCGGCCTCTACTACTTCGATCCTTAATCAGCAGCTTTATCATTAATTTGTTGGGCAATTTCCTCTATTCCAAGTCAATTGGGCATTCTGATATCATCTCATCGAAAACGATTGGTGTTATCCTAAATGGAGAAGGGTTCGAACACAATCGCTGCAAGATTTTCGTTTTGCCTCGAATTTATCGTCTTAAAAATTTGTGTACAATGTGCCAGCGCTGCAGACTGGTTTAAGTCCATATCTTCTACTCTTTATACCAGTTACTCGTAGAGTAAAAAGGGTATACTAAAGTCGTGCAAATGTATGTAACAGGCAGAAGGAATCATTTCCGACCATATAAAGTATATATATTCTTGATCAGCATCAACAGCCGAGTCGATATAGACATGTCCGTCTGTCCGTCCGTCCGTCCGTCTGTCGGTATGAACACCTAGATCTCAGAGGTGGTAAGAGACAGAGGCTTGACATGTATGGGACAAATGCTTCTTGTATCTGCACGCAGATCAAGTTTGTCTTAAATTTTGGCCACGCCGTTTATCTTAAGAACCACTTAACCGATTTGAATGCGTTAAAAATATGTTTTAAGTGTACACCATTGAATTCCAAAAATTATTTTTGCACATTTTTATTACCAATTCTTAGGCACAAAAATAATTATTAAAATTTTCAAATAATTTTTTCGCGGTGTAAACCGATTTCAACTCTTATAGTTTTTTGCTGGATTTTTCAATAAGAAGTCCTTAACAATGTACAATTTTTGCAGTGTCATCGGGAATCATCTTCATAGTGAATACCAATAAAACATGTGAATAGTTTTACAAATATATTTTATAATATTGAGCACACTGTAACTATTCAAACAGAATTAACAGAACATTTCCCCTTTTTCCCCTTTTTAAGTTGATTTACAGTGTGCCTAATAAGTATAAAATATTAATGAAAAATACTAATTTAACGTTTAATTGTATTTCACCATGAGATACACTTGGGATGTGTTTGCAAAAATTTTATGTTGTTAGGGACCTCTTGATGAAAAAACCAGCAAAAATCTGTCGGTGTAGCAAAAGGCTAACACCGTAAAAGAATTATTTGAAAATTTCAATAATTTTTTTTGGGCCAAAGAATGGGCAATAAAAATGTGCAAAAACTATTTTTTGAATTGTGCTGTGGACACTTACAACATTTATTAAACCCATCCAAATCGGTTTAGCGGTTCTTAAGATAAACGACTTTTTTGATTTATCTTTCCGCCCTCATAACTCTACTCCAATAGCGACTAGAAGACTACAAATTTAGGAGAGGGAGTTTCTCATAGATGGTAACAACATATCTAAATTTGGTGCAGATCGGAGTGGGGCAGTTTTTGTATGCTTATTCTGCTATGCCCTTTGTAATTATTTCAAAATTGCGTCCAAAAAGGGGATTTTTATTCAAAAATACTTAAATGTCGTTTTGAATAAGCAATATAAACCCTTAATCGGGGGTGCCACAGAAATCTCTAGAGATTTTGCCGACGGTTGGTTTGTAAATCTCTCGAAAAAACCGTCGGTGCCACAGAACTTCGAGAGATTTCATTTTCATATTAGAAAATGTAGTTAGAGCACCAGCTGTTCCAATTGAAGTTCCATCTCTAAAAACAGGGCTGAATTTCTGGCCAACAAATTTTTCTTCTTGTAATTAAGGGTTAAATTGATGTTTAAATTAAATTTTTTGATTGTGTTATATGTTTTATGATGCATTTTTAAATTATAATTTAAATTAAAGTAAAATTCTCCATAAATAAAATGCAAAGTTTAAAAATTTGTTGGCGCAAAACATGAAGAATATCTTGCCAGCCCTTAATCCGCTGGCTGCCAACCAGATGGCGACAAAAAACTCGCGACAAACGATAGGAGGAGCCACAGTAGTGGTCGGTTTTGATTAACATGAAAGACTTTGGTTGTTTTTCCCAATAATTATTGAAACGTTAATTTCAATGTTTAAACAAATTAAATAATTTATTCGTTTGATGCAATCTATCCTAGAAAATAATGTTGTTTACATTTCCAAAATTTATTTTGCTTTTTTAAAATTGTTTGGGTGGTGAATTTTGCTAAATCTCCTTACAAAACACGGGAGGTTTGAAACCAACCAAACGGAATTTCTGTGGCACCTAAGAATTGGAATTGGGTTGGAATTTGGTTGGAAGAGGTTTCTGTGGCACCCCCGAATAAGATTTGTTTTTTTGATCCTCAGACCATTAGGATATGACGAAAGTTATAGGAAGTAATTAAGGTAATTTTGTTTAAGTTGAATTTTTCCCTCCTCGTTCTAACACTTGATTAAATATAATAAATTTTCGACCTACACCTACATCTTTAGTTAAATTATTTTCACTTGATTTTGAAATTAAATAGAGACCAAGTTTCAAGAACAAATTGGGAAAGCTATATAGTTTTTAGGCTTAAACCCAAAACATTTTTAACTTATTTGAGAGTTTGTTTTTTACCAAAAATGTTTTGGGGTTGACTTTACAATTTAATAGACTTCTAGACTTCATTTTGATAATACGACAAAAAAATAAAATAATATTTCGGAATGTGCTTAAAATATCCCAAAACAGTCTCAAACAAGTATTTCTGTATTGAAAAACTTTTACTTGTAATAAGAATTTTGTAGTTAAATTAATTATTTTCGTAATTACCGTACTACACCGTTCATCTTTGGTACTTGATTCAAGTACAATGTTCTTGGTTTTTTTCTGATTGAGGTTGAAATGATAATTAAATAATTAATTTAAAAAAATTTGGATTCTGTCGAACTGTGATCCGAAATAATTGTAATTGTAATGATAATTAAATTTGTAATTACCCTAAAAATTGAATTGGTAATTTCCATGAGCAGGAGACAACTAAAAATTGGTTTCTAGTAAGTGCACACTGTGAAAACAAGTAAGATACTCTGTACTTACAGTAGCGTATCAGCGAACATTCTGTTGGTCATAACTCGAATCGTCTTTCTACAAAACTGTGAGAGGTATGACGATTTTTCCAAATTACAGGAACGGGAGGGGGCGTGTCAAAAATTGAAAACAAACTTGATCTGCCTGCAGGTACTGGAAATATTTGTCCCATACTCTCAGAGAAAAAACCAAGACGATCGTGCTTGATATTAAGCAGTTTTGATGTCAAAAGTACGGTAAGACGGAATATTCTTAGATCCAAGCCGAAAATACTGAAATCAAGCACGAATTTCAGAGACGTTTGAGGATAAGATTAATTGTCTTTTCCTATGCAAGCAGCTTTTGTCTTTAAAAACCAAAAAGAAAAAGTTCAAATTGAAGCCTTTATCTCTTTATGTGAACGTGAAACCTTTATCTTTTATCATCCCTGAGATCTCTTCGATAGACGGACACGGCTAAATCGACTTGGCTGTTGATGCTGATCAAGATTATATAATATATACTTTACTGGGTCGGATATAATTCCTTCGCCATGTTACATACTTCGGCACAAACTATATATATATATAGGCAAACATATAGTATAGAGTATAGTAGTAGTAGGTGGTGAATAATTTTACAATTTTTCACGTTGGGACTATCATGCCACTCCCTGATTTCTTATCCTCATATACAGCATCTAAACGTAAGATTTTTGGGTCGAAAATGGAAAACTAATTTCGAACGTGCGTCTTTGAATCAGGGCTGAATACTGGGTTTGAACTGAACCTGAATTGATTTGAATTGAATTAGAGATGAAACTGTGGTTGTTTCGAACCAAAATGTTTCGTTCGGTTCAACAAAAATTATTAACACTTAATGATTGGACAGTCTCGAATTGCCCGGAAGTGATGTTTTACACAAAAATGCTCAAAATTACCTTAGTTATTCGCTTAAAAAAAATAACGATGTAGAAAGTTATGCTCGCGTTCCAAGCATCAATGATGCAATAATGCAAAGCAATGGCCGCAAAATCAAATGATGCATAAATAATTTCACAACCCAACAATATTTGTAGATGCAACTAACCTTGAGGTCAAAGTGCACCGAATGTGCAATTACTAGTTTGGCCAGAAACTCAACCGACATGACACTTGAAAGCAAATTAAATAGAAAATTGCATTTTTGGCAAAGTCATCCGAAAAATAATTGTGAAATTTTATACATAATTGAATTTTTGGTCAATCTGTGCATACAATTACCTAAACACATAGACAGCTGAGGTCAGGTCAACGAGGGCAAGGGGGTGGGTCGTATCGCAACCGTGGCCTGTGGCTGAGCTACCGCACGCCAAACAATCGGAAACCGAATGTCATCTTCAATTTCAAATTCAATTATAAAACAAATTGGTTCGAGTGCAAATAAATACGCACACACACGAGCAAGAGGGAGACAGTGCCACACACTCGAGGCAACATCAAACGACAAATCCATTCATCCACTTTGCAATTGTGTCCAGTGAAATAAATGTAATGAAATGTTAACAAATGACAACAGGCTGGCAAACAAGCAGTAAAAACCACAAGGGTGGCGCACATTATCCGTGTTGACCAGCCACACACACACACGACGAGAGTGCCTAGCCTAGCCAAGTCAACTCCACTCCAGTCCTCACCCACGTATCGAATTAGTTTGATGAGATTTATTGGCTCAAGTCCCACTTGACCAACGGCCAGACAATTATGGATTAGTGCCATTTGTTTGTTGCCTGGCCGGGATTTGATATTTCACATGGTCCTATGACTTGGATGATTTGCTTTGGCATAATGTAGCCTCGATTTTCTATGCCTTTAGTGCGGGGTCTGTCTATTACCTAAAACGCATCGGATTACCAATCCCAATCCCGACCCCCAATCTACCGGATGTCCATGTCCAACCCACGCATGTCAACGCCCAGCCCCTTGTGCCTGGTCCTTTGGGGAAATTTGTCAGAGCATCAGCAGCGTTAAGGTGCCAATTAAGGGCTTTTTAGTATCAATTACAAAATCGCACGTTTCCGCACCTTTATCAATGTGCCAACCTTGGTGTGATGCAGGCCCGGCCGGGAGGCGGGGGGAGTGCCAGTGGCCTGATGAGCTGGGGGGCTGCTGGTTGTCACTGTGACATGTTGGTCAGAAGGCGAAAGGAGGTTGGGTTTTTTTTGTGCTTTTCTTGGGAAATTGTTTTGTGGCATTGTTTTCCGTTTCTGTTCTTCCTCCTGTCACTCGGCCTTTGACAGCGTCATTTTGCCAGTGATTTATTGTTTCCATATTGGTAAATTGGGTTTGTCATTAAAGTAGTTAGATTGGCCATGCCATAATCGAGAGATTACTAACCTCTTTGCAATGAAAGGGAATTTATGGGTTTTCAATTTAATTTTCTGTTAATTAATGCGTCGAGCATCTCTTTCTAGAAACGAAAAAAACGGCTCTTAACCAAAAAAAAAAAAATCTCGCTTGGTGTAATGGAGCATCCATGACATATGTGGTAATAACCAATATAATCTTGATACAGATATCATGTGCAAAAACAAAAAATAAATACCAAAATTAATTTCGTTTCAAGCTGCTCTTACACTTATCATATATCTCTAAATCAGGGGCCTGCCAAACACACATGCTCATTTTGGCGTTGCGCTTGTGTGTTAAGGCACCCGAGAGCGAGCTCATTTCGGAGTTCTTGGTTTTTGCAACTAAAATCCATTTTCCGACCAATGGTTCCTATGACAGCTATAAGATATAGTCATCCGATTTTGACCAAATTATGAAAATCTGTTTGATAGCATGTAATATTTGTAATGGCCCGAGTTTGACGACACTAACATTAAGGAAGAAAAAGTTTTTTACTAAGACCTATTTTCCGACCGATGGTTCCTATGGCAGCTATAAGATATTGTTATCCGATTTTGACCAAAATAAGTTTGGAGACGTTAACATTAAAAGCAAAATAGTTTTTCTCACTAAATAAAATTTTTCGTCACATTGTACCTATGGCAGCTATGAGATATAGTCATTCGATCCGGGCGGTTCCGACATATTTGCATTGTGTACTTAAAAGAGTTTTTAATGGCAGCTATATGATATGTTCGTCCGATCTGCGTGATTTTGACATTTTTAAAAGCTTCATAAAGCCCACTTGCCAAGTTTCAGTCACAAAGCTTTGAAACTGACTGCGTAGCAAAGCTTTCGGCAGCAGGAAATATGTCCCCAAAAGATAAAATGAAATAATATCCCAATTTCAAAAATGAAATATCACCCCAATTTTTGTAAATATTTTTAAATTTAGATTTTAGTATTTGTATTAGTTTTAGTGTTTGGACTTTAGTAAAATAAACTATTGATGACATGAAAAATTTTAAAAAATCCACCCATCCACCCAACCACCACTTCGTCCACTTCCCGCCAATCTACCCACATCCCATCCACTCCCAACCACCTAGGCATCCGGTATTTCCAACATCGGAAAATGAAAACACATGAGTTCTCATTTTGACCTTACACACCGAGTTTCAAGTCACTCGGCTGAAAAATACTTTTTTTGGATGCAGAATTTTCCGGCGATGACAGATTTTCCGAAATCTGGAAAACACGTGTCGAATCATTTCGCGTACTATGCTTACAAACCAAGTTTCCAGTCAATCGGATGAAAAATAAAATTTTTCCCGTCAAAACTTCACTGACGCTTTTCCGACTTTTCCGGGTGTAATTTTCCAAATGTTCTTTCTTAGTGCGCGCCTGCATGACTAAACGAAGGTCCATGCCAAATCTCAAACCTGTGTCCGTTTAGGCTGTGCGTTGATTCAATAGTCACTCAACACAAAAAAAAAAAAAAAAACCAAGGAAACAAACAAAAAAATCTCTTTTATATATATAGAGATTATGTTAAGGGTGGACAACCCTTATCACTAAGGGGTATGAAAAATAGATGTTAGCCGATTCTCAGACCTACTCAATATGCTCCCAAAATTTCATGAGAATCGGTCAAGCCGTTTCGGAGGAGTTCGGGAACGAACATTGTGACACGAGAATTTTATATATAAGATTAGATTTTAACTTGTATAACATTTTCTGTTCTTATTTATATGGGTTTTGCGACCTGTTTTTTGTCAAAGTTTTGCATTTGGCTGGCTTGAGGCTAGTGGAGAGTTACAATTTAATTGGTATGTCCGTACAACGATCGCTGTTTCAGAGATAACCACATCTCCTTGTCAGCGGAATTGCATTGCATATTCACATTCAAACAAGCCCACAATATTCCATAATTTAACTAGGTTCGTCGAATAACGCTTTGGGGACTCCAATGTGTTAACGTCGAGACCACGTTTCAGCCTGAAATTCTGCTATTTAGAAAATATTGCCCCAAAAAAAAATCACATTCCATATATTATAAAAAAATCGTTGTTATTGCTTTCTATATAAATTTTTGGGGCCTAAACAAACATCTTCTAAAACAAACATCTATAATAGTTTTAATTTCTTTTTGAAAACTCCGGAATTTAAGTTGTCTTTAGGGCAGTGGTGCCTAGACTCACACTTTTAAGCTATCCAAAGTAAATGTCATGACGTCAAAAAGTTGCAACAAGCAAACGAACAAGTTCCTCATGAAATCCGAAGCTCGCGTTTTAAGAGAGCTATATATAAAACACACGAATTCTCTCTATCTCGTTTGCGACGCCAGCAGAACTATGAGTTCCTATCAGAGAACTGCAAAAATCACTTTTTTCTTGATTGCGTCATGCACAAAAATTCTTACTCACATTTATTCATCCGCAATCGCATCGAGCGGTTGTGCCACAGTTTTTTGATCCTTCATTTTAGTTCATATTTATTCACCAAACAAATATTTTCAATTGAACAAACTCAACTCATACCGCAATCGCATCGATCGGTTGAACTAGAATTTTTTAACTCGACACTTGTGTGTTCGATCGAACAGAATCAGCCAACTCAGGTCAAGGCATTGCGAGAGACATAGGAGAGAGAGAGAAGAGAGACACATTTGATATTGTTGTTGCAGGTCAGAGCGCGACAACAACAAAACACAGCTGGGTCATGGGCGTCACTGTTTTAGCATATGCGTCTTTGCATTAGTTTATTCATACGAGATGATTTAAGCGATCAAATGACCCGAGCTGACTGGAATGAAGCGAGCTTGATTATACTCCGGAGTGCCAACAATTAAGTTGAATTAAACTCAAGAGCGAGCATGTTGCGTATGCAAGTTCGATGCATTGATCGCAAAGCCAGTTTATTCGTGTATTGATTAATGTGTGAGCGATTTGCAATCGAATGAAACCGTTCTCTGGTTCCTATCCCGCGGGATAGGCTTGTGTCGTTTAGGGCAATGTATTGTATATCCTTAGAAGCTATGTATATCATGGTTGTTAACACTGAAAAAAAATTACACAGTTCAAAAAATTTTAACTTTTTTAAAAACTACCAAGCTACATGCTATGCGGAGTCAATAGTGCTACACAAACTGAGTGAATTCCTAGCTGCGTTCGTCTAGATTGGTAGCTCTTTTTTATTTTGACCCTGAAAGACAACCAAAAACGAGAGCGCAAGTTAAAGTCGGCTCTAACCGACTTCGATATACCCGTTACTCATGAAAAAACATGTTTAACAGTGTTCCTGCGTTCCTTAGGGTGAACATTTGAAAAGTATGCAACACTTTTTTAACTCGGCCATTTTTCACATTTTTGCTCATAACTTGAGAACCGCTCATCCGATCCTTATCATTTTTTCAGCAAATTTATTCGTTTTGCTAAGAGATGGTAAGAGATAGAGGTTTGACGTGTATGAGACAAATGCTTCTCCCGCCCTCGCAATTTGGGAAAAACGTTATATCTCCTACAGTTTTGAAGATAGACGATTCGTACCTTCTAAAGATAGTTGTTAGTAATTAGCACAATGTATCGATTTTGAAATGATGAAGATCGGACAAGCGGTTCTCAAGTTATGAGCAAAAAAGTAAATCACGCACAATCTTAAAGAGGGAGAGAGAGAGAGAGAGAGAGAGTATGAGAGAGAGAAAGCATTGCATTCAGCTTCTACGACATGTACAGAGTATGTTATAGTCGGGCTTGACCGACTTTCTCACTTGTTGACAATAAAGTTTTTAAAAAGCTGCTGCCAATAGGTCTTAAAGGTGTCCGGTTATGTAAATGTTTATATGTTGGTATTAGATTATCCTTCCTGTATAAAATAATTGGGGTATTCACTTTGTTGAGCAAAATTTTGCCTGACTAGTGTGAGCAGCCCCCAAATAGATCGGCAGTAACCAGGTCTTCAAAGTTGGCACTTTTCCATACAATTTATAGAAGTTGATCACACATTTGATTTTAGCTTGTACATATAATACTTAGCACTAGGTACAAGTGCGACTTTCGTAGTGAGGGTTGGTCGAGCAAGCTGTGCACAATTTGTTCAGTGTAAATTGTTGTTGGAAATGTTTACACTTTTCCCCAAGTGCTCAAGTGCTCAACAAAGTGAACACCCTAAATGTATTAAGTTCTTATAACTAGATACAAATTGCCAGGTAATGTTATTATCTTCAAAGATAGAATTTATTTTTACATATCCTTCTTTTTGATCGATTTTCACAGAGTTTCTCAGCATCTTTGAAACGCTGCTTCCACTTTAGTCACACTTTCACCCACACATGTGTCTGCGGCATTTGGTCCTGCTTCACATCTTTGTCAGCTCCAACTCAAATTGAATGTTGTGTCATCCGCTTCCAGATAGTTTGCTGTAATCCACACCTAAAATCCCCGACAGCGTGTCTAAGTTACACCCAATTTCGACTCGTATTACAAATTAAAATGTGCCGCAATCCACATAAACTCGCACACACTGGGACATCCATTGGCATGACAGCGTTTTAAACTGATTAGCTGGCACCCACCCAGCCAGTCGGTCGCCTCCTCTCCTTTCCTTTTGCGGCTGCCACGGGTCAATGAGATGCTAAGCATAAGTATGACAGGCATTGAAAGGGTGTTGTTGTCGAGCAACCTTCACAAAGATTGTTTAATTTTTAAACAGGCCCGAACAGAAAAAAGGATTTACGGGAATTTGTTAGAAGTTGCTTTGTGGCTTTGACATTTCGAGGAGGGATTGATGGATTTTCCTCTGTTGCAGGCGTTACACTCACAGTTCAGTGAGCATATCCCTGCCCCGGCATTGATTTATTTGTTGGAATTTGTAATTTGGTTTTTTAAAGTTTTCCCTAAACGCCCAAAACTGTCAGCAGACGAGCTATGTAGCTGGCCATGCATCATAGTGTCTATGATTAATCGCTGGTAATTATGTTGATTAATTGCCTTATTAGAGGCGTGAGAATCTAAATCCGGCGGCTGTTGTAGATCATATTTTTGAGAGCGTGCTGTGATTTAGTTTCCATTTTGAGGATTGTGTTAAAATAGAAGCGCCACGTTGTTGTCTCCCCGCTTTAATTACCAGAAAACCATTTGGTGGAAATGTTTTCCGTGGCTTCTGTCTGTCCTGGTCGGTAAACAAAGAAGGAACATTACCGCTTGACCAGGCCAACCCATAATATTTCATTACAAGCTGCGCTTTTGCTTTGTTTTTTTTTTGCCATTTCGACGGGGCACTTAAAATTAAGCGTGCTCGAATCCCCAAAGACCACGAGCCCAACATAAACAAACTAACTGAATGAATGCAACTCTCGGCATTCCCCCTAGAGAATACGCCGGGGTAGCGAGAGCAAAAGGCGGGCAACCGCAATCATAAAAATAATAATAATAACCACATTATTGTGTTTAATAATGAAAAATATCATTTTCGGCATAACTTTTGGCTTTTGTTTGTGCAGGGCGGCCTCAAACCAAAAAACCACCTTGTCCACCCCAGCCAACCGTAAGGAACGCCCGCATTTTGGTTGGCTGGGCGAGCAACCCTTAAACTTGCCTAAGCATATTTTCTAAATTATGTTCATTTACTTGCTGGTCGTTGTTGCTGGAGAGTCTCGCCGTGGCACTATAGGTTAAGAGGACATATTTTTGACAAAAAGCATATTTTTTTCTAAAGGACACTGGGAAGCACCACTCGTACATCATCAACGCATTTTTTCACTAAGCTCTGCACACATCAAAGACTGAACAAATTGAAGCAAACGGTTTGTGCAAACGCGCTTACTGTTCACTGGCTGTGGTCGAGCAGTCCTACCCAATAACAAGACCAAAGTAATCAAAAGCTCATAAAAGTTGTTGTTGTCTTTTACTTGTTATTGCTTAGTCGCTAGACTCTAGAGAGAGGCAGAGGCAAAAATCCAGTATGCTAAACCTATAATTTGACCATAAAGCAGCGTTCTTTGAGAAAGTTGCGTATTAAGAAGGTACCTTGACCTAAAAAGTCAGACATTCCACCAAACGCGATCAGAATTAAGCCAGGAATACAGCAGAGAAGTAAGTGATCTTCTCTATCCGAAACTCAAACTACGAGACCAACCGGTACCGGAATCGATGGGAAGTTTATCTTACAATTTCTTCAAATTTTTCACCAGCTGATCTATACTTATAATTTATAAGTTATAAATCTTCAGGCCCGACTGACTGATATATTATCAACCAAAACTGCTTATCCTCGAGCATAAACCTCCGTTTAGTTATGCAGCCGCGCACTAAAAAAGAAAATTTGGAAAATTAGACAGCGAAGTGGGTAAAAAGTTTTTTTTTTTACTAAAAACCCTGCTGTGATATAAACAAACTTCATATATTTACTAGAAATGGGCGCGGGTCTGAAATATCTATAGACTAAAAAATCACTGCGTCGTTGTGATGGAGGGGTAAATTTTTAGCATTCACTTGACTTTACTTGAGATTAATATATAATTCCAGAATTTTCAAGCGCCTCAAAAATTTGGTTGGGACCTTTAGGACGGGAATGGGAAACCACACAAAATATTGATATATTTTTACCAGCTGTGAACTCGAAACTGTCTACAAGAGCAAATACCACAATTTATACCATTTCTTAAAATCTTGGACGGAGACAAAGTCTCGGCGGGTTCAGCTAGTTCAATTAATATTAATATTTATTCTGTACAGTACTGTTTTAAGAACCTCTCGGTCCTCTTATCAGCAGACCTTTTTGATTGTCACACTCCAAGTCGTCTTTTAAGTTATTTTTATATTGACTGTCCACGGATTAAGCATTTGGGGACTACTTTAAGCGATACGCAAAAACGTCTGCCTGATATTGTGCTGCGATTTCAGAAAATCCGAATGTTATGTGAAACAATTAGGGGTTTCACGTCAAATTGGTTATCAAGTAATCTGTTTAAAAATTAAATCTCTAACAACAAAGTGTACTGGAAAAAAATAAGCTGACATCATTTTTAAACAAATAACTAGATAACCAAGTTGACGTGAAAACCCTAAATGTGTTCAAGGCTCGATATATATACGATAATCAGAAGGCTCCTAGTTAAAAAAAAATAACTCGGTATTTATAAAGGAAGCACACCTGTCCTTCAACAAGCCTTGTCAAAGCAAATATAAAATTGTTGTATGAAAAACATTCAAATGCTATTAAATTTTCTAAAACTCATCCTGATACACAAAAATGGCAAAACGAACTATGGTGCAATGAGTAAGTGGCTTTTGCTTAATTTGTGGGTGCCACCCCTTTCTTCTGTACATCCTTCCGCTTGTCGACATTTGCCTCTGGCAGCCATCAAAAGGGGTGCGTCTTGAGTACCTGCTGCCACCCTCTTGTCAGATTTTGTTGTTTTTATTGGCATGTTGACTTTTGAAATTAGTTTTTAATATGCGCAAATACTTTGCATATTTGGCGCTCAAGTGCTCAGTCACCAACAACAACAATTGAGCCATATGGCCGTTATCGGTTATACAAAAAAAAAAAAAACAAAAAAGAACTCAAATATTTGTAAACAACCAAAATGCAATCAACAAAAATTATTCTCATCCCACTTCTCTAACTTCCAAAAAATCCCTGCATATTGACATCAATTAAAGTGCATCAAGTCGACACTCAAACAAACAACGTAATTTACAACAAATGTGTTTGAAAATTGCTCAACTCGGAAGTGGGAAGCGGCAACAGCAACTATTCATTAGCTTCCCCCGGGGGTATACCAAAACACACAAAAAAAAACCAGAAAAGGTTCTTCAACTACCCAGAGCCAGCCACAGCATCCCAGTCGGAGGTCCCTGCTCGGGTTCGGTCTTGAGTTTTACCCTTGTTTCAGCAACTTCATGCGGCTAGAGCCAGAGGCGACAGGCGGCGCGCGGCAGCGGGAACGGTAGCATTTGAGTGCGTTGATTTGAGCCCGAGGCTGTTCTTAGGGCGGGCCGTAGAGGTCAACAGAAATAGTTCCATAATGAACAAAACACATTGTAAATTGTCCTGCTGGCATCGTAAACGGTTGTTACAAGTGTTCAACGGGTAGGAAGATTCAGAAAAATGTTTACACTGAGAGCAAAATAAAGAAGATCTTTTGGCAGGCATAGGAAATCTTGAACGATGAAAGGATTTTACTACAAACCTGTCTTTAAAACGATCTTTTCAAAATTTTAGGGGGATTGTATCTCTGCTTGTACGAGTATAAAGTTCAAATAGTTCTAACATTAAGAAATCGTACTTGAAATAAAAACTTTTGATTGGATCAACGAAACCACAGCGAGGCTTTTCTGCAAACTTAACCTTTAAAAGAAAGTTATGTACAAAGTTCAGTATTATGCATTAAGCCTTCATATATATTTGATAAATAAAATACAAGCCACAAATAGACCTCATCGGCATTAAACTTGTTGGTCGGCCAAGCTAATGCCTAAGATATTATTGCACTTGTCATAAATCTCTAAAAAGTGTGTTGTTCTCTAAAGAGAAATTCTTATCAAATAAAACCAGTTCTATTTTATCATACAAAAGGCTTAATTTTCTAAATATTTGGAGATATTTGATTTTCTTTCAGCTTAAGACTTGCTTAAGATTGTACCAAATATATTTCGCATTAAAAGTTTGAAAAGATCGATTTAATGATTGCTTATGTAGTAAAATCCTTTCATCGTTCAAGGTTTGCTATGCATGCCAAACGAATTTTTCATTGATTTTGTCAACATTTTTCGCAATCTTCCTTAAAATTTAAAGCAGCGCTCTTTGTATTTGCCTCTCTCTCTTGAGATAACAACAATATAATAAGTGCTGCCAATTTAGCTATTTTTCCGCTAGATTTAAGTACTGGCTAGCGAGTATTTTTACCATTTTCTAAGAAAAACTGGCGTATTTATACTCTGAACCAAAGATAAGTGTACTCTATGTTTACTTAATTGTTTTTCCGATATGAAAAACATGTACTTTTTTGGGAACCTTTCAAAATACTTCGAGTTTTCGACACAAGGTGGCTGTCGATTGAAGCTGCGGTTACCCGGACTCTGCAGCAATGGATTAAGCTAAAAAAACGATTTTGAACATTTTGTTAAACACAATTGTTATTTGGATTATGCATTCGACACAAAGCTCAAAGAGTATAAACGCTCCAACTTTATAGTAGCATTAGTTAATGAGCTCAAGCAGAGGTTGTATGTACCTGGTTATGAAGTAGTTCTAATATTTTTGTACCCGTAACTCGTAGAGTAAAAAGGGTATACTAAAGTCGTGCAAATGTATGTAACAGGCAGAAGGAATCATTTCCGACCATATAAAGTATATATATTCTTGATCAGCATCAACAGCCGAGTCGATATAGACATGTCCGTCTGTCCGTCCGTCCGTCTGTATGAACACCTAGATCTCAGAGTTGGTAAGAGATTGAGGTTTCACATGTATGGGACAAATGCTTCTTTTATCTGCACGCAGATCAAGTTTATTTCAAATTTTGGCCACGCCCCTCCCGCCCCCGCAATTCGGAAAAACGTTATATCTCCTACAGTTTTAAAGATAGACGATTTGTACCTTCCAGAGAAAAATATGATAAGGATCGGATGAGCGGTTCTCAAGTTATGAGCAAAAATGTGAAAAATAGCCGAGATAAAAAAGTGTTGCATACTTTTCAGATGGTCACCCTTAGGAACGCAGGAACACTGTTAAACATGTTTTTTCATGAGTAACGGGTATATCGAAGTCGGTTAGAGCCGATTTTAAAGTGCGCTCTCGTTTTTATTAAATTATGTCAAATTGCCAGAAAATTTTTAAATACTACAACAATTTAATGTGGCTGTGTGTGGCCTAGTGGTTAGTGTGCTGGACTGCTGGGCGGGAGGTCGTGGGTTCGATCCCGCCTCTTATTTTCTTTTCTAGAAAATTGCTTTCACACATACGGTCACCTTCACCAGCTATTGGCGCCAGCTGTGAAGTAGCCATGAAAAAGCAAATTCTCAAACTTTGCCGTTCGGATCCGGCGTTAAACTGTAGGTCCCTTTCTCTTGTGCAAAAAATTTAAAGCACACACGCCAAGAGATTGAGAGAAGCTTGGCTTGGCCCCGTTGGAGGAGCTGTATAGCCAATTTGACATTTTTACAACAATTTAATTTGTTTTCCGTCGACAAAATATTATGTGCAAAGAAGGCGGAAATTGTGAACATCCTCGAATCAACCAATATTGAAGAGATTCTGTTTGAATACTTAAACGTCCAACTCATTAAGTGGCCCAATTTAAAGGATACCACTAGCTTTTGCGCCGAATTGTCCAACTACGTGGATGCAGCAGGAAATAAAAAATTTTCGGCAGTGGCATCATTTGCGCTAAGCCATTTATTGCTACCAAGGTCGAACGCACAGGTGAAAAGAGTTTTAAATCAAATGCCAAAGTATGGCCGTTTAAACATTACATATAAGGTATTTTAGCAGCAGCAGTATGCTTAAAAAAGAGGGATCAATCTGACCTACATAGGTACAGCTGCAGAAGAGGATATGTTTGAAGAACTTGAGAAGTTTTCAAAAATATTGGATTAAATCAATAAAAAAATTGTGTTTTGCTACTCTAGCGTTTTTTTTAGCTACCACAAAATGTTCTGGCTATTTCTAGCTTTTTTCTAAGATTTGTTTGGTCTTTTTATGACCCGAAGAGTTGACAGAACTGAACAAAATGGCGTTTTTCGTTGCTTCTTTTAAAAAAGAGAGCGAGAGCAATGAAAGCAGTTAATATCCATGTATTTCTGGTGAGTGTGCCGTCGTGCACGAATGATACTCGAAGATGAAATCAACACACAGTGCCGTTTAATGACAAACGATCATACAAATCACCCAGTCGCAAAAATATCGTTACGACAACGAGTGTTAGTCACACCGCATACGCTTTTAAAGCGAGTGTTGATGCAGTCAATGGTTTGTAGGTTGGTAATGTGAAGCTAAATATTTTCCCGGATCAGAACCGGTTCATAAAAACCGTTTTAATAGGATTTCAGATCTGTTTTCCAAAGACTATTTATATATTGAAATTGAAATTTAGCTGATAAAATGGAGTTGAACATATTGCTGATTCAATAATTTCGAGAACAATTTAAAAATATAAACATGAAATTGGATGGGTGGGTTGACAAAATGAGATTGGATAATATCCGTGATCTACAACGGCTACAACGGCCAGTTTCAAAAGGTTCAAAAATGTTTCAGAACCATATCTTAGTGATTATTAAGGTAAGAAAATGGAGTTACATTTTGACCGGCTTAAAACGGGCCAATTTAAGCAGTTTTTAGAGAGGTTCAAAAACAGAAATGATAAACTTCTAGGCATTAAAATTAAGCATTTTTCAGTAATTGAGAATTTCCGTCATATCGATAGAGATTCTATATGATATCCGTGCGCTGAACACGAATATGATTTTGGGAATGCATACTTTGATTCTTTTTCTGCGTTTTTTGTGTTTTCTTGCGTTTATTTTGATATTAACGTGAAAAACTCTTTCTTAAATTGGAAACTAACTCTCCCCAATAATTCTACGATTATTTATGCTTTACAAAAACACAACTAGACTACTTATTGGTATTGAATTCTAAGGAAAATTCACAACATTCTTATAGGCGTTAGAAAATTTTGTCATTTCAAACACATGATTTCAAAATGGTACATTTTTGTTTAGATAAATTCTAGAACTGTGTGGATCATATGTGAAGTAATGGACCATTTCCCAAAACAGATTCAGGTAAAGCGTATGAAAATCATCTAGAATCACCTCCACATCTTCTATAAACTGTATCTTGTTGATTAGTGTTATATATGCAAACGGGTTTCGAAACAGTTTTGTTTAAAGCAATTCTCATACTTACTAAAATACAATCTGCATCATTAAGGAATTGAAAATTTTGTAAAATTTCATGCACAATTAAAGAAGTTTAGTTTTTACTTGATTTCACAAATTTTTCCAGTGCACCTTTTAGCTGACAAACGGAAATGTCTCCGATTCGAATCGTAAGAGGCAAATTAGCAAAAGCCCGTCTGAAAATTTAGAATGAAATGAGCCCGGCAAGCGGAATCCTTTAACTCTATTACAAACTTGTCCCCAGACAATTCAATTTAACTACCATGGGCAAAAGGCATTCTGGTGTGTAAGTGCAGGCAAACTGCACGACAATGGAGGGCTCAAGGCTCGGGCACAAATCACTGCGATGTTCCCGAGCCACCCCGTCAGACAATGGTAATGGCCAGGGAAGCGACATGCAAAACTGCCGCCACAGCTAATTTAATAATTTATCATTTCGCTGCAAGGCAACAACAAAGGATTATTTAAATTCGCGTGTTACACACGGATCGGAGTACAGAGAAACGACTGGGGTTGGGCCATGGATAGGCAATAAACGACGTGTCGACTCGCTGGCAATGCAGCGCAATAACTTAAAAATTTCCACACCCCAGAAGTGGCTGTAGGAAAAGAGGGGGGTGCATCATTTGTTAAATTATTTAAAATTAAATGATGTGGCAGAATTCAAATTTTTCAACGAAATCCTTTACTATTCTAATTGGCGCGTCTAATGCGAAGTGCAGCGAATTGGAAGGCGAATTGCCAACAAAGGATGAAGTTTCACATTCAAAAAATGACGAACCCTTCGACAAAACGAAGCACTCGAAACAAATTTGTTTACGCCGAGTTTTGAAATATTTTGATTTATTTAGACCGACTCGCACGCTGGGCAGAGAGGAGCCAGTCAGTCGCATGTGTGTAATCCTTTCGTGCCCATTTCAATTGTTCGATTTGACAAATTGATTTTCACTTTAACCGGCTCGCTCTGATTGCTTTGGCTTTTGGGTTTGTTTGCTTTGGAAATTGGCATTTTTTGCTGCTGTCGCTGCCTTGCCTGCTGCTTCGGCTGTGTCTCTTTCACATTTTGGCCACATGTGCGTAAATATTTATTTAGTTCTGGGCACACACAGAGTTTAGTTACGCTTTTGTCGCCCATCATTTAAATATGCATGCAAATTGTTGCTTGGCTTTGACTTGATTCACATCCTCACACACACACACACACACAGGCGCTTCCAATCCGCTGCTAACAGGACCTCGAAAGTTGGTTGAAATTTATGTGCCATTGGGCAACGGAAGCGGAAAAAAATTAATTGCTTTTGCAAATAGAGTCCGTCGTAGTGTGTGTGTGTGTGTGTGTGTGTGTGTGTGTGTGCGGCGACGACATCAAAATGGCTGACCAGCGCATGCTCTTGGTAACTTGGCCTCTTGCCATATCAAGGATATTTTTTTAACAAAAAAGAACAATGCACTGAGAGAGTCCAACTGTGAGTTTATTTCTTTTTAGCAAATACATTCAATGCATTAGATAATAAATAATCGATAGTTCAATTGTTGGGTTTAATTGTCAGGTTTTATGCTCAGTATTCAGTTCTGCAAAGCTGCTGGCAGAACAAAAATCTCAATACAAACTTCAACTTAAAGTATGATTCTTTTATTAATTGGACTGAAAGAAATATTTTCTATTTTAAGATTTTATACTTTTGAGGGATTTATATTTCGGAAACTGGTCTAACTAAGGTGAATAGCTTAAGTCTGGTACCAAACAATTTTTAACATTTTTTAACATTAACGGTCAGTGAGTAAAAGAAATGTATTTTACCATTTTTGAGCGATTGTCAAATTCTGTACGAGGGTAGAACCAATGCTTTTTTTCCCCCCGAAATAAAATTAGAACCCTACGAATTAGAATAGTCCCTATGCACACTGGTCCAAATGCTAAACATTTTGGCAGAAATTAAAAAAAAGTATTTACAAAACTAAAACTTTGGTACACTTTATGGTCATTTACCCCCTGAGAAAAAAAGACCGATCGGGCCATGCCCTCTCTGCCGCTTCCAAAAATCCAATGTCTTTGAAAACAATAAACTCAAAAATATCTAAGTCGGGCACCTACACTGAGAAAAAAATCTATCTAAAATTAAGATTATAATCTTGAATCAAAGAGAAACGGTGTCAAAATTCGACTAAGACCAGATAATCTTAACTCAGTATTTATGCTCAATTTTCCCAAATCTTAATCCATCAATCTTGGATAAACATTGTTTATACTCGACTTTAAGATGAAACAATCTCATTTTTAAATATGAAAAAAAAAAACGAAAAAAATTATATTAAGCTGTTATTATTTTTTGTTTTGTTTTTTTTTTTTGTTGTGTTTGATTTAGTTATTAACAATTTGTTGTTTCTGAAAAACTTATTAAAGTTAATTAATAATTCGCTGGTACTGGGACTTGAACTGAGTACCCGGGGTGATTGACCACATGCATCGGCACTCAGCATCTCGGCTGTCAGCCTCTTGTTGGATCGTCATAACGTTGTTTAAGAACTCAGCAAGACAATAAGCTGAGTTCTTACATCAATGGTCGCGCGAAAAAACCTTCAATAGCGGCGGTAAAGAGGAAGTCAAAAGCGTTATTGGAACGAGTAGGTTGTGGTTCGAGTCCCAGTAGAGCGAGTTGTTTTTTCATTTTTTTAAATTTTTTTAACAAAATAAATTTATTTATATATATCATAAAGGTTTTTAACTAAAGCTTTACTTAAAACTGTAGGACGGTTGATACATTTCGAGATGATAAATCTTGTTTTTAAGATTTTGAATCTCATTACAAGGTTTCTTTATCTTGATAAAATGTAAAAATAATTAACCAATCTAGATTTTAGATTGAATTTTTTTCTCAGTACCCCTCAGCCATATCCAGACTCGTAACTGACCACCCAATCAAAAAATCACTCAACCCCCGAACCACAAAATATTAAATTTTATATTCAATTTTTTCTTTCCTTTGAACATACATTTTTTTTATTTTAGTAGTAATTATCGATATGTAAGGATTTGCACAAAGAAATAATAGAGAGTTAGAGACACCGTACCCAGACAAAGTTTGCTCCATGTTTGGCAAATTCCTCCTTCATCTTCTTCTAACCGCGAAAAACTGTCAGAGCTTCAATTTTTAAGTTTTAACCTAGTGACTTAATATATTATATATTCAGTGAGGCCTAACATCTATCTATTCTGTGTAACACAATTAGATCCGAGCAAAAACACCGAAGATATGTACATAAGTGCGCCTGCCCATTTATTGAAGTAAATTTTAAAATAAATGGAATTCAAAGCTATAGGAACCACATTACTGGGAACAGGGTATTTTGCTGTCGGGGCACTCGACCGCAACACTCTTACTTGTTTATTTTGCAGTTATCGTTGTTTTAAGGAAACTCTGGCAACTACTGGATCCGATGAACAGAGTACTCTACAAAAATATAACTATTTTGTCGTGCATGCTAACGTCATTTTTATAAAACTTGTTCGGGGCCTCCGATGCGATCTCACGAATAATAAAATTGAAGTCCAAGTATTGACGGAAATGTGTCGGTGTTTAAAAATGCATTTCTGGCCGTGTTCCAATCATTAGTACTGCCGCTTCTGTTTGCCTTGGCTTTATCGACATGTGGTCCAAGCTCCACTCACAATCTGGCTTGAATTTTCGTTTTCCATGCGGTAATTATACCCGTAATAGGCTTTCCACACTGAGCACATCTAACATCTAACATCCAACATCCTGAGTCATAAATATTTCCCATGGCGGAATATGCTATCTTTGTAGCATTTACCTATTAGACATCGACCCACTTAACATTTCTACAAAACAAAAGTTTAAGAATGTTGGCATAGCAAATTATTATTAAGCATTTCAGCTAAGCCTATTACTCGTAGAGTAAAAAGAGTATACTAAAGTCGTGCAAATGTATGTAACAGGCAGAAGGAATCATTTCCGACCATATAAAGTATATATATTCTTGATCAGCATCAACAGCCGAGTCGATGTAGACATGTCCGTCTGTCCGTTTGTCCGTCCGTCCGTCTGTATGAACACCTAGATCTCAGAGATGGTAAGAGATAGAGGTTTGACATGTATGGGACAAATGCTTCTTTTATCTGCACGCAGATCAAGTTTGTTTCAAATTTTGGCCACGCCCCTCCCGCCCCCGCAATTTGGAGAAAACGTTATATCTCCTACAGTTTGGAAGATAGACGATTCGTACCTTCTAAAGATAGTTAGTAATTAGAAAAATGAATGAATTTGCTGAAGAAATGATAAAGATCGGATGAACGGTTCTCCAGTTATGAGCAAAAAAGGGAACCAAGCCCCCCGGTACCACCCCTCCCACCCTAAAAAAAATGTTGCATACTTTTCGGATGGTCACCCTAATGAACGCAGGAACACTGTTAAACATGTTTTTTCATGAGTAACGGGTATATCGAAGTCGGTTAGAGCTGACCTTAACTTACGTTCTCGTTTTTTCTTTATCTTGAGGACCACTTGCTTACCATAATATCCAAGAGTGTAAAGGACTTTACTCCGTGCTCGAACGTTTGGAAATATAAAATAATATATTCTGATTGCAGATCAGAGGCTTAGATGTACAATTAAGGCAAGGCTGAGATGAATTTGTTCCTGTTAGAATATTTATAACTTTTCCATCAATTAACGTCATTTTTGGTTTATATCGTCATACACAGGCGGCAGTAAATTTTGAGTTTGCAATATGAGCCTTTATATGTATGAGCCTTTGAATTAACTCAATTTTAAAAGGTCTGCAAAATCAAAAGCAATGGTCTTAGGGTTGATACAAACAAAGACTGATCCAATATGTGTTTATTGTATTCAATTCAAATTTTTGATCTTTTAAAGGCGTCTTCTTGGCAGTCACGGCTGACTCAAATCATTGTGGTTTGGATTAATTTATTTTCTTGGAAAAGGGGCGAAAAGGGATAAAAACGAGAAGGCCAAGCTAACTTCGTCTTTGCCGCAGTTTTTATTCCCTTGCAAATGTTTAAATACATCAGAGTTTAAGAACGCGAGCATTAAAGCAAACAATTTTTCTAAATAAAACCCACTTTCGACCGATAGTTTCTATGGCAACTATAGATATAGTCATCCGATCCGGTCGGTTCCGACATATTAGTAGTGTGCAGTAAAAAGAAGACTCTGTGCAAAGTTTCAGCTCGATAGCTTTAAGACTGAGAGACTAGTTTGCGTAGAAACAGACAGTCGATCGGACAAAGCTCAATCGACTCAGCTCGTCGCCCTGATCAAGAATATAGTTTATAGGGTTGGAAATGAATGTTTCTTTGCGTTGCAAATTTTTCGGCAAAATTATAATACCCTTTCAAAACTAATTTGTGGAGTAAGGGCATAAATTTGGACCCGAAGATAGTTTTATAAACTTTCAGAATGCTTGAAAGCTAAATTTCATTTATTGTAAAAATAGAGTAGAAGTTGCTGGGTTTTGATATGTATCTTCTGCGATAAAGAGCTAAGGGTGGCTCAGTTCGTGCCTATTACTTAGATCGATTCATATATTTTGGCCATTTTTAAATTATTTACTTCGCCCAACTCCCAACAGTTTCAACTCATCACCCATTTCTTTCGGTGCAGTAATTGAGCTCAGTATATTTTTTTCGCCATCGTACTAAACCAGCTATTGTTCTCGTAAACTAAACCAGGCAATTGCAGATTGCTGTCATAACCCTCCACCTTCCTCCGCCACCGTTCGTTTTTCATTCACTCTCCCACCTCGCTGGACACGTCTGCGAATATAAATTGCGGCTTTATCAAAGCGCACGTCAAATCTCGTTTAAATTAATGAGTTTGAGCATTTTTTGTTCGCATTGGTGGCGCCTCTAGTTTGAAATTCCGTTTATTTATGCGTCATAAATTGCAAGAGCCAACGCTCAAGTGCAACCAGCTCCGGCAAGCAAGCGCCGCCAGGCAAAGCGTAAAAATTATGAAACATTGTTTGGCACTTTGCGTTGAAAGCTGAAATCGATTAGGGGGCCAGGCCTGCGGCTCTGGGTGTGAAATGAGCAGCGGTTAAGTAGCCATAAACTTCCGAGAAGCGCTAACGCCAACCGCAGGATGGAAGCCCGGGAGTTAATTAAAATGTTTAGCCTGCCGAAGTGTTGATAATGGCAAGACGCAGTCGAGCCAAGTGGAGCCGGCTCCAAAGTTATTAAAGTTATTGTGGCGTGTAATTAACTGACGAGCTGTCAACAATATAAGAGGCTTTCTGCCCCAAAGCTGCATCACTTTACAACCATTCGCGTTGTTTGCACGCCAAATTGTCGACAGATAAATCAATTGCTGGCGGTTAGGATGTGGGTTGAGCGCCTTGGGTGAAATCTTTACCAGTTGTTTGTTTAATTGACTTGTAAGCATCGTTTTCCGTTCTCCGTTTCCCGGTCCATAACGAATTTTATGATTTGCCATGCTCGGGCGTAAATTGCGGGTCCTATTACGCCAGGCGCCAGGATACGCGGCATAACAAATGACAGCACAATTATGTCACGCCAGCGGCGTCGGCGGCGGCGGCTCTTTTATCATTCGATTTAATGCGCTTCGTTTTACATTTTCACATTTTACCTTTGATTAGTTATGAGTTAGTCCGAAGCGTTTTCCAAGGTGGCTCCAATTTCTCTCTGCCTTCGAGATGATGAGGTATTAATCAGTGCTGCAATTTTTTAAAAAGCTCGAAAGGGGTTTGTGAGTATGAAGACTGATTTACGCTGTTATGTAGGTTTTTATGATGTCTTTTGCATTCCTGCTCTTCCAGATAGTTCACAATATAAATATTTAGTAGAAATCGCGGTAATTGACAAAGTTTACGAGGTTGGAAAATAAATATTCGTAAATAAATTAAAGCAACTCTTGTCGGAGACCCAGCCCTGTTCTTGGCCTTTAATTGGCAGACTGAAAAAAGTATAGCTGCTGCTTTTTAATTGAAAAAATTGCCTAAGCTGCTAATTAGCATAAGAGAAAGCAATTTGTCTCGTTATTTGCAATTAGCAGCATAAATGATTCAATTACTCATACTTGAGGCGTGAAGTAAAAAGTTTTGGACATCCGAAAAGTTGTGCCTGCTAAGCTTCTGTCCTTGAAGTGACCGCTGCTGCAACTCTAATTGGGCACAAAACACACTCACAAACACACATACACGACGATGTTGGCAAATTGTTTTATCACAGTTTGGGTCAGCCTTTTTTTTTTATTTTTTGAGCTTTTCTCTGCATTTTCCTCCCCAAACCCAAGTGGTACACACACTCAATTAAAACTCAAGACCCATCATAATGCGTGTGCCTTTTAGTCTTGATGTTTTAACCTTTTCCGCTCTCTTTTTTCTACGGCTGCAGAAAAAAGGATTTATTTTGATTTTTTTCACCATGTTTTTCGGACTATTTCTAAAAGTGTGTAAAGTTTAAAGAGCCTTAAGGGATTATGCGCGCAAATGTGTTGAAATTCGGGTTTTAATGAAGAACAGAGAAAAAGAAAAAAGGACAAGCATTTTGGGACGTGGTTTATGGCCATTTATAGATAAGAAGGTTGCCTGGAAAATTGCCAAAGCTTTTGAAGACTTGCCCATTGACTGGCTGCTTATTAGTGTCCTGCTCGTTGCGCCAGCTGTGACAAGGATAAGTGGGCCTAAGCCACAAAGGGACGCACATTGGCCGCATTTGCTTGCAACGAAAGAACACCAATTTTCTTTTAATATTTTTGTAATTTTACTTTATTTACATTTATTTGTTTGCTCAGCGTTGACTCGCCGACATCTAGTATGTATAGTACTTGGATACGCATTTGATGTTTTGTTTGCCCTCTGCCAAAATCTGTCAACTTGGCATTTGAAATTCAAGTGGCGACTCAAGTGGCTCTCCGAGTATGACCCGTGTACAAATATTGTTTGTTTATACAGCTTAGAAGGGGACAGTAGGCAGCGTGAGTGAGATCATGCTGGGGCAAATATTGAATCAGAATAGATTGTAAATAATGTAATCATATCAACAAATAACCACACTTTCCACGAAGTCTTTAGGTACGAAATCCTGATCGGATGACTATACGCCGTGATATTACGTTTCCACAGGAACGATTGGTAGAAGAACTAAAGTTAGACAGAAAAACTTGCTTGTTTTCCTATGTAAACGCCCCCAACCTCGTATATATATGATTTCTATGTTTTTTCATAAAATCACAAAATTTGATGAAAATCGGACAACTATATAGTACAGCTGCTATATAAAAGATAGGACTAAAAATGGTTTAAAAAGAAAAACATTTTTGTTTTTAATACTATCGCTTCCAAGCTTGTTACTGACTAATATTGATTGATGCATCTAGCTTTCCTTTATTGTTTTCTTACTTGAACCCTTTTTCCAAACCTTTTCCATCACAAAAAATCATCCGCTTTTGATCACAATTTGCAATTCTGATTAAAAGCATTAGCATTTATTATATATCCTTAAACTCACGCTAACTAAGCCTTATTCTACAACCGATTCTTAACCGATGATTAAAATAAAGTCTAAGTAAGAATGCAAAAGTCGTTACTGACCAAGAGATCAGATCAAAAAAAGAGAGAACTCTATCGTGATGTTTTAAGCAAGTAAGATGTGTTGCAGTCGAGTACCCCGACTCAAAATGCCCTATACCAAGTACAGTATATCGTGCGGCTTGATATACTTCTCAAAATTTTAAGCCTGATTGTTATATTAAAGTTTATTTGAATAAATGGCGCGGCTCACTTGCATATTTTCGGTGTTTTTCTCGGACCTTATTACACAGTACAACACTAAAAAAGCCCACCATAAGACCCATAAATTATGATGGGTACTTCTGTAACTGCAACACACAACGACAACAATTTTAGCTTAGTTTTTATAGGCTTAAGATAAAATTCTCAAAAATTCAGCAAATGTGGACAGGGTTTTTGGGAACGCAATATATAAAATTCACTTAATTCGCGCAAAAGGTTAAAGTACCTCCAGAAAGGGGTTAAACCTTCATTCTTGAATATCTTTAAAAGCGCACGATACATTTTTTGTTAAAATCGTTGTACACTCAAAAAAAAATCAATCCATATGGGATCAAATCAATTCTAAGCGGTAATAAAAACTACGTAATCCCGGATATGCGATACCCGATTTGAAAAAAAGATTGAGTTGAGATGATGATGATATATATATTCTTGATCAGCATCAACAGCCAAGTCGATATAGACATGTCCGTCTGTCCGTCCGTCCGTCTGTCTGTTTGAACACCTAAATCTCAGAGATGGTAAGAGATAGAGGTTTGACATGTATGGGACAAATTCTTCTTATACTTGCACGCAGATCAAGTTTGTTTCAAATTTTGGCCACGCCCCCTCCCGCCCCCGAAATTTGGAAAAAAGTTATATCTCCCACAGTTTTAAAGATTAACGATTCTTACCTTCTAAAGATAGTTAGTAATTAGCAAAATAAATCTCAACTTCTCAAGTTATGAGCAAAAAAGTGAACCAAGCCCCCCCCTACCCACCTATCTAAAAAAAATGTTGCATACGTTTCGGATGATCCCCCCAAGGAACGCAGGTACACGGTTAAACATGTTTTTTCATGAGTAACGGGTACAGTGCCGCTCAACTGAATTGACTTTTATTTTAGGTTTGAAACGTTGTATCTCCGTAACGAGTACTCCAATTTGAGCGAAACAAATTTTTTTTCATAAAGAAAACAGTCATTTGTGAAATAGTAAAGTTTTTTCTCTGTTGGTTTTGTTTTTATATCATTTTTAATATTTTTTCAAAAACATAACAAAAAATCTCAATTTTTTTGTCTCATCTGAATTGGTTTGACACTTTTGACTTCACTTTTTGATTGACTGCGTGAATGAAAGGAGCTGAATTCTTTTGAATTCCAAAATTTAAAGCAACTACTAACAGTTTTTTGTAAAATGGGCCGCGGGAAACCTTTAACCGATTTTAAAAAAGGTCAAATAAAAGTCTATATTGAATCTGGTTTAAAACACTATGAAATTGCCAAGAAAATAGGACGAAGTCAAAACATTGTGAGTAATTTTCTTCGTAATAAAGCTGACTATGGAAAAAAATGAATGGAGGAAAAAAACATGCAACAACAGCATCGGAGAGGCGACTTATCCTACGAACTGCCTCAAATTCCCACCTTTCTGCAGGTAAAATTAGAAAAGAATGCGGCGTAAATGCTAGTGTGGCCCCTGTAAAACGAATTATTCGAAGCGCCAAACACTTGAAGAGATTGAAAATTAAAAAAAAAAAACACCTCTCAACGATGCTCGAAAGGAAGCACGACTTCGATTTGCTCGAGAACACATGACGTGGAACAAGGATTGGAAGACGGTGGTCTTCTCTGACGAAAAGAAGTTCAACCGATGGTCCGGATGGCTATAATTACTATTTCCACGATATGCGAAAGGAAGAATGTTTTTTAAGTCGTCATCACTCATGTGCAGGTGGAGTAATGGTGTGGGGAGCCATAACGTTTTATGGAACATGCGAGCTCCAGTTTGTCACCTCGAAGTTGAACCCAAATGTGAACAAGACAGTGCTCCAAAAGGCTTTTCCCCAGTTTTCGGAGATTTATGGTCATATTCCATGGACGTTCCAACATGTTCACCGAGCTATAAAACCTTTATTACCCATGTAAAAAGTCCAAAGTCTGATCAATTCGCAGTTTTTTGGCTGTCGAATACCATCTCTTAGAGACATGCACATTATACACAGAAAAAAAAACGTCGTGATATATTCAATCTTTTAAATCTTGGAGTAAGCCCGGAACTTGCATCATTCCAAATCTGCGTACTACAATCCCTTTCGAGATCACATGTCCATAAATTAGAGAGCGAGAGCGAAGAAATATAAGTAGCCTTGGCCCTCGCGGAGAAAAGTACAAAATACTGATTTTTTTAAAGGAAAAAAATACTTCCGATGGCTTTGGTTGAAGTCTCACATTTTTATCGAAAAGTTCACGAGAAAATAACAAAAAACCGTCCTTGGTTCGACTAAATCCGATACACCGTTCAAAAGTTATGATTTTTTTTAAATTTCGTTTGTACCCGGTTTATCTTAAGAACTATTGAGGGTAGGGGCAAAATGTATTGGGGTATTTTCATCTATGTATAGTACTTCAAAATAATAGCCATGAAAAATTTTTTGGAAATAAAAAAAGTTGGGTGGCCGAGTTGATATGGAATATCCCATATATGATAAATAAATTAAGTTCCTAATATTATTAGATAAGAAACAAACTTAAGGGGTGGCCAATTCAAACGGCCAGGAGAGTTTATCCTTAGAAACCATTTGGTTTGTGTGTTGGATTGCAAAATACAGGACTGGCAGATAGAGAAATAGTCTTGTTATGTTGATGAAGTACAAATGAAGCCATAATAAGATTGTAATTTCTATAATACAAGGTCTCGTTCGCTCTATCCAAGTCTCAATCTAACCAACAAAAGCAGCTACAATGTACCCAGAAGCACTTGCCATCCATACATTCCTTTGGGCTTTTAAAAGTAAGGTTAACCTTCCACCCATTCCAGTCATAGACCATTACAGACAACAACAATGGGCATAGCAAAAACAAAAGGCAATCAAAAAAAAGCATCCAAGTTTCCACTTTTTATTTTACTTCTTTGCTCAGTGTTGAGGGTAAATTATACTACGTGAGTGCACATGCTGAATTTCCCAAACTCTACTTAGCGCTGACGCCTCATCAGCGGCAAACACCATGTGGCAGCTTCCTGGTGGTGCGTTACCGGAATCAGATATAGAATACATTTAAAAAAGTAAACTTGTAGGTATTAAGAAGCGAAAGCAGAAGCACAAAAGACAATGCCAAGTGTAACTAAGTAGCCGAATTGGCAAATGCAACTGACTCTGTGGCAAGTGGCTTACGCCCCAAACGCCCGCCCTTCCCCACCCCCTATGCGACTATGTTAATTTGGTTGTTACACAAACGAGATTGATTTCGGCATCCGCACACTTGACTTGAGTCGATTTAAAATTTTGCACCACAACAGCATAAAATATTCAAATAGCATTCAGTTGTCGCCCACAGTTCGATTTGTTTCGAGTGGGGCTCAAGGCAAGGTTCTCGAGCGAACGAATTCGGTATCCAAAGCAGAGGCAGCTCTTAAGTGCGGTTGCAAATGTCAATTGGTCGTTCTTCGTCCGAAAAGCGAGCCGGTAACCGATTGCATTTTAATTTTCCTCTGCCTCTGAGTGTCCGCTGGGAGTTGGCATCGATCTCGTTTTCTTATTTACATTAAAAGCTGTTTGCATTCACTTAAAAGGATAAGCAATGTCCTTTTAATGGGTTTCAAATTGAATAAAGGATTAAGTTGTTAGTTTCAAATTGAATTGCGTGCGCTCGAGCAAAAGAACTTTTGAAGGTCTCATCGAAAAGGGGTGGTGTGCGGAGGCACATTTCACGCAGCAGCCGAAAATCGCAAATCGAATATCGAACAATAGAAAAACAAGCAATATTGTAGATACATATAACGACCGACCAAAAATCCATGTACTAATTAGCAACGGATTGCACATTAGCGACGACAGCGCACAATAATCCTGACAACGCCAACTACACAGAGCGAAAATCGAAGTATAAAGCGAAACCGAACACAATTAAGGTTATTACAGTTTTAATAGTATTTTATGCTCAAAAGATAAAGAAGAATTATACAAGCATTTAATTAAATAGTGGCTTTGTTTTTATAGAGATTGAAAAAAAAAAGACAGAAAGCGAGTTCAGAACTTTTGTCAAGTTACTTTAGTAGACTCTTAGCAAGCAACGTTCTGAATTAATGATTTGAGGAAAAAATGGTGTCGTATCCGTTATTACGGAACTATTGTTTTACATTGTTGTTAAAAAGCTGATATGCATCTGTGACAGTATAGCACTTCTCGAAAAATGAACCAATACGCACAGTTTACAGAATTTGAGCCAGCGGTGGTGGCCCCTTGCGCCCTCACAGCACGACACTTCTGATGTCGCTAAGAAACTATAGTTTTGAGCGTCATCTTGCAAACGCAGAAACAGGCAAATCGACATTGTGGGTTAGTCCATCTCCTGTCTGGAAATTTACGTTCTTTGTTTACATGTATGTATTAGAGAGCTGCACGAGTAAGTAAAAAAGTAACATATGTTACTATTCGACGATCACGATTATTATAGACAAATTATTAATACAGAGTTGATCGAGTAAGACGGAATTTACACGATATTGCTAACTTCATGATGTTTTTTTTAGTTGGCGAGAGACACAAGAATGATTCTCCCCATTTTCTTCGACAAATCTACTCGAATCCCCTCAATTTTGATGCCTACTCTGAAAGCCTAATGAAGTTCGCATCATCTTGTAAATCCCGACTAAGTAAAAGAGTAATATGTTACTACTCGCCAAGTACGATTACAAATGAGTAATAAATATTAAAACAAGGTACAAACATCACCCAAATAATATTCAATTAATTAAATAATAATTATTTTGTCTTTAAATTATATTCTGTTCTAATGACTTTCATGATTTTCCACTTGATTGGGAGTAAATTTGGTTGGTTATGTTCTTGGCTTTGTTCTTAAGTATTGGTCATCCATGACGTTTATCGCGATTGCGTCTTGTCATAATCTTGGTAATGCAACTTTGTGTGATCATTTGAGACCATGAAAAGCAGGGTCTTAAGTTTTAGCGGTTTTATTTTTTAAAAGCACAAAATTCGCGACACTTTTTGAACAAATCTCGTATTATAATTCAAATACTTGCCTCACTACGATTAAATTCTTACTAATAAATAATTGTAATCATACAATCGATAACATTATCTCAATTTTCGACATTATGATAAGGAAGCCGCCTCTGTGGATAGGTCTAAGCATTCATTCGTTGAGCACTCATTATAATGGCGTTTGCTTTGCCGTGACAAAACACGAAAGTCGTGAACTCAACGTTAGACAATTTCATTATTCAATTATTACTCTCAATTAGGGTTGTCAAATATTTCAAAAATATCTATATCGATATTTTTGGCGATATTGAAATAGTATCATTTCGATATAAATATTTTAGTGTTAAAAACATCGATATAATCGATATTTTCGATATTAAAAAAAAAACCCGGGGTCTTTTGAGGAAATTGTGGCGTCATTTGACGCGTTATAAGATCTATAATCTGACTGCGCTTAAAAAATATTACTTAGTTTCCATATTTACATTAAAAGGCTCCCAAACTCCTTATCGCATCCACTACTAATGTTTGCTTCGGAAGATTTTTCGAGTAAAAAAATTCGAAGATTTTAAACATAATTATAATTGACTTACATTAAATCTTCCTTACAAACATATCGCTCACTTACTTCAATACTGGCATAACTCAAAATAATCCATTTTGAGAAAAACACGTTTGAAGTTCTCAATGGATTTAAACTAAAAAAAATGGTTCTTTTAGCTTAAACTTAATTAAGTAAAATATTATAAATTTAGAATGCTTATTAATAAACATTGAAAATATGATGTTTTAACTGAAAGACAAAGTATGTATGGTCAATATCGACAGCAGGACAACTGAGATATGGCCGTTCTTGCATCAACATGAAAATGAACCTAGAAAATGATATCGCGACATATTCTCATCTCACATGGAAAGTAGAAGAGATAGCAATACGAAAATTTTTGCATAAAATAGTACAGTAAAGCGCGCAGATTTCTGCATCAGTAAGTCAAAAATCGTATTTTTTGAGTAATGCCAGTATTGAAGTAAGTGAGCGATATGTATAATGTGCATCACGATATAAATATGCACAATATGAAAAAATGCATAAAAAGCAGACAAAGAACACAAATTCCCAGAATTCAAAATCTTTTATACTTGGATTTTCCGTTGAGGAGCTCCATTTCAGACAAGCATCTACATGCTTTGCTTTTAAGTGCGCTTTTATATTTGTTTGAGTTTCCACCGGTCCCTAAAACTTTAGTTTGCTCTGCGATTTTTGTGCATCAGCTTTAATTAAACAGCTTTTAAAAATTTTGTCTTAAATGTCCAGAGCACAAGAAACGGTTATTCGCAACAGTGCGACCGATCGCTATAACAAAATATCACCAAAAAATATTCGATATCCGATATATCGCCTCAGAAAAATATGCGATAATGATATTCGTCATTTTGGGCAAAAAATATCGATATTTCGATAGATCGATAATATTTTCGACAACCCTACTCTCAATATCACACTACAAACTTTCCCTAAACGAAAAAGTCAATAGAAATCCATAAAATTTATTTTTGTATAACTAATTCACAGAAATTTTTAATTAGAATAAAAAAAACTGCATCAAAACTGCATTTTAATTTGAGACGTAGAAAAAAAAGAGGCTCGACCGATGTTTATATACCCTTGGAGCATGATCTATGCCTGCCTGTTTTTGTACTATATATTTAGCCGATTTTGATCAAACTCTCCAAATTATGATATAAGATCGAACTAACATTCATAGGGATGATTTCACATCTTCTAAATGGAGCTATCTATCACATAAAATACCAAATAACAGATAAAATTAATTTATACTCGCTGGGTACATTTTGATACAAAACAAGTGAGAAAGTCGGTCAAGCCCGACTATAACATACTCTGTACCTGGAGTAGAAGCTGAATGCAATGCTGGTGCTGCGCTCATCTCAAAGTCTCTCTCTCTTTTTCTCCCTCTCTCTTTTTCTCTCTCTCTCACACTTTCTCTCTCGCTCTCTCTCTCTAAGATTGTGTGGTGTTAGTTGTGAATGGGTGGGAGGGGGTGGGGCAAGGGCGAAGTACTTTTTTGCTCAGTACTTGAGAACCGCTGATCCGATCTTTATCATTTCTTCGGCAAATCGATTCATTTTGCTAATTACTAACTATCTCTAGAAGGTACGAAACGTCTATCTTCAAAACTGTAGGAGATATAACGTTCCAGGAGATATAAGGAGATATAATAACCACAATCCGAATTGCGGGGGCGGGAGAGGACGTGGCAAAAATTGAAAATAAACTTGATCTGCCTGCAGCCATAAGAAACATTTGTCCCATACATGTCAAACCTCTATCTCTTACCATCTCCGAGATCTGTTTGTTCATACGGACGGACGGACAGACGGACGGACAGACGGACATGGCTATATCGACTCGGCTGTTGATGCTGATCAAGAATATATATACTTTATATAGTCGGAAATGATTCCTTCTCCCTGTTACATACTTTTGCACAAACTTAATATACTCTATGTACCTTCGGTACAGAGTATAAAAACGTATACTTTTCTTAGTTTCAGTTCATGGCCGATTGCAAAGACCCAACCTGATGAACTGAACTAATTTAACTTCCTCTTTCAAATTACCTATAAAAGGTATAAATTGCATCAGTCCTCCGGAAATACCTTCTTTACCATACTTGGAAGAACCTGAGAAAATAAACATAGACCTCATCCCATCCTATTGCGTCTTCAATATAAAGAAGTATCTTAACGTATGCGCGAAAATAAATAAAAGAGATTAGTAAGGTTTAACAGCTTGTTGGTAGAAATTTCAGCAAAAAATTCTTAAATTTAAATAAACTAAAAATAAAACAGCACCTCTTACCTAATCACTCTGTCTGTAGAACCTAACTTCCTTACGAGACTTATACCTGCACTTAAAAATGATTGACATCGTACTTGAGAAGAGTATGGCGTACTTTATTTTACAATTTAGCGATTCCCTAATCTTACAACTTCGAAATTGCAGAAATCAACTGAAACTACAAAATAACTGATATTTTTCTCTCTGTGTGTATGGCTTAGTCCCAGTCCCGTACACAATGCATTGCTAGTGCTCTAGCTTTACGGGGGATGGCCCGCTACAATTATATGGCAATTTTGGGCAAATCAAAGTGGTGCACGGTGCATTGTCATAACGACCACATGCGTGGATTTTCATGCTGTACCATCGCAGGTGTCACATCCTTTTTGCTCATTTCCTGTCACCGTAAAACTTTAACGAGCACATTAACAAAGCAGCTACTCGGCGTGCCCAGCAACTGGCCATTTATCAATCTGGAAGAGCTTAGTCCCTGGCCTCGTGCTGTGCCTCTGGCTAGCTCACAATTAGTTGCCGTTGGTTTGCGCTGCTCATTTTAAAACTGCCAAGTCGAGGCTACCCCGGTGCTTAGTTGCCGTCTCGTAGTTATTAAAACAAATTTGCTCATTACGCTCCACAGCCCGAGAAGACCAGAAAACCAAAGCCATTTGCAAATGTCCCGGCTGAGCTGGAGGACAGTCTATTTATTTTTGCGTCTAGCTGCTTAGTTGGTTTGCTAGGTAAACAGCAGCGGAAGATATCTGGTCTTTGTATTTATGTGCGGAATTGAACTAGTTTTTGTGTGCGAATCCCTTGGGTATGGGTGGGGAATCTGTCGTATGTGATTGAGAAAAATCTAGCGCAACAAATGAAACCGAGTTGTGAAAGGTGCAATCCTTAAGTCTCATTCGGGGGGTTACAGATTGCTATGATGTTGGGACTGTAATTGTGTGCCCTAATGAGTTTGGTTTGGGACTGAAATGAATAAATTAAATAAATGGGAATAGAGTCAACTTCGGGTGATGTCTTAGCCAAATGTAGCATAAACTTACGGCCGGAGCAGCTGGTTTCACATAAAAATAAGTGTGTACATTTGTAAGCCATCTACAAAGCAGGAAAGTTCAAATAAATTGGTTCATCAAAGGTATTTCAAATTGATATATTGACGTTGGAGGGGGTTGTCTATTTTATTGCAGTTGACGCTGAAGCCTTTAATGAAGTCAGCGTAAGTTTGGTCAGGTTACACAGCCCAACACGGTTTTAGAAATTGTACATCAATTAGAAAGATAGTACTCAAATTGCCAAAATATAACAAAATAGCTTGTTTATCCAAGTAAAGAATTTAAGTCCACTTCTTGACCAATTCAATAGACCAAATTCAACACTCTGTTTGTTAAGAATTAAGAAAAATATTAATAAAAGATCAAATTTCTAAATTTGGTTAGCCTGTGTAACTTTACAACACATAATACATAATACACTTAGAGGACTTAATTAAAAACTGTTAGCAATGACAATAAATAATCAACCAGCCAGGCTTTTATTAGAAACTTCTACTCTGCTCACAATGCTGATAGTTTTATGTTTGTTGCTGACAATGCGCTGGCGGGCTAAGGGAGAGAGTGAGAGGGGGGCTCAACACTTGCCAAAATTTGTGAACAATGCTTGAGCCGCGTGGCGTTTTGTGGCTTCAGACAATGGCAACAACTGTAACTGATTTGCCAGCGGCGCGCACATAAGTATGCAACAACAACAACCACAACCCGCTCCCAGTTGACCAACCAACGCACGCCCACAGTATAAACAACTCAATTTGAATGCATTTAACCGCGTAATTGAGCCACGTGTCGGAACAGTTACGCGTGCGCTATTTGTGGCCAACCCCCGCCAAATCCTCCATCCTCCCCCCCATCGACTCACCGTGCTAAGCGCACCAAATTGCAAACCAATTGGCATGCAACTGGTTTCGGTCGCTGGTCATGTTGGTAATGCGTCTGGAATGCCCGAGAAATTAGTGCGTAAATGTTTTCTCACCAAACACACACACACACAGCAGACAAAAAAAAGGCTGACTGGACGAACTCTGCGTCGGGTTTGACTTGGCTTTTGTGCCTCATTTCGTTACGCTTGCTGGAAAATTAACTGCGAATTATTTGGCCAGACACGGGCGCACGTTCAATTTCGTTGAATTTGTAATGCATTTCAAGGACCAAATTGCTGCTTGACAGGTGATTGGGTGTGTCGGTTCTTGTCTTTCCATGCTACTGATGATGATGAATTGGCGGCGCGTGTTGCTAAATATTTTCCAATGGTGCTTTAAAGTAGACAACCAAGATTGTGAGAAAAATATCGAAATGCTTGATTGTGATGTCCTAATATTTCATTTGCAAGCTATAAAGTTTTTTTTTGAAAGCAAGTTAAAACAACTAAGAAAAGCTTTCAAGCCCGACGGTAACTTACTCTGTACCAGCAGTGGCAACTGAAAGCAGCTGCTACGGCAAAGCTTTAGAATCCGTTCTTCTTTGTCATTTCCTCGACTAATTGATAAATAATCGTGATCCCTAAAAATATAATATAATAAATTGCGGGGCTGGGAGGCGGCAAAATTGCGATGAAATTGCGAAAAAAAAAAAAATTGATGAGTCTGCAAGTATTAGAAGTATATGACCCATACATGCTAAACCTGTGATGGTCTGAGATCTTTGCGTTCATATTTACGGACAGACGGAAATGGCTACATCGACAAGGCTGTTGATGCTGATCTAGAATATGTATACTTTAAAGGATCATAAACGATAATTTCTCCCTGTTACAACTCCTTACAAAAAAAAGTTGTAAAACCACTCGCATTACGTTTGACTACAAACGATTTTTGTGGTGACTAACGAAAAGTCTGGTCGTAAAAAAAATAAACTTGTGGATGGTATAAAGAGCTGTTCGAACTTTGTTTGCTGTTGAACAAACTAATTAAATTTATTTAGAAAAGAAAAGAAAGGTTAGCGTAAAAATCGTTTGACGCGCTTTCACGAGGAAGAACAAATTGCGCTGATTAATGCCGTATAGACAAATGTAATTATTTGGGACCTCACCACTAAAAAAACAATTTTGAGCCAGTTGACATGAAGAGTTTCCAAAAGCAGTCCAGAAAGAGCTGTACAGAGTTAGTGCATGTCCGGGACAATGCCGACATAGAGCAAAAACTAAAATATGAAAAAAGAAACATCTAAACATCCGGAGAGGTGTTTCGTTTTAACGCCAAGTGCAGCTTTAAAATTCAAAGAGGTTGAAAAAGGCCTGACTACCTGGCGGTCCCCAGTCGTTACTACCTCAAACAGTCCTGGGACTTGCATCGGTATTACGACGTCTCGACGTGGAGTTCTGTATCAACCGGGTGCTGTGACCCAAAGACCAGCCGATGTTTTCGATGACATCGCACCTCAGTATGGCGGAATAGTCACGCAAAATAGTCAAATAAGGCGACTGAGACGCTAGTATCTGTTTTTAGCATCCTTGTCTTTCATTACGATTTGCACGGTACGATGAATAATGGAATTTCCGGGCCCACAATCTGTGATTCATGGAAATATTAGGCATTAAAGATTCGCATTTAATATTCTCAATTATTTATATTGTTTTTAGGGGCCACTCGCGCAATAAATGACTTATTTGCTTTATCACAAACTAAATTCACACTAAGAAAAAAATAACTACGAACGCTCTTGAACAAAAATTTATTCGTTCTTAAAATGTCAAGACTTTTGATATTCTGGTCTTGGTTCGTATGAGCTAGGGGAATGATTGGAAGCAAACTTTAAGAGAATAGCGTTGTACACGCTCTCACAGAGAGAGAAAGCGACATCAGAAATCTGTCGCTGTCAAATGTAAGCGGTTGGCCGTTAATTCATTTTATGTTAAGCAATTCGAATGTGTATTTCGTCCCCGCCTCCAAGTATCTTAAGTCTTCTATTTTGAGAATTATTCGTACTTGGATCAAGTACTGAAACTCTTGACTCAGGAATGTTGGGGTCAAAAATTCACTCTTGTATCAAGAATTTTGCTCTTGGATCAAGAATCTTTACTCTCACCGTTCTTTTGAGCACGAATGCTCTTGATTCAAGTGTGAAATTTTAAATGTTTTCTCTGAGTGTACTCACTCTAGTAAAAATAGATGAATGCTACATTAAGACTCTAAATGCAAATGAGCTGCGCTCAAAAAGGTCTACCAATATGTTGACAACGCAAACAGTAAATTTGCCGAAAGGAGTCCAAGGTGCCTAAGCCACGGCTCAAGCAACATTATAAAAATGCGTAAGTTTTTGATGGAAAAGTAGAACCTATACGGCCCAGATGGACGTCAGAAATATGTATGTTAAAAATATCTGACATACCCAACAGATCTGCTACAAGCGCAAATATTTGTTTCTGCCAGAATATTCGGCGCTGCAAGGCAGTACGACACTTTGAAGGAGCTTAAAGACGCAATTGTGAAGGTGTTGACGTTATACAAAAGTTAACTTGATTCAATGTCTCGGCGGTTACAGTTTCTGAAAAAGCTAGAGGGCGACCCAATTTCATTTTAAATATCACAGAGCTAAATTTTCCGCGAGGTTGTTGTAAAGGCCAAAGAAAAACTTGTATGGGCCAAATAAACGGCTGTGGCGCTCAAAACACATTGTGGACAATGATGATTTGCTAAGAGCGCGAGAGTAAGTGAGCATGAAAGAGAACGACTCACACTCATGTTGTTTGTATGTGTCTTGGCTCTCTGAGGCAGATGAGACAATTTTTTCAGCATTAAGGAATGGAACATTCCCAATAAATAACGAGAGCGAAAGTTAAAGTCGGCTCTAACCGACTTCGATATACCCGTTACTCATGAAAAAACATGTTTAAAAGTGTTCCTGCGTTCCTTAGGGTGAACATCTGAAAAGTATGCAACACTTTTTAACTCGGCTATATATTACTTTTTTTGCTCATAACTAGAGAACCGCTCATCCGATCCTTATCATTTCTTGGGCAAATTTATTCGTTTTGCTAATTACTAACTATCTTACGAATCGTCTATCTTCAAAACTGTAGGAGATATCACGTTATTTTCGAATTGCGGGGGCGGGAGGGGGCGTGGCCAAAATTTGAAATAAACTTGATCTGCCTGCAAGTATAAGAAGCATTTGTCTCATAAATGTCAAACTTCTATCTCTTACCATCTCTAAGATCTAGGTGTTCATACAGACGGACGGACAGACGGTCAGACGGACATGTCTAAATCGACTCGGCTGTTGATGCTGATCAAGAATATATATACTTTATATGGTCGGAAATGATTCCTTCTGCCTGTTACATACATTTGCACGACTTTAGTATACCCTCTTTACTCTACGAGTAACGGGTATAAAAACTTCCATTTGCTTCAATTTCGTTGAATTTGTAATGCATTTCAAGGACCAAATTGCTGCTTGACAGGTGATTGGGTGTGTCGGTTCTTGTCTTTCCATGCTACTGATGATGATGAATTGGCGGCGCGTGTTGCTAAATATTTTCCAATGGTGCTTTAAAGTAGACAACCAAGATTGTGAGAAAAATATCGAAATGCTTGATTGTGATGTCCCAATTTTTTATTTGCAAGCTATAAAGTTTTTTTTGAAAGCAAGTTAAAACAACGAAGAAAAGCTTTCAAACCCGACGGTAACTTACTCTGTACCAGCAGTGGCAACTGAAAGCAGTGCTACGGCACCGAATCCGTTCTTTGTCATTTCCTCGACTAATTGATAAATAATCGTGATCCCTAAAAATATAATATAATAAATTGCGGGGCTGGGAGGGGGAAATTGAAAATTGAAATTGAAATTGCGAAAATTGAAAAAAAAAATTGATGAGTCTGCAAGTATTAGAAGAATATGACCCATACATGTTAAACCTGTGACGGTCTGAGATCTGTGCGTTCATATTTACGGACAGACGGAAATGGCTATATCCACAAGGTTGTTGATGCTGATCTAGAATATATATACTTTAAAGGATCATAAATGATAATTTCTCCCTGTTACAACTCCTTACAAAAAAAAGTTGTAAAACCACTCGCATTACGTTTGACTACAAACGATTTTTGTGGTGACTAACGAAAAGTCTGGTCGTAAAAAAAATAAACTTGTGGATGGTTTAAAGAGCTGTTCGAACTTTGTTTGCTGTTGAACAAACTAATTAAATTTATTTAGAAAAGAAAAGAAAGGTTAGCGTAAAAATCGTTTGAAGCGCTTTCACGAGGAAGAACAAATTGCGCTGATTAATGCCGTATAGACAAATGTAATTATTTGGGACCTCACCACTAAAAACAATTTTGAGTCAGTTGATATGAAGAGTTTCCAAAAGCAGTCCAGAAAGAGCTGTACAGAGTTATTGCATGTCCGGGACAATGCCGATATAGAGCAAAAACTAAAATATGAAAAAAAAAACGTCTTAACATCCGGAGAGGTGTTACCGTTTTAACGCCAAGTGCAGCTTTAAAATTCAAAGAGGTTGAAAAAGGCCTGACTACCTGGCGGTCCCCAGTCGTTACTACCTCAAACAGTCCTGGGACTTGCATCGGCATTACGACGTCTCGACGTGGAGTTCTGTATCAACCGGGTGCTGTGACCCAAAGACCAGCCGATGTTTTAGATGGCTTCGCACCTCAGTATGGGGGAATAGTCACGCAAAACAGTCAAATAAGGCGACTGAGACTCTAGTATCTGTTTTTAGCATCCTTGTCTTTCATTACGATTTGCACGGTACGATGGATAATAGAATTTCCGGGCCCACAATCTGTGATTCATGGAAATATTAGGCATTAAAGATCCGCATTTTATATTCTCAATTATTAATATTGTTTTTAGGGGCCACTCGCGCAATAAATGACTTATTTGCTTTATCACAAACTAAATTCACACTAAGAAAAAACTAACTACGAACGCTCTTGAAAAAAAATTTTTTCGTTCTTAAAATGTCAAGACTTTTGCTTTTCTGATCTTGGTTCGTGTGAGCTAGGGGAATGATTGGAAGCTAACTTTAAGAGAATAGCGTTGTACACGCTCTCACAGAGAGAGAAAGCGACATCGGAAATCTGTCGCTGTCAAATGTAAGCGGTCGGCCGTTAATTCATTTTATGTTGAGCAATTCAAATGTGTATTTCGTCCCCGCCTCCAAGTATCTTAAGTCTTCTATTTTGAGAATTATTCGTACTTGGATCAAGTACTGAAACTCTTGACTCAGGAATGTTGGGGTCAAAAATTCACTCTTGTATCAAGAATTTTGCTCTTGGATCAAGAATCTTTACTCTCACCGTTCTTTTAAGCACGAATGCTCTTGATTCAAGTGTGAAATTTTAAATGTTTTCTCTGAGTGTACTCACTCTAGTAAAAATAGATGAATGCTACATTAAGACTCTAAATGCAAATGAGCTGCGCTCAAAAAGGTCTACCAATATGTTGACAACGCAAACAGTAAATTTGCCGAAAGGACTCCAAGGTGCCTAAGCTACGGCTCAAGCAACATTATAAAAATGCGTAAGTTTTTGATGGAAAAGTAGAACCTATACGGCCCAGATGGACGTCAGAAATATGTATGTTAAAAATATCTGACATACCCAACAGATCTGCTACAAGCGCAAATATTTGTTTCTGCCAGAATATTCGGCGCTGCAAGGCAGTACGACACTTTGAAGGAGCTTAAAGACGCAATTGTGAAGGTGTTGACGTTATACAAAAGTTAACTTGATTCAATGTCTCGGCGGTTACAGTTTCTGAAAAAGCTAGAGGGCGACCCAATTTCATTTTAAATATCACAGAGCTAAATTTTCCGCGAGGTTGTTGTAAAGGCCAAAGAAAAAACTTGTATGGGCCAAATAAACGGCTGTGGCGCTCAAAACACATTGTGGACAATGATGATTTGCTAAGAGCGCGAGAGTAAGTGAGCATGAAAGAGAACGACTCACACTCATGTTGTTTGTATGTGTCTTGGCTCTCTGAGGCAGATGAGACAATTTTTTCAGCATTAAGGAATGGAACATTCCCAATAAATAACGAGAGCGAAAGTTAAAGTCGGCTCTAACCGACTTCGATATACCCGTTACTCATGAAAAAACATGTTTAAAAGTGTTCCTGCGTTCCTTAGGGTGAACATCTGAAAAGTATGCAACACTTTTTAACTCGGCTATATATTACTTTTTTGCTCATAACTAGAGAACCGCTCATCCGATCCTTATCATTTCTTGGGCAAATTTATTCGTTTTGCTAATTACTAACTATCTTACGAATCGTCTATCTTCAAAACTGTAGGAGATATCACGTTATTTTCGAATTGCGGGGGCGGGAGGGGGCGTGGCCAAAATTTGAAATAAACTTGATCTGCCTGCAAGTATAAGAAGCATTTGTCTCATAAATGTCAAACTTCTATCTCTTACCATCTCTAAGATCTAGGTGTTCATACAGACGGACGGACAGACGGTCAGACGGACATGTCTAAATCGACTCGGCTGTTGATGCTGATCAAGAATATATATACTTTATATGGTCGGAAATGATTCCTTCTGCCTGTTACATACATTTGCACGACTTTAGTATACCCTCTTTACTCTACGAGTAACGGGTATAAAAACTTCCATTTGCTTATGTCCGGTCTAGTGGACAGATATATAATAAGGCGGTATATAACAAAAAGGTTCCGAATAAGTAGTAAACACTTCTTTCAAAGTGTATGTTAATTGTCTAACTAGGATTTGAAGACGCTGAAGCGTTTAGTCTAGAGATGCGCACAGCAGACCAATTGGCATACGAACACTCCATTACTTCTTGTGCTGACCGTTTTATGCCTAATAATGTCTGCCCTGTCCTTAGTCCATGGCAATAAGCAGACCAGTAGGTCCAATGTCTTTTCTTCTGGCAACGTTTTCCACCATCGTTATTTCATTTCATTGGTGTTTTCTTTAATTGACCATAACAATATCAAAATCAAATTTTTACAATTTTATTGCCCATGCGCAATTTGAACAACCGAAAAGGAGCTTTACACTCACAGGTCGAGTTCTGGCAGCTTCAATATTACATGAGCACAAATTGCAATTTAATCCACAGATGTCAGCATTGCGATCAGTGTACAGCCCTTTTGCACGTGCCTCGTTCACTTCGTGCCCTCCGCCCCTTCCGAGTCGAGTTGAAAAATGGTATTAAAGTCACATTGACAATCATCAAAATGTGATTCGCTTGGAAAACAACAAAGGCAAACTCACCCCTAGCGAGACTCTGGCTCAAGACACATGTGCCGGGGTCGCTTCCGTTCCCCGGTGACACTTTAGCGTTTCCTCCGCCCCGCGCCTCTTCATCATCATCATCAGGAAATGCTCTGCGCAAATCTGTCATATAACTTTGGCAAAAGGACTCTTGGGAGCTTGTTTATGTCAACTTCTGGTCATAATTTATATGCGCCCGCATATGTATACATTCGAGGCGGCCAAGTGGGCGTGGTCTGCTTATTAAATTTTAATTGTCATGCGAGCTGAGGCGAGAGAGTCGAACGCTCTCTCCAACAAATCGCAAGCTAAATGAACTAAACTAAGTCGCAACTTTATCTACCACTCACAATTAGACATCCAACTGGCTGCAGATGCGCGTCTGTGCCGGCGTCTCTTCGCATTTATCTCTGCTCCGGCGGAGTTTTTGGAGCGCACTCAGACGCGAAATTGTCGCCGGCGTCGTTGGCGTTTGTTGTGTTTGTCGCAGAGCAGCAATCCAAATTCAATTAAACAAACACAATAAGTTTCGATAAAGCTGCGCTGATAAAGACGACAAACTAAATATTCGCATAAAATTTACTAGCACCCACCAGCATCGCCGCCACCACCACAGCAAGGGCGGGAGGGGGACGCACTGCAGCAAAGTCAATGGTGCAGATTAAATGTTGCTCACACCACGCACTCCAACAGAGACACACGCACACACTCTCAACAACTAGAAGTATGCGTAATCTGTAGCAATTCAGGCGCAAAAAAGGTTTCTCTGGAAATGCGTAAACAAAAAAAAAACCAAAATAAGTCGCCGGGAATAAAATTCAAAGTAGTTTAGGCAAACAACCCAAAAAAAAAAGTAAAACAACTTAATTGCCTGAGTGTCGCGCTTTGGATTCTGCAACGAGCGGAGTGGAGTGCTGCTGCTTCTTGGTGGTTGTGACAAAACAGGATTTCCCTTACTCGCACATTGAAAAGCAATTGTCTTGGATTTGCGTTTAGGCGTTAGTCCTTATTGTCTGTTAAGGGTAGCTTAAAGGAGGCGGACGCCACATTAATTTATCGTTTCACTGATTCGCGTGGGTGAGACGATGCTGTCGATGTGGTGTGAGGGGACACATTAGAAAAGCGACTGGAAATCGTATTTATTGGGCACCAATCAAGATTAAAATCGAACATTTAGTTGCTTATTTATGCTGATATTTTACTAGAACTATTACACAATAACCCTCTCCACATTTGCTGAATTTTGTAGAATTTTATCTTAAGCCCTTAAAAACTAAGCTAAAATTGTTGTCGTTGTGTGTGCCAGGTACAAAAGTACCCATTATACGCGAACCGAGGCTTTATTTGAAAAACTGGGTATGAGGTGATGTTTACAAAGGTGTCTTTTATCACAATTATGGGTCTTACGCCGGGCTTTAAAAAAAAAGTTGGATTTTGTCGAACTGTGTTACCATTTGAACAAAATTTAAACTAAAGTTTGTTAATTATTTTTATTCCTGACGAATTGGTTATGACCAGATAGTTGTAGCGCAGCACCAGCATTGCATTCAGCTTATACTCCAGGTGCAGAGTATGTTATAGTCGGGCTTGACCGACTTTCTCACTTGTTGTATTTTAAATTTTTGGAATTGGGGTATTATTTCCCAAACTTGGAGCCTTCTTTTTTTGGCGTTATTCCATCGCAGTGGGGCCTCATTTTCATACTTCAAATTGGGGTGTTGTTTTATAATGAAATAATTCCCCAAATTTGGGGCCTTATGTCACTTTATATTTTCGGGACTTATTTCCTGCTGCCTTAATTGAGCGGTTCGTTCATAACCTTATAAACTCCTTACCTCGCGCGTTATAAAAAAGGTTTGCCTGCGGCGCTCTTTCTTTTTTCTAATTCCACCTTTAAACCAGGTACTAAACCCGAAATTGGTTTCAGTTTGAGTCAAGACTTTTATATTTGTCTAGAGCTGTTTTTACTTTTACAGTAATCGGACAAGCATCCCATTCCCGTTTTCTTTGAAAAATATAACTGTAATCACGGTTGCCACTTGAGTATAAAATAATGCACCAAAAAAATTTTAAAAAAGAACCATTTTCATAAAAAAAGAGCCAAAAATTTTTTCATCCTTATTCATGTTATAATTTCAATATATCTCTTTGTCAATGACGTAAAATCGCACATACATTTCATTTCTTAAGTGTTCCTAAACATACAAATAAAAATTAAAAATTTTTCTTGTACCTTTTATTTAACTTGTTAACATTTAAAATAACCAAGACAGTCAATATTGATTCTTATTTCCAAAACAAATTTCTTCACTTATTCGTGTTATATATTCATTTCATTGAATATAAAATATCTCTTTTAATTCCATTTCTTGAAAATTCTTAAAAGTACAAGTGAAAATAATCAATTTTTTTATACCCTGAACTCATTAAAAATAAGTAAAAGAGGATCATAAAGTTGTACAAATGTACGTAACTGCCAGAAAGAAGCACCTCCGACCCCATTAAGTATATATATTCTTGATCAGCATCAACAGCCGAGACGATTTAGCCTGTCTGCATGGTAGCGTCGATCTCAGAGACTGTAATATATAGAGCCACAATTTTTGGCATGTAAGTAGGTGTCCGAGCAAATACACTGAAGATATGCAAGTGCGCCACCCCATTTTTCAATTAAATTTTAAAATAAAAGAAATTAAAACATAAAGGGACCACAGTACTTGGTACAGGGTATTTTGCTGTCGGGGCACTCGACCGAAACACTCTTACTTGTTTGTATTTATCATGCTTTTCTATATTTGAAAGTCATTTTTTTTTAAGTTTTAGACCACACATAATCTGAATATGTATTCTTACAGAGCTTCATACTGAATAAAATTCAAGCCTGTTTCTCAATTTGGTTGTTATCAAACTTATGGTAAAAATATTACCCTCCGCCAAATCGATGCTGTGTGGAATAGAAAATATATTTCTTATATATCCAACTAATTCCTTAAAGATTTCAATATTAGTCCCATTTTTTACTTTTGCCACTTCTTCCCAAAATATAGAAATCTCCTTTTCTTTTTGTAACTTAGCTTCTGTCAACTGTAACACGTCCCATTGGAAATAATTTCAACAGGATCCGATTAACACAAATTCTTCAAGTTTTCACTTAGTGGCATTATTTCAGTTTCTTTGCCCAAATTACGTTGGCTGGTGCAATCATAATGAGAGATTTAATACCGTCTCATCTTAAATCAAACCGCTGCATTTCTTTCACAAGCGAAACCTCCCACTGAACCAAAAGCTCGTAAATAATATCTCTAACGATACTTACGCGAAACATCAATGTGCAAAACTATCGAGAAAACACTCGCAAACGATCCGCAAAGTAATCACCCGTCGCTCAGTTTGTGGCAGAGAAATTTTCGTTCTCGATAGCCCGCAAAAGATTCGTTTGCGAGCCTTTTTCGATAGTTTTTGTGAGCCTCCTACGATAACTTTTGCGACTTACTTCACCAATCGATTGCAAGCCTTTTTCGTTATTGATAACTATAAGTGCAAAGAACGCAAGACAGGCGAAGAAAACGTAAGAATAACGGAGCATACAAAAAAGGAACGAATATTGTTAGTTTCTGTCAAAATCATTTTTCTCCCTGTTCACAAGCTTGAATGCGATAATTTGACTAACCTTTCACCTCTCGTATCACCTTTAAGCTCGAGTGTGATAGTTTTACGATACTCTTGCTTGACGTTCGCTTCGTGGTGCAGTGGGCTAGTAAAACTGGCGTACCGTTTCCTTTACTTTTAAAGTTGTGCATTTCACTATACACTGGCTATCCATATATGTATTGTTGGGCATTGAGACCAACAAAAATTTTGTCATCGCGCCAAAAATAAGAATTTAAGTCGCTAACATTAAATCTACTAAGTTTCATATTCCGTAAAAAATATGTATACATGTAATATGTGCTTTCATACTATAAAAATATATTTAAGATATTTAAAACTATCAATAAGTGTTGACAGCGAAAAATATCCAGGATCTAATTAAGGAATCGAATAATGTTTCACCTTTTTCGCTTATATAAGAAAAAAGAGCCAAAACGAGCCATTTCCAATAAAAAAGTGCCAGTGCACCAACAGGATAAAAAAACACCAGTTTTGGTGCAAAAACACCAAGTGTGGCAACCGTGACTGTAATCGAAATCGTACGACTTACACACCGCAACCGATTCGTTGATAAATGTTATGTATACAGTCTGTGCTTACGGAAACCGCTTGTGAAATGTGGATTTTATTAAATTTTCGAAATAATGCTCGTTTTTGGAGCCACAATGTGGCAATTCGCCCTTCTTAGAGCCTTTCTATATTTTGTGTGTAGAATTGAGTTTTTGAAGGAAAATCGCACTGTTAATTTTTGTTGGTCCACCTCAGAAACACTGAAACAATTTAAAGAATTAACTGCTTTGCTCTATCACTCAGTCTGCCCAGCGTTTTGAACATTTTTTAGACGGTAAAAAACATTTGTGCTCAACCTAAAATTTCAGAATTTAGTTTAGCTTGATGATAAAAATGAAGACGCAGTTAACGTATACATTTTTCAATTCATGTTGAACAAAAAATTTTTTGAAAAATATGGAGGAAATGAAGTGCAGTTGAATTGTAGAGGTAACTCCAAAATTGTAATACTACCCAAAAAAATTTATATGAAAGTAGAGCCTTTGTTTTCGCCTTTGAAATCTACTTCACCCCCCCCACACATTGGCCTAGGAGAGATATTCACAGATTCAGTTGGAGTCAACTTTGTGTAACAAGTAAGAGCGTTGCAGTGGCCCGATTCCGAAATATTGGAAATCTGAAAAACAATTGATCTGCGTACGGTATACACCTATGTACCATTATTGTACATGCAAAAATTTGTGTCTTTAGCTCGTATAGTCTCTGAGATCGACGAGTTCATACAGACAGACGGATATGGCTAAATTGATTCTGATGTATATGCTGATCAAGAATATATATACTTTATTGCGTTACCCATTTTTAATAGATACTGGGTATAAAAATTTAATATATCTGAATGTGGGAAGTTTTAATGTTCTGAAAAGCGCTTTAAAGTTTACCTCAGAAGTAGATTGAGTCCAAAAAACATTCTAAAAACTTTTGTTAAAAAAATCTTACAAAATTAATTTTAAAAGTTGCTTTGATATTGAACGTTTTTGATCCAAGTATGAAACTCTCCTCTTTTTTCCCAGTATACTCTTAGTTGACGATTCTCAGGTTGTACATCTAAACTGTTTTATATTCCATTGTTAACTAGAAGAAGGAGAAAAAAAGCATCATAAACCGAAGATCTCCGCGCATGGGTAATCGGTTTCCAATAGTTTTTTAGCTTGAAATTTGTACAAATCATAGAGATAACTATACATTTTAATTCCTTTCCATAGGCATTAATAACCGACTTTGTTATCATTTTGCTGCATCTTTGCACTTTAAAAATTGGAATGGTTTCTCATCGCACTGAATCATACGCTAACAATTTTCAGACATTTATACCTAAATATTTGAAAAAGGTTATTTGCAGTCTTTTGTTTAAATTTTGTTTAATAAGACTTATGATCCAATCTTATAGTGGTGACAGTAAGCGCATTGACTAATTTCCGAATTGTTCTGAAAATGCACTTACTCAACATCCTCTCAGATGAACTACCACATTTTTGGTAAAATTCTCTGCAATTTAAATTGGCATTTAATTTTATGCAAATTAACTCGGTTTCTCCTTTCACATGTCTCTCTATCTCTCCTCCCCCGGCTGGAAATCTGTGTGCCACATTTACTCGCATGTCTGCCGCTGAATAATTTAAGGACTTACATTTACAGAAATTAACGCACATGAGAGCCTGCATGCATTTCTAGTAATAAGTACATAGAAGAATGTCTGTATGCTGATGTACATATGTGGGGGTGCCCTGCAAATAGGATTTGTACGACTAATTGCAAAGTACTTAAGCAAAGCTTTAAACAAATGTTAAAGCAACATTTTTCATAAATTATTTATGCTGCTGTAAACGATGTAGCAGAAAACTAGAAAAAAATGTAGGTGTTATAAAAAGTTTTAGGTATCAACAGACGAGTCTGTCAGTCTAACAGCCTGTTTAACCACCTAGATCTAAGAAACTAGAAGAGCTAGTGCAATAAAACTTAAAATGCAGTTTTCTTAAAATTCTGTTAAAAATTTTTGACATCATGAATCTATAATCTATAGAATTTTCATAAAGAAACAAGTGAGAAAGTCGGTCAAGCCCGACTATAACATACTCTGTACCTGGAGAAGAAGCTGAATGCAATGCTGGTGGTGCGCTCATCTCAAAGTTTCTCTCTCTTTTCTCTCTCTCTCACGCTCTCTCTCTCTCTCTCTAAGATTGTGTGGTGTTAGTTGTGAATGGGTGGGAGGGGGTGGGGCGAGGGCGATATACTTTTTTGCTCATAACTTGAGAACCGCTGATCCGATCTTTATCATTTCTTCGGCAAATCGATATATTTTGCTAATTACTAACTATCTCTAAAAAAAATCAAAACTGTAGAAAATAAAAGGTTTTCCAAATTGCGGGGGCGGGAGGGGGCGTGGCAAAAATTGAAAATAAACTTGATCTGCCTGCAGCTATAAGAAACATTTGTCCCATACAAGTCAAACCTCTATCTCTTACCATCTCCGAGATCTGTCAAACCGAAGGAAGGGACGGACGGACGGACAAACAGACGGACAGACGGACAGACGGACAGACGGACATGGCTATATCGACTCGGCTGTTGATGCTGATCAAGAATATATATACTTTATAGGGTCGGAAATGACTCCTTCTCCCTGTTACATACTTTTGCACAAACTTAATATACTCTATGTACCTTCGGTACAGAGTATAAAAATAGCTAAGAGCTCATCTTCTACATAGAGCAATATGTCACATAATCTTACAAATAGCAGAGTGAAATGTGAAACGCCTTAATGATTGTGGACGAGCCAGAAGATTTAAGGAAGCTTATTGAAAATGTTCAACAGAGCCCCGGATAAAAGTTCCCAACTCTAAAAACAATTTCAAGAACACTGTTGCCAAAAATTCTCTACTAGCAGATGGCTAATTTGACGAGCATACCAAGCTCGGCAACTGCATGGTGGTTGGGGACCAAACAGCAATACACACACATACACTGAGAAAATAATCAAGAATTTTCGTACTTAAATCAAGAATTTTCAGTTTCGAAACTTCAATAAGCCAGTTAATTCTTGATTTAAGTAAAAATCTCTAAATTCTTGATTTCAAGTACATTTTGGATGAGTTAAGCACGATTCGGAACTATTTTAAGATCTTTTAGACCTAGACTTAGCAAAGAGCGATTGTACTTAGAGTAAGAGCTCGTTTTTACCCCAAGAACAAAATGAGCTTAAATTAAATCTTTTTTTTAATTAAGAAATTTATATTTTGTGTAACTTTTTAGCAGGCATTAGGTCAATAAGTTGTAATTTTGTCAATAACTTTTCTAAAGCAAGACAAGCACAACACCTTAGCTTTTTCATGAATACTAACTCAATCTTCAGCAGTCTTGGCCTGTCTTTAATGAGCTGGCAGATGGAACCTCATGACAGAACTGCTATGACCGCTTGGGAATCCCAAAGGCCGGCTTGTAGCAAAATCTGACATAAGCAGCAAATGTGTTTCGGTCTGTCCTTAGTGTTTTATTTCTAGGTATTTTTGAATTCTTAACGGCCAATTTCGTATTTAAGAATAATTCGTACCCAAAGTAATAATTTTCAAGAGCGAACCGTTTTTACAAATTCTAGACCAACACAGGATCAAATCAAGAGCGTTTTTTTAAGACCGAATCGTTTTGCATTTTTTTTGAGGGTACACTTGTAATCACTTTACCCAACACTAGTTGCAACAAGACGGTGCCACAAGCGCACGCGAGGCCATGGTAAAATTAAGAGGCAAGTTTGGTGAGCAATATGAGACCCCATTAGAATTGCAGCCCTGGAAGACAACATTACAGCTGCCATTGGTGAGATACCGGCCGAAATTTTTGGAAGAAGAAGGACCAACTCGCCGGCAACACTTACAGGAAAAATCTTTAAAAAGTGATTTCCAGGCAATAATGTATTGCTCCAAATAAATATTTTCTGTTCAATTTTCGGAAGCGAAGTTGCACCTTATTTTACATAAGTGGCAAAAGTATTTGGCAAAAAAGGACAAATTATTTTTTGTTTTCCGCAAATACTTTTGGTATCCTCTTACCTGCCCATTCCACCATTTCATACAGTTGCCAGCGGTAAGCGGTGGCGTAATAGATATAAAAGGATTTCCATTGAATCCTTGTTCAGTGACTCCCATTTTTGTTTGTTAACTGTGCCGCTGTCCACGTCATTCGCAGTCAATCCACACGCACACACAGAGCCTGGTCATGCATGGATTTCTGTTTCAATTATACGCATCTTGGTGCTCACACAGATTTGGGCAGGATCTCCTTTTGGATTTATTATAATATCAATGGGCGAGAGGTGTGCGCGCGTGAATTTATTCATTTGCTTGTCTCTGTTTTGACAACCTCTACCCCCGTCCCCCCACCCAGCCGAACACTTCCCGCCGCTCATTGTATCACACAAATCGGATTAAGAAATTTCGTATTCGCATTGCCACATAATTGAATAGCCGGGGCGAGTGGCAACGGGAGTGCGTGTGAGTGCTTGAGCCGCTCATATCAAATGAGAGGCAAATTTAAAATTTTACACTTGACTTAGCATTGTTGTCCTGCCATTTCACACGCCTGCCACAGAGTCCTTTTCTGTCTGTCCGTCTGTGTGCGGCATGGCGATAAATTGTATTTCGTCCTCTCACACCAAGGCAAAAGCGTATACAGTTTTTTTTGTTGTTTGTGTTTGGTAATTTTTAAAATGTTTATTTTTCACTTGACATTTATGCAATTTTTTGGTTTGTTTTTGATTTTGCTTGCCACTTAGGTGCTAAAAGGTAATCTTATAAATTTAATTCTAGATATGGCATAGTTTTCTTTCGAGTTTTTTGGTTTTGTTTTTTTAGGCGCTAATATATCAGTTTTTATACACGCAACTATTTACAGATTCACAAAGGAAGAAACTAATAACACACACACTTAAAGCAGTTTAACATTTACAATAGTGTTGGGGTGGTTTATGTGAGTGAGTGAACAATAATGAGTTGCTCAACAGGGCTAAGATGTTTTCCTTTTAGTTAACTTTTTGTTCAGTTGCTCTTTTAAATTTGGTTGATGGAATTACAAAGACACGGATTCAAAAATGAAATGGTATAAAAAGCTGAGTAAACCATAACTGAACAATAAAGAGCTAGTGAATGGGCAAAGGTGTTACTTGACCAGCTGAAGAAAACATCACCTTATAATCAACTGACAAAAAAGAGCAACTGAGTGCAAAACACAGAGTAAGCAGATTTACTGAAAATGGAACATCTTAACCATCTTAATTTACAACTCATTCATTACCGCGATCAATGGCTGCCTCCGCTTTAGCTCCTCCCCGCTCCTTTCCACGCTTCTCGAACAGTTGCAACAATCGCTGTTGCATCTTACAATTTTATGAGTGCGAGTGGCTCAAGTGATGGGCACCCAAAGGATGGAAATAGGGTCCGTAGGGTGGATATGGCACTGCATGCGGATAGAGCAGACTACTGGCATAGGCACCCGGTCCAAAGGACCCACCCGCTGGTGGTGGTATGGTCGGGCTGTTCACATCCATTCCAGGGTTTTGCTTTTTCCATTTCGTGCGGCGGTTTTGAAACCAAATCTTTACCTAAGAACACATAATAAATTTTAGTTTACTCAACTCTTCAAGCTCCTTTTCAAACTCTCACCTGTGTCTCCGTCAGGCTCAGGCTGAGCGCCAAATTCAAACGCTCGCACACACTCAAATAGCGCGTGGTCTTAAATTTATTCTCCAGCGACACCAGCTGCTCATAGGTAAAGGCGGTGCGTGCTCGCCTGGGCTTGGAGCCACCTCCACCACCGCTGCCACCTTGGGATTTGCCATCGCCATTACGACTACCGCCCTTTTTCGAGTCCGTCTCACTGCTCGGATCATCAATGTCGCTGCCATCATCACACATATCATCCTGATCCATGTCATTGAGATCCTGGGCTGTAAACGAGAACGAGAGAGAGAAATGTTTTTGCATAAGCCAACAGGGTCATCAATCAAAGGCAAATACAGCTACAACTTGTAAACGGAAATCAATCACCTCGTCCTGCCCACAACAGTGTGGATTAATTGGAATTCTGGGAACATGCTGGCGCAGATGCGACTGTGTTCGCCCACATGTCCAGTAGAATTGATTGCAATGATTCAGCAATCAAATTAAAATTCAATTAAGGCACTGTCCAATCATGCCCCGGGCGCGGCATATCAATAACCAGTCTCGATTATGACCCAACCGCAACGGATTGCGCCAGATTATAAGAGGCAAGGTAATCGATAACAAATTACGCCACTTAAGGAGGTCCTGAGGCCAAAACTTTGGGTGTTGACGAACTTCAAGTTATGCGACTTAGGGTCACCAAAAGTGTCATCCCCTTATCAAAGATGGCGAGACTTGCCGTCCGTCTGTCTGTCTGGCTACTGCAAAATGCATGGGCCAGGTAATTGGTCAACATGATTGGCCATGTTTGCATGTAATTAGGCTGCGCCTAAAAGTGCCCCACTGCGCATCGTCTGTGCCAATTACACCGAAAATTAACGTGAACGCTTCATTTAATATTTAACGAATTTTCCCAACCAGTCGTCGTCGTTGTCCTGACGCTGGTAATGGGCTGTGGAGTGTTTGCAGCCACTTTGATATGCATTGATGGCACATTAGATGCTCCGCCATCCTCATCAATAGCCTCGACGACTGGCCCTGACCACAATTGGTTTGAGTCAATTGAATTAACAGCGGCAATCCAAACGAAAAAGGGAGCGAATCCGACGGGTACGGCAACCAGACGTTTAATGCGTTTGCAAACAAACGCGAAAAATGTGGAAGGAGCGCACATATGGGGATAAGTAGAGGTAGCTATAGCCACCACTGGTTAATAAGCGTTGCAACCACATTTGCCAGCGGGCGTTCTAAAGGATAGGGAAGCTGCCTAATTACGATGGATGGCCAACCAAAGGGCCGCCACATGTGGAAAATATTTGTGCTAATTGTGAGTTACTGTTAATTATACTGAAAGGATTAAGCTGATTGAAGGTGAGTGGGAAGAAAGTTTCTTAAGGATTGATTTCAATCTACAGAGCAGAGGTGATAGAGTCAACGCTTGTTAAATAAGTACTGTGTTCGAGTCCCAATGGGGGAAGGTTAAACTATATATTTTTGTTTTAATGAATGAATATTTGATCATGAATTTTAGAATAGTCGAAGCTACTAAACAATAGTGGAGAAGTAAGTTTATCGATTACAGAAAAGAACAACAAGGAGGGAAACGAGTCTGCTGACAAACTGGCCAGAATGGGAACCACCATTGAGCTCCTTTCAGAGAAGAGCATGATTGGGATGCCTATGGCAACATATAAGCTACATAAAAGCTTAAACATCCGTCTCACTACGGATCGGTGGGAAACCCTTTCCTACAGTACCTTATCGAAACTTAAGTGGGCTACATTCAACCATAAACGTACAAGCACACTTTTACGCCTCAGAAGAGAACACATATCGCTTCTGGTTGGAGTCCTCACGGGTCACTGTCTTATTGGCAGCACGCCTTGGCGTTGCTCACCATGACTTCTGTAGAAGTTGTACATATGAAGAAGAGAAGGAAACAGTACAACACCTTCTCTGCCACTGCCCCCGTTTAAGTAGAAGAAGACGAAGTACACTTGGTCAACCTCTCCCACTCAGCCTTTTGAAGACATTCGATCTAGGATCCGCTCATTAAAAAGATCCAGCCGGCCCGCTCTATTCAACTTATAATGATTCCTTATCCAAAAACAAGTTGTGTGGCTTAATTCTGTTTGAAATTGCACGCTTTTTCCGCTTAAATTTTTTTCTTTTCCATCACTCTTATTTGCGATCCCTGATATATAAATACTAATTGAGGCCACAAAATAGAAAACAGTTATTTTACAGTGCTCACTAAATAAGGTAGGGGTGGCGTCGGCCCAAAATTTTTTCGAAACTTGACGGTTGGTTAAGCACCTTATCTGTGTCAAGCTTTAATCCGAAATCTTAATATTAGCTTAAATTTTTAAATTATAAAAAAAAACTTGAAATTGGATTTGACCAGATATATAAAAAACAAGTGCGAAAGTCGGTCAAGCCCGACTATATCATACCCTGTACCTGGAGGTTGAATGCAGCACTGCTGCTACTATCATCTATCTATTGAAAATAAACTTGATCTGGCCGCAAGTATTGAAGCCCTTACATGTCAATCTCTATCTCTTACAATCTATGAGATCTGTTTGTTCATACGGACGGACAAAAAGATTTGAATTTTGCACTGCCCACCACGTCTGTTGATGCTGAGTCAACCAATTTATATTCTTTATAGCATGTTCGGTTTATGATTCTCTTCTCCCTGTTACATAATTTTGCACAAAATGCTCAATCATACTTTATATACCATTGGTAATTCATGACTCAAACATGTGCTACAGAGGTATAAACAAATGCCGTAGAGAGAAAAAAACAAAGCGCGCGTCTTGAGAGAGCAAGCCACCGACCGTGCTATTTATTAAACACACGTATTCTCTTTCTCTCTCTATGCCTGTGTCGGCTGCGACGCCGGCAGAGTTATGAGTTCTTATCCCATTTGAAAGGCTTTTGGACTTTTGGGCATCTCTGCTCTAGATTTATTACACAAATAATAAAAGAAAACTATTTTTTATTTCAAAAAATACGTTTTGTTTTTCTTAGTTCCAGCCAAGTATTCTACACATATCAAAAACATAGTTTCAATTAACCTTATACCCTAAGTCCTTTAAACTTAAAATTTTTTGAAATTATTCATTCTAATTTTTTTATAAAATGTTCATAGATCATAGTTTTTCCAGGGAAATATACATTTTTTCTTTCATAAAAAACAGTTTACTTTTAGGCTGGACAATATCACAAAATTTCCAGCACGATTTCCTAAAAAACCAAAGAAAAACTACCTGAAGCTAAATTGGAATAAATAAAGAAAACAATACGCCATATTGCAAGTGAATTGAGAGGGGTACTTTCGGGCACTCTTATCGCAAAGTTGTAAAATCTTAAAATACCCACAACTTTTCATATATTTTTCATTTTAATTTATACACTTTCAAATGGAAACACGTTTATATTTCCGAAGTCAAAAATAAAATTGGAATTCCGGCAGCTGTTGCATGCCTTGCACTGATTATTAATTGTTTTGCATAGTTCGAAAGAAAAATCAACTATGAACGGCTGCCAAACCCTTTTTCGAAACGATTCCAAATTTTGACATAAAACAGCTATCTGTATTCAAAATCAATTGGGACAGTAGTTTTATACGTTTTTATCATTTAAACCCCAATCAAAATGAGGACTTTTGGCCAAAATTTCGGCCCGCTAGCCCAGTGATGAGAATTTTTAGTAGCATACTTTTTGGGTTTGGCATTATAGAAATGATTTTCAGTATGTTCTTATTTTAAAAATATAAACGAACGAGATATATAATAAAAATTATATATCATTTGGAATTTAGAATTTACCACACTTTTTCTCTGATCATCTCTGTCAGTGATTGTGTGGCATTTGTAAAATGATGGCTGTTAATTATAATTATGCCGAAAGCACTTCATAAGCAATTTTAATGATATGACAGCAAGCAACGTTTATGACAGTACAAAGGATCAGACAAGGCTCATTTACCGACTTGCCAACACACACACACACACAGAATGCTCGATGGTGCAATTTGAAAAGCCAAGCTGGGCATCCTCTTGGGCACAACAACAATTTAAATTAAAGTGTATGAAAGAGAGAACAGCACACACACACACACACACACCAACCAGTTAAACTTAATTATGAAATCCGAGTGTTAATTACCACAAACTGGCGCATAATTTACCCACACACACACACACACACACACACTGTACAAAATGGCTTATAAATTTCGAGTTCTTTGTGCCAACGTACAGGGGGCTTCATTGTCGCAATCATTATAATCGCATACGCCTGGCCAATGCGACCCCGGGGAGCATTTGTCGTCTCATTTTGCCATTTTCATAAAATAATAAATGAGTAGCTGATGGACGGATACGAAAAAACGAGAAAATGGTCGCTTAACTTCAACCAAAAAGGCAAGGGAAACAAAAAGCACACACAGACATACATACATGTATACATAGAGAAGTCTGGCAGGCTCCCCAGTGCGAGGATTGGCATTTTCTTGAGTGCGAAAGAGAAAGCTAGCGAGTGCTGCGCGCCAAATTGAGTGCTGAAAAGAATAAAAGTTTTTCGCAGCCATTTTACATTTTTTCAGGGGTTGGTTGTGCCAGCCGCCCACAGTTAAATGTTGCCACATAACCATTTGTATGTCGCCCCCACCCCCGCTTACTTAGTTATCGCATGTTTTTTCATATGACTTTTGGGGAGCATTTCTGTTTCTGCCTCCTTGGATTATGCAGGCCAAATACAGAGAGTCAGTCGTGTGGCGTGTGAGTGCTATGGCCTGGATTGTCGGGGCCAGCACTTGTTAGTTTGCTTATCTCCAAGTTTTGTTTTACAATTTAAATGAGATGCAAATTACTATGGCGACCAAACACAAAATGAATGTTGCCTTGGAGGATTGCATTTATTGGCAAATTGTGCACGGCGTATGCGTAAAATTAATGAAATAATAAGCGCAGGGGAGAGAGTCGGTCATAAAATCTAATTAGATGCAATGACAAAAGGCCGCATAATTACGCTAATCCAAACTGAAGCGATACAGGCTGTCGCATTAGCACCTACCCGAACAGGCCCTGTCTGTGTGTGCGTGTGTGTGTGTGTGACAGAGCCATTGAAGCGCCTAATGAATGTGCGGTAATTAAGTACCTTGCTAATTAATGACTACAGCAACACCAAACGGTAATGGCAATTGGCCAACCAACCAGCCGTTGAGTACAAGCCCGCAAACAGTGCGTATGCGTGATGTGCACACAAACATTCGCACAGTATGCAAAGCATTTGTCTGTCTGTCTACCCTGCTGCATGGCTGTAAACTTGAACTGGCAGTAAACAGCAACAACAACAGCGGAGGCTACATAATTATTTCCAGCATCATTATCCTCCAGTCTCTGTCTAGCCGCCCCATTCGTCTGTTTACCCACTCTTCCCCCGCCGCCTTTGAGGTCGTTGGCGCGGCCATTCAGTTCGGTTTTATTAGCAGTTATGTTCGGTACCCTCGCCCGCCATTGATGAAGTTAATTGTGTTTTATTAACACAAACACAAATGCACAAACAGAAATGCCCGCAATGGTCGATGTTGTGTGTGGTTGATAATGATGGTGAGCAACTTCCCGTTGTTCCTGTTGTTCCTCCATAAGCGCTTAACCAAGTGGCCAATAAAATGGGTGTTTGTGTGCGTAAATACCAGCACCAACTTGTCAAAGGATACTTAAAACATATTAGCGAAATCTTTGTCATTTGCTCGCATTTTCATTTTCTCGAAACTTAATAAATTTGTTCTTTTTCATAGATCAATATAATTTGTTATGTTCCGACTCATTTTTTCTGGGTTCGCCTATCGGTCGCCGGCTAGCTTTCGGATAAATAAGGGATAAGTTCGACCGTAATAGAGCAACTAGTTGGTGGGTTACCAAAAAATTTATATTTATCAACTCGCCACTAGCTACACTGTCACTTGGGATTTGTTATCCCTCCCCTGGATCAGCTATTAGATTTCCACCATCATCTCTTCACACAAACCTATACATACAATTATTTGACATAACTTTTCAACCTATCGCTAAAGATCTCTAATAATAGCGCGAGAGAGAATGAACAACTCTCTGAGTGACAGTATGTGCAGTGTGCGTGTATGTGTGTTGTGTGTTTTGTTGTACAAAAAAACAAAAAACAATTAAATAGCGAAAAGCCTCATCCAATTAAACACGTCGATAGCTTTAAAACGATATCTCAAACTAAAAAAGTTGGAATTTTACGAAGCAAGCAGCCAAAAATGTAATTACATATGTAGCCAAAGAAAAGTAACGGAACTGTGGCGCTTAAATAATTTTCGACTACACTGATTTTCTAAGAGCGCGAGACAAAGTGAGCATGAGAGCACACTCACACAATTTAGGTCAGAGGCGGCCAAATGGAGAGGACAAAAAAGTGCGCTTGTGTTGGTGAAGAAGAGACAACACGTGTTTTACTTGCAATGCAGTGCTCACCGATTTACAACCACCATAACTTCGGCTCGCGTTTGCTTAAAAACACGACTGACTTCGGCTCATATTAGCTGAAGGTGGCCGCCTCTGATTTAGGTCTCACAGATCCATTCATCTCTTGGCTCTCTGAGACAGATGACAGCTGCTACAAGTGCTTGAATAAGAGGGGAGGGGAAAGAGTGAAGAGCGGTGGAAGATGGAAAGGGGGTGGAGAAAGAGTGGTGAGCGGGTGAGGAGGAGGGGGAAAAAAACGGGAAAGCCAGTTTGAATTAAATGATAATTGAAGAGTGCTGATGCTGCCCTGAAATGCACAGTCTTCATATAATATTGCTAGACCCTAAATTCACTATTTGCTCGTGCGGCAGAAGTTTGTTTGCAAACCAATAGCAGTTAATGACGATGATTTGGTGAAAAATTATGGCTCTTCTTTTTCGCCTGTGAACTATTCGCCGGACGATCGAACTTCAAATTTTATTTTAACTCATCAATATATTTAGCTTACTTGCATTTTATAACGATAACTAACAACTATAAACTATATATATTTTTGATCAGGGCGACGAGCCGAGTCGATTTAGCTTTGTCCGTCCGTCTACCTGTCTAATCGTCTGTCTGTTTCTACGCAAACTAGTCTCTTAGTTTTCAAGCTAAAACTTTGCACAGTGTCTTCTTTTTACTGCACACTGCTAATATGTCGGAACCGACCGGATCGGATGACAATATCTTATAGCTGCCATAGGAACTATCGGTCGAAAAGTGGGTCTTTGTGGGAAAAACTTTTTTGTTTTTAATGTAAACGCCTTCCGCTTCAGCAATTATTAGTTTTATGCGCTTTTACACAGATTTGGAAGTTTTGGTCAAAATCGAATAACTATATCCTTTAGCTGCCATAGGAACTATCGGTCGAAAAGTGGGTTTTATTTACAAAATTTTTTTGTTTTAATGCTGACGTTCGTAAACTCTGATGTATTGAAACATTTGCAAGGGTATAAAAACTTTGGCAAAGACGAAGTTATCTTGGCCTTCTCGGTTTTATTAATATTTAAAAATTGCAATTCCAAATCAGACAAAGAAAATATTGTTTTTAAGAAGATTGCAATCTGAAAACAAAACAAAAAAGTATGAAATACCTTGAAAGGAGATTTATATTGTCAAAAACAAGAATTATCAACTTTCCCTCTGTTTTAAATTTTAAATTTCGAATTGAAGGTTAGGCTAGGTATATCAACTGTTTAAACAATTCAAAATATAGTCTGAGTAAGACTGCAAAAAAAACTGATAATATAAATTGATATAATTTCGATTTTGGGACTATAGTGAAGTGGTAGGAAATATTTAATACCAAAAATAAAAACATGAAGCAAAGCAAATTTTTCACAAATTTAAGAACTATTTCAAAATTGACTTTCCCATTCCGTAATTCTTATTATTCTCATTCCTTTGCTCAGTTTATTCACTATCACAAACCCATTACCAATTACCATTTCTTATAATCAGATCATGAGCAGCATTCCAAACAAACCACTTCGTCAATTTTCAAATTTGACTTAAGCTCCACCTACCCCACACGCAGGTTTTGTGGAAGCTTAGCGACCCTGACCTCCGCCCCGCCACCCGTTCCGTATCACAACAACTTCAATCAAATTTGCAAATTTTTATTTGAGCAATTTCTTTGGGACGAGCCGAGCATGAAAATCAATTAATTTTCAGCAAAAATTTTTAGCTCGCAACCAGGAAGAAACAAAACCCAGAAAAAAAACAGACAAAACGAAATCCGGAAAAAAATTGAATGTAACTTTCGAGCTAGCAATGCCTCTTCTCCAATTAAAACATCAATCAATCAATTAAAAGCATTTCTACAGAACGGCTACATATGAGTGTAGAATTTTGGTCTAAATAAGTTTATGTACCTCACTCACAATTTGCGAGCATATACAAAAAGAAAGCATAAATGCTTACCCAACTTACACCCACACACACACTCACAGACGTATGTGTTGATGTACGTGACTTGCGCCTGAAAGCAGGCAACACGATTTCTCTGTGCCTTCAAAATGGTAACTTTCTATGCAGAATGGGAAGGCAAATACGGAAAAAAGCAAATGCAAAATCAAAACATACCCAGAACCGTAACAAGCGCCAGTATAAATATAGCATTCCCAGCCATCCACTCACCCACACAAAGACAATTGCCTTCAGTGGCAAAAAAAAACAGGAAACAGAGGGTAGACAGACACAACAGATGGAGGGGAGAAGCAACAGCAAAGCAAACTCCCAGCAGGTGCTTTTGTATACATGTGATTCTATTGACTGAGGAATAACTCACCAGACATATCCTCACTTTGATCATCATCCAATCGCTCATGCATTTCCTCATCGCGGTCATAGCTCCATTGGCGTGGATGTCCAAACGGTACAGACACTGGTATTTTGTTACCCGTAAACTTGTTGGGATCCAAAATGTTTTCCACGGAAAAGGCCAATCGTTTGGTGGCCGCGTCCCTATCACTAGAGGCACTCGTTGATGCGCAGCTGGCGTTATTGTTGGCATTCGTGGGCACAGAACGCGTCAGATCCACCGGACAAACCTGTGGGATGAAAATCATTTTTAGAATATTAAATGTTTGCTCTTATTTTATGATTAAATCTTAAATTAAAGTTTTTGAGTAAAAGATTTTATTTTATTTCACGACATAAAAGCGAGGTTCTGTATGAATTTGGGATGTGTTGTGATTTCCAAGAATCGATTAGGAGTTCAGTCGAATGACGATTAATGTGCTTCACGGAGTGGCTTATATTGTTTCCTACATCCAAATCGAATAGTTCTTGACTACAACACATAAAAACATGACATTCAAATATTTATCATCAGTCAAGGTAGAGCGGAGAGAGAAGGAACTGTGTAGAAACGGTAATGATATCCCAACAATCGTTACCAAAAACACTAAATAAATGATTTTTCCCATTTGTTGTAAAATGTCCTAACTTCAAGAACAATTCATTGATAATGCAAAAGCTTCATTTTGTTTTGTTTTTTAGGAACATTTTAAACACTACTGAAAAACTTGATTGATTTTGTATAAGTATAAGAATGGGAAACGGGACATATCAACTTGTATAGGGAAAGAAGGAATTTGTTGTCGCCCCGCCCTTATTTCATAGGGTCCAGAAGTTAAACTACTGTGCACCCGGTTTGGTTCATTTAAATTCTTGTTAACTTATTTTTTGAACATGTTTATTCCAGCTGTGTAGGTTCAGTCCCAGGGTTCCCGGCGTAATATGACAAGCTCGTAGTGAAAAACTACCTCTACACTCAAAACGAGAGCGCAAGTTAAAGTCGGCTCTAACCGACTTCGATATACCCGTTACTCATGAAAAAACATGTTTAACAGTGTTCCTGCGTTCCTTAGGGTGAACATCTGAGAAGTATGAATCACTTTTTTAACTCGGCTATTTTTCATATTTTTGTTCATAACTTGAGAACCGCTCATCCGAACCATATCATTTCTTCGTCATTTATTTTTTTCGTTTGCTAATTACTAACCATTTTAAGAAGGAACGAATAGTCTATGGCCAAAATTTGAAATAAACTTGATCTGCCTGCAAGTATAAGAAGCATTTGTCTCATACATGTCGTACCTCTATCTCTTACCATCTCGAATCTGGAAGAATGTTATATACTCGGCTGTTGATGCTGATCAAGAATATATATACTTTATATGGTCGGAAATGATTCCTTCTGCCTGTTACATACATTTGCAGGACTTTAGTATACCCTTTTTACTCTACAAGTAACGGGTATAAAAAGCTGAACGATTCGGTCTTAAAACTAGTCCTATAGATAGTTCCTCTTTAAAAGTTTTTATCCAGAACTTTCGACCGGTCTAGAATTATCGTGTGTAAAAGAAAACGTAATTTATTTTAGGGAAATATTTGTTGATGGGTTTGTCGTCTTACATTGAGTAAATATCGTTCTTAAATTCGAAATTGTCCGGTATAAATTCAAAAATTGAAATAAAATTATTGATTCAAGAAAAATAGTTTTAATTAAAGATCATTTAGTTTTTGATGTAAAAACGAGCTCTCTTACTTTAAGTACAAATTGCTCCCAGCTAACATAAATAATTCTCGATCATGCTTATTTTGAGCTGTAAAAGTTCTTTAAAAAAAATCACTAATCGTGCTTAACATATCTAAAACGTTCTTGATTTCAATGTAGGGATTTTTAAAAACGCTCTTGAACTAAGAATTCCGTACTGAAATAACAACTTATTGATGTTTTGAAACTGATAATTCTTGATTTGAGTCCAAAAATCTTTGTTTTTTCTCTCAGTGTATATAATTCGTCCTACCGGGTGGCGACACTAAGGTTTTGTATCTGAGTTATGTGCAACTTAAGAGCAGTAAAAACTACAGCAAATTGTATTGGTAATGGCTTCAGGCAACGATCACTTAGACCTGTATTTTCGTACCCAAGAAAGAATCGTGTAATGCCCCATGTAGCTTTGATCGTTTATTCGCGTTGTCCTGCCGCGTCGAGTGTTGTGCGGCACAACCATCGGTACATCCAACCTAATATCAAATAATGAGAAAAACTGGCCTGCACTCTCTCTCTCTCTAGCTACGAACTTGCTTAATTTAAGCTTTACTGTAATTGTAAAAAAAATGTTCGACGTTGGATTTAGGTTGGATTTGGATTAAGTTAGTGTGACCAGGTAACATTTTGGTTTGAAGTGTTTAACACATTCAAGAAATCCGGGCTCATATGCATAGATTCATGATTCGTCATTTTTAACAAACGTATCGCACTGCAACTCTTGTATGCTGGTCACACTAATCAGACAACTTTCATGCGATTCGTATTTCTCTCCTTGTAGACTTGTTGAACAAGAATTAATTTGCCAACTAACTAGACGAACATATCTCATGAACATATTTTCTACAAAATGTAAATGAATTAACATTAAGGCCTAGATTGCGATACAAATTAGCTTAAAGCATTATTGGATCCAGGGACATCCAAATTGAGCTTACTGCCGCGTATCAAAAAGCAACAACAACCACAAGATATAGAAAGATAAAAAAGATTTTTGTTTGAGAGTCAAAACCTTCGGGCGAAAGGTAAGAGAGAAGGAAGTGCCTATAAAGGGACTAGATCAGTGGTGCACACATTTCATTCTTCGTACCCCGTGGGATACGAAGTCATAACTCTGCCAGCGTCGCAGCCGACACACGCATAGAGAGAGAGAATACGTGTGCTGTATAAAATGCACGCACACACATATGTGTGTTTGTTTGTAGCCTATATTTGACATAACAGAGTTTACTTCGTGTTGCTCTGCTACGCACACCAGCGCAAATCATGATAATGTGAGTTTGTGCACCACTGGTCTAGATCGATAAGGGATGGGGTGCGTATCTTCGATTTTTTTCAGCCTTTTTGGTAATTGGCCTTAAAATGGAGAAAAATATCAGAAAAAGTTTTAAGTTACTGTGTAACGCTAACTACCAAAACCATCACACCATTATTTCTATCGAAAAAAGCAAAAATTGAAAATCTTGACCAATTCTCTATCACTGGCAATTTATTCCATGTCTCTAGCACTCTGGTTCCCGAGTTATTGCAATTTTAAAAAAACGATTTTTGACCATATCTTAAGGTCATGGCATAAAAATAGCCCAACATTGGGCCATATCAATTTGTTTTCAAGTAATCTATAGAATTATAATTACCGGTCTAGACTCTTTGTTGCTCCATATAGCGATAGCTGGGCCTAACAACACTGATTTGATCATTATAGGTAATGTAAATGTAAATGTTGGCTATACAGCTCCTACAACGGGGCCAAGCCAATCTTCTCTCAATCTCTTGGCGTGTGTTCTTTAAATTTTTCGCACTAGAGAAAGGGGCCTACAGTTTAACGCCGGACCCGAACGGCAAAGTTTGGGAATTGGCTTTTTCATGGCTAGTTACTTCACAGCTGGTACCAATAGCTGGTGAAGGTGACCGTATGTGTAAAAGCTATTTTCTACAAAAAGAAAAAAAACTTTTAACTATTAGGCGGGATCGAACCCACGACCTCCCGCCCAGCAGTCCAGCACACTAACCACTGGGCCTCATACGGCCAGCTAACTCTAAAAATATTTTAGACAAATAATGTTCGTGAAAATGTCTATTCCATTTATTGACGTACAAGATCGCACAAACACTTGCAAGGTAGAAACATTTATATTCTTTTCGAACAAAACGCCGAACACAAAAATCTGTCAGGGCGCAAATTTCGCCGAGCAGAACAAATTTGGCGAACAAATTCGGATGAAGATTAATTTTACATACAAAATTTATATGTAACTAGCTGTAAACCCGGCGTTGCTCGGGTCCTTAGCATTGAGTGGAACATTGTTTTTTGAAACCGTTAATATTCAAGTTTGAACTGGATGCAAGTTTATAAACTTTCAATTTCACTTAAATAATTTGAAATGTCTTGCACTTTTGGTTTAAACCTATAGACCAATTTTCCAAAATTGTATGCAGTGAAGCTGAAATTTATTCAAAGAATTTAAAAAAAGATATAATAATATCAAAACAACTAAGAAGGTCAGTCAAGCCCGAATGTAATATGTATACTTTGTATCTGCTGTATTAGCTGAAAGCAGCGCTGCTGCTGAGTATCATTCATCCGAACTTTATTTATTATTTTTTGGGTAAATTGATCAATTATCTTGACTACTTAATATCTTTAGATGGATTAAATATTCTATCAACCAAACTTTGGGACATATGACGTTAAAGGGCTATGATAATAATATCCATTCCAAATGGATCTTTTTTCTGTGTACAGACTAAATCTTCACATTATACTTTAAATATCGTCTGATATATAAACCGGTTAAAAACCAGTTTGATATCGGTAAAATATCCATCTCCATTTTACCCACCAATATTCTTAGATTCAAGTTTATATGTGAAATAACTTCTAAGAAATGGCTCTGAACCGGTGGTTGAAATCTGGTCTGTAGTTTGGTAATATGAAGTTGGATATGGCACTGTATTGTGATCGAACCGTTTAAGCACTATTAAAACCATTGAAACACTATTTAACCGGTTTGAAACCGCATCGGTCCTGATCATGTAAAATATCGAACTTCATATCACCAACTTTCAGACCAGATTTAAAGTTCATAGCTTAAATGACTCTGCGTTTGTAACCTTTTTTTAATCGCTTTCGAAACGGTTCACTGAATTGAGACATAGCTTATAACTCTTTCTCGATTGAACTGATCATGCTGTGAAAAATTCGTGAGGATCGGTTCAGCGGCTTAAATTCTCATAAGGAAAATTCATTCAAACATACTTTCACCTTATATATGTATATGTGATCATATCTGTATTTCCTTGATTAGGTACTATTTTGTATACGTATTAAATCCACTTGTTCATGAAGAATCGGTTTCAACTGCTTAAAACAAAATACTAACGTTTACAAGACTCTAAACTCGGAGCAAGAGTGATACTGCATTTATGTCAGAAGCTGCACATCCATAAATGATTCGTTCTTAAAATATGGACACAGCTCTCACTATCTTGATTGAGAATATCCCAACTAACCCAAAGCTATGAAGCTATAGCTTAATAATATATGTATCAACACTTCATAAACACAGTGTTTTAATGGGTAGACTCGTGAAAGCGAAATCGCAACTTTGTCTGTTTATATTGTACTCAATCAAGAATTTGTTTACTTACTGTAAGTACTAAAAATGTTAAACTCAAGCATTTTGCTGTTATTAAACTAATACTAAGGGATTCAATTCACATTGCATTGAAGTACAAGTACTTTTGATCACTTCAGTTCATGATAATTAGAATCAAACTTTCTTTCCACATTCTCATGCTCAATGGTTCCACTTACCGACGGTGTGCTATGCGAACCATCATTGCTATCCTCATCATTCCCATCCACATTCAATTCCTCGCTGGTATCACTTCGTGCATAATTAGCGGCCGCAATTTGTCGCGAAGTGGCCGCCGCAGCAGCCGCCGCTGCCGCCAATCCGCCCAGTTGTATTCTAAAGCCATAGTCACTCAAATCCCGGCCAGCCGGTGAGGCGGAGGAAGATGCCGAAGCGGAGTTGGAGGCAGCTGCGGCTGATGTACTTGCTGCCGGGACTTGGGGATTAGAACGAGCCGCCACCGCAGCCACCAGTTTAATGCGTTCCAAGTCCATATCATTGGCGGACAAAGGACTGATACCGGGAGGAAGTGGAGCAGCAGCAGCAGCAGGAGCTGATGCTGGTGATGGTACCGCTTGTGTTAAGGGATTTGCTGGTGAGCTCAGTTGCTGTTCGGAATGCGTTGCGGGTGAAGTGGGCGGTGACAGGGGCGAGGTGGCAGGTGAGGGTGGTGCGGTGCTGGTGGCACTGCTGGGAATGCCAGCTGCTGGAGCCCTTAAATGGAACACTGCTGCCGGATGGGGATGCGAATGCGGATGATGGTGGTGATGATGATGCTGCTGCATGTGCTGGGCCGCCGCCAGAAATTGCGGATTCTGCAGCAGGTGAGGATGTTGTTGCAATAGAGCGGCATGTGGATGCTGCAATGGCTCGGGTCGTGCCAACTGACGCACTGCATTCAATTCGAGCAGCTTACGCTGCTGAGCGGGTATGGGAAAACCTGCTGTGCCCGGAGGAGATTGCGAGCGACGCGGATTGTTGTTGTTATGGTTGGTCAAGCTAATGTTGTTATTGTTGTGATTGGGCTTGTCCTTGTCCTGAGCCTCCTCCTGGGTGGGACTGAGGCGACTAAGTAAACCCGAATCGCTGCTCATTTGCTTGAGGCGTTCCATGGCCGCCGCCTGTCCACTGGCATTGATAATAAACTTGGGAATCTTGGGCGGTGTGGTGGTACTGGCACTTTCACTGGCCACATTCTGGCCCAATTCGGGTGAGGTATTTGACTTGGGTGAATCGGGTTGGGAGTGAGGACTCATCAGCCCACCGACTGCCGTGGGCTGGGAGCCAACACTTTCGCTGGCCTTTTGCGCTGGCGATTGCAACATCACCATCTTTCAAATCTTTCACTTGGGGTTCGTTCACTTTCCGTGTTTCTAGAGGAAGCACTCCGCGTTAGGTTGTTGTCACCTTGATGGCAGCCAATCGACTGTCACTGATGCTGCCGGCACACGTATCTCCCAATATCTGATATTATCCTGAGAGCGTAATCCGCGCGCGCGCTCGCTCCACCAGAGCTAAAACCGTAATGCTGTGTGAGCAGAGTTTGAGGGTTAATCCAACAGATGCTGAGGCTGTCAACTAAATGGGAAAATGCACAAATCTGTTGTCGGTGGTGGCTCTTCCTCGCTCGCTCTCTCGCTCTCACTCTCATACACGCCCCCCGGGTTGAGTGAGTTTTTCCGGTCTTTGAGTGCCTTGGCTCCTCCTTTTTCGTAATCTCTGCCAGCATCTAATGATTTAATTTTCCTTGGCTCTCGTTAGCAAATGTAATGGTGTGTCCCTCGACTTAGCCACAGCGAGCAGAGTTTGGGAGCAGGGTCTGCTCTGTTTTTACATACTTCTTCACTCGGCCGGAATGGCCACCCAACAAAAGACTGTGTCTTTGGAGCAACAGCAGGATGTGAGTAATTGTCAAATTATTTAGCGCAAATTTTGTTTGCCTTTGCGCTTGGCTGACTTGCGAATGGATCTCTGGCTGTATTTTTGTATGGCTTCCTTCGGGTCGTGTATGCCTGGTTTGTTCTTAGTCATATATGCATGAATGCTTTGTGCTTTTTTTGAAGAGGGACAAACGGTTAGCCAATTCCTGTCAAGCTTAATTGAATTTCAGGGGAATGCGTTTTTTGTGTTTTTCTAATTAGGTTGCTAATTAGTTGGCTTGTTTATGTGACTTGACCAAAAAGTAGCTTCTGTTTAAGTTAAATATATATAACTCAAAATGAGGAAGAGAGATGGCCTACTAATCGCTGCTCTCGCTCACGCGCCAGTTCCCTGCGCTTGCTCGCTCTCTCTCTCTCACTCTCTCTCTCTCTTTTTTTTTTGGTTTGCTCTTGGAAAATGTTTTAAATTGAACAAAAATTTATATGCGCTTTGGCACAGACAATTTAATATCGCATCCAATTTGCGGTTTATACGCATCACAGCAGCGGCCTCGCTCCTCCCTCCCCCCTTTAGAGGGGGGTTGGGGATGGCCTGACTAAGTGAAATAGGTGGTCTCGCCACCCCGTTTTGGGTTTGAGCGCACAATGGGGCGTATAAGTGACATCGCTAAGTGGACGCAGGACGGCGGCCCAGCCTGGATGTGCGCTGCTTAATGAACTTCAACGGCCAGGAATGTTGCTAAAGTGGAAATGGAAGTTTTCTTCAGTTATTCTCAGCTGCTCGTTAGCGCTGTTCGGCTTCGCTTTTTTATAATTAACCACAAAATTTGAGTGGGAGGCAGAAATACTTAATGAGCAGCTTGTTATGTTAAGATGCTCGCCAACCAACACGAATGCTAAAGGCACTCGTTTTAATTGGTCCATGGATGAGTATAAGTGGTCTGGTATTAGTATGCGTTGGGGGAAGTGAACTGTTCAAACACTTAAAAAAAAATCTGATAACTGAATTTTTTTTTTGGAAAACTTTTGTGTCATTTTTAAAAAAAAATCTATCAAAGAGCAGAAAGTTACCAGAAACCTCAATGTGCTTTGCAAAATTCGTTTAAGTTTGGGAGTAAATGCAAGTTCAGTTACCTAACAGCGAGTATAATGCAAATCAAAATATGTAATAAAGTCATAATCGGTTTAATCGGATGGATAAAATGTTTTCAACTTCTGAATCCATGATGTTAGACATAAATAATAGTATTTAGCACGTCTGCACAACCGTAAGGGAGCATAATGGTGTGGGGTGTCCTTTCCAAAATGCATTTCTACATAAGAGACGATTTTAACAGATGCTGCTTGTCTCTAGCAATTTTGAAATATTGCTAGAATTGATTACAAAGAAGACGTTACTACAAATTCTGTGGTAATCGGTCAAGTTGGTGACCAAATTTTAACGATTAAACCCATACTGCTCAAATGGGCCATCTGCAGCGAAAGAGTTACCAACTTTAACTTTTTGAAATAGTTAAAACTAATTTTAATTTACCGGCAACTTTCAATATTCGCACAGCTTTGCTATTTAAGGGCATAATGTATATAACTAGATAAATACTTTTTGCAGTATGGGACAAGGATTGTGTACCATTCATTTTTGCAATGATAAGAAATTTGAGATATTTTTTAAGCAAATTGGCTGAGAAGAAGAAAAGCTATAACAAAACTTTTAAATCATTTGAACAACCACATAAGAAATTTCCAAATTTCAAAACGACTCCTTGTTTCTACAAAGGAAACATTGTTCAAACCTGGCGAAGACATGAACCTTTAGACTTCACTTTGCATGAGGATTTATCAAACACGGTTGGCTTAGATTCCTATTATAAATTGTTATCAATACTTATAAATCTGTAGGACGACTGACTGCCCAACTTCTTCTACGATTTGGCAATGCTTTTCGTTTAGTTATACAGGCGCGGATTAAGAGAGAAAATATGTCGTCCAAGTGTATGAAAACTACAAAGAAAAGTTTGAATGGGCCACATAAAATGAAGAGCAAGAGAGTGAGAGGGGGAACGACTTACACTCACAAAAATTAGGTATGTTTTGTATGTTGTATCAACTCGTTGAATCAACTCGGTTTGTGATAAATCATTCTAGTTCAAATAAAAATTATTTAAAAATATATTTCAGTAAAGGTAAGGTCCCACAGGCAAATAATTTGCGCAAATATTTGAAAATATTTGCCCATTTTGTTTGCCCTTAGTGGGAACACTAAATAGTTTGCGCGCAAATATTTGCCATGGCGCCTTTGCCTTTGTTTGGGTGCCCAAAAATTAAAGAAAATATTTGCCTAATGGGAACACGTGGGAACACCCTCGGCAAATTTTGTTGGCGGGTTTGTGATTGCTCCTCGCAAAAAAAAATAAAAAAAAAAAAAAGAAAAAATAAAAAAAAAAAATTATTTTTTTGCTTATGCAATATAAAATTCAAGCTGTAGCAAAAAAAAAAATTCAAATACATAACAAGACCACCAAATAAATAAAAATTATATAAATTTCAGCTGATATCGTCTGTTATTTCGGTTACAACTTCCCATCATACTGATAGTCGAAACAGTGTGCAATTGCTTGGCAAGATGCAGCAGAACAAGTTGTTAAGTAAACTTTTTTACTCAATGTTTATGTCTTTTAGCAATTTAGAATTAAGTTTAACAATTAAAATGTTCTCTAGTGCATTAGCACAAAGTCTATTGCGCAACTTATAATTATTTTTTAATTTATTTATTTATTTATTTGAACAATATAAAGAGCCACAGCTGGCGAAGACAGCTGAAGTAGCTTTGGCTGTGCCGGCCACGCAGGTCTCAGTGGAACGCGCATTCAGTGCCCTACCTAATATTTTCACAAAATTGACTATTTTTGTTAGAACTATTTTTGAATAACGCTAATGCTTTAAAACCGGCAGGCTTTAATACAAATTTACAAGCGAAAATGGTGGATAATGGTCATATATGGTTCGTGGTTCAGTATTGTCATAGAAAGGGGAATGTAGTTATGTGTGATCATTTGTGGCTTTCAAAAGCAGTTTCTTAAGCTCTTAGCGGTTTAGTTACCATGGAGAACCCTTAGCTGCATATTGCGCCTATGCATTTATCCTGACATTTCACTATTTTCACTATCTTGAAAGTAAAGTTTGTTTGGCATTATCACATTTTTTGATCCTCTTTGGAATTTTTCCGCGATTTAATGATTTGTCATTATCAGACAGTGGTTTGAAACAGTTTTTAAGATCATAACTATGTTCTTTACCTTTGGTCATCCTTGGTATTAATCGCGGTTCGGTATTATCATTAACAGGGCAATGCAGTTATGTGTGATAGTTTGTGGTCTTGAAAAACAGTTTCTTAAGCATTTCGCGGTTTTATTACCATGGAGACCCCTTAGCTGCATATTGCGCCTATGCTTTGATTCTGACATGATTCTTAATAACAAGGAGTTTATGGTCTACAAAAATGCGTATCTTTAGATAGTTAGTTTGGAGAACCTTTAAAATTGCAGCACAAGTCTCAGGCACAATCTTGCTAATTGTATTGTGTGGAATTTGAAAAACATACTGCAATGACCGATAGCTATCTCCAGTTGCTAAAAAGCACAGTGGGACCATTAAACGACATGTTGCCGAGATCGCATTGCGCATGATGGTGTCCTTAAGCTGAATCATTGGACCAACAAGACACAAATAAAATATACTATTGTTAAATTTTATACAATATAATGTTAGTTATATATTACCAACTGCGTAAATTCTGCTGCTTTCATTCACAAAAAATTTTTGTAATGATCTAGAGCCTCCAATCGCAACTCATTTAAGAGATTTACGCAGCAACCTTCGCCTAACCCACACACTGCGGCGCTCTTGTTTCTTCTTTGCTTCTTCTTGCACAAGTACCCATTACCCATTGCTGAGCTGTACCAACCAAATCAGCCTACTTGATTTATAAATTTAGTAGATTGGGCAAAGAAATGTATAATAAAATTTGCCCCAAGCTGTGTGAACACTTACGCAAATTATTGGCGGAGGGGAAATATTTGCGCAAACTTTTTAAGAGCAAATATTTGCTCATGTGGGAACACCAAATTTGTTTTACGCAAACATTTACTGTTCAAGGCTAACTTTGTTTGCACAATGTGTTCAAATTTTATTTGCCTGTGGGACCTTAGCTTAACAAATAAATAAAAGACGCAAATTTATAATAATAAAAAATTAATGCAAAGAGCAATATAAGTATTTCTGGTAATCAAGGATTTCAGAAAAAGCTGCAAATATTAAGATTGTTCCAAAAAGTCAGTAGGAATAAAAGAATTTTTATTCGAAAATCTTTGGAATATGGGTTGACATATAACGACCGATCGTTGAAAAGGGGCTATGGCTGAGGAACTCTGCTCTTTGCTTAATTGGAGCTTAAGAATTATGGAGACAGCGAGACATCATGTAAGGCGGAACAACTAATGCGTACGATTGAAAAAAGTGAGTTTCTGATCTCTCTGCAAGTTTTTACTGCCGTCAATACTGGAATTCTGTCACCTTGTAAGAACTTCAGATATCATCAGCATAAGCTCACGTCGCGAATGTGATTGAATTGTCACTTGAAACAAGAGAAAATAAATCATCTTTCGATGATGAAATGTGGTTTGAGTTGAATATTCCTCGTTTATATGGTCGCCAAAAAAACCGCAACAACATACACACCAAGAATATGACGCTTTTTATTCACATTTAATACTTTGAATGTACAATGGTAAAGGCTCTTTATTACATATTGAAATTTTTACAGTGCCATAATTTACCACCCTTTTGTGGAGTTCATGGTTTTTATTTTTGTGTAAAAATTCTTGACATTCTGGCTCTAGAGGGTTTGATTCCAGCACATCGTACCAAGCACACAGTTCAATATGTTGTAAAAACTGTAACATTTCAAGAGGACGACTTGAATAATAATATTAAGTGGCACAAGAGTGGTGAAAATTCAGAGTTGAAAAAGCCCAGGCACTACAGCTCATGAAATCGAAAAAATTTTAATCATTTAATCATTCGTTGGAAAATTATTGCAAACTTTCTCAACGATCCCTGTCACTTCGTCAACTGCTATTTGGACTTCTTCTTTGCTGAAAAGATTGAACGGGTAAGAAACGGGTTGAGGACAAACTCAACTGGCTAGCGCTGCGAAACGTTCACAAAAATATTTTAACTTTAACTGACGAAATAGTTGACATGTTTTGGCAAGCCAGACCTCATCGTCATGCAACATTTGGACTGGGCTGTCGATACCAGAATATATTTTATATGAATAATCTCAAAATAAATGTAAGTTAAGACTTAAATCACACAAATAAATTAACATTTTTTATTATAAGTGCCCCCCGTTAGTCAATTCCTAGATCCGCGCCTGGAAGCAGGTTAAACTGGCATTGTCTACGCATTTGGCGAAAAGGTAAAATGATATGCTAGATTAAAACACACTGTACTTAGCTTAAACAAAGATGTTTGACGAAAACTGAAATTCTAGTTTATGTTTTTATATTCTTATTAACCTTTCCAAATTTATAGTGTCTGACATCAACACAAAAAAAGAAAACAAACAAAATAGATCAAGGCCCAACTGTATTATACTCTTTATCTATATGTGGCCCTCAAATTTCGCTCAGTGTAATAAGTGCTTAACTCTTTTACATGCAAAATTAAATGATGCGCATACGCACGGTAAAACCGCAAATTATTTTAATTGCTTGTCTCGTCATTATTCATTATTTAAGTGCGCTCAAACAGTCGACGCATACGGAATATGGCAGTATGTATACATACGAGTTTATATATATGTATGTAAATTGGCAATCTGCCAGACACACACACACACACAGACGCACACAGATACAAAGGCAAAGCCGCTGTTTACATAGACATCAAACTTTTTGTGCTGCGGAAAAGCGGAAAATTGCTGTCGCATGTATGTGCCTCGTCTTTCTCGCTTACTCCGCCATTTAATTAGTGAAAATAAGTATTAAATGAGTAGCTCTTGTTAAAATAAATAGTGCATGCAATGGCTGCCATCCTCTTCTCTGCCTTTGGCTTTCAACAGGCTGCGCAAGATTTGCAGCTAATTAAAAGGCAAATATACTAAAAAAGGGAAAATCGATAATTGGACACCCGGCCAAAGTTGACCTCGTAGCAAAATGCAATTACCATTTACAAGTGCGGTCATCTGCATAATTATGCGCTAATTCAATTATTTTCCATTTATTTATAACATTTGTTAATTCGCGCCCTTTTAATTGCGCCTGAACTCTGGCAAAGCGACAGGCGAGTGCGAGCGAGTTGGCTGCACTCGACCTTCTCTCTCGCTTCTGTTGATTCGGCCATTTTGTTGTTTGCCCTCCACTTGCCGTGAGCCCCACGTTAATTTGTTTGACTAATTAAACTAATGAGCGTTCAAAGTTAATACATAAATTAGTCAGACCGGAGTATGCAGAACGGGGAATTGTTGTGTGCAATCGGAATGAATGGCTTACAAATGTATAAGCTCATTAAATATTTTTAATTACATTTTGATTTCGTATAATGATTTTTGCATTTTATAGATACATTAGCTTATTCTGCATTTATGGATTAAGCCACAAAATAAACACATGAGATTAATAATAACTTCTGTTTCTTAAGCTCCAAATTTCCAATATTAGGTTCAGTTCGTGGACCGGTCTCTGATTATACGGTATTGAAGGTTTTGGTTTATAGTCTTAGGGCTGATTTATAGTCATCGATTTTACACTGCTATTTGTTAGTTTATGTAACAAATAGCTCTATGTAGAAGATGTGAAATCGGCCGTTAAACTATTACAAAAGGGTCTTATAGGTGTCACAAATAAAGTTTTCTTTGATGGAACACGAATTAAGCGGCGGTCATCCGTGATTTGGTTGTTAATAAGTTTTCAAAAAATTAAATGGAAACCTAGTGTGACAATATATTTTATTCTTAACCTGTTCCGAACCCAAGTTATTCGTTCGATCCTGAAGTAATAGAAACAATTTTTTTGCTTTCTGTGCGAAAGTACCTACTTACAAACCTTGTGGCTCAATCTCTTTTAAGTTTGAATTTTTAAGCAATTTTCCTTTTGGCAACACTGTTTTTGGCAGCTCAGCTGTTTTCGTGTCACATGTTAAATTTGGTCTATAATTTAACAATGAATCGACTAGCATGAACAACGCTTTCAGATTATTGAATCTTAATTATTTTTTATAGGTAAATAGTGTTTAGCTACAAAGCTAATTTCTGGTTCAACTGCCAATGCTTCCCAAAACAATGCACTGTTTGGTTTGGCTTATGTGCTGGAGGCATCATTGGACTATACTTTTTAAAGATGACAAAGGCAGTGCGATTTTACAAACCTTTTTTTTTTGTCCAAAATGAAAGAACTGCACTTGGCTAACATGTGGTTTCAAAAATACGGTGCCACATGCCCTGTGACATATATTTGTACAATATCTTGATATGATGATGATGATATCGCTCACTTACTTCAAGGCTGCTATAACTCAAAACAACTGAGAAAGTCGATCAAGCCCGACTATTTTATACTCTGTACTAAGAGTAGGAGCTGAATGAAGGGCTTCTGCTGCGCTCACCTCTAAGTTTTTCTCTCTCTCTCTCTTTCTCTGTCTCACTCACACGTTGTTGAATGAAATGCGGTGTTGGTTGTGAGTGCTTGGGAGGGGGTGGGGATTTTAATTTTTGGTCATAACTTGAGAAAGGTTCATCCGTTATGACGTTTTTTCAAAATTGCGGGGGCGGGAGGGGAGAATTATTTTGCTGTATCGTACTCTATATAGTGTAAAGTTATCGTATTGTTATTTTGTATACTTTCGATGTGAGGTGAAAATATGTCGCTTTATAATATTTACAGGTTCATTTTACTGTTAGTGCTCTGTTGGCAGTTAAAACATCATATTATCAAGTTTTTACAATAAGCATTCTGAATTTTTATAATTTTACTAGATTAACTCGAAGCAAAAAGACCAATAACACAGTTCTACAATTAAAGACCTGTTTTGTGTATTCCGAGCATCTTAAACAGCTTTATGTATGCCTAATGATGATTTCGAGTTGCTATGTCAAAGCCATATCACAGTTTCCGTTACAAGATACTCGCGAAAAACTAAATTTCCGACTTTTTTACTTTTTTTACCGTTCTAAAATTTTTGTAAGCCACTCTAAGCATTAACTGCTGATTTTATAAAGCTTCTAGGATAGAACGCGATATAAGTATTGCCAATGAGGTAAAAATTGACCTTGAAAATCAAATTTTATTTGATTTTTAGAAATTTTGTCAAACTAAACCATTTACTAAAAGCCAATCTGTGGGTCGGACATTTATTGGCGCCATCTTATCATATAGGTAAGCATATGTACTAATTATGGATGGACTTAAGTCAGAGTAACGAACACTGATAAAAAACTCTAGGCATTTTGAACCATGAAAAATCCCAGGCGTTTTAATCACATGCATTGTTAACTTATTGGGCGTATTCAGCAGATAATTCCGAATTACGATTTGTGATTTATGATTGCCGATTTTACCTGCTGAATACATTGATTGCCGATTGGGATTAGAAAATTTGACAATCATGTTTTCTGAATAAAAATCGAGCAAAACCATAAATATTGGAGTTTTGTGAGAGTTTTTTCATTGATGAAAAGTACTAAAGCCAATGAATATCTTAAAGTCAGCAACCAAATCTATTCAGCAAAGACTCGTAAATCGGTAATCGCTAATCGGAATTATCTGCTGAATACGCCCATTAAAAAACATGTTATTTTACTTTCAGAACAATTTACATTTCGACACATGAAAGCAATAACATTTTGAACAAGGTAACTACAAATTGAACTTTCCTTATAAATTTACTTTAATTAAATATTTGGCTGGAACAGACGAGCTTCTTTAACTCTTTTAGCTTCTAGGGTTCAAATTTTCACGGAAAAAGAGGACCCTTCGCTTTTCCCGCAGTTAGAAATAACCTCATATTTTGTGTGTTCGTACCTTTAATACACATAAGTCTTGCGGTATTTTTATTGAATTTTCAATTGTTCATAAAATTGGTTATAATAATGCGATTTAAGTCAAATATGCACCGTTTTGTTTGATGACGAGTTCCCAACGAGATGCCAACATCATAATGCCCCTCTCGCTTCCCTATTGGCAAAAAACTCGGAGAGCCAATTTTCAAGGACTCTCTTGTGGCCAACTTCCGACTACCAAGCTCGTTCGCCATGGACAGAAATAGGTGGTAATCACTTGGTGCGAGATCCGGACTATACGGTGGATGCAAAAGAACCTCCCAGCCGAGCTCCCGGAGCTTCTGCCGCGTCACCAAAGATGTGTGTGGCCTGGCGTTGTCCTGATGGAAGACAATTCGGCCTCTGTTGATCAAAGATGGCCTCTTCTGCACGAGTGCTGCATTCAAGCGGTCCAGTTGTTGGCAGTACAGGTCCGAATTGAGCGTTTGGCCATAGGGGAGCAGCTCATAGTGGATGATTCCCTGCCAATCCCTCCAAACACACAGAAGAACCTTCCTGGCCGTCAATCCAGGCTTGGCCACCGTCTGGACAGCTTCACCGCTTCAAAAACGGGTCGATTTTGTTGCGATTCAGAAGCGATTCGCATGCATCCTTACGGGCAAAAATGTTTTTTTGCGTCAAGTCGTGTGGCACCCATACATCGAGCTTCTTTTTGAATCCAAGCTTCTTCGAATGGTTTATAACGGTTTGATGACTCATGCCCAGCTCTTGGCCGATGCTACGGCTGCTACTATGCCGGTCTCTTTCGATCAATTCAGCGATTTTATCGCAATTTTCGACGACAGGCCTTCCGGACCGTGGCGCATCTTCGATCACCTCTGCACCAGAACGAAAACGTTGAAACCACCGTTGTGCGGTGGTCCATAAACTGCACAAATTTTATTGGCAGCATGAGATGCATTTTTGCCTTTATCGTAGTAGTACTGTAAAATATGCCGTATTTTCTGTTTATTTTGCTCCATGTTTGCGACGCTATAACTCACGAACGACTAAAAACAAACAACAATACATCAAACACGTGTTAGCGCGTGAAAAGAGCTTTCCAAAAAGCTCTAGCGTGAACCGATGCGACGAATACAACTAGAACTACGCGCTTGCAAAGACAAGCTTGCGGAAATACCGCAAGACTTTTTTGTTTATATATCTTTATAGTAATCAGCTATTTATCCACTCTACCAGGGGTTGGTAATATCGGATGGCAATCATTACATCTTAGGTCCCAGAGCATTAGGATATTTCGAGCTCAAGGATCTCCATAAAACTGATAAATATTTAAAAAACAGTAATTCGAGACTGAAAATAATATCAGTCTTTATTTCGTTGTTCACACCGACACGCATGCCGAAGTTTGTGCCAAGAGCGCAAAAAGCTTTTCAGTAGCTGTCCTGCAGGTCGGAACTGGCTTGAGATGCTTTTTGTTTGCCGTCGCTCTTCTTGACAAACCCAGCATTAAATCCTTTAAAACGACCAAAGAGAACTAAAAATGTAAGCACCCAAAAAATAAAATTAATAAATAAGAGAGAGACATTGGCGATTAAATGCGCTATTAAAATCGATTGAATGTGGAATAAAGACTTGAGAATTACAAGCAACCATTTATGGGAGAATGCTTTTAGAAATAATCATCAAATAAAACATCAGTCACCCATTGTATATTCAGTCCAAAGGAACCAGGTTCGAGTCCCAGCAAAGTAAGTAAAAGATTTTCATATAATAAAATACATTTTTGTTTAATTCGTTGTTTTTCGGAACAATAAAACAATGTCGGGAGCCAGCAATCACAAATTTGAATTTTTTTTGTGTGAAACGATTTTTATCCCTGAGAAGAGACTTTTTCGTAACTCCCAGAAGAAACGCTCCTCCAAGAAGTGTCGCAGAGTGGCACATTTCTTCCCGAAGGGAGATGAGAATGCGATAAATATGCGATATCGCAAGAGTGAAGCGACACCTACTGGAAGAATCTCATTCGGTAAGAAATGTTTGCTGGGTACGAGTTTAATAACAAGCACAAATGCAAAGCAACAGGGACATAATTTGTAGTAAAATGTTCGAAATGTTAAAGGTATATTATTACCCCTGGTAGCTCAGTGCCTTCTGACCGAACTGCTTCTGCTACAAAAGGCGTCTTTATAACGATGAAGTGTGTTAAATCTAAATATTCCATCTAAAAGTATTAAATATCTTAATACATACAAATCTCGAGTCTCAGGAAACATTTTCTATCTTTGCTTTATATAGACTATCAGGCCTGTTGCCGGAATTGGTAAGAGCTGTGATTTCTAAGAGGAATTCGGATTTCGCATGATTTAATCGAGGCCTTTATATCTTTCTATTGTGGGGCAGAGTTTTACCTTTTTTTGGGAAAAAAAGGAATAAAATAAAAATATCAATTATATCAAATAAGTTGATATTTTCAAAGCAAATATCTTTTGAAATTTTTTTAAATCAGAAATTATTGTCGATAGGAGAATTTAAAAATGTTGGACAACTCTATAAATTTGCTCCGGCTCTGGTTAGGTTCGAAATTGCAAAAAATTAAAAGACGCAGTTTTGTTAAAAAAAAATGTTCACACAAGTTTTCCTGACACCGTCTTCTCTCTTGTAATCTGCGACCATCCAACCATCCGATCGGTAAACAGTCACTCGCTCTGTCTACTCCAAAAATTAAATATGCTGCGCTAATTCCTCCATCAATTTGCAGCTCATTTCATATGCCAACCCATTTCGCAGGCCATCAGCAACATCAACGCACGTGCAAAATGCCGACGGCCAATGTCCAAAAACGACCAAAAGCAACATGCTCCCGGCCAAGGAGGGTGGCCAAAACTAGTTTGCATTCAGGTACACGTAATTAGAAAATTTCCATGCCAGACGGGGGAGGGGCGGGTAAAATGAAAACAAAAACAGAAACGTGCTAATTGCAAATTAATTATGCACGATATTGAATTTGCACTAAACGCAAAGGCGGAAGCGGAAACAAGCCAAAAAAAAAATGGCGCGAGCCTAGAAATCGAACGAACGTGATTTGCATGAAATGCAATTAGATTAGAAAGAATGGATGGGGGGAGGGGGACTTTTGCTGGTAGTTGCCTCTAATGGCCGACACGATTAAGCGCCCGCAACAGCAACAACAACAACAATGGGAAATGGGTGCAGCTTTTGCGCTGTCGCAGCGGCAGCGGCACATAAAGAGCTAAAGTGTTAATTGCCATAAATGCTTGTCATTGTAGCGGTAAACGACAGTAGCCATGTTGCCAGTGCGCCAGCGCCCACACACACACACACCCTCACACACACAGAAGAGACAACCATTATCAAGCAGGCAAAGCCATTAGGCGACATGACACCAACCGGTGGCAAGCGCACATCTCTGAGCGTTGCACTCAAATGAATGAAATGAACTGCTAAATTATGCACGCGATTTAACCCTCATTTCGTTAGCCACAACCGGATGTGCCACCCTCTGCTGCACCCCCTGCGAAACACGTTTTACTCACAGCGCAATCGCACTGGTCAGCTCTCGCTCTCTCGTTTCCCAACGAACAAAACAAAAAACTCACTCAAAGTTAACTTTAACCACGCCTCCCAGGTACAACCAATGAGCATACTCACCCAAGCAGCAGCCATTTCAATATGGCTGCCAACTAAAGATTCCACTCAACCAGAGAGAGGGAGAGCGAGAGAGGGATTTCCCCTGCAACCTGCGATTTGATTTCTTTCCGGTCTTTTACAGACGGTTTTTGCACCTTTTATTGTGTCATTTGTGTGTAATTTCGAAAAATGTTGGCGACATTATGCCGACCGACGCTCCGCAGGTTGGGCTGGGTCGCACGCTTAAGTGTCCTCTAGGGTACTTACTTCGTTAGCAGAAGTTTTTCGCTTCGTCCTTTTCATAGTAGTTGATGTTGTTGTTGTTGGCTGGCTGCTGTGCTTGTCGTTTTGCGGATATGTCTCTTATTTTCATAACTGTAAATTGCTTTAGATATTAAGTCTTGCTGTGTGGGTTTTCCGTTGGCTTGTTTTCCCTGCTTTGGGTATGTCAGGGGCAGGCTGTTGTGGCATGAGTGGGGTAGGGGTGGAGTGGTGGAGGGGGAGCCATTGCATTTGGATATTATGACAAGTGCTGAGACTTCTGCTGCTGCTGTTGCTGCTGTGTGGGTCTGAATCATTCTCATATTTGCAGCTTCTGTGCCATGACGATACGGCGATGATATGCTGTTATATGAAGCAATTAAAATACCCTTAACGTTGAACTCATTAAGTAGCAAGCAGCGCATTTTGATGGGATCACACCTCGTCCCTTGATTCCACATGAATTACAGTAGCAAAATTCATTATATGAATTTTTTATTAGAAAATAATTTACCAAAATTACAATTCAACAATAAAGTAATTAAACAATAACATGACCACGAATCGGAATACGAAAAAAAGGGACCCTACATTTTTAAATATGAATGTATAAGGCTTAATTTAGAGAGAGCACAAGGTGAATTTATAATTTTAAGAAATTATATAAGTAGGATCTCATATGAAACACAAAGTCAACTTACTACACTCGAAAAAAATCTTTTGCTTCGTTTTGTTCTTATAACTTTCGACTGTTTTGACTTACGCATAAATATATCTTAAATTTAAAAGCATAAGAGTAGTAATTAATAATTTTAATATAGTGTCAGAACACTTTTAATGACAAGCTAAAGCACTATGTACACGACCTGATCACTCAGACCTAAACTCATCTGATGAACTTAGTTTCACTTTTACACAAGCCTGAGAAGCTCAGATGAGCCATTTGCAAAACTTTTGGTTCATCGGAATCATCTGGTTTATATGAACATTGTGACAATTTGCTTACATAAAAGAAGAGACAAGCAAAATTAAATGCGAATTGAACGAAGAAGCATTAAAAATTATTTTGCCGTCGTGTTAAGTTAAATCTAAGAGGAAACAAATATGGAAGCGAAATTTTAAATTAAAATTCGATTACAATTGTAATATCGTCGGCTAAGAAATGGCAACGCCAGCGCACTGCAATTAGGTCACACTGTAATACGGTTCTATTTCGTCTGATCGCTTACACAGTGCTACAGTGCGAAATAACCTGGGTATTGGCATAGCGTACGCTGTAGCCCGCCCCGAGTTATGGCCCAAAAACCGTTTTTGCTATTTTACCGCAAAAATAGATATAACCGCGAGGACCGTCGATTGCTCATAACCTTATCAATTCCGATAGCCACGAGAGGGATCTAAAACATTATAATCAATGGTTTGACTAATTTAACGCGATGGCTGAGAAATGCGACTTACAGATCTGGCATTTTCAACTTTTTTTGAGAAATTTGTACTTTGACCATCACTGGTTTAACTATTTTATTCTATGCGATTTTTCCTTAAAGTTTGTAATAAAAGCCCATTTAATTCTCCGTCGAACGGTTGTTGTCCCAATGAATTTGATACCGTTTGACGAAGTTTGCGCGATTTTTTGAGTACACATCGACAATCTAGTATTTTTTTTTAGTGTGCTAACATATTTAGTCTTGCTTTCACATTATTGCCCCTAAAAGTAAACTCAGTTTTGTTTGGCGCCAGATTCAAATAATATTTTTAAATACTTAAAATGCAAATATACATAAAATTCAATGTTTCACGATTTCTGGGCCAAGATTAACGCTCTCCAATAATGTTACCTATTGCGGCGAGTTAAGCTATTTTGTAGAAACAGCACAAACCACCCTTATAAGCGAGTTAAAGTCGCCCATACTGCACTTGCAGCGCTGTGTGATTATGCAGGCTGACGTCGACAATCTTGGATTTATTTGTTTTAACTCACTTCAAATTTAGCCAATTACACTTGTTGCGACGTCAGCTTGTGCGGGTCCTCGCCTCAAAAGAAGGCAATTTATGCGCTGAGTTTTTAGACAGGATAACGGGCCGGGCGTCGCGGCCCAAGCGGGCTATGCATTACCCATTGCTGCTTAAGTGCAAGCTGATGTCACTTTCTTCTCCTTTTTACTTGGCGTGGTCCACTTTGGTTTTTATTTGGTATTTAACGGTTCGTCCATCCTGTTATAGTGATTTTTATATTCTTCATCATTGGTCATCCATGGTATTTTACCGCGGTTCTCTACAATCGTGGTTAGAAAGTTATCATTGGGCCTTGTTTGTGGACTTGAAAAGTAATTTCTTAGGTACCAACGGGGTTTATCATTAAATAGAACCCGCAGCTAAATTCTCTGCGTTAGACCAGATATGTCCAGGCGTGGCCAAGGCTTGCGCCATGAGAGCAATCTGCTTTTCACAAGCCTTAACCGTGCCTACCTGTATACGATTCTTGCTGTGCACGGCTCTTTTATATTAAATGCCAATTTCAGCGCGTTGACAAATAACAACAACCACTTACAACTCACATCTACTCACTATACGTAGCTAAATTTATCTTTATGCTAGATAACAGTATTCAGAGACCGTTAATATTTGCGAAGAAATTTTAAAACATGGAAGTTTATATATATTTGCGTTTTAAATACTTAAAAGTATTATTTGAATCTGGCGCCAAACAAAACTGAGTTTACTTTTAGAGGCAATTATGTGAAAGCAAGACTAAATATGTTAGCACACTAAAAAAAAATACTAGATTGTCGATGTGTACTCAGAAAATCGCGCATAACTTCGTCAAACGGTATCCAAATTCATTGGGACAACAACCGTTCGACGGAGAATTAAATGGGCTTTTATTACAAACTTTAAGGAAAAATAGCTTAGAATAAAATAGTTAAACCAGTGATGGTCAAAGTACAAATTTCTCAAAAAAAGTTGAAAATGCCAGATCTGTAAGTCGCATTTCTCAGCCATCGCGTTAAATTAGTCAAACCATTGATTATAATGTTTTAGATCCCTCTCGTGGCTATCGGAATTGATAAGGTTATGAGCAATCAGACGGTCCACTCGCGAGTTATATCTATTTAATTGCGGTAAAATAGCAAAAAGCGGTTTTTGGGCCATAACTTCAGATTTTGGGGGTCCCCGAGGAAAACCAAGTATGAGGAAATGCTGTACGCGAACTGCTCTACAGCGTACGCTATGCCGATACCCAGGTTATTACAATTTTTGAAATTTGTAGCACTGTGTTATCTAAGTAGCTACAAGTCTATTTAGACGCCCTTTTACACGGTCTGACAGCAAATCAGACGAAAACTCAGATGAGTGATCAGGTCGTGTAAATAGAACTTTAGGTTATTTTATAGTCCTAAAAAGATCTCGTATTGAGAAATTTGTACTTAGACCCAGTGGCGTACCGTGTAGTTATGCCGCCCGGGGCGGAAGTCGACTTTGCCGCCCCCCTTCCCCCTTGAATAGTCCTAAATTTTAACCTTTTTTCTATAATTACAATTAAGTTTTTCTAATTCTTTGCATCAAAAACTTCTCTGTAACATAAAGGGGCGTATGCTGGATTTTGATTAGGAATGACGAAGGCCTTAATTGTGAGGGAAGTATTATTTTGCAAAAGTTGCTATCATTATTGGAAAAAATTCTTGGGGATGTATAATAAAGGTGCGCCGCAGGCGAAAATTTTTTTCGCAAAATCCGCAGAAACGTATTTTACATATCTTCTTAACCAAAATTTAAATACAAATTGACTTCGATGGGCCGAAAGAAAATTGTTTTGAGGTCGAACATGGTTTTCTAGTTTGATGGCAAATGCGTTTCGAAATTAGTTTTTTATTCAAAAAAAGTTCCTTGTAGGGTGCCTGCTGAGGTTTTTACTGGAGGCTGATTTAATTGGATGAGTTGGGCTACGTTTTTTGGAAACATAACTCAATGGCAGTATAGAATTGTAAGCTCCAAAAATTCGGAAAATATCGCGAAATAGATGGACGCGAACTATGATAAATCTTGCAGAATCTTGCAACGTTCTCCATATTGAAATGACAGCAAAGTCTAAATCACTTTCAGAAATACCACTATTTCTTAATTTAAGAGAATAATCAATATACATTTTGTAATTATTTACCGCCCCTGAAATTTGCTGCCCCTAAAATTTGCCGCCCCAAAAACTTCCCGGCCCTGAAACTCACAGTCCTCAAAAAATTGCCGGCCCTAAAAATTTGCCGGGGGGGGGGGGCCCCCCTCGGGACGCCACTGCTTAGACCTGCAAATTCTTATCTTAGTCAGTTTTTGAAATCGCTTTCACTGAAATTGGTTAATTGCAGAATTTTAAAATAATGTGCTAAACTTAAAATCTACAATACCGAAAGAGAAAAATTTCCAGTATATGTTTCCATGCGTTTAATGTCCCTCACAGATTAAGACCTCCACCGTACAGTTTAATATCTGAAGATCTCTCAAATCATTGTTAAATTTAAAAGTTTTTTGGATTTATTCAAAAACCCTTTATGATTTTCACCCAAAAGTTTTTCCTTTAAAAAGTAAATGGACTTCTCTTGTTTAAAAAAAAAAAAATGTTCCATTTCAATTTAACGAAACTCGAGCAGAAGATTCACGTTTTATAAAAATTCATATTTTAAACTTACGCTGGATCTTGAACTCGGGAACTAAACACGATTAGAATGCCGTCTCAGCGCATTACGACATCGAGCACGCTGGTTGCTATACGTCTCTAAGTACTACATTAAAAAAAAAACAATTCATACGGATAAGAAAAAAAATTTGGCTGATCCCCCTTTTTTTTGTTCCCAAGAAAGATTACATATATGCCGGGGTAATCTTATAAGAGATTGAATTAGCAAAAAATTGAAGATAACAAATTGGAGCACAATGTAATTCCAAAGCGGATTCAATTTTACAATGTTTGATTTTATTTTGAGCTCTATATGTAATTTGGATTTGATCCCTAGAAAGGCAACTCTTCTTCCTTTTCTCCGCCAGGCAACATGCCATAGGACATCCTTATCAACTAAGACCACACACCTTTTGGTTTATTTAAGAGTTCTGAAAAATAAAGAATTGTAACAATTCTTGGGCTAAACACGAATGGAATGGCATCTCATCGCACACTACTACTCAATCGGTTACTAGGCTACTAATATTTCTTCGCTCTCGCTCTCCAATTTATGGAACTGTGATCTCGAAAGGGATTGAAGTAGGAACATTTAGAATGATACAAGTTTGAAAGGCAAGGGTCAATCCTTATAAGCTCCCGCAAGTCGAGACTTTTTTTCTGTGTTCTTACATTGAATCTGCATAAATTAGTACGCACATTTCTGCCCAATTCGGAAAATCCTACACCTTAACATAGTGGTACATAGCGCGTGGAGACTACATTCAAATCATGAAAAAATGCTTCAACAAAGAAAAAATGATTGATTTAGGAGCCGTTCGTACGCTACTCAAATGAGAAGTTGTATTTGAAATCAACATACATTCATGAAAAGCGGAAGATTCAACTATTCTAAAACCGTCTTGGTGAGCACTATAGAGTGGTTCCTTCGTCCGTAATGTTGAATTTCATTTGACGTACGTTAGCGTTTTTCCACTACTATAAAACAAGTTGAAAGGGTTGCTGTCAACGCTTAGTCCATTATTTTTACAGCTATGACGGAAATCAGAGGCTTGTACTTGTAGATAAACAAGCTACCGTTTGGCGGAACACAGTTTCGTAAAAAGAAGGCTCTCATGCTTAGGCAGAACTGTAATGCATCGAAAAGTCTTCTTAAAGAACTTTTACAATCGCGATTTGCAATGTTGTTTGCCATTTAATTATATCTTAAGAATTTTTGTGCAGAATTTATGAATATCAACTATGACAAATAAATGCCAAAAAAAAAAAAAAAAAAAAAAAAACAAAAAAAATTAACTCCAAAAGTCGATCATTATTAAAGAGTAAAGCCAAAATAACTTCTTGAATTTCCTTCAAAATTTATATAACTAACTAGCATATACCCTGCCGCGCTTCGCTGCGCCTTTAACAGTATAAAACTAATAAAAGAATCAGTTTGAAGTTGATCGTGAAGAGTCAAATATTTGTCGAATTTGAAAATATTTTTATAAATTTTGTTCCCCGTAGAGCCCAGTAATCGATTCTTACATAAAACGGCTTGAAATCAACGTTTTGCTACTTTGCATTTTCCCCGTTAGGACTTTGCTGCTAGGCTTTCCTTCCACCCACTTCCCATTTGCTTCCCAACCACTTTCCACCCCATTTCATCCACTTCCCCTCACTTCCTATCCATGTCCCACCCACTTTCCACTCACATAATATCCACATTCACACCACTTTCCACCCACTTCCCACCAACATCGCACCCATAACCCCACATCCCACCCACTTTCCAACCACTGCCCTGCCACTTCCTAGTGGGCATCCCTGCGGTATTTCCACATCGAAAAATAAAACCAGAAATGAAATCGAATTCTACCCTTCTACCCTTACAAACCGGTTCTAAGTCAATCAGGTGAAAAAAATTTTTTTGCATACAAAGTTTTCCAGGAATTTTCCGACCGTTAGGTCAAATTTTTCAACACCGGAAAATCACATCTCAATTTATCTCATTTACTATTTTTGAAAATCGAGTTTCAAGCCAATCGGATTAAAAATGGTTTTCTACGTTAATAATTTTCCGTCCATTTTTCCCGTTGGAAGATTTTCCGGAAAATTAGTACGCAGTTATTTCTAAATTTTTGCATAGATATGTTTTGTTGAATTTTAATATAGATCTTTGAAAATTATTTTGAACTCGATCGGATGAAAAACAAAAAAGTTTCATACAACAGTTTTCCGCAAATTTTCCACATTTCCCGACAGAATTTTCCAAAATCCGTATAAGATTAAACTACTGTGAGAAACTCAGCTTTCTATCTGTTGTGGTTTAGGCTGTGCGACGGTCACCAGTCAGTCAGTCAGTCAATTAGTCAGGTTGAACTCTTTTATAAATATAGATTGCGAAATGAATTTCAAATGGCGATTTATTTTCCTTAAATTTTTACCCAGATTAAGACATATTTTTCGTTACGTACGTTACAAAAATTAAACAGCCAAATGAATAATAAGCTTAATTAGTTTTTAATGTGTGCTACAATTTACCATTTACGATGAAATTGTACTATCATAGAAGAACTTTAATGCTCGAACCAATTTTGAAGTGTAAGGGAAGAATTGATATCCAAAGTTATTAATTCAATGGTTTTTTTGTTAACTATTATAGAAGTGAACCCAAAGGTGATATCATCGTTCTGCTATGATGCATTATTTCTTATTTTTGTCAGATGACACAAATCTCGACCCTCTGAAAATAACTCAAACTGTTCTTAAAATAACCATTCCCAAATGGCGAACCCAAATAACAAAACGGCAAGACCTACTCATTCCGAAATCACAAAATAAAGATTTTAATATGCGCAAAATTGAGACATAAATTAAAGGAACATAATGCTCATTAAAAGGCCGTAAACGACACACACACAGACACACACAGAGCCCAACGGAATGGAACAAAACAAAAAACACTGCCGGGCAGTCATAAATGTATATGTAGATGTGTGGGTGTGTGTGCATTTGGCAGTCAGATCAAAGAGCAACAGCATTTTGTTTATAATTTAATAGTTTCGAAATAACAAAACAAAAAATATTAATTCATTTTTGAAGCTGCCTGCTTAAGCAAATCAAAATAAACCGAGCGCAACGACTACAGACTCTCCCCCGCCCCCGAGCAAATGCTAATTGGCAATCTCTAATTGAGCAAGCAAGGGAGAGGGAGATAGAGCAGCCACCCAAGGCGGCGAGGCGCTGTGGCATTGGCATGGGGCGCTAAATGGGCGGCGCCCGTTGGGTAAGGAGACAGGGACTCGGTATTTCGTGTGCCATTTTTTTTTTTTGTGCGGGGCGAGCAATTTAAGTTGAAATTTATGCGCATTCCGACAGAAAAGGCATTAAAAATGGAAAAACCAAAAATGCGCAGCTCAATGTGTTAAACGGCACATGTTATTTAAAACTGTATTTAATACATTTATTATTTTTTGTCTTTTTCATATGTCGCTTGTTTGTATATTTTTGATTCTGATGAGTGGGGGTAGCTGCGGGTGGGATAAGACTCAGGCCATTTGTCTTCGCTGAAGCGTGGAATATTTTTGGCATAAAGAAATTTGTTAATTTGTTTTTGGTTGAGATATTAATGATTGTAAACAAAACCATAAGCTACGCCAAACATACATTTCTACACTATTAAACAAGTAAGAGTGTTGCAGTTGACAGCCCCGATTGCAAAATGTTTAGTACCAAGTAATTTGGTTCCGAAGTAAATAATAAGTTAGCTTGTTTGACTAAATATATGTTCGTGCGGCCTAACATGCTTCCCATAATTTTGAGTTTACTGTATTTGATAGGCCTGCATTGTTTGCAGAATGGAATAGTAAGAACTTTATAGTACCTTTTAGAACGCCATTTTTATCTGAGTGAAGTATGAGTTGATGAAGTACGGTTAGCTCTACTTTCTTGGACTCAGGATCTTTTAAGGCTTTTTTGGGTAATTCCAAAAAATGTTGGTATGGAAAGTTTTTTTATGGAACTTTTTAGCACAGAGGCTATAGATTGTTTTAAGCAAATCTACTGCCTTTTATTCATTTAATACTGCGTACTTTTTATTGAATTAAAATTATTTCCGACAGCTGCTGAGAATAAGGTATGTAATGCAACTCAAAAGTTTTTTATTCGTTTTATCAAAAGCAATTTTTTATTTTCACATATTAAAACAAGTAAGAGTGTTGCGGTCGAGTGCCCCGACAGGTGGGGATCTGGTGGGGATCAGGTGGTGATCATTGGGGATCTGGTGGGGATATGGGGGAGATCAAGTGGGGACTCAACAGTGACTTAACAGTAACTTAACACTGACTTAACAGTGACAACACTGACTTAACAGTGACTTAACAGTGACTTAACAGTGACTTAACAGTGACTTAGCAGTGACTTAACAGTGACTTAACAGTGACTTGACAGTGACATTAAGATACTTAACAGTGACTTACCAGTGACCTAATTTTTGATAATTTTATATTTATTTATACAGAATCCAAATGTGTCTTTTGGCATTACTTAAATCGGATTCATCGTAAAGAGCTTCGCTCGTACCGTGCGTCTCATGATACACACTCTTTTTTTTAAAATGGGCAGGCGCATTTGCATATATTCGGTGTTTTTGCTCGGATCTCGTTGTGGTACATAGAATAGATAGATGTTGGGCCTGACTGAATATATATTAATTCACTAGGGTCAAAGTTAAAAATTATAGCGCTTCGAAGAAGATTGAGGAGGAAGATTGAGCTGGGTACGGTGTACACCTACACAGAAAAAAATAAGATTCATATCAATTTGATATGGGCTGGTTAATTTAATATTTTGTCAAATATCATTATATTCATATCATTAGAAAGATATTTTATAATTTTCGAAACTCTCAAAATAGGAAAGGGATGTATTAAAAATGCGAAAAATGCGAAAAAGAAAAGAGGCAGATAGTTTTGCAAATCGCAACTTGAAGCAACGAAAACAAATGTATAAGTAGGCTCTCAGCCATGTGTGCACACACATGCCCGATAGCGCAGTGTGGTAAAACGCCATGCCAATTTGCGACGTGCAAGTGGTCCCGAGTTCGATTCCCAGTCAAGGAATTAAAAATTCGTTCTTTTTCCGTTCGTATAAAACAATAAATACTCGTTCTAAGCTAAAAAAGAAGTGCCTGGTAGTAGTATATTGTATTTACGACCTGCCATTTGTAATTAATTTTTTTTTCGTTCTGTAATAATGAAATAGTTTAATATCAATTTGATCTTAAAAATATCATTTTGATATGGTCGAAAAGATCACTTTGATATTTTCGAACAGGTAAATTTCAAGTTTATCATATCGGCTTTTTAATAATATGAAAAAATATAACATTGAGCCCCAGATCATATCATTATTTTTTTCTGCGTCCTCTTCCTAAACTCACTGGTTCTTTCACTACCCTTCAGTACGCTGTACTAGTACATGGGTTTAGAATTCGGTACCTACTAGTAACCACCGGTACTTACCGCCCAATCCACCAGCAATGCAATTCACTACTTACTTTTTGCTGGGCATGTCCTAGGGGGGAACCAATCGCCACCTCTTCGCTTTACATGTAAGTACTGGGGTAAGTACCGAAAAGTGGTGGTACCGTAAGTACTTACCGTACGCACTTACTGTAAGTACTTACCGTAAGTACCTCCAAGTTGGTTGTACCGTAAGTACCTCCAGACAGTACCCCCCGTCAATACCTCTGTAAGTACCTCCAATTCGCACTAGTGCAGGTACCCACTAGGTATTACTACTATATTAATATTATTTAATTTTATTTCGAATTTTTCTTCATCATAATTATTAATTTCTTCATTATATTCTTCATTTAAGCCAGTTGTGTAATCGCCACTGGACTTTTTGAAAACTCGCTTTCTCTGAAGCTAGCATTGCGCAGCAGTTTTCGTACAGTTGGACCGTGCGTGGAAATAGAGTCTGAAAAACAAAACAAAACAATGAATTGCACAGCATTTCAAAAATATAGTACTTATCATACCAAGCACAGCTCCATAAAAATTGTTAAGACATCGCGTTGCATTCGGCGATTTGTAGAAGCTTGTATTATTTCTTGTATTTGAGCAGGGAGCCCTTGTTTTTTTCGCAGTGCTCAAGAAATCATATTTATATGCTTAATTCTTACCTTTGCTGGCTTCAGATATAAACATATATAATATACATACATATCCTAACAAAATTATTTTATTTATCACGGCTCACAAATAATTATTTTCGCAACAAACGCGTTCGACTTAGCAGCGTCCACAATAATAACTAAAGCATCATCAGAAAACTGTCACAACGTCGAACCCTTTTTCGGCAGCGATTAAACAGAACACAAAAAAGAAGTGTTAAAGTAGGAAGAACATAAGTGACCAGCCTGCAAATTGTTAGTGTAATTTCGAGCACGCACATATACATATTGATATTTTGCATTTTGTCATTCCATCGCATATCGTCAAAACAGTCTGTGTGTACGCCGCTACCCGTCGTTTACTTTGGAAGTGACGTCTCTATATCAAATCGGTACTCTGATCGGTACCCTATCGTAGGTACTTACCTCGGTACTTACTTGTAAAGCGATAAGGTGGCGATCGCCACCAGTAAGTAGTCCATGTAAGTAGTGCAAGTAGCTATCGCCACCAGCCGTACTGAAGGGTATGTACACGTACACAGCTATGAGAAGTTTGTATCGCCATGTAACAACTTGACTCATTCTTTTTTCCCTTCTCATAGTTGATAATATCTTCGGTGTTTTTGCTCGGATCTCATTGTGGTACACAAAATAGATAGATGTTGAGCCTCACTGAATATATATTAAGTCACTAGGTTAAAACTTAAAAATTGAAGCTCTGACAGTTTTTCGCGGTTAGAAGAAGATGGAGGATGAATTTGCCAAACCTGGAGCAAACTTTATTTGGGTACGGTGTACACCAACATACACGCAAAAATTTGTGGCTCTACTTCTTATAGTCTGTGAGATCAACGCGTTTATACAGAGAAAAAGACATTTTTTCGCTGTTTAAAGACGGAGGAGGAGGAATTTTCCAAATCTGATCGGAGATGCTTCCTTCTCCCTGTTACATACATTTGCACAACTTCATGATCCCCTTTTTCCCATTTTTAATGGGAACAGGGTATAAAAAGTGAAAAATGTACTCGAAATATTCAGTAAATAGTTTAGAATTGAAAACACTGTAGAAGTGATAACTTTATACCTGGAAAAATTATTCTCCTACACGTCTTTTATTCTTGATTTCTCTGTATATATATAATTATACTATATACGCTATATTTTTGTGTGTGTGTGTGCTGTACAATACATGTGCATAAAATATTAAGCAACGCTCACACGAGCTTAGATTGCATAATGCATATTTTATGAATGTTTTTGTGTTTTGTTCTTCGTGTTTTCTCTTTTTTTTTTTGTTCTCTTTTTTTAAGCAGCGGCACAAAAAGTGTTGGAAATCAAAATAAAGTGCAGAAAAAAACAAGAACATTTTAAAGCCAATGCGGCAACAAAAGAAGTAAAAGTATAAGCCACAAAAATCGTGTACCATGTGACGTCGCTTTCATTGTTGCCTGGCAGGATTTAGGATTTCCAGCGTTGTTTGGCTTGCTGGCTGACTAGCTGAGTGGCTGAGTTGCCCTGCTGCCCCTTGGATGGAGTTGCTCCACCATGTGTGTGTGTGTGCGGTGGCTGAAGTTGTTGTCAATCCATCATTTGTTTCAACACCATGATTTGTTTATTTGACGAGAAATATTTGGCCATTGCTGATGTGGATTGCCATATAAATAAATAATTTTCAAATCAGACAGCATTAATGCTGCCCCATCAAGTGGAATGATTTGATGGGCTGATTAGGCTAGATAGTTCGTTTTGTTCATTTTTTTTCATAAATATTTGAGCAGCTAATTTCGAAGGGTCAGTAAGGAGCGGTAGAAAGAATTAAGGGGTATGAATTAATATATGACTTGGCGCTACTTAGGACTGCTTTAACCTTACTTGATATTTGATTTGTACATACTATACTTTCGGAATTTATCTAAAAGTTGTATAATGTAACAACTAAGATACTGTACTTGTGTATTCAAAGTCTTTTTACAACCATTCTTTTTACACTATCGTCTTTTGTTCTTGTCAGAAAACAACACACCTGATCTTCCTCCGTTCTCCACAGAAATTTATTGCTTACTTTTTACTTTATTGAGGGCTAATAAAACCAAACAACTTCCTTTAATAAGTTCATAAAGTAACAGCCACTTAAAGCTTGTTGTTTACAACGTGAATGAGTTCCGTCTCCGCCAATGCTGCCACATAAACGTCAGTGTCACCTCATAAGATGCTCCACCAGAGCAACCCCAAATCAAAAAAGGCCTTCAGACAAAATATGAAACATAAACTCAGCACTGCAATATTAGGCAAAGGCAACAACAACAATACCTACAACAACAGCAAGGGGAAACAATATGTCATCCCCCGCTTTCCTTTCTCATCATAAATCCCAGGCCACATTTGTGGCTGACTTTCGAGGCTGGCGAAGGCTTTTTAACACTTTCGTTGCGACAATGCGGCGACGGCAGCCAAGTTGTTAACATATTTTTAGTGTCATTTTAAAAATTTAAATTGTCGTAATCGTAAATTAATTTCATGGCACATAAAAATGCAACACACCATGTCCGTATCTTTGAATAGAAACGGAAACAATGTTTTGCGCGGACTTATGGGGTGGGTGTGGGTTCCCAAAATCATTGTGTTTTATATTGCCATGAATACAGGATGCACATGTGTCGTTTATGGCAGATCGAAAGTGCTCAGTTGGCCCAGACTCGCGATTATGACCAATTGTTGAGTTTGCAGCTAGCGGCTACTTTGTTGGTCTCATTAATTGGCCGCAAATAAACATGTAAAATTTAGAAAATACATTAAAAACACATAAAAACATTATATTCAACTGTATTTTAATTAGATGTGCAAATTGTTTTTGTTTTTCTGTCATTTTATGGTACATGAGTCGCCTGCATGCGATATTTATGTCAACGCTTCGGAATAATTACGCGGGCACAGAACAGAAACGGCGAAAATATGTGGCAAATGAAACAGCATTTTGGTATAAAAATATCAGCATAATGTGCAATTAGAGATGCGAGAGGCAGGAAAAGGAAATGCCAGTCTCTGCCGTGGATAGTACTTACTGCGCGAGTGTAGGCAGATATGTGAGCCCTCATTCCCAGTATGGTAAAGCAAGACTTTTGGTTTACTTTATACATTTATATAAAGTAAAAGTGAAAGGGGGACAACGCAAACTCCGGAATGGAAGTACGGAATATATGGAGAAAATTGTGTGCCAGAGCGAAAATAAAAAGCATATCCGACGCTTGAAAGCAATTCCATAAACCGCAGACTACTTTGGTGCAATTTCAGATCGCGGTCTCTGAAACCTCACATTGTGGCGCCTGCAAACAATCGACCGCTTACTATAAGAAGACTCAAGATCTCTCGAGCGAGTGATTTGCTTTTGATTTTCTTTCGATTTGATTTCGTGAAACAGCTGATGACAGCTGCTCCATACAAAATGAGCAGTGTGCCCCGAAAATTTCATGGAAAATTCATAGAAATTAAGGTCATACTAATTGATTTCGTAAAATCAGCTTCGAAGCTGATTTCGATTTGCTTTCGTTTTAGTGTGACATTTCTCTTAGAGAACTGCTTGACTTGGTTAAAGATGTTCATGGTTACTTATCTGCACAGCTCTCCTAGAAAGTTCGAAGTTACAAATTCTCCCACAATTTTATTCTGCCCTTCCTCTTTGGATCTGTCAAATTGTACACGTGTGTGTAAATTGTATGAAAGCAAATCAAAATGAAATCATGGTCGTTCCACCAACTGCTTTGCTTTTGCTTTCACGAAAGCAAATCAAAAGCAAATCAACTTTCTGGAATCCCACTTATATTTGCATATGAAAACATTCTTTCAATCAATCCCGCAGAAATGACAATAAATTTGGATGATATTTAACACTCAGATTGTTGATAATCAGGACTTGAACATAGGCTATATAACACTTATATAAATGGACCAAAATACCGCGAAATTTGCAAAATTACTACATTTAAGATACATTTGTGGCCGTGTGTGGCCCAGTGGTTAGTGTGCTGGACTGCTGGGCGGGAGGTTTTTTTTTTTGAAATGTTCTGTTCCTCAGGGCACAAAAAATTCGGAAAAATTTCTAGTTACCGTAATTAAAAACCAAACTTCGAAATTTTAAGGTTTAATACTGGCGCCGTGGGTTTAAAGTTGCTAAATTAAATTTCAGTTTCCCCTTTATAATTTTACTTTTTCGTAGAAGTAACCTTTGAGATGCCAAACCTTTTTTGAATTAAAAATATATTTTTAAAATATTTTATTTAATGCAAAATGCTGGATATAGAGGATTCGAGCATTTATTTGATTGGCGCGTTGCTGGTAGTGCTATTTTCAGCAAGATACCATCTAGAAAAGCGATTCTTCTGCGTAATATTAGAGGATTCAAATACACATCAAGGGACAGCCTAAACCGCACTGTTCTTCAAATTGATGGTGTATTGAAATCACTTGGGCTTATAATCAATATGTGTTCCTCAGAAAGAATGCCGGTAGCGAGAAAGAGTTGTACCGCAACAGAGAAAGGAGTTATATGGACCATTTAGAAAAAATTTTTGTTGCTGCTCTAAAAAGTTTGATTGAATTAAGTGCTGATGCTACTTTTAAAAGACAGAGGTCCGATGACAAGGAGTCCCTATCTAGTGGAAGTAGTCGCCATCCATATCAAATGGCTTTTGAAGAAGGGGAAAATAGTACGCTTATCCAAATAGCAAAAAAAAAAATATTCTGAATAATAAATTTGAATAACTTCTTTTAATTGCATTTTGCATTTTCGCTTTACACCCTTACGAACATTAGAGTTTTTTTTTCTAGCAGCGAAATAATTTAAAACTGAATATCTATGTTTCAATTGTTATCTTTGTTGCCAGCCATTTTGTAAATTGTTAAGATGCATATGATGACGCAACACAATGAGGACAGGAATCTGCATTTTCAAAAATGATCTTTTGAAAATTTGCTTCAGTGAGGAAGCCATATTAGTTTTGGTTTGTTCGGCTCATATGCATATCCATGATTAGTACAAAACCTTTAAAGCACAACGCTTAAATTTGCTCAACCCTTTTTTTTTTTTATTCTTGGACAATGGTCAAATTATGCAAAATTCCACGCAAACAAAGCTAGCGGAACATGGAATGTTTGGGTGAAAAATGGTTACGCCCAAGGACCACTTGATATCACGGTATGCCGATCCTGCAGCTTTAATTCAGTCACAGCATTGATTGTTTCTGGCACATCAACCGTTTTTAAGTTGAATCAAAACGTTTGGCATCCCAGGTTGCTTTAATGAAAACGTAAAATGAGAAAAGGGAAATCAAAATGAAATGTAGCAACTTTAAAACCACGGCGCCAGCACTAAACCTAAAAATTTCAAAGTTTGGTTTTTCATTACGTTAACTAGAAAATATTACGAATTTTTTGCGCATTGAGGAACAGAACATTTCCAAAAAAAAATTTTTTCATATAAGGGACGTTCAGTCTAATGTACATCAATCGTTGATGTGAAGTGACACAATTCTCCCATACAAAAAAAAATTTTAAGTTAATGTTAAGTTAATAAAATGTTGATGTTAAGGATGTACATCAGATCATGATGTTGACATTAACCCCGAACAAACTAATTACTTCATACACAAGCTACTTAGTTTTAACCAAGGCTGCAAACCTCTAAAATTTTGCACAAGGTTCGGTCCGGGGGTTCGAACCCGTTATAAAGTCTAAGGTTCGGTTCGCGGACCGGTTCTTGAAACACCTGAACCCAAGGTTGCGGTTCGCTTGAACATACACTCAAAAAACAATTCACCCTAAAAAGTGCCATTTTCGCCCTAATTTTTAGAAAATCGCCTTTAAAAAACTTCCAGAGGCGACTCGCCTTATTTTTAAGAAAACGCTTTTCTAAAAAATAAAAAATTATGTTCTAGATTTCAGGGCAATTTTTCTAAAAAAAAACTTAGACAATTTTAGCTGTTAGGTCAATTTAAAATTCCCAACCGGTTATGGCAGCGCTGGCATGAGAAGGCAGCAGCTGACAGTAAAAGACTAAAAAAAAAAATTTTAGGTGGAGGCAGGGTAGTACAGACTACAAGTCCACCCCGTGTGTGGATGTTGTTTGGATCCGCGAACCCTTGGGTTGGGCCACTTTTTTCTAAGCTATAAATAATTTTTAAATGCATTAACCATTTTTTTACTTACTTTACTGGGACTTGAACTCGGGGCCTCTCTCTCAAATACTGAACACTCGGACGACGCCTTAGCCCACTCGACTAATAACCTTATGCAAGACGTAGCGACATAACTATAGTTAATAATGTACACAGATGGTCTAGTTAACATTACTTTCGGTTAATATATATTTTTTTAATATATATTTTTTTTAATGTTTGTTACTAATGTTTTTTTTTATTTAGCAGAACCTTGCGTTTAAGTCATACCTAAGAATTTGTGTGGCGTATTTGGAGCTTAAGTACTCACATTGACCACTCAATAAGAAGCAAGAGTCGTGGTCGAGTGGATAAGACATTAGCTTAGAAAATGTCATGGACTGGGATCCAATCCCCGTAGGAGCATAGTTTTTTTTATAAAATGGTTATTTTTTTTAATGTTTTTTTTTACTTGAGGGGTTTTTAGATTGCTTTTATTTTATACAATCCTTTAATCGATTACTACAAGACGAAACAAAAACTTGCTCAATACATCTGCATTCTTCAGGCATTGCGATAGACATTAGTGTGCGTAAACAAATGCCATCATATAGACGGCTTCGTCGTTAAAACCGAACGGCAGCATATCGCAATGCAATTTTGAAAACATTTTTAGAAAGGTCGAAGGATTTAGAAAAACTTTCTTAAAATTGCGGTTTATTTTCTTAATGTTAGGGCAAAGTACGCTAAATATTTAACAAATATTTTCTAAAATCAAAGGTGAAATTACCCTAAAAATTAGAAAAGGCAATAAAGAAAATTCACCCTAAAACTTAGAAAAAAAATATTTTTTTTTGAATTTTAGAAAGTTTTTTCTAAAAAATTTATTCGTAGGGCCACTTTTCTAAAATACAGAAAATTTTTTCATAAATATAGAAATTTTTTTCTAAGTTTTCGGGCGATTTCTATTCTAGGGTAATTTTCTTAAATATAGAAAAATAATTTTCTGAGTGTAAAAGCTAAGTTTCCATTTATTAATACTCCTTTTTTTATTAACTAGCTAAAATAGTTTTTAAATTCATTAGCTAATACTGACAACTTTTGAGCGATGCTTTATGATTAGAAAAATCAAACTTGAGTGTTGAAAAGGCACTGAGAATTTCAATATCCCTGGTTCTCAGGTACCAATCAGCTCCCGTAACGCGCCTAAGGATTTTTGCCTAGACCTCTCTAGTCTTTATCAGGTGACTCTTTCATAACGGAGTCAGAATTGCCATGCAAATTAGGACTTCATTTCAGAATGACAGCTTGTTCTTGGAGTTCAGGAGCCACCCCATGAGACTTGCTTTGGCAGCCACTGCCTGAGCTATTGCCTTTATATGGTGTCCAATAGACACGCTTCTCTTCAGTGTCGTCCCAAGGTATTTATGAATTGTTTTATGCTCCATAAGCTGACCGTACAACAATATGTAGTACTGGGCAGGTGTCACGACGGGTTGTCCGTGTTTATCTACGGGCTCAGTTGCTAAACTTATTCAGGTATTCCTGAAGGGAATTTTTGTTAAGAATACTGAGAATAAGTAGTAATAAACAACGATTTGTTGAAGATTTTAGAATATTTTCTCGACATGAAAAGCAAGTGTAATAAAGATCAATTGGTTGTGAATCGTTCAGCTCTAAAGAAGTTCAATCAAAAATTTTAGATGGAACTCGTTTAAGGAACTCTGAATGCAGAAACCTTTAGAAGGTTGTTAGCGTTTGCACATTTTGTAGATAGAGTTCCATCGAGCCAAACAGCACTAGTTTTTTCATTTTTCTATAAGCAATAGATTTCATATTGTGTGAGTAGAGAGTTTTTTACAAAACCCTACTAGTGTCGAACTGAACTTCCTTAAAAATATCTTTAACTACTTACTCAAAGTTTTCGTGCTTTTTACAGCGCTGGCTCAAGGTCAATGGTTGATAACAATTTAATGCAATCAACACAATTTAACAGAGATAGCTCACAACATTACATCGGAATAGCAATTGGTATGTCTGGACAGACTGTTTCGGATCAGTTGTTTATTCGGCCATTGGTCCTGTAAATAGCAATGAATACCATGGTTGGAGTGTGAATAAGCATAGAAGTCTGCTGAGGAGGATTTGGGGACAAATCCAAAAATGGACAGCAAATTCTCAAACTTTGCCGTTCGAATCCGGCGTTAAACTGTAGGTCCCTTTCTCTTGTCCGAAAAATTAAAAAGCACACACAACAAGCGGATAGTACAAGTTGCGCGTCCACCTCATATGGGTACCAGGAAATCGCAACAAGAAGTTATCAAATTGCAAAAAGATTCTGTTACCCTGTTTATGTTTGTGGATTATATCTTCTCTTGAGTCCATTGTATTTCTATGTGTCCAAGCATATTTCACTGTTGCCGCCATAAAAATTTGCTGAATTCATCAGATTCACGACCATGAAAAGCAATTTTTTTAAAACAATTTAACTATTGCAATTAAATCAGTTGGAAAATATTTGAAAAGCGCTTCTTGACTTTCGTTACACTTTTTGAGCTTAATATCTCAGTGGAATCTGGGATTTTCTGCAATTTTACTGCCAGGGTATTTAATGCCGAAAATGTGGTATTCTTACAAATATTGAATATCTATATATCAATAATCATGCTTGATCTTAACAAATGTCTCTGTCGCATATTTACCGAGTCTCACACAGAATTTAATCGCATACCTCTGCTCTTACGAACGCTGCGTTTTCGGCTTGCACCACTCACAGAAACACGTCGCGCGAAAATGCCTGTCATGACTCTCCAGGTGTTCGGGGACAACTTACCAGCCGCTCGTTCGTTAGCTAGGAACGCCCTCTACCGGTAGTTGCGCGCTCCGAAGTCAAGTCGCGGCGGAAGAAAATAAGTCCTATTACTTTCCGGACAAACCCTGTATATGTTTTTGCTTAACATCGTAATATCTAAAGCATAATGAAAATTGCTCTACATTTGCGATATCCGCTGAAAAGTTTATTGACTCAACAATGTGAGTCGTAATAATTCGATTACATGTGTTAATGATCTGAGGACTAACATATATGGCGTTTCTTGGGCCAGTTTTCAAATGGTGCTAAAATATGATATCATCAGCGTCTACTCAATGTCGCAGCAGCGTGCGAAAATTTCCGTTATTTTCGTCGGACTGCTACCTCAGAATGGCCACTTGAAGCAAGTCCTTTGCGACTCAGGAAGATCACGGTTTCAATAATAGATAGTAGGCTAGCTCTTTTCTGACGCACTGGCTCCGCAAATGAGTTGAGGCAACACGCCGATTTTCAACTTCGATGGAGGCTTATATATGGCGTGATTTGTCGCATATATTTAACCGCTTAAGGCCTCCTCAAATTAAATCTGAACTGTTTCAAAGAATAATTTAAAAAGCTCTTCTTAAGCATCAAAATATTTCATAATTTTTTAAAAGACACATATCTGAATCATTCTTCAAACCCGACCTTCTCCGGCTATTTAGCTACTTTATGATAAATTAATGTTGTAGTAAATGCAACTTGTAAATCTGTCACGCGTCACAGTAAATCATCGTGCATAAGTAATATGCAGTTTAGCCAGAAAGTGGATCCAGCGAAGCCAGCAGCAAACATGAGACTCGGGTCTCTCCTCGCCAGCATTTTGTCACACTTGAAGGAAAGACACAAAAAAATATATGCTACTACAATATCAACAGATGCTCAGCATAGCAGAGAGAAGGCAACACTCCAGCATCCAGGGGGGAGTGTGAAATTATGTGCGCTACCGCAAGTGAAACGCCCAAAGAGCCCAAACAGAAGGCAGGGCCGCTACTAATCTATGACAGAAAACATGTAATCCGAGCCGGCGGTGTCATTGAGACCCGAAAATAGCTCAACATTTGATTTGGCCGGCCATCGTGCGGAGACCTTTGACTGCTCTAAAGTGCTTTCGGGTGGCGACCCCTGCGTTTAATTCAAATCACAATCGCACAGTTTACAACAAGAATTGTACAAATTAATTAATGTTGCCGCCATGTGCGGCCACAGCTCCAATTCCCAGCTATGGAAATCTCGGCGGCACTTTCTTTTTATGAGCGCCAAATAAGTGAAGCGTGAACTAATTGAAATTTGTTGCGCTGACATTTTCTACATCTTGTAGACGTCAGGGAGCTCTGGCTGCCCTTGTCGATCGTCTCCAGCTAATTAGGCTGCTTCCCGTTGCAGTTATTGTCTAATTTTAATTAATTTATCACAAACATAAAATGGCGCAACTTCTCTGACATTTCTCCCTCCCAACAAATCACTCACACGCCTCGTTGGCTGCACGATCTGTGCAGCCCCCAACCCCCACCCCATGTAGCCATGGGCATAAATTTCCACTTGAGATTCTTGGCATTGCTCGGCAGCGACAATCAAATTAAATTTATGATGAGTTCTTTGTGGATTGCCACTTCAATTCGGTGTTTTGACATTGTCAACAGGCTGGCAAACAAACAAGCAAGCAAACCGATTTTCCTACCGCAAGCCATCAAGTGGGGAAATTCGAATGTCAATTTGATTGTGTAATTTACATTTTATTAGGGTCGTTCCGGGGACAGGTACCATCTGGGATTGTTTTTTATAAGCAGTTTTAATGCAGTGAGCATAAAAATAAAAAAAACAATCATATGTGGCCACTAAGCTAAGCTGCTAACTGAAAGACCTTTCTTTCCAATTGGTTCTAAAAAAATATATTATTATAATTATAAAGAACATATTCACTGCTGATTAAGCAATCAATATTAGTTCACTCACCTAAGCTTCGCGAGAAAATTGTTTCAATCAAACAAAAAATTAGGTAATGTAATTCAAGCACAAAAGAGATTTATTCTATAGATCTGAGGGAAATAAGCTAAAGATCTAAGGAATTTTTTTAACAAAAGATTATAAATTTAATTTCTGACAGAGCTTGAAACTATATGTCAGTTCGGCACAAAATTAAATCGAACGAACCGTCTCAATGTAGAAAAGTACACCCAATCAGCAATACTGAAAATTTTACAATTTATTAAGTACCTAAAGTTTAACGTTGCCCGGATTTTTCCTGATACAGGCTAGTAACAATATACAGGCCTGTTCCCGTTTTCGATTTCGATCCAATTATGCCGGAATCGCTTTCTAAAACAGACTTTGGTTTTTGACCTTTAACTTCATCTTTTGGATGGCAAAAAGATTCGAACGAATTCTTTAATCATTTCTTCGATATCAAAACTCTTACCAATTCCGATTTATCGGAGCAGGCCTGATAATATTTTTGAAATCCGAAGATAGACATTTCCTAAGAATATTTGTGAAAACTGAATTTTCAATTCAATATCGTAGTTTGGTGTTCAGATAAAATTCTAATATACAGAGAAAAAAAATAAAATCCACTTTTATATTCATTTCATTAAAACAAAATTTTCAATGAGATGTTAAAAAATATCAATGTAAAATTTTGTACATATCAATTCGATATTTTTTCATGTCAAAGTAAAATTGATAATATAAAATGTCTTTATATTTCTCGGTGTATTATTATAATTAGTTGTCTAGGTACTAAGCTTAACGAAGAAATTAGTGAATTTTTATGAAAATACACACTTTTGGGGCCGCTTCAGATTGTAAAACCTTGTTCAGAAGAGATGTTTGTTATCTTAAAAGCTTAATTTTTTGCCAAAAATTCTGATTTTTTATAAAGTTATACTCGAAAAAGTAAAAAAATAAACGATTTTTCAAAAAAGTTTTTTTAGAAAAACTCCCGGAAATCAAAATTTTTTTGAAAATCTTTGTAAGAAAAATTTTTTTCTACGGAGTGTCAGCTACAACTTTGTCAAAGACAGTTTGCAGCTATCACTAAAACTTAATGAGCTGTATGCCCAAATCTGATGACACCTTTTTTTGGTTATCACACCCAATTTCAAAAGCTTTGAGGGTCCATGAACAAAAAATATGCTGATTGGGATTTACTTAGTTCGGGTAGCACTATCGATTCCCCATTGTGTAGCTTGGTACAAGGCATACTAAACAAGGTAGGCTCACTCGCACTCTCAGAACTCCGTATATTTGTGTCAAAGAGAGCGCGAGAGTAATATATTTCAATACAAAGCCTACTAAGCTACTAAGTAAAACACAAAAAATTCGTCCGCGGAGATGCTTTGCTTACAACAGTTGTCAAGAGAGAGAGAGAGTGAGTGAGCCTACCTTGTTTAGCCAAGGCATAGGCTTGGTAGTTTTGAAAAAGTCTAAATTTGTTCCACTGTGTTATTACACAGAGGGAAAAATGCACTGAAATTTTAATATTTACACTTTGAATCTAATATTTTCACCAATGATTTAGCGTTAATTATGGAATTTGTAAATATAAAGTGTGTTAAACTTTAATTTTTTTTTAGATATAAAAAATTTTTAATTTAAATATAAAAAAATTTTAATTTAAATATAAAAATATTTAATTAATTTTTTTTTATTAATTTTTTATATTTATTTATTTTGTCCTGAATCAAGGGCAGGAATCCGCTTGGAGCCACTACCACCCACAACCAGTTGGGTCCTTAAACGAAATGATTTATATACACAGAAAAAATTTTCGTTGGTTGAATCTACCAATTCTTACAGTAAATTTTACTGTGAAATATTGTTACATGTAATTTGTTCTTGTTTTGTTTACAATTTATTTGGTAAATTTACCCCTTCAAATAGTAAATCTAGCGTAATTTCAGTGTTTGTTTTTTGTTGTTATTTTGAAACTGCGGCTTGCAGTAACATTTTACCATAGAACTAGTACCACGCACGTAACAGTAGTAAATATATTTTGTTGTTATTTTTTGGTTTACTGGGTTGTTAGTAAAAGTTACCATAAAAATAGTACAGTTACTGCGCTTACTTTTGTTGTCCTATTTATAATTGAATATGGCCGAATTCGAACTTGGGAATTAGAAGTGGTCTCATCTCTGCGATGTGCAAGATTTTTTTGGTTGGCAGATTCAGTACTAGTAAGATATATAACGCGTTGCCACATGCGCGTACGCAGCCGAGCCAGTTAAGATGTCGGCCAATTCGTGTTGCAGTCAATGGGTCCTGAGTTCGAGCTACCCCGGAGTAAGAAAAGTTTTTATGAAATTATTAATTAATAATTCGATGTTATTCAGAATTATTAGTACGTGGTATTTGCACTGTGATGTGTGGTGTTTATACTGCTGCTGTGGTACACATATGAGTTTACTGTAAACAATGGTAAACTAACTATTTTTGTTGGTCGGAGCAATTTCGACTGTCATTTCTGGTTGAAATTTACTGTGTTACCGTAATCATTACGTTATGTGTTATGGCACTTTTACTGTAGCTGACGGTTGGTTCAACCCATGTCTATAGGTAGGAGCATTTTAACCACAGAATTGGTTGAATTTACCGACAAAATTTTTTCTGTGTAAGAGATTAAATTTAAAAATGTTTACCTACTGTAGGATGCGAACTCGGAGCCATTGGTCTAGATTGAAATCCCCCCCTTACTACCAATTGAGCTATTTCACGTGTTAGTGGCAAAGCGTCTGGAACACTACTTGTATAGAATGGAACTTACCAACTGCCTAAAAACATGAGAACACTTGTAATTCACAAGTACGAATTCCGCAAATTATTCATATATAAAGGGCAAAGAAATTTTGGTCATGAAGTGTGTTTAAATTAAAATCAAAGATAAAATTAGTTGATCTTAATACACAAATGGCATAGTAAAATTAAATATGATTGTATTATATATTTACTATTTTACTATGCCATTTTTCCCTGAGTGTAGTAGTAATGCTGAAGCTTTGAGGCTCCGGGAGAATGATGAAACTGTACCGTATTGGCAACGAGCTATTTTTGGTGAATAATGCAAAAGTTGTGAACAAACGCAACTTATTCCGACCTAGAGCCAGCTAAACTCACTTATTAAATATTAGAAAAGTCGCCAGATAAATTGCAAACCTAGAAGGCAAGTAACGATACTAATAAAAGATTCGAGAAACAGCGCAAACGCATTTTATACCCTTGGAGAGGGTATATATATATACAAAAGTTAGGTCTTAAAAAAAGTCTTAGTAAGAAAAATTTTTTTGTTTTCAATGCTATCGCTCCCAACGCTCGTATTTATAAGTTTTCAATGATTTTACATAATTTCAACAAGATTTAACGAAATCGGACCACTATATAGTATAGCTGCAAGCAAATTGTCAGGCATATATCATGCTCCAAGAGTATATAAACTTCGGTCGAGCGGAAGTTAGCTTGTCTCTATTTTTTAAAATTAACGTCCGTTATCTTAAAAAATCTTTTGAACTCGCCCCGAGAATTAGCATGATTGGGTTGAAGAAGATTGATTGTCGTGACGAACAAAGATTGGTCCAGGCTCTTTATTTACGACTCATTAAGTCGTTGTTTTGTAGATTTTTTTGGTCTGGCTTTTCAAGTGGCTTTTGGCTCTCTTGAAATTTCGACCATAACCAGAGAAAGCGAGCGTTCTAGAGCCAGACGTTTTTTGTACGCATACAGCAACAGCTACGACTGTAAGTGTGCACACGTATTCTCAAGCATTACTCACACCAGCAAGTGCATTCTATTTTCAGATTTGTGTGAACGGAGACAGCGCGATTTGTGTCGCCACAAATAAAAAAAATGGCTGCATATTGCAAAACCATTGTATGGGCGTTCGGCATCTTAGAGATTACATTGGTCTTTGGTGTGATGTTACCAATATTAGTAAGTTGTTCAAAAACTGACACTTAAAATAAAATTATTCTTCATGCGGAGTGGCACTTCAGCAATAGTCTCTGATACTCTTATTTCCAGAGGGCTGCACTTTTTCTTAGCTTTCTAGCTTCCCATATTTTGCAATATTCATTAATCGAATATTATTAAACTGTTGGTTGGAAAACCATTTTAAACCACTATAAACCGCTTTTTTGGCAAATTGGTAGTATCTGTGAAAGTTTTTAAGTTAATTTTGAATTGCTGGGCATATTTCATATTTCTTTTAGAATTAGTGAAATGTCTTTGTCTGCAGACATGGCAGTCGAATTGATCCAAGGATCAAGTAATATTCTTTCGAAAGATCGGAAGCTAACTTTATTTTTAAACGCGAACCTGCTTCTTCATATGCTAGAAGAGACCGTCTAGTTTTATTTCTATCATTGTTCTTCACTAGGTAAATGGGCAAGCCAGCTAGCATTTGATTTCTCATCATAAAACATAAAATCCTAGATTTACGGGCCTGTTCCCGAATTTCGACTCGATTTTCGTGTAAACTTTAGTATTTTGCAGTCAAATTTGAAAACGTTGTATAGAAGGCGACAAATATATCTGCGGCTACTAGATCAGGAATAACAAAACTCGGAATTGTGGCTGCAGCTGAAACACATTGCTTAAGCCCAAATGAATTTAAATCGAAAGAAAATTGCGACGGGATCTAGTAGCCTCAAATTAACTTGACACTTACGTTTAAATTTACACAAATTGCATTCGAGTTGCCCAACAAACGAGAGAAAAAAGAGAGAGTGAAGAACTAAAAAATTATGAGTGCAATCCATTAAACTTTTCGTATCAAATTTGTTAGGCATATTTTTTTGGAGGATATAAATAACGACATAGTCTAAATGGATTTGAGCAAGGCCTTCCCTTTTATCTTTTATAAAAGCTTCAGTTACTAGGTTTTCCTTTGAAACTACCTAACTGGATTAAGGCTAGGGTGCTCTCTGGGGCCATCAAGAAAGATGATGATTTCAAACTGAGTCTTTCGTATGAGAGTAATCATAAAAAACTGGCAAAAAATAAAGCTATGGTCAAAACAACTTGATGATCCCTACTTCACTGAACAGTTTTTGTCCAGTGTGTTTATGCCAATATTTCAAAAAGTGTACGATCGCATTACCAAAAATGTGCAGAAAAACTCAAATCGGTTTAAAAACCATTTCTGAATTTAAGCCAGTGGAGCTTAAGCTGGAATACCACACTACTCCACCTACTCTCTACAGAGGGATTCGTTTTTATTCTTATCTTACTCAAATCTCATTAAAGGATCTGCAATATTCTGGCAGCGTTATGTCCGCATTATATTAATTTAAATTTAAATTGTGGAAACGGAAACAAAACATTTACTTAATTTTTTTCAAGTTGGAAGCGACAATGTTGCCTACAGATGCTTCCTGCAAGCGAATTACGAGATTTGTCAGCACACACACAGTCTGTCAACTAACCGAGCATACAATTTGCATGCGCCTCCGTAGTGTCGGCATTATCTTTGATCCTGTCAAAGTCAAAGAGGCGAAAATAAATTGCTCAATTATGAAATATTAACTGCACACGTTGACACAGACGACGTCTCTGAGAAGAGCTCCCAGGCGCAAGTTAATTACTCATTTGTTGATTGTCGACTGTGGTTAATGAAGTATCCAGCTAATTAGATTCTGAGACAGGCCAGAGAGTACGCATGTCGTCAGGCGCTCTCCAAGGAATTCGAGTTCATATTGAAAAATACCGCCACGGAAATTGAAAATGCACCAAGTGGCTCGGTGCCGTCCATAGGCCTCGCCAGCTGCGTGGAGGAGGAGGAGCCGCTGACTTGAGGGGGGGATGACAGTGGTGGCAGCAATTTATTACCTTTCCCTTTGACATTTTGACACACAGTCATGCGGCTCGATGCTCCGTCTTTCTCGTTTATGTAGCTTGTAGTTCCGTTTGGGGCGTTGAAATTACTCGCACTCATCTTTTGACAGTTAAAACTCATCGTACTGGCGGCTAATTAGATTATTTGTCAATCTGTTTGCTGATTGGTTTTAGTCTAGTCCCTAGTTCATTAATGGTTCAGTCAGCACCAGTGAATCCTTTTCTTCTAAATGTTCCGAAGCGGAAAAGGATATATAAAAATGTAAAAGTGAAATTTTCAAATCTAATTTGCTTCAACTAATTGACCCACTCAATAACGACCATTTCAGTCTATTATTAACTAATCTATATGTAAACCTTATGGTTGGACTTGCAGGCAGGCAAGCATGACAAAAGTGTTTTTTCTTTATTTAGCCGTGAGTTGCTTGACGTTCAGAAACAACACGGGAGCGACAGCCCTAAATTTAACGTCTTTTGTTCTCTTGAATTAACATTCCCAGTATTTGAGTTTAACAGAATAGTGGTATGTGGACTCGATTAACGATAAACTGCTAAAATCATTCCGCCTACAAATTGGCGCGCATAAGAATATTTAAAAAAGAAAAGTAAGTCTATAGTATTTACTGTGTTCTTTAATTTCTGATGTTGAAACTACGCCATCATTATCGATTCAAATTAAATGAGGACTCCACGTCTGCATTTTTCAAGGTAAAGCGTGTTTGGTTTTCGTTTTCCGCGTTTAACCTAAAAACTAAATTATTACATAAATCTCAAATAAAACGCAGAGGTAAAACCAAAATTCAAAAAACTGCGATTGCGGGCCCCTCTTCTCTCTAACACTCATTTTCCATGCTCCAGACCAGGGAGAGAGCGCTAAAACGTGACTGTGTCCCTCTCTAACACAAAATGAACTATGACTGCGGCCAGCATTCGGCAACTAAGTTCGTGCCCCGGGGGCTATAGCTGGACTCTGCTCCAGACTTTCTAGCGGCTAAAATTTTATAGCAAGCGAAACACTACAACAAACGTTTTACGCTGGAGATGCTTCATATCATCCACGTATCTTCACACCTACGCTTAAACTTTAAAACGGACTCTGAGAACTCCGCACACATATACATACATTTACTTAATCACATCCAAAATCAAATACAAAATTCAATTGAAAATGTTCTCAAAAAATTGTGTGGATCGAATGGGCTACTGCCGAGTCAGCCGTGGTGGTTATTTGACCGAAATTTTTTCATAAATAAATCACAAAACCCAACCTTTTCAATAAATGTTCAACTTTTTTTTAAAGCTAAATTAAATTCCAATTTTTAAATAAACCACATAGAAGTTTCCAACTTCAAAGATGTAAAAGCGGACACTGTGCACTGTATGTTTAATAAATGTGTTTAATATTTGGGTCTTAAATTAAAGAAGTTGTATGTTTTTGTTAAATGTCTGTTATACTCCTGAAGACGAATCCCGACGGAGTTCAAAATATTTTAAAGAGAAAAATGAGAAATGTGTTTTGTACTTATATAACCCATGTTTTAGCGACCTGTTTTTTGTCAAAGTTTTGCATTTGGCTGGCTTGAGGTCGGTGGAGAGTTACAATTCAATGTAATCAACACAAATGAACAGAGATTAATTACAACAATTTGGAATAGCAATTGGTATGTCTGTACAACGATCGCTGTTTCAAAGATAACCACATCTCATCATCAGCAGACTTTTTTTGTATTGCATATTCACATTTAGACTCCCTTATAAATCTTGATATAGCCGAATAACGAGTTGGGGACTCCAATTTGACAAGACCACGATTCAGCCTAGAATTCTGCTATGATTACAGAAACAGGTCGCTAAAACCCATATAAGTATGATATATTGGACGGCACGCCATAATGTTTGCAATAAAAACCAAAAAACGGTTTCCCGTGACTCTGCTATGGAGGATCATTGGACAGATTGTTCAACCACCTTGCGGAGCTCAAAGGCAAAAGAAATTAATTACAACAATTGGAAAAGCAAAAGCAACACGTTCAAATAAACATAGCAGAATTCTAGGCTAAATCGTGGTCTCGTCCCATAGCAAATTGGAGTCCCCAAGTCGTTATCCGGCGATATCAAGATTTATAAGGGAGTCTGAATGTGAATATGCAATTCAAAAAAAAGTCTGCTGATGATAAGATGTGGTTATCTTTGAAACAGCGATCGTTGTACAGACATACCAATTGCTATTCCAAATTGTTGTAATTAATCTTTGTACTATAAATTAAATTTAAACTAAATTAAAGTAAAAAAATACATCTTCATCATCGAACAATCTAGTGTCAAAACAAACTTAAAAGTCTTAAGCATTTCCTGAATAAGATATTCTGATTGGTTAAAATTGTTGATGTCTTTATATATATGTAAGGATGAGATGACTAATGTCCAAGATCAATACAAATTTATTCTCCAGCTGAGTCCAAAATGATCTTAAATCTTTTAGCCCAGTCTATAAATTTCTCAATCACAATTTTATCATGTGATTGGTTAACTGCATCGTCATTTGCAGCATTTACAGCAGAAATCACGAAGAAAAAAATATTCAACTCACATGTTAAAAATACTGTAGTTCAGAATTGAACCAGGTTCAACTGGGAGTCTTTAAAACGACAATAGTAAATATATAGTAGTTGGTATATGTGTTATGATTGAACTAGCCTACTATGTTCAAAGAACATAAAATGGGAAATGGTAGTAAATTAGTTCTCAGAGTTCCCAAAACTTTTATTTGTATTGAAGTTAATAATTATGAAATTTGTTTCTTAAATTCAAATGGGCGCGACGTGGCCTTAATGATTATTATAAAATTATTTATACAAACATTCCAAAAATTATATTTTGTAGAACGAATTTTGTAATTTCCATCGTTGTCATCTCTTTAAACTCAAAATTCAATTCATGACAAGCTGAGTTGATATAGATATGTCCGCCTGTCCGTCCAACTATTTCTATGCTATCTCCTCAGTTAGTCGGAACCGGCCGGAATGGATGAAAATATCATGAAGCTGTCATTAGTTAAAGAGTAAAAGTAGTAAGTAGATGCCGATATAATCGGACGAGTTGGCCTTTTTAGAAACAAAAAGAGACTCTAGTAGTTGTAGTAGTATAGCTTGTTTTTGGCTCATTATAGGCATGGCGATTTGCCGTTAGCCTAAAGCCATTTTGCATGTTTTCTTTTACTCTTAATATTAGCAGTACATACAATTACACAAAATTTATTTAAAATTAATATCCTAAAGGCAACAAGATAGAAGATAAAAAGATAAAAAAAAAAAGCTAGCAGAATTTCATTTATAAATACTCGCATATAATTTGGTCCCTATATTTTATCGCGTCTCTAATGTATAGAGCCAAATTCATCCAGTTCCTTCCGTTTAGCACCGTATAGCATTCCTCCTTAGTCAGTCTTGGTTTTCCCATGTAGGCCATCCTCAGTTCTTGCAGTTTTGGGCATCTTCCAACAAAGTTCAGAGTGTCTTCCCGAGCCTTGAAAATGTACGAAATCATGTTTGATCCGATAGCGTCTTGAAAGTAGTTATTTTCAGCCATGTTGTAACTTAACTTTACTTACACTTACTCGTTTCTCGTAGCGCTCTGTCTTGCTTCATTTTCCCATCTTTGCCGCATCGTACATTCTATACTTTGTATTAGCCTGGTTTGTTGTATTTCCCAAAGGTTCGGATTTTCCAGAGTCATCGCTGTCCCGAACTCCTGTGCCGCAAGCAGGTGCTTTGCAATTATTTTCGGATATCTTTGTGCAGGCGACATGCCTGAAGTAACAAAAATGAAGTTGCAGAGTGTAGGTGAATAAGGGAGGCAAACCAGTCTTTAAATGTATCGCATAGTTTGGTGTGTTTTGCGGAAGATGGAAGATCCTTTTTATGAAAAACCGTAGACTGCGCTCAACGTCTTCGTATTGAAAACATCCCCATACTTGTGATGAGTAGCATGTTATGGCCTTGGCGGTCGCCTGGTACATCCTGTATTTGGTGCTGGGATTGACATTTTTTCGGCTTAGAAGAGTATTCCATGTGCTTCCTATCGCTGCTCGGGTGTCTTTCAGCTTCAGTTCAGCGTGTCTGTCAAACTGCATATTACCAGTGAGAGTCACTCCTAAGTATTTGAAAGTCTTTACAATTTCCAGCGGTGATCCATTTAGGGTCCATGATTCGTTGCTCGCTTGTCTCCCTCGGTAATCACATGCCACCAGTACCTTGGACTTCTCGATGTTAATCTTTAAGTTCCAAGTGCAGCAATACTCCTGTGTGGCATTTATCATGTTTTGCAATTGCATGGGACTTTCTGCCAGCATTACCATGTCATCAGCATACATTAAGACTTTGAAGGTGTGTCCACCCATTTTGACTCCTCCTGGGAGGACCTCGTCTACAAAGAAGGCAAATAGCAGAGGGCTGATAAAAGACTCTATAAAAGTGCTTTTTTTTTATTTAAAAAAATTAAACTTTTTAAATATTAAAAATTTATTAAAAATAATATTTTGGACCTATATATAAAATAAAAAATTGTATATATTTTCTATATTAGTATTTAGTTTTTCAATAAGTTTTTTCCAGCACGGAGTTCCGAGCCAGCTGGATTTCGTTGCTCTGAGTCTGGACTTTATTGCTCTCTCCTCCAATGTAGCTCGCACCTTACGCAGCTTCTCGTACCTTTCCTATAATTTTCGTGGGCTTCTCCTGGGACTTCTGATGAAATCAACTAAATTTTATTTTTTTCCTGCCATCTTCAGTGGTTAATGAATTCGATTCCTGTTCAAGCTGTAACTGGTGGTACCACACAATTTTCCTTAACTGTTAATTGATCTCTTTGCAAAAAATAAAAGACATTACATTTTGTTTTTCATTTAACTTTAATATATATATGTATATATATATTTAATAGTACAATTATAAATTACACACGCCTTACAATATCTCACTTCGTTACGCCCTCATCTATCTGCCGATGCCTTTTTGCCTTTCAGTTCATTTATATATTTTTTTGGGTAGAGGGGGAGAAAAACACATAGAACTTTTGCATTAAACCTGCAATATTGCTTGCAACTACTACTTTTGGGGGTTACGAATACGATTACCGATATACACATAAACATGTTCTATGCCAACCAACTGTTTCGTCCGCTGTATACATTTATATATAGAGAGAGATGTGTTATATAACTTCCGCTAGTACAATTTTATGTTTCCAAAAAATCACAACAATTAGAGTAGTACACAATTTTTCATTTGTAAATGGGGGTAGATTAGATGTATATATATATTTTTTGTATAGTTTCACATACAGTTAAATATGTCTGATTTTAGGTAGTATATAGACGACGGGTTGGTTATATATGCCAAGTAGATTTGCTGCATAACATTAAGATACTTTTCGATAGTTTAGACAAGAGTTCCAGTGCAGGCAGTGAGCGATCCTCTTACCCAGAGCAGAGTTGAGATCAGGATGAGGGGGGCCTAAAAGCTGCCCGAAAGGGGTTAAGCTGCTCTAACTGGAACCTTAGTAGTTGTAGTTGTTGTAGTAGTAGTAGGGTAAATATACCGCAAGGGCAAAGTTCACATATAAATTCTTGAAACTGTAACTACAAGTTTTTTTTTCATAATTTTTTTCTTTTGTCGCTTGTACATGATATTTTGATACGCGTTGTTAAGCATTTCGCTTCGTTTTAATAATATTTTTAAATGTATAATAAGCACATTGATTTTTGGATTAAGGAAGTGTGCGACACACTCCGTTGGGCGTGATGTGGCGCAAAAGAAACTCTGATAGATTCACAATTTTGAACTTAAATCAAGAGTTTACATACTAAAGGTTTTATTAACTAAAAATTTACAAACACTAATTATAAAATAAATTATCATTCTTCTCAGTTTTCAATATTTATTGCCGCGCAAGTGGTGTCTGGCTTCCTTGCTCTATGTGTGTACGTGTGAGGGTCCTTGTGAGAGTGGCTTGAAAATGACTAGGATAATTCAGCACAGGACATGGGCGTGCAGCCGATAAGGGCAATGGGAAAATTCTTGACATGTGTCTGCCATTGCGACGAGACCTGGAAAAATTTCACGCCAGTCCACTCGGTGCCATCGATGTAGACTGAAAGTTGAGAAAAATTGAAGAGTTGAAATTAAAATGGAATTAATCAGACCTAGGGAACACTTACCACGCAGCGGCACTGGATGCGATTGCTTTGGTGAGCAAATCAAACGTGCCACACCCTCCACACACTGCTCCTTTTCCAGATCACGCTCCTTGTCCTTCTTTTTGCCCAAGCGCATTACTGAAAAGAAATTTAAAAATTAATCAAGCTCCCTTTAAATCGATTAACTCCAAGCTTACTCTGCTTCTGTTTCTTCTCCTTGGTGGCGAAACTAACAGTCAGTCCATTGGACATATCACCCAGATGCTGTGCATGCTGTGGCAGTCGCCACACCTGCAGATTCCTAAACGTACTCTTAATACTATTCTTGCCGCCGCCCGCATCACTGCCCCGCGACATGCCGCTCTTGGACTCCTTGACATGCACATCGCCCGGCCTCACCAGCGGCCAGTAGTCCACCTGCAGTTCCACAGCCTCGGCGGCAGCCGCTGCCAAAGCACCACTAAACGTCTGCTGCTGTAATGATGACGGCGTACTCAGTGATTCGCTGGCATTGCGCTCCCGATGTGAGGAGGCCGACGAGGGTGGCGTCTGCAATGGCGGTGAGATGCGTCCCATATTAAGCTGCTGCTGCGGCGGAGATCCAGACACACCTCCATGTACATTCGGAGAGCTCTGGCTGCCAATTGGAATGGCCAAGCTGGACGCAGATGTTAAACCTAAGCCACTGCCAGCTGAATTTAAGCCAGCTGCATTCTCTTCGAGATCCAGCGAGGCCTGAGCACCATCCAGATAGCCAATGCGCACATCCTGCAAAGAATCAAAATAAAAATTGTTTTATTAAAATGGGGGAATACCAAGAGATTAGACCGAAAGCAGTACTAACATAATCAGCTACCGACTTCCATGTCTTTTAAAACATTTTAACATATTTTCAACTATTTGACCATATGCTTTTTACCTAATAAAAAACATTTTGTATATGATCTTCTTAAAAAATTACAAATACTAATGTTAGTTCAATGCCAAAACTTCTTGATTTTTTTAACAACTTATAAATTAACAATCAACGAACCAAGATCACTCCATTGAGGGGGGTCAGTGATCCCTAGAAGGGACGATTGCCGGTGATAAAAACTCGATACGATCGACCATAAATGAAAGCCACGATTAGGGAACCTGAGTAAAATGTCATTATCTGCGGTAGAAACCCATTATTAGCAATAATTCTTTTAAATCACTTTTAAATGTAACAGCACTCTCAGCATGGCAAGAAAGTTTTTCCCCAGAAACCGTCAAAATTCCTATGACATGACGATTTTTGAATTGACCAAGCCAGCGATTACTGGCTAAAAATTCTTCTTGTCCATTGAGTTACCTATTTAAATCTAGTGCTTTTATTTTGACAATCTCGTTTGAAACCAATTCTGTTGCTTGCCTTCGTAGTAAAAGCCGTGCGTATAGCTGGATTTTTGGTTTTATTAACATACTTTTTAGGATTAATCTTCCAATTTATCTGTATTACTTATTATTGTCGTTAAAATTAACTTAAGAATGTTGTAGATGATGTATGAAGATATCTGTTAATGTCTTGGAAACTTGATAATTTAGTTTTTTTAAAACTTGATACTCTGCCTTTCATCTCCATTTTTGCGGAAGAGTGAAAATCCAAATTAAAGCCCTGGTTGCTTTTACAGAAATTTTGGAAACAAAAAAGTTGCTTATACAGCCGCAATAGAATACTGCTTGTAAAGGGTAATTTTTTTATCTATTATCTTTTTGGCAACACTGGTTTAAGCAGCTAACGCACGTTTCGTGTCTTGTTTCACTGTCAAACATCTTCAGTTTGGTCTATAATTTAAGCTTGCATCGTCTTACAAATTATTGAATTTTATTATCAAAATGCGTGCTCTGCTAAGAAAGTTCATAGCGCTTCTTCCATTTTATGGTCAGTTTAACCGACCCACTGAAGCGGCTATTTGGGCTATTGTGACTAAATTTCGTACCAAATTTGCATTGTTGGACATTAAACCACCAACACGCTTACGTAGAGTGCGAACTGAAGAAAATATCGCTGTTACTCAACAGCGTGGAAAATTTTGCGGAAGGATTTAGGTGTGAAGCCTTTCAAAATACAGCTGTTGCAAGAATTGAAGCCGAACGACCTACCGCAACTTACAATTTTGGAAGCTCATTCTTGGCTCAATGGGTACGTTAATAAGCAGAATTGTCGATTTTGGAGTGAATATCAGCCAGAAGCATTGCAAGAGCTACCAATGCATCCAGAAAAAGTCACAGTTTGGTGCGGTTTATGACATCATTGGACCGTACTTCTTCAAAGATGATGCGAATCGTAAAGTAACTGTGAATGGTGAGCGCAAACGTGAGATGATATCCAAATTTTGTTGCCCAAAATTCAAGAGCTTGACTTGCATGACATGTGGTTTTAACAAGGCGGTGCCACATGCCACACAGCACGCGCAACAATAAACTTATTGAGAGGCGAGTTCGGTGAACATTTTATTTCACGTTCGGGACCGGTCAATTGGCCGCCTAGATCGTGCGATTTAACGCCTTTAGACTATTTTTTGTGGGGCTATTTTCAAGCTTATGTCTATACAAACAAGCCCGCTGCAATTGACGCATTGGAAGACAACATTGAAGCATTTATTCGTGCGATACCGGCCGAAATGTTGGAAAGAGTATGCCAAAATTGGACTAAGTGAATGGACCATTTGAGGCGCAGTCACGGTCAACACTTGCATGAAATAATCTTTAAACATTAAACTATACGGACCGTACTATCGACTCAAATAAAGATTTCATGCATTTTTCCGAATATTATCGGGGTATTCACTTTGTTGAGCACTTGAGCAGTTTTGCCTGACTAGTATTGTGAGCAGCCCTGTGTGCACGAAATTTGTGCACAACTACGTTTGAGATATGATTCGGCGGTAATCCATGGTTCATTCAAAGTTGGCGCTTTTTCCAAACAATTTATATGAATGTTTGATCACACATTTGATTTTAGCTTGTACATATAACACTTATAGCACTAAGGTACAAGTGCCCGACTTTTCGTAGTCAGGGTCTGGGTCGAGCAAGCTGTGCACAATTTGTTAAGAGTAAATTGTTGTTGGAAATGTTTACACTTTTCCCCAAGTGCTCAAGTGCTCAACAAAGTGAACACCCTATATGTGTTTTTTTTTAACTTTCCTATAGCTCTTAAAAAATCACCCTTTATAAATAAAGCAATTTAAACACTGGTAATTATATCAACAAATAATCTAAGTCAAGTTAAAAATAGGTCATTAACTTATGATTTTGCCATAACTGTTCTAAAACATTAGCGCTTTAAACTAAATTATTCATATTCACAACCTAAGACTAATGACACAAAATTTATGACAAATTTAGCATTCATTGTGACAAACGAAAACAAGTTGGTTAGAGGAGAGACGGAGATAGTTACAAAATCTAATCAAAGATAAAAAAAATGACTGAGAGCCAAAATGACAGCAAACAGTTGACTAATATCTGAGTGAAATGCTGACGACGCTTCTATGTTGTTTTCTTTGGTTATGTGCATGCGGAATTTAGCAAGTGATTGCACTACCTTGTATTGATTGTATCAAGCTATTACACTATCGTCAGAGAGTCTCTTTAGAGATATCTGTCAATAACATCGGAGGGTTTGGAAGACGACGATCATTTCTTCCTCACAGATTCTATTTGGCTCGAAATTGGCATTGAACGAGAAGACTACTCTGTGCCTAAACTCTTACACCCCCTTACATAAGTTTGCTTTGAAATATTTTAATCGGACTTGGCGTACATGGTTCCCAAAAAGTACCTTTTAGCACACTTTTTTTATAAGGAACACTGACAAATTTTGCATAACGAAAACTGATGCACGTCCTTTTTGCAGTAGGTTGGAATCAAAAACGTCTGCCTTCTAATCACTCGCAGCCGTGCTACTTGAAATCAAAATGCAAAATCCCGTTTCTATATTCAAATATTTAAGTTAAGCTCGTATTAGAGCTCATTGGCGAATATTTAGCGAACGATCGTCATTCCTTTTTTTCATTTTCTTAAAACTTACACTGACAAACGGCACAAAGATCTGGCAGGAGTCCTCGTCCTTGTAGTTTACCATGGCCTCGGCTATTGGTATCTGTGTACAGGGTCCGGCCGCATGCAAATAGCGTTGAATGCGCTGCACCAGCTCAGCAATGTCTGACTTGGCCACGCCCGCCTCATCGGCCAAGTTAGTGGTCAAAGCCGTAGCATTCACGGTGGTCACTGCGCTGACCATTGCTGCGGTAGCCGCTGCTCTTTCACATAATTGTGTCCAATTATCAGAGCCAAACATGGCCGCATAAGCCTGATCCATCTGGCTTAGATGGCGAGCCACACTGCCACAACTGCTACCAATGGGCACCAAGTAGAATCGCAGATGATTAAGCCAGTCTGGCGGGCGTACTCCCAGTAGCTCAACATAGTGGCGCAAGGTAGCTCCCTGCAGCCAATCGCCTCCAATTAGAAGCAACTTGACCGTGTGCGGCGGTTTGGCATTGGAGTTGCAACTGGAAAATAAATGAGTGATGAGTGATGTCTATGGTAAGGGCTAACAAAACTTACTACTTTTGTATCTTGGCCATGAGCGCCTGCAGCACTGCCTTAACCTCGGCCGTGTTCTGTGGCACAAATGCCGGCTTGAAGGAGTTGGCAAATAACGTAACCAGCTTGGCCAGCAGACCACTTCCGCCCAGGGCCTCGGGTGGAGTGATAATTGTAACCACCTCGGGTATGGCATTGTCCTCGCCGGCGAACACACGACTCAACTGATCGAGCAGCATTTTTCTGGGCTCTACATTAGTGGGCGACAGGCAGGTCTCCAATACTGATCTTGGCTCGGCACTAAGACTCAGGGTTTGCTTTCTTTTGCCGCCGCCGCCCCCGCTGTTAGCAACGCTACTGTTCCCGCCGCCAATGGCTATACCCGGCGTGTTGCTTGTAGTGCGAAAGAGACGAGAACGCTTCTCGGTCTGGGCGGGCGTGTTAACGCCACTGCCCATGCTGGCGGCCACTGAGCTTACTGGAGTCAACTGTTGATACTGATGCTGATGCAGACGCATGTACTCCTTATCGCCGCGAGGTGGACTGTTTTGTGGATCCGAATTCTGGCCATCTGTGTGGCCACCAGCATTGGCCTCATTGCCAGAGCTGTCGTTTCCACCGCGATCTGTGAACAGGATAATAGCGGATGAGTGAATTGAGTGAGTGAGCTAACGGCTGGGGGGGATGTAGAGAGTTGCTGAGATGTGTGTGAGGTGGTACTATGGGGAAGGACATGCACAGACAATATCCTAAGACAGAACGGCGGCAATATAAAGTAAAAGTGTTGCGTTGCTCTCTATTGTTCAGTTGCTCAATTACTTGCTACTTTTGGTTGCTTTGATTTTTACGTTATCTTTATTCAAAAACTGAACAGAAAGGAACATGTGAGTAGAAAAGCACTCACAACTTCCAAAGTGCTTGCGTACGTAGCTGAGGCCCTTTCACAAACACGCTGACCGAGAAACATTGAGCATTGTAAATAAATAATAATAACACAAAATAAAAACAATGCGGGCCGAAAACATTGTATAATTAAAGCTTTTTATAGTTTATATTGCCGCCGCCCACGTCCGTGATGGTGATGTGACATTGTGGTCGTCATTCGTGGAGAATTGGGGTGTAAATTATTCCTACTTTTTTTTTGGTAGCGTGTCCCAACTATTAATCAAAAAGGCGCACGACATGAAAGTGTAAAAGGGGCAACCAAGAGAACTTCAAGGATTGCTTGTGATTTGGGGGGTGCTAATGGTGTATTTTTTGTTTGGTTTGACGTCTATTGGGATTTAATTGGCTTTACCCTCTTCTGGGGTTTGGGAATGTATTTTAAGCATGCACACACTGCAAGACATCTATTTTAGTATAAACAATCAAGACAAACTAAGCACGATGCACAAATCATAAACAATGTGTCTCCTACTCATTCTCAAATGTGCTTATGCGTGTAAGTGTGAGTACGTGTGTGTGTGTGTGTGTGCGTGAGTGTGAGGCAGGACAAGGGATTAAAGATATTTCTATATAATTAACATACACTCGGAAGAAAGTTCAATTCTAAAATCAATTAATCAACGAATATACTCGATGACAAATGTTAGAAAAATTAAACCGGTTTTTAAAGTAGGCTAAATAAAATTTGGGTATTGTTTTCTCCTTCTTTTGTCTCTTCTTCTAAATAAGAACAATTTAAGCGTTTCTTTGAAGCAAAACTGCAGATTCCCTCTACAATATGTTGCCTTGTAAGAGATTCCAAAGCAAACATCTGATCATTTTGTGAGCTAAGATATGTATATCGAAAAAATCCTACGTGGATCGATAGCCATAGGTATTTCCGATTTACTCTTAAAATTTCAGATCGATCGGTTAATATTTGCTTGAGTTATGTGTCCGGCCAGCTGAATAATAGGGTCAACGGAGAAATGATACATGACCGCCATTTTGTTTTTGATACAAAAAACCCGAAAACCATTTCGAATAACTAAACTATAATACCTCATTTACAAATTTTCGATTGGCCCTTCCATTTGGCCAAAAAAAAATTCTGAAAATCCACATTTTTTTTTTTTTTTGAGCTACTTAGATGTCCTTCCTTAAGAGATTAAGCTCCAAACAGATCAAGCTCAAATAGATCAAGGTTCAGAGAGGTCAAGCTCATTTGGTATGCTCATGGTAATAATACCCCTAAATGCTTAAGAAACAGCTTTTTGAGACCACAAATGACCACACACGTGTTTATGTAATCATGATTATGATAATATTGAGCCGCGATTAATAACATGAAGATCCAATCGCAAAGAATATAGTCAAGACTATAAAGACTGTTTCAAACCACGTTCGTTGACTGACCAAACCAAAGAGGTGCAAAAATAGTAAGAATGTCAAACAATCTTTACACCCTACCAAAGATTTATAGATATTATAGATGACGCATGTGGAACCAAAAACGATAGTATTTGGGAGCTGACTTTGGATCTCAATTTTTGGTTCTCGCTTCCGTTTCGAGGATACATATATTAAAATTTAGCTATACGTTTTCTAAATAAGCTATACGGCTGAAAGCAAAAATTTAAAGATATTTTAGATGACACATGTGAGGAAAAAAACGATAATTCTTGGGATCTGACATTGGATCCCAAAAAAAAAAAGGTTGTATGAGATGCGGTATCTATATATGTAGTGTCTTTGACCCTACCAAGTGGAAAATCAATCAATTCCATGCATTAGCGCAGTTTACATCTAACAAATCTCTATAGTAACAAAAACGTGCTTAAGAAACTGCTTTCTACTATCTATCTATTTAACCGTGTTTGTGACAAGCTAAACTAATCATATAATAAAATTTGGCAGATTTTTGCAATTTTTTGAACCGGTTGCCCTACAGCTCCTATTTATCCGACGACAATTTCCAATTATACCATCTTCACGATAGACTGAACTCATTATGAAATTTGGCATATTTTTTTTTTGTGATTTTCCTTGGACCGATTCTACAATTTATATTAATCTTAATACTGTAAACTTATATAAATTTCGCAGTCTTTGGACTATTTAAATAAAAGTTATAAACAGTTTTTGGTTTGTTTTTGTTTCTATTGTATACTCGCAGAATAAATGTAACTATTAACTGCACATTTGTGGAATCTATGTGAAGAGGCTCTGGTCCTAATTTTGGTTTGAGCAGCTGAGGACACATTGGTGCCTGATTGATCTAGTAGCTTTATTGAGCTGATTTGAGCTGAATCATTTCAAACAGATGAAATGTCGTGAGCTTTAATTCAATGAATCAACCATTTTATGAGCTATGAGTAGAAGTTCATAAATAGATCAAATCAGACGCAAAGTCAAGTCATGCAGGGCTCTAGAACACACTATTTCAATGTGCTTTACAAAAACAATTGGGTAGTCACGGGATTCGTTACGGGATTTTTCCATCTTTCGAAACGGACCAGTAATACCAAATAACAATTTGTATTCTTTTTTCTAATTTATATACGAAACCCTTATTTTTAGTTTTAAGATTTAGACTCACAATTGACAAACCAAAAAAATTACATTTAGTTTTAAAACCTATTTAAATTTTCAGTTTGGTCTGTATGTATATTTCTTGTACGATCTCAGCGGACTACAAGCGTTGAGTTTAATCGTACCGCATTTGTATGTAGCATGGGTAATCGAGCTTACATGTGAAAGATCTCTGATATAGATGCACATATGACATTAGAGATGCTTCTGAAATATCTGAATTAAATTTTTTAACCCTCCATAAGAAATGTTAAAAAGACTTTTCTTATGTTAATAAAGCATTAATATACAAGTTAAGCAAGAAATACTAACATTTTGTTAGCAGACAGCGTATGATGACCCTAAATATGAAACAAAAGTTGTGTTCCTTAAGAAAAACCCAAATAGTGTGGAACGGTTTGTAATTTCGCTATTAATTAACCCATCTTTATGAAAATTTCAAATATGAAGATGATATGATAAAATTTGAGATAAGTATTTTGAAAGTTGTAGAAGTTATTCCTCTCTGTGGGGGCGAGAGAGGCATGGAAAAAAATTAAAGTTGATCTGCTTGAAGTCATTAGGAGTCTACATTTGTAGACTCCTGGGAGTCGGAGAAAGCTGATTCCTTCTGCCTGTTATGCATACACTTGCACGATAAAAACAGTACTATCTTAATAGCTAGCTTAAGTTGAATTTTTTTGATAAAATATTAATGCAATTAAGTAATTCTTAATCTTTATTTAAACTTGCTTTCCGGAATGTTACAATAATTTGGGATTTTGTTTTACAGAAAAAGATAGTAGCAGTAAAGCGCTGATAATATCAAAAAACTTTTAGTGAAGCTTGCATTTAGTTCTCGCCAGTACTCAGTGAGACCTGATAAGGAAGAATAGGTATTGAAAAATCTACCGATGTTGATAATGTTTAGAAATCAATTTCTTCAGAGTGTATGTTTTTGGCAATTTATCACAAATTGAATATAAGGTAAAGGGTGTGAGAACAAAATCGGGACATGGAATTATTGCATGGAATGATAGTACACAGTTTTTAGGGGTCGCTCTGGGTGATCTAAAATTTTGATTGGTTTTGTTTTTTTTTTTTTTTTGTAATTTACACAGACCTGGTGTTGTTGCCGAATTGTTATTGTTTGTTAAATGAATGCATTTTTGGTTTTTGTTATTATCAATATTGTAAGATGAATTGGTCAATTGGTCGCTTTTATCCGATGATCTGCGCTCAGAGTTGCCTGCAAGAGAGATTTGGTTCAAGCCATGCAAAATGTTGTTGTTTTGGTTTTGTTTTTTTGTTGTTTTAAAATAAATTGTATGCTACAGAAAAGCTTTGTTAATTGGACAGAAAGAAAAAGAAACTTAAAAACTACGCCAATTAGTTTTGGATTATTTCGCATAGCAAAGGCTTAGGGGCCAGAACCAACGAAATTGTAACTTACTTAGTTTGCATGATGGCCAAAAGGGTCAAGAGAATAATTTATTGTCCATTTGTGCTTTACTATGCGAAACAATTTGTCCTGCTTAACTATGTTTTTGTTGTATGTAAGTATGTGAGTGGCATGGCCTTTTGCGTTGAATAGGCAAACAGGAATTGGAGCAAGAATCGCTTAATGAATTCCAATTAACATGAAGAAATGCAAAACGCTTAGATGTATACAGTTTCACCCCCTTCCCCCACACTTACCAGCCCCGCCAATGCCACTGCCAACGCCCAGACCAGCACCGCACCCATTGCCTGTGGCGCTGTCATGCAGCATTATCCGCGAATTGGTGAAGAATGGACGCAACGATGGTTTCGGCGTCGATCCAATCGATATGCTATCCATGTCCGGTCCGGAGTCATCGCCCTCGCAGCACGACAGTGACTCCAACTCTTGGAAAAGTGCATCCAAATCGCGTTCGCCACGCAAGGCTGCAGTTCCACGATGGGATTCGCCCTCTAGCTCTTCGCTGGCCTTGAAGCGCTTGAGCAAAGCCACAATCTTTTGCTTGAAGTTGCGCTGCTGCAGTGAAATAGTCTGGGGAGAGAGAATAAAAAACATCAACTTAATTACCTTTTAAGGATTCGAAGTTTAATTGCTCAGCTCGGGCTGTCATTAGTCGACTCCTATGCTCCAAGTAATGACAAAAAAAGCCGCAGGCTTTTTTAACACCTGTGCACCGGATGTTGTCATTGGGACAGAAGACAGGTAGAACCTTCATATGCTGCTTCTCCCCTCCTAGCATTTCAAAATTACCTCCGTCAGCTGTCCATAATTGGCCTGAGATTGTGAGCTGTTTAAATATTTAAGCCTGTGTGCTTAAGCAAAGTGCTTCCCTTATCCTTCGCCTTTTAAAATAGGCCTACAGCGATTGGCATGTAAATAGCACAGATGAAAGAAATGTATTTAAAAGCCTATGATAAAGAAATGTTGCAGCATTTCTTGAAAATTACAAATATGTAAGAAATGACATGAATTTGGTTCGGTTCAATGGTTTGAGCTTAATACATATTAAAATTTCAGCTTTAAATATGATATATAAAAGACATTTAACATCCCACATCATGAGTTAAAATGTTTATTTTTTATACTATTAATAAGTAGGTTGGTGTCCATGACTCATGATGTTAGATGTGCTCAGTGTAATTAGCCTATTGGGCTGAAATGACATATGGGATTTTCCACAGAAAAGTCCACCGAGGACAAAAAATAAAAAGTATAGTTTCTATGGCAGCTATAAGATATAGTCATCCGCTCCGGTTGGTTTCGACATATTAGCAGTGTGCAGTAAAAAGAAGACTCTGTGCAAAGTTTCAGCTCGAAAGCTTTAAAACTGAGAGACTAGTTTGCGTAGAAACAGACAGACGGACAGACAGACGGACGGACAAAGCTCAATCAACTCAGCTCGTCGCCCTGATCAAGAATATATATAGTTTATAGGGTCGGAAATAGGGTTGTCAATATTTTATCGATATATCGATATTTTTGTTGAACGATAAGGGTTATTCCGATATGATATTTTTTAAGCTTGTCGAAAATATTATCGATATATCGAAATATCGATATTTTTGCCCAAAATGACCAATATAATTATCGCATATTTTTCTGAGGCGATATATCGAATATTTTTTGGTGATATTTTTCAATGATATTTTTGTTATAGCGATCGCTCGCACTGTTGCGAATGACTGTTTCTTGTGCTCTGGACATTTAAGACAAAATTTTTAAAAGTTATTAAATTAAAGTTGATGCACAAAAATCGCAGTTTTCACTGCAATAAAGTTTTAAGGACCACAGGGAACTCAAACATATATAAAAGCGCACTTAAAAGCAAAGCATGGAGATGCTTGGCTGAAATTGAGCTCATCAACGGTAAATCCAAGTATAAATGATTTTGAATTCTGGGAATTTGGGTCCTTTGTGTGTTAAATTGGCTGCTTTTTATGCATTTTTTCATATTGTGCATATTTATATCTTGTTGCACATTATACATATGTTTGTAAGAAAGATGTAATGTGAATCAATTATAATTATGTTTAAAATCTTCGAATTTTTTTACACGAAAAATCTAGTGGATGCGAAAAGGAATTTGGGAGCCTTTTAATGTAAATATGGAAACAAAGTAATATTTTTTTTGCGCAGTCAGATTATAGTTCTTATAACTCGACAAATGACGACTTAATTACCTCAAAAGACCTCTTCATAGTTAAGATCCGGGTTTTTATTGAAAAATATCGATAATATCGATGTTTTTAACACCAAAATATTTATATCGAAATGATACTTTTTCAATATCGCCAAAAATATCGATATAGATATTTTTGAAATATTCGACAACCGTAATATTTTTTGTAACGATATAGGCGATTATCGATATTTTTATAAACGATATATCAGAAAAAATTAGTATGGTAATTACAGGAGCAAATTGTTAGTACAAGACTGCCGATTTTCTTCTGCACAAATGAAAAAACGAAATCTGCGTAAAACTTCAGGTCCAGAAACCATAGTCTAAGATGAATTCCTCCATTCAACTTGATCCTGAAGGGTATTTTGCAATAGATTTTCCTCTCTTTTACGATGTTTCTTCGTTGAAGTGCGATTACTAAGTAGAATATTTAAAAATGGGGTTTCAGTCCAGTTGGAAAAGACGCAATCCTTAAATGTGTCGATTTGCGCGGACAAGAAATTTATCGTAGACCCATGGTTTCTTTGTGAGACTTTCTTAACATTTACCTTATTTTCATCGCAGAAGTACGATTCCTAAGTAGAATAAACTAAAATTGTTTTTCAGTCCTGTTCGAATTAAAAAATTTCTAAATATCTTTAACATTTCAGATCAATTTGCGCCGGCTAGGAATTCATTTTAGACCAGAGATGGGCATGCACACATACCGTCACACTTTTCACACGCATACAAGCACATGCAAATATAAGTAGCTGTCAATGCTTATAGTGTACGTGTGATTTTTGCAGTCGGCCGCGGCAGAACCCTAATGCACGCGCTGCTTTGTGTGTGCATTGGAACGTCGCGAAGCGCCCATCTCTGTTTTAGACCCATGGATTTTTGGCGAAATTTTCTTAGAATTTTCCGTAGATTCCGTTTTTGCTATATTTTGTATTCTATATTGTTGATTTTGTGTGCCTATTTAAATCGAACCGCCCAAAACTATAATCAAGTTCCTTCCCTTAAGAGAGATATGATATAACGGCAACTACAAATGGTCATTTGGCAGTGAGGACGTTCTTCAAAAACTTTTCAAATTTCTTAAGCCTTAGAAATCAACGATATATCAATGTTTTTTGGACCCGATATATCAAATATCGATATTAAAAATTTTGAGTTTTGATATTATCGATATTGATATTTTGAGAAATATTGACAGACCTAGTCGGAAATGAATATTTCTGTGCCTTGCAAACTTCTGGGCAAAATTATAATACCCTTTGCAAGGGTATAAAAACAATCGTGAAGACTATCGGACAGAGCGGTCAAACGCTTGTAAATTGGAATAATAACTTGGATAACTAGTCTTATATCGTGGTGAACAATATTTGACAAAAATTTTATTAACAGACATTCCGATACATAATAATAGCAAGAGCATTGTAGTCGAGTGCCCTTACTCTAAAATATTCTGTATTCTTGAAGTACCACAACACACTCACAACCTAGCTGACAGCAATAGGTCCGATTTCGACGATGCTGTACTCTTCAGCTCTACCAACCTAAATTGTTTCGTGTAGAACTATAGACTAAATAGTGATTTTCTGAATGCTATGCGAAGGGTTCGAAAGACATTTATTTGTAGGCATGTTCCCAAATCCACTTCCACGTCAACTTATTGAAAGTTCGTTTTGAAAGGAAATGCTTTTTAGTCGATAAAAAAAAGAAAAGTAATTGCCCATGATTGCAACAAAGAAGATCCGGCGCTTAGTGAACATTCACAACTGAGAGCGAGAGAAAAGGACATACATATACACAAATTTAGTATGAGTGGAGAGCAAAGAGGAATGAAGGCACAACAAAAAAAATACAGCTAACAGTGCTAAAATTTTCAGACTCAAGAGTGCTCTCAGAGAGGCCCGCACCTTCTTTGTTGCATCATGGAAATTGCCAAATTACGCACTCTTTCAAATAATGCATCAATAATGCAAAGTCAGCATCTCGAATTTCGGACTGTTCCATTTTCTATCGTTTCGCTAGGAATTTTGTTTTCTCTCTTGTGTATGTAGCTACCAAAGGCAGAAGTTATTGCAAGTAAAATGGCTGTAGTCTGAAAAGGGCTCTCTCGGTCACCAACACAAGCACACAATTTTTTCCTCTCTATTTGGCCGGCACTGATCTACTGCCATTCTCGCTTGGTTTAGTGGTTTGCAAAGAGTACAAAAGAAATTAAGAACACAAAATCGAAACGGAATTGCGTTCGATTTACTTTTCAAAAAGTAGTGGAGTTGAGAAGATGCCCGTATTTATTTAGTAGTTATATTTAAAATGCTAAGAACAAAATTTTCTTGCACAAAACACTGATGTTGTTTAGGGCGTCTATTCATATAACCAACAAAAGAAAGCCTTGTTTTGTGTACCTTCTAGAACAATTTTCTTCAAAATTGTCCCATTTTAACCATCTATCCCAGCCATGGGCGCAAAGTCGACGGTCTGTTCTAATTAATTTTAGTTGTTCCTAGGAACTCTAGTTCTCATCAGTCTTTTCTGTTCATTTATGCTATTTGTGTGGCCCTTGTGTAAATTATAAATGCAAAACTATTAAATTGATTTTCCATTTATAACTCAAACTACAAATATAAAGAGAATTTATGATGCGGTGGTAATGTGGCGTGGGAGTAGTTGACATACGACAAGTGTAAGTCTATTTCTGTTGATTGCAATCATGGGAAGCGCATTGCATATTTCAAGGCGCCCCAGCCAGACTGTTGCGTGGGAGATATCAGCAAGGCGATAACTTTATATTGCAGGTAGGACTTTCCCCACATTTTCTCTTTCGCTCTATTTGTTTATTGGGGTCTTTTCTACAAATGCATTTGTTCAGGGTCCCCCAAAGTATGCCAACAGTGTCAACTAGCAACACGCCAAGGCCAGGCAAACCACCAACCGAACAATTGTCAACTATTTGTATTGTATTAAAAATATCTCTACTATTTCGTATACTAAAATATATTCTGTATAATATATAAATAAAATCGAAAAAGAAAATATTCTTGTTTGCGGAAATAATTGCATGCATATGGGGCCCGGGATTCAATAAGGAATATTGCGTCAGGTGACAACATTTCAAAATAAACCACAGCATAGTAGAGCATAACTGGGGCATGTGGTAATGTTTCAGTCCAAGACGTCAGTTAATTACCAGATATAAGTGGCTTAATCCATCTGTGGGGTAAGCACATTTACCAAATTTTAAACACTCTCTTGGTCTCTTTCTTTCTATCATTCTCTTCCGTCGACAATGGGTGTGTGTAATCTATATATTAGATAGCTTGGCATGTGATATTTATTCGCTTTGCATAATGAAATTTTTTAGCTGCCAAATTGTAAATACCCAACATGCCTCCCCTCTATACGCAATTAGTTAAAATTAAATAAAGCAAAAACATCGTAACGTGGCAAGAATCTAGTGAGGAAAGCAGGATTATTAGATGTTGCGAGGAAGAAATAGAAAAAGGCAATATCAAAATTAGCTAAGTCGATGTTTGATACGGAGAAACTTTCTTCAGGCCTGGCTGCTATATACATTTTCACATATCTGTGTACCTTTGGTACAAGGTAGGCTTCTTTTCGACCTTCAAAAGCTGTTGCTGAAATTTTTTGGGTGGTCTGCTTTTTTAAGGGTTCGGCATGCGGGGCGTCCCGAATACCTCGAACCGGTTTTAATAGGTTCAGTAGTCTTAAGAGATGGTAAAAAAAGAAATTGTGTTGTTTTATCTACTTGGGTTTTTCATGTTAAAAATGGACTTATTACATGTCAAAAAATGATGTAGTGACTATTTTGAGTGAATTTAAATGCCACCAAATGCTCTTATCTCAAACACTTGCTGCAAAGTCTGACTAGGATGTTGCCTGAACGCAATAGCTCACTTATTTGCCCTATACAAACTTTTCTCAAGCGTTTTCACCCACTTCGCCGAAAATTTTTTCAAATTTTTTCACTTAGTGTGCGTCTTCATAACTAAGCAAAGGTCTATGACAAATCTTAGATCTCTAGGATAAGCAGTTTTGGCTGTCTGTTGATAATATGCCAGTCTGTCAGTATCTCAGTCAGTCGGGTCTACAGATCTATAAGTATTTTTAATAAACGAAATGTTAATCGAAGGAAGACAGAGAAGTCGAACATCAAACCGGTCTGCAAATAAAACCCTTTAAAAGGTTTTCGATCCTGAGAACCGAACCATATTTCGAATTTCTAGAAATTTCTGCCTTGTAACCAACTAGTTATGAAATTTCTTTTAGACCAATATATCTCATGACCCTATGTAAATTATTAATTTCAAGCTTTCGTCCCTAGCGGCGGACTGCCGTTTAGTTTCGATAGCTGCTTCTATAATTTGGGACACACAGCTGTTAAAGTCCACACCATTATTTTTTTACTTACCCGACTAAACTTGGCCCGGGACGAGCTTTTGTCCTTCATTTCGAATTCGCTGTCACTATCTCCCACAGGATGATGTTGTTCCGGATGGTGTCCAACTAATGCACAATCCTCAATCCCTGTTCTTTGTTTATTTCGATATTTTCGCATATCATGCTTGGCCGTCGTGTAATCACGTTTCGGATCGTAACCACGTATAATGCCCAGTTCGTTGGCGTCTTCGTTAAATTCGCCGGAACTGAATTCAGCCTCTTCGTCCTCGTCGGAGTACTCAGCAACGCGATCTGTTGAGCCAGAACAAAAACAAAACAAAAGTTTGTGGATAAGAAATTTGGTTGAAAGCGGTTTGGCAGTAGATTGACTGAACTTGATATGGGGACGTGCCGGCAGTTGCTTTTTGCGTTGTTAAAAACTTTTATTTAAATACAATTTGTGTTTATGGAGTACGTTTTAACTGCGTTTTTGAATAAATAAAATACACATACAGAAAAACTGTTTTTGTTTCGTAAATTAATCACAAGATAGCTGCTGCTGCTGCTGCTGGTTTATCTGTTTATCTCTTTTATATTATTTTCTGTCTTTGTGGTTGCACGTTTTGTTCACCGTGCGCTTCGGTAAGCGCTTGACAGCGAAATGAATGGGTTGCCTCGAGGTTCCACACGTTATGTGTGGCGGCAACAGACACCGCCGAGCAAAAACAGACAAAGAGCGGGAGAGGTGTTGTCCCCACCCGGTGCGCCGCCCCTCCCAACTGTCAATGCCCTACTCACCTAAGCGATGAGCAATAAGCTCCGCGGCGCACAGAGTAAAATTACTCAAATCAATACGAAAAATTGTCGGACAAACGCTCATTCTGTTCTCTTACATACAGACAAACAAATATATATTAATCTATATAAGTACACATGTATGAATGATTCGATATGGGTAAACAAGTGTCAAAAGCTCACAGACATGGGAAATGCTCATTTAAGCTATTTTTACGCTTCGATTCGGGCAATTGATGGAGGCCCCCTTAATTGTTGAGGTGGAGAAGGTGAAGTGGAAATGGAAACGGAATTGAGGAAATTAGTGGTGGAGGGAAAATTTGTAAGTAGGCCCTGGCACTCTCTCAGGCACGTAGTTGTTTGGTTTATTAATTATAATCAGAGTTGGGTATTAAAATTCCGATTGAAGAGCTAGTTCGCTGCGCGAAATTAACACAATAAAGCTGGACAGTTTATAAGGGTAAACGGGAAGTTAAAGTCATTCAGAAAAGTCTAAGAAATAAAAAATTGTTTTCAGATCGATAGACATAAATTAGATATCGAGCAAGTCTTCTGGTTTTTCAGTGCTAAACTGGACTGACAAGAATCCTCAAAATATCAAATACTGATTTCTTTTTGGTTCCTATAAGATTTCGAAAGAGGCTTTATGCTTTTATGTTTTTCGAAAGCTACGATCGATAAAAGGTTTGTAGTCAATCAATAACATTTGTGGACGCCAGAGCATAAATATTAAGCTCGGAATTTAAAAAAGAGCTTTTTGTGTATTTTTTCGTAAAATACAAACGAAGCACTGCCCGATCATTGGAGGCTGATGACTAGAGCCCGGATATATATATGCTAAAATGAATATGAGAATATTCCCCCAAAATATTCCAAAATGCATAAAAGTGTATTCTTTTTTGTTTTCCTTTATGTGCTATTTTTCTATTCAGAAAATAAAGGTGCCTTGGCGTAGATGTAAGGTGTTTGGAAACGAGTGTTAGGTACCCAGGTTCGAGTCCTAGTAATGCCCGAACATTCTTTTAATTCATTTTAGATATGCATAGAAATGTGGTTAAAAAAATTTTTTTCGTGACATTCAAAATATGAATATTTACAAAAAAATAGTTCAACATACGGGATTTTCGGGAAAATGGAAATTCTGACTCCCGCGTAAGATATTAGTATCGGCCCTCTTTGATTACACAGTGCAACACATAAATTGGTTAAGCCATCGGAACCCGATATTTTTTAAGAGCATACCGAAACTAAAAAAATCCCCAAAGGACTTGGCCCTATCACATCGTAAAGGTACTTTTTTGATACCCAACATATTCTCACCCCAAACTGTTCATCTATATATATAAATCTGTACGCCCGACTGACAGACTGACATATTAACAAACCAGAGCCTAAACGGCTTATCGTACAGGGGTCTGATTTTTGGCATAGACCTTCGTTTAGTTATACAGGCGCTCACTTAGAAAGAAAATTTGGAAAATTTTTCACCAATCTTCTGAAAAGCCCAATTAAAGATTTGTATGGGGCATAACGGTTGTTCCGCTCAGTCAATGTTGTGGAAAAGTTGTTTCGCTGAGAACGCGAGAGAGAGTGAGAGCGCGCTGAATGCGACGGGACGGGATAGAGTTTAATATGTGTACAGGTCACAGCTTTTTTCGCGTCTCACTTCATCCTCTATTCCCAGATTCATTTATTTTAATCAACCGTAAATTCGAAACTGTCTGTTTGCTTTTTAACAAATAGATAATATACAAATACAGTGTTCAGAGAGCTATACAATTTTTTCCACTTACTACGATTTTTTCAAAACTTGGACGCGGACGAAGTCGCGGTGGGTTCAGCTAGTATATCATAAACCGTTTGGAATTTTGTTTTTATATCTAAGTCATGAAGAGACTGGCCCAAAAAAAAAGTGCAATTTTTTCATGTTTTTCGCCTGAAACGGCTAAACTACGGGGAATTTGAAAAACCTTTCTTCTGCAAAATTATCCCAAACAACAATATAAATAAATCTCTAGTAAACGCCAGCTTCATACGAACACCCCTTCATACCGATTTGTTACTATAAATGATATATAACGAATACATGATAAATTCATTATACAAAGTGTTATCTAGAAAATATAACTTTTCGTATGAAGCTGGCGTGCACTAGAGATTTGTTCACATCTTGTACATACTAGTTCACAGTCTGTAGTCTGTTTTTTTTTTGTGGAAATGCCAATGAGATGTATTTATAAAAAGACAATTAATAAAGTGGGGCAATTGAACTAATTGCATATTAAATTATTAACTGGCAGATTAAAGACATGAATTATTCAAAATTAAAAAAACTCGTAGTATTCCTACCAAGACTTAAACGCTAGATTCCAAGTCATGAGTACTAACTATATACCATAGAACCGTTTTCTAAGTCATTTTTGAGACACTTTTTTTAAAAAGGTTTGCCTACTATGACAGTTCAAAGATAAATTGGACACTTTAAAAACCCGCGTGGCCGTCAAAACTTAAATTTTCTGATTTTCGTAAAGTTTTATATAAAATATTTAAAAATTTTTGACCCATGTTTTGCAAAGAACTCGCAGAAAAGTGCGGTTTAATCCATCTTTAGTACAGTGCAGAGGCCGGCTAAACACACATGCTCATTTGGACTTCTTGTATGTGTGTTTAGCCACGCGAGAGCGCGCCAAAGGAGTCTAAGCTCGTATACTGCTGCCGAAAAGCGCTGTTTTATATACAATAGATTGGGACGCGCCGGTCTCTGGTGCAGAGTATTCTGTCCGAAAAATTTTTCTTAGAAAGGCCTGACTCCAGATGACATAAATTTTTATTTCGGTACAATACTTCATTCAAATAAGACTGCTTTGCAATAGCATTCAGATTTCAAAACAGTTCAAAAGTGTTTCTATTCATGTGAACTTCAACATAAAAAAAAAAAGAAAAATTTGTTTTCAATGCTATCGCTCTCAACGCTCGTATTTATAAGTTTTAAATGATTTCACATAATTTCACCAAGACTTGTCGAAATCGAACAACTATATAGTATAGCTCCTATACAAAAGATAGATTTGAAAAAAAATCTTTCATATCTCAAGTTCCAAGGGTATATAAACTTCGGTCGAGCCGAAGTTAGCTTGCCTCTATTTTTATTTTGAATATGCAAAATATGCTTCAGCATACCTATAAATATATTACTTATGGCAATACGCACAGCGAGGAAGCAGCTCTTGACGATGCTGTACCCAATAATAAGGCATTTGCCGAATTACGAACTAGTTAAGTGTGACCATAGCTTAGAAACAATTTTATACCACAAATAAATTCAATGAATCGGATCTTGCAAAGTTTCAACCAAATAGCTTTGAGTCTGACTACGTGGCAAGGCTTTCTTTAAGTATGTGTAGTATTATTTTAACCTCATCAACATTTCGTTACCAAATTAAGGATTTAGATGCTATTCCAACCTAAGAGGAATATTTCAAAAATTTTATAATATTAGTTTGTAACCTCATAAATTAAACACTTTTTGATTTATAGGCCACCTTTTAAGGGAATTAACTCCCTAATGAGTTGATCTAGTTCCGCCCGGTCTTCGCATGTCTGTAATTACAATGTTTACTCTGGAGTAGAATGGAAGCGATAAGATTTGTGTCATCGTTGCCAGTCACTTGTTGCACTACGAGTATTTTCCTCAAACGTTCCCATTCCATTTCTCATCGCTGTTTTTGTTTGTTTGTTTATTCGCTTGCATGTTTTGCTGCCGTTATCATTTTAACCCAAAGCCATTGCCGGCCGGTTTCTGGTAGTATGGTCGGTGTGGGTGTGCGTATCTCGCGTGCTTGGGACAGCTCTTAGGTGTGTGTGAGTGTGTGTAAGTTTTGACAGTTCCAGTGAAAACAAAGAAATAGACTGGGGATAGACTTAAAACCTGCTGCACAAATGATTAATTAAGGCCAAAGCAGCAGCTTTATATCTTGTTATTGCTCTTTATCGTGTGTATGTGTGTGTGTCTAGTGTGAAGTGGAGCAGAAGTCGAAGACGTTGAAGAAGTTTTCCACTTGACTTTTCCTCAACGGCAATTTATTTGTTTTGTCTTCTTTGTAAAAATAATTTGTTGGCAGACAAGTTAATGAGCTCTTCAGTTTAGTTCTTTTCTTGAAGTTGTTACACTAAGAAAATCACTAGAAGGAAGTTTACGTCGAAAACAAAAAAGTTTTTCTCACTAAGACTTTTATTCAGACCGTACTTTTGTATGGCAGCTATACTATATAGTAGTCCGATTTCGAAAAATTTTGGTGAAATTATGTGAAATCATTGAAAACTTATAAATACGAGCGTTGGGAGCGATAACATTGAAAACAAAAAGTTTTTCTCACTAAGACTTTTTTTCAGACCAAACTTTTGTATGGCAGCTATACTATATAGTTGTCCGATTTCGACATGGCTTGGTGAAATTATGTGAAATCACTAAAAACTTATAAATACGAGCGTTGGGAGCGATAACATTGAAAACAAAAAAGTTTTTCTCACTAAAACTAGTTTTTCAACCGATCGTTTCTATGGCAGCTATATGCTATAGTCATCCGATCCGGCCGGTTCCGACAAATGTGTAGCGTATTTATACCAAAAGACTTCGTGCAAAGTTTGGTTACGATAGCTTTAAAACTGACGGAGGAGATAGCATAGAAACAGACGGACGGACAGACGGACATGGCTATATCAACTCAGATCGGCATGCTGATCAAGAATATATATACTTTATGTGGTCGGAGATGCTTCCTTCTATGCGTTACAAACATCCGGACAATTTTAATATACCCTCTCCAAGGGTATAAAAAGAAGGACTTTGTTGTTGTAATTTATTTCGAAGTAAGGCGATTTCTTGTGCGACTGAGAGACGCCAGTTGCCGTAAACTAAATATCGAAGCAATAAGAGCAAGGGCATGGTGTAGAGTGCAAGACAATCAAGATGGGTAATGGGTAATGGGTAATGGGTAATGGGTAATGGGTAATGGGTAATGGGTAATGGGTAATGGGTAATGGGTAATGGGTAATGGGTAATGGGTAATGGGTAATGAATAATAGATAATGGATAGTTCAAATAAAATAATTTATATTTGGTTCTAATTTTAAGCTTAAATTAATTTAAATTTTTTTTCCAGTGAACAACACAAATAAAATTCACGCTAAACTGGAAAAAAACCATCTAGCTCTGTCTGGTCGCATCCTGTCAAGAACTTTAGCACACTGACAAACATTTCCGTGAAAACAAGTAAATATTGTGGCTAACTCAGTTCCAACACATTTCCACAAAAAGTGTTTTCTCACATGGGAGCAAGGCAAAAGAGATGTGTCATGGGCAAACCCCTCATCTCATCCACTCGCACACAGACAAACACATTAACATCCCACGCTCTTGTGGCACGCTGCGTATGAGTAATGAAAAGCGTATTGAAAAGCGACGAGCGACATTGATTTAATGTTTATGGTCTGTCCATGCGGGAGGCAGATAAACAACAAACCAAAAAAGTGGCACACCAAGTACATTAATTTGACCTTGGATGACGGACAGGAGAGTAAAGGCGAACCCAAATATGATAAAAGTGAACAATTTTCTTGACATAATTCACGCATTTTGCCATTAAACACTCAGCGACAGCGTCGGATACAGAAGAAGAGCCACAGCTCTTATCTCTGGCGCACACACAAGGACAAATGACTTAATTCCTGTCGTTGTCACCAGCACCAACAGCAACGACACAAAAAATGTCAGAGCTGTCATCAGCAAGTAGCGCCGGAGAGGGCGGACGGGCAGAACCACAATTGACAGAGTCACTCAAAGATTCATTAGACACTGCTAATCAAAAAAAAAAAAAAAAAAAAAAAAAATTTAGTTAATCCTTGTAAGCGATTTGGTGCTTGGGAACAAAATTAAGTTCAATTTAAGAATAGGGAACATACAAAAACATAGAGTAAATTTGATGGATCGGGAGTTGAATTAAGTTAAAGTCCTTTTATGTGAGGCCTCGAACCAATCTATTAGTATCAGAAGGGTGTGTCTGTGTGGGAGACCACAACAAAGCCCATTGAATGTCATGGAAAATTCATGGAATATGCTAAATGAGCCACGAGTTTAAAAAGCCGCCCCCAATCAAGTTACTGCTGCTGTTAAAGGAGCGTCCAACTGCAAATGGTGCTCGACACTGGTAGGTACCTGCGGGTTCTGGGTTTGTACCAGAGTGCAGGTGCGCCGGGTGGCATTCAACAAGCAGAGAAGAGGCCTCCCTTGAAAATGCCAACAGCAGCTTGTTGAAGGCCGAAATAGCATAAAGAGAAAATCAATACACAAAATAGGTTGAGGTAAAAAGGTTTTTTTTTTTTTTTTGCTTTTCCATTTTTGCAAAATTAGAAAGCGAGCCCCAAAGTAATTTAAGAGCTGTCTCTGTCACTGTGTGTCATTTGTAGTTCATTTTAGTTCGCTCGCCCCTTTTTGTTTGGGGTTCAAGTGCTGACCCTCAACGTGTCTTGTTGTCCCAATTGGTTTTGCAGTGTGCAGCTAGCGTAATACTACCACATTCTGGCCAGCTGCCAAGTGGAAAGCTGCGACAAACAAAATATATTTGGTGGTCACATAGCCAGTGGCAACAACCCGATCACATATCTAAAATACTCGACAGTTGTGGATGAAAGGAACTATGTTTTTACATGTAGCTGGTGTACCTCCAAAAATGACACGCTTTCGTCACCAGTGGAAACTGCCCTGCATCGTCATCTGTTGGCAACTTGAAATTTTGTGGCGTGGCCAAGATTGCCACAAAACATATTCCAAATCCCATTTTCATGTCATGCATATTTCATCAGAACAAACATTTTCAAGGAGTGCTCCGAGCAAATTAACACGCACAGTTTGCAAAACGATGTTGGCCTTTACCTTGGACCAACTTCGAGTCCTTGTTCGACCAAAAGCAGAGTTCAACAGTTTAAAACCCCAAATAACTTTGAACATAACTTTATAGAATTGCAACATTTGGAAATGTGGCTGTAGGGCACCCACTCCCATCTTTTTCTTATCCATCCAGAGGAAGTGCGATGGCTAACAGCTGCTGCCAATGGAAAACCGCATGCTAAATACATTTTGCCACCCCCGTTGTACGTTGTTCTCATAATTGAATTTTCTCTCACACAATTCCTAAGAGTTACTCAAAAATTGCTGAAGAAATATTTTCAATATATTTTTCCCCCATTGAAATCGAACGGCTGCTGTGTTGCCATGAGGAAATCTTTTAGTGTTGCACTGTGGGACAAAGGCCCGAAAAAATGGGTAAAAAGCAGGGAATCAAACCGAATCGTGTTTCGGTTCTGGTACGTACCGAAACTTATGTTTCGATTAAAGGTTCTTTTTTGGCTTTAATATTATTTCGGCATTAAGTTCCGCAATGTTTTAGCGTTGACATAATAATTACCCTTCCAAAAACAAACGTTCTACGTTTACTAGCCCTTCTCAAAGACAAATGTCGAGTTTTCATCTTTTTAATTTTGTAAACTTTTTTCAGTTAAAATTATGATGTTTGATGCCATTAGACTGATGGGGGAAAATACTTGTTTATTTGAACTGTCCTGTTTCTTTTAATACAAGTATGAATTCACTTTGCCTTCACTTTCAACCGGTCCTGAACAGAACCCGCAGTACCAGTCTAACCGTACCCACAACCGAACCTTTTACATTTTAAACCTACCGAACCTGGACCCTAACTAGACCTCTTCTGCTGGAAAAAGTTACTATTTAAGAATTTAGGAGTTTTTCCAGAACTTCTTAAATTATCACAATATTTTGACAGATTAAATATTATTTAATAGTGCTAAGTAGAAGGATTATCATTTCAAAATTATATTCATACTTCATATATTACACCCAACAAAGCAATTCAACAATTCGTCATATATATGCATGTCATGTATATGTATTGCAAAGTTAATTCACCCAACCGAGATATTGACCAGAATAAGCGCCTGATAAAAGTTGTTTTATTCAATAATGCAATAATTAAATGAAACAATCATATTGAGTTGAGTAACGATGATTTTTATTAGTAAATAAGTGATGATAGTAAATAAAATGCAACTGTGTGTCGTACCAACATCAGGGAAAGGAAGTTTTGCAGTTGTACGATATTCATTGCATGCATCAAAAAAATTCCCGATAATCGACACAAAACAATTTCAACACGACAATTAAACATACGTCATTTCAACACATTACAAATTAAACATAAACAAATTCGTCCTGAGAAAGAAGGGTGTCACGAGCGACAGGCAAAAATTTACAACGCCCTCATTTGGCTGAAAGTTATTCAAGTTATTAACAAAAGAATGCGAGTTGCTGCTGCTTTCAAACTTGCAAACACACTTTTGGAGGATACTTAAGTCGGTCTCGACTGACTTTCTCACTAGGAGGATTGATAGGGCTGGAATGACACTTTCAATTTTTAGAGACAATTATTGTCGCAATTTTTTGTTAATAGGTCAAATTTGCTGTTGTGTATCATTGCGGCCTCTTCTAAAGCATCTCGCTTACACCAACGACTTTTGCCCATAGATGAAAAATTGTGACTAAAATTGTCCCTAAAAATTTAAGTGTCATTCCTGCTTTATATAATTTTTAAACCCGTTACACGTAGAGGAAGAAGGGTATACTAAAGTCGTGCAAATGTATGTAACAGGCAGAATGAATCATTTCCCACCATATAAAGTATATATATATTCTTGATCAGCATCAACAGCCGAGTCGATATAAACATGTCCGTCTGTATGAACACCTAGATCTCAGAGATGGTAAGAGATAGAGGTTTGACATGTATGGGACAAATGCTTCTTTTATCTGCACGCAGATCTAGTTTGTTTCAAACTTTGTCCACGACCCCTCCCGCCCCCGCAATTTGGAACAAGCGTTATATCTCCTACAGTTTTGAAGATAGACGATTCGTACCTTCTAAAGAATCGATTTGCTGAAGAAATGATAATAATCGGATGAACGGTTCTCAAGTTATGACCAAAAAAGTGAACCAAGCTCCCCGCTACCCCCTCTCCGACCATAATAAAAGTGTTGCATACTTTTCGGATGGTCACCCTAAGGAACGCAGGAACACTGTTAAAATTTTTTTTTTCATGAGTAATGGGTTTATCGATGTCGGTTAGAGCCGACTTTAACTTACGCTCTCGTTGTTAAAATTGTTGTAGTGTTTGATTTTCTAGTGTTAAAGTTATACTGTGTTGAAATTTTGCAATGTTCAATTGTTTTGTGATGAAAGAGATTATGTTGAAATTGTAAATGTGTTGAAATAGTGTGTGTTATAATTGATTTTGTGTTGAAGTGACCAGTGTTGAGTTGACGTATTAAAAATGTTTTGTGTTGAATAGACGTGGACCCTTTTTTGATAAAAGGGTATATGTCATTATTAAGGCCTATTTCAGAATATAGAAAATTTACATTTTCGGCACAGACTATTTCATTCAAATAAGACTGCTTTGCAATAGCATTCTGATTTCAAATCAGTTCCGAAAGTGTTTCTATTCATGTGAACTTCAACATAAAAATTGATTTTTATGTTATCTTGAATCAGGCCTTAAGGCCTGAACTGCTTTGAAATCTGAATGCTATTGCAAAGCAGTCTTATTTGCATGAAGTATTGTACCGAAATAAAAATTTATGTCATCTGGAATCAGGCCTTTAAGATGAAAAATTACATTTTTTTTTTAAGGAAAAAATTATATTACATAAAAGCAATTTCAATTCGTAAGGTATTTAGTCAAATGAGGTTTAGAAATTTTTGTTGTTGCTTGCAAAAAATTTTTGAGTATGGATAACTTGTAATGTAAAACTGAAAACGGGGTTTTGCTAATAACTGATGTAGTTCTGGTGGGAACTATGTTATTTGATATAGTCAAGATATAGTCATCCGACTTTGGCCAAAACTTCCAAATCTGTGTAAAAGTGTTTAATTTAAATAATCGATGAAATGGGGAACATTAACATTAAAAACAAAAAAGTTTTTCTCACAAAGACCCACTTTTCGACCGATAGTTCCTATGGCAGCTATAAGATATAGTCATCCGATTTTGACCAATACTTCCAAATCTGTGTAAAAGCGTATAAAACTAATAATTGCTGAAGCGGGAGGCTTTTACATTAAACAAAAAAGTTTTTCTCACAAAGACCCTCTTTTCGACAGATAGTTCCTATGGCAGCTATAAGATATAGTCATCCGATCCGGACGGTTCCGACATATTAGCAGTGTGCAGTAAAAAGAAGACTCTGTGCAAAGACGGACGGACAAAGCTCAATCGACTCAGCTCGTCGCCCTGATCAAGAATATATATAGTTTATAGAGTCGGAAATGAATATTTCTATGCGTTGCAAACTTCTGGGCAAAATTATAATACCATTTGCAAGGATATAAAAATGAAACAGTGCTTCGTAAAATTGCGATATTTCACACAAAAATTTTTTTCGAGTCTATATTTTCAATGACAGCTATACTGTATATAGTTTTACGATTATGGAGTTGTAAAAAAAAACATAGAAAACTTATAATCACCGAAGTAAAATTCAGCACATACAAAGAGTTCTTCCATTTAGCTGCTCGAAACATAGTTTATGGTCAAGATCTGATTTGCAAGATTCATTATCGCTATAGTTTAGATCCCTTGCCCACTGTGCATTCAGAGTATGCTGCGGCTGACGTCACTCCCCCGCTAAAAACGCACCACCACTCGTGGCTCGAGAACTGTTTCACAAGCAATTACCATAAACATCAACTCGAATTGGGAGCACATTTGATCTACAACAACAGCAATAGCAACTCATCAGTCAAGCACTCCCCCGCCTCCTTCACTTTGGTCATTACTTGCCGAAGTTTGCGTCATTAACACTTGTCTAATCTTGACTGAGTTGGGGAATCATGGGTTTATTTATTGGTGCATTATGGATTTGCCCATAAATTCCTGTGCCATGACAGGGATGTGAAATTTTCAAAGTGGTTGATGGCCTCACCTGCCAGCAGCACGCTGTTGTTATTCTTATTGTCATGGTCAACTGGAATGGAGCATACTCGTTCGGCACGCAGACATGCCACCACGGTGCCCGGCCTGCCATTCTTGCCCGATGCAGTTAGCTCGATGATCATGTCCATGGATTTTTGTAGAACTGCATCCATGCGTATAATGCCCTCGGCCAGAGTCTTGTAGCCCAGAATGGTGCGGGATTTATATTTCTTGCGGCGTTGCAGCAAAATAACCAGTCTGAAATAATAAGGAAGCACATGCTCAGAGATATGATTTGACTGCTTTATTCGCAGGACTTACCTATTGCCATCTCTCTTGATAAAGTGCGGATACTGCAGACTGAAGTGCAAGTCCAGCTCGGTCTCGGTCAGAGGCACAGCCACGCCCAGGGTGGTGCCAATGCCAGCATTACCAACATTACCGGGTGTGCCAATGAGCGATGATCCACCGCCGACATTGGAGAGCGGTGAATTGCCCTGCAAGGAGGCTGCAGCCTCTTTGGATGATGAGGAAGTCAGAGCAGTGCCATTGATGGGAATCTCGTGGCTACGCAGTGTGCGCTTTGAGCTTTGCATCTTAACGGCCAGTGACAGTGAGGTGGTGTCACCGGGCAGCGATGACAGTATGGAGAGACGCGTTATTGTCAGCGAACAGAGTCTGAAAAGAGAGAAAGGGAAAGTACAATTAAGAAAGGGAAACTTATCTTTTATTAACAAAGTCACTGACTTCTCAAGCTGCCCTCGCACAACCCAGCTACAAAAATCGATCATGAAAGTCTAAGCGAAAAACAATTTCACGCCAAAAGATTTTGTTCATGAGAAAAAGAAGAAAAAATCAAAAGTGAATGCAATCATGCAAGGAAATTGAATTGGTAGAAGAGCAAAGAGAAAATATGCTTGTGCAAAATGAACATCAAAGAATTAAAAAGAAAATAATATACAATATAAAAAGAACCATGTAACTTTTCTGATTGATAAACCTTAATGGAAATTGCATTCCTAGTTCATTCACACATCCACTAATTTTGGCAGTGAAAGGCAGTGAATGGACACAGGTCACGATTCGTGAGCATTGTGCAATAAAAAAGTATATAAATTATTTCCTGGTTAATTTTTGCCTTGTAATGTGCCACAAAGAGAAAGATACTGAATTATTACGCACTCCATAAAAAAACAACAACGCTTTTGTTGAGCGTCAGTCCAAACTGCATACTCATCTGGGGCAAAGTAGCACGGGTGCATCAATAATAATATCCGGCTTGAATGAGTATGGAAGAAATATGCAAATGTCTCCATCACGGGTCTGACTAAGCAGATAAAAAAGTCGAGGCTGGACAATGGCCATCATCGGAAGCAAAAAATTATACATCCCCCATCCTCAGCCAGTCATCATTGATTGCCACACAATGTGACTTGCTAATTGAATTCCCCTAAGCACCAGAATGAAAGCGCGTGGCCTGGAATGTTACGGGGCCAAGTTCGGAGACACCCATATAGTCGCCGTCGTGGCCGTTGTCATTGTCCACATTGCACAATTAATTTATTAATTAATAATTCAAGACATTCGTCTCATTGTTTCATGCAAATTTTATTGACCAGACTCAACGGGGGGAATGTAACAGATTCAGTTTTAGGCCTGCCTTATATGGCTTGAATTTCACGCCAGACAAGAACTACGTGAGATGAACGAGAGCAAACGTACTCCAAATGGTTTGAGTAAGAAACCAATGGAACAATCATTTTGTATTATTTTTAATTCTGCAGGTGACTTAGACCACACACAGCTCTCATTCGTCAATCAAAAGTAAATTGTTATAATACTCTTTGTATGTTTACTCTCTTCATTGCCTGCTTGCCAAATCGGATATCTTCGCTGTAGATTTTGTTGCTGGCGAAGAGGACACACCACCGTTTTCTACACGTTATGTAGAATATATAGGGTGTACTAAAGTCGAGCAAATGTATGTAACAGGCAGAAGGAAACATTTCAGACCATAAAAAGTAATGATTCCATGAAAAAACGGCATTATTTTTCCTCGAAAGAATATTTTTCATATACTTTGTTGTAAAATGGTGTAGACGTTTTTTCTGTATTTTTATTTAGAGGAAAAAAATGATCTAAAAATTTAGCTTGTAAAAATTTAATTATTTTCAATTGCCCATTGGAACTAAACATATTTAAACGAGAAGGTCAGGTCAACTTCGTCTGTGACGACGTTTTTATATCATCAGAGTTTAAGGCATCTGACATTAAAATTAACAAAATTCTTACTAAGCCCCATTTTCCGAATGCAGCTATAAGATATAGTTATCCCACTGTTTCCAAAAGGTCCAAACATGAAATAACTTGTCAGTGATAAGAGAATTGGTCAAAGTTTTCGAAAATTGAAAATTTTGTGACATACACTGAAAGCATTTTTCAGTATAACTATAATCTGATGGTTTTGGTAGTTAGCGTTGGACAGCCACCATAAAACTTTTCCTGGAATTAAAAAATCGAAAAATCTAAAATCTAATTTGTGAAGTATTTTGAGATATGTTTTTCTTACATTTTAAGCCATATCACAATTCAGAAACGTTAAATGGAGCCAAGCAAGTCGCGTTGTTTTCGAATTGCAATTCTCGAGTAATGCTTGATTTTTAATATTGAATGGATCCTTTTAACGAATGCTGCATCAATAGTTTTGTCCCGTTCTATTCAAGGTTTCAGTTAGGTATGAGATCAAGATTTAGTATTCACGGCCGAAATTCAAAATCCCAGAAAACTAACAACAAGAGTATTAATTCACTTAAAAACGGTATTTCTCTATTACTTCAGACAAAGAGTTCAGAGTATTCATACTATTTATAAATAAATTGGATTGTTTATGTTTGCGATCATGGGTTTTGCAGGATATTTACATATATATATTTTTGAATTTTTATACCCTTGGAGAGGGTATATTAAAATTGTCCGGATGTTTGTAACGCATAGAAGGAAGCATCTCCGACCACATAAAGTATGTATATTCTTGATCAGCATCCGTTTGTCTGTCCGTCCGTCTGTTTCTATGCTATCTCCTCCGTCAGTTTTAAAGCTATTTTAACCAAACTTTGCACGAAGTCTTTTGGTACAAATACGTTGCACATTTGTCGGAACCGGCCGGATCGGATGACTATAGCATATAGCTGCCAAAGGAACGATCGGTCGAAAAACAAGTTTTAGTGAGAAAAACTTTTTTGTTTTTAATGTTATCGTTCCAAACGCTCGTATTTATAAGTTTTTGAAGATTTAACATAATTTCACCATAACTCGTCGAAATCGGACTACTATATAGTACAGCTGCCATACAAAAGTTAGGTCTGGAGAAAAGTCTTAGTGAGAAAAACTTTTTTGTTTTTAATGTTATCGCTCCCAACGCTCGTAGTTATAAGTTTTTTATGATTTTACGTAATCTCAATAAGATTTGTCGAAATCGGACCGCTATATAGTACAGCTGCCATACAAACTGTCAGGCATATATCAAGCTCCAAGGGTATTATCAGGTTAACTTTCAGGAGGAAATACCAGGAACAGTTGGCGGTCCAACGTTAAATGCCAAAATCTTCCCATTATAGTTTTCTTTTACTTATACCAAAAAAATTTGAGCCCCTATTAGATAGACAAGAAAAAGATTGGTTTCATTCCCAGATATACCGAATTTAAGTAACAGTGCAGGCGCGCGCTGTTCGAAGAGAGACATTGTTCTTAATATTCAATAATATAAATAAATATCACCTATAACCTGAACAGTGAACACGAACCGGATTACCTACTTAAAGAGAAATTTCGATGCAAAAATAAAAACGAGCGCGTAAGTTAAAGTCGGCTCTAACCGACATGTTTGAAAAAATGTCATGAAAAAACATGTTTAACAGTGTTCCTTAGGGTGAACATCTAAAAAGTATGCAACATTTTTGATCTTTTAGCTATTAATCACTCTTTTGCTCATAACTTGAGAACTGCTCATTCGATCTTTATCATTTTTTCGGCAAATCAATACATATTACGAACGACTTACTCTCTATAAGAAACAAATCATCTATCTTCAAAACTGCGGGAGATATGACGTGACGTTTCTTCCAAATTTTGGGGGCGGGAGGGGGCGTGGCAAAAATTAAAAAATACTTGATCTGCCTGCAAGTATAAGAAGCATTTGTCCCATACATGTCAAACCTCTATCTCCTACCATTCCTGAGATCTAGGTGTTCATAAGGACGAACGGACAGACGGACAATCTATATCGACTCGGCAGTTGATGCGCCGGATCAAGTTAAACAAAAGTTGAGTGTTATTTATTAAGGCCCGATTTCACATCTTATATATAGCCTTATCTGTCACAAAAACTTACAAATAGCAGAGTAAAATCTTATTTTATTTGACACAGCAGTTTTCTAGCAAATGAGAAATCGACTAAAGGAGTTAACAATTGATTGTCATTTTAACAATTTTGGAAACTGAAAGAGTCCTTCACAAGCGGACTTGGCTATATCATAGGTGCGATTACATTGATGCGAAAGAAGAATAGATATATTAAATCTCAATCTTGCTACGCCACAAGACACTGATATTGAGTTAAAAATGGTCATGATTTTTTTCCAAACTTGTTATATTCAGCTGTGCTCCGGCGTTAACTTAATTTTTGCGATTTTAACAAATTCGTACGAATTCAATTAAAAGTGCTCCAAAATTCGCAACTTTTCGTTATCCATTCTGATTCATTCACAATTCGTTCTGCAACACTTTACTTGGCAGATGCAGCTGTATTGACAAACTTATCGGTTATCGCCCCAGTCAAATCGCCATACGTTTTTGTCAGAAGATATTTTAGAGGGTTCTGGAACAAATTGTTTTAGACAAGAGGTTAATCTAAATTGCATAAGAGAGTGCGTAAAAACAATCTACAATAGTTACACAGAGATTTCTAACGAAAATTTAACGTAAAATTTTCGCGAAAGCGAAAATAAGAGCATGGCTGATAGGGTACATTTCAAGCGTACTATTGCTTAGCTCATGCTTCCATCTCTAATTCTGTAGATGGGGCATCGTTTCATTTGCATGCACTTGGCGAATGTTTTTAAAAATAAGTTGACATTTTATTATTGTCGTTGGGGTTTATTTTTAAATATTTGCGAAAACCGAAACACGCCCCTTTTTTTTGTGTTCGCAATGTCAATGACTGAATCGAAGCTTTTGTACGATGATTGTGTAAATGTTGACCAGTTTGGATTTTAAGCATTCGCATTAACGTTTTTCCTTTTCCTTTTGTTTGTTGTATTATCTTTTTTATTCACGAACGACACACGTCGAAGGCTGCCGGAAAGTATTTTCTTTCAGCTTATTTTGTTGTATTTTTTGTAGACATAAAGTTCATTGTACTCGTCAATGGAGATGGGAGCTTGCGATGGCAAGTCAAGCCTCCAACAACGATTTCTTTGTTGTGTGATATATGATCATTTAAATTATTGCCAAAATGATTGATTGACTGATTGCTACAAATGAAAGCGAAATTAAGCTTATAATCTAAACAATATTCCCAAATACCTTGCAAATTAATAACTTGTCTTAATCGAAAATCGGACCAATTAACTGGTTAGGTATTAATTACTTAATCTACAAGTATAAATAGGTTACTGCTGCTATCAGAGCATTTATATGTACTGAAAATATCTGACACTCGACTGGCCTCAACAAAGCAACAACAAAAACAAAGCAACAAGAGCTTCGAATTGAAACTGATTAGTGCAAAAAAAAAAAAAAAAAAAACTATCAAATGAAAATGCAGCGCATAAATAAATTGGGACCGCAAACTGCCACAATCAAAGGAGAACATGGAAGAGATAGAGGCAGAGAGAGAGAGAGATAAAGAGATAGCTGTTCACTCAAATCATCTAGAAACTGTGTCACTGGCGCGTTGCCGAACGCAAAACCGGGGACCCAGGCGAGGCCACCCTTCATTCGGATGTCTGATCTCGCTGTTCGCACGCAGTTGAGGGACAAAATCATAGAATTTAAAATGTTTTTTTGTCTGACATTTAGAAAGAGTATATTAGCTTTTTAGATGACGTTGACAATATACTAGATATTGCCATTTAAGAAAACGCAACAAATTTTGCCAGCATTAATTGGGCTACAATATTCTATACCGTGCTTTAGAAGTTGTGGATTTCTTGAAACATCAAAAAAATTTAAATGTGTAATTTTGCGTTTTGATTTTTAGAAAATATTTATAAAAAAATCTCTAAAGAAGAGTGGTATCAACGTCCGCTAATGTCGCCAAATTTTTTTTTAAAATGTATAATGAAGAGATTTTATCTTGGACACTTCATTTCGGTCCTGGATCACAGGGGCATCGAGGGCAATTGTAAAGTTGACGGACTTGCAAGACAGGGCACTACCACAAAACTCCTTCCTGATAGCGCAACTGTCGGTATGCCTATAGAAACGCCACCATAAAGTTCCTCAAAAATGGCAATGAGTAAATTTCTTGGTTATGAACCGAGCCGGTTTGGGACCGAAACTCGAACTGCGAATCTGAACCTGTTCGGAATATAAATTTTCAATTCGTCTAAAAAAATGAAAGACATTCAGAAAATTTGTTATTGTCGGTTTAATATTGGGCAACAAAAGACTTAAAACCGTTACAAAATTATAATGGATTTTAATTAAAGATTCTAGAATGTTGTTTAATCTATACTTATAAGTCTGAAGGCCCCACTGACTGATTTACTGACTGACATATTATCAACCCGCAGAAAACTGCTTATTCTTGCGATGTAAAATTTGGGATAGATCTTCATATAATTATGCAGCCGCGCACTAAGAAAGAAAATTTGAAAAATTTGTCCGCGAAGTGGGCCATAAAGGAAAAGAAAAGAATGAATATTATGTATGTGCTGTTTGCGTGTATGAGTGTTGTGTTTTTTTTTAACAAAAACAAATGTAGTTGTTGGTTAGCGACCTTTCTAATAGATGGAAATGAAGGTGGGAAAGAGTGGTGAGCGGGTGAAGAGGGGTTGGGGAAAAATTTCAATTAATTTATAATTAAAGAGTGCAGTTACTGCTCTGAAATGCACAGTCTTCATATAATATCGCTTGACCCGAAATGCACTATGTGGTCGTGCGGGAGACATATGTATTCAGCATCCACTTGAATGGCAGGGACTAACATATAGTTACGGTTGGGTCGTTTCGAACGGGATGGGGAAAATGTAACATGTGAACAGGTCCCTGCACTCAAAATTTTGATATATTTTTATCAGTTGTGAACTCGAAACTGTCTACAAAATAAACGAGAGCATAAGTTAAAGTCGGCTTTAACCGACTTCGATATACCCGTTAGTCATAAAAAAAATATTTAACAGTGTTCCTGCGTTCTTTAGGGTCACCATCAGAAAAGTATGCAACATTATTTTAGGGTGGGTAGCGGGGGGGCTTGGTTCACTTCGTTGCTCATAACTTGAGAACCGTTCATCCGATCTTCATGTGTCATGTGTCGAACAGTGTGAAGGCAGCCTAACGAACAACTTTTCGAAAATTCAGGTTCGGTTCACAAAATTACAAGGAAATTTAGAAAATTTTTGTAATCTGACTACTAATATTCTCGAAGTTCTCCAATCATACTACATTGCTCTAGGTCTAGCCTATAATGGAGGGAATAGAGTTTGAGCAGGAGAACTTTTAAATAACAACTACAGCACAGAAAAGGAATGCAACTATAAAGAGTGTAATGTTGTGAATCAAAAGCATTTCTTGGTTTGGACGATGACCAAGTTTTCTCAATTGACTTCCTGGAGGAGTCTATAACTAAAGTTTATTGAGCTGCATACTCTCTAAATTTAGCAGTTCATGTTTTCTTAAAAGTTTGTGAGCTAATGAATTTGATAATTTAATTCTTGAAATAAAGAGTATTTAAAAAAAAAAAATCAGCATTAATAAATCGAAACTATTCTTTTAGGTTTAAGCGAACAGGGGTTCCCAGGGGACCGAACCTTCAGCAAAATTTTAGAGGATTGCAATAGACAACAAGCCCGTCGGGCTAACCATCTCTAAGCAGCATTTGAACTTGTTTAGGCAAAATGGCAATGAGTTTTTGTGCGATTTTTTTTAATGAAACTCATTACCAGAAACATAGAAAATTAAGAAATCGAAGCAATAGTTTATATCGGAAAGAATTGGATACCCCGAAGAATTAAAAAAATGCAAAAATGTTACCTAATGCTAAGTCAAATTCATCTTTTTTATGTTAAATGTAGCGAAGTGTAGAGAATACAAACTTCGGTCATGCCAACAAAAATTTATATTTTTGTCCACAAATGTCGTTCCATGTTTTATTTGCCGCTATTTAGTTGTGGCGATAATTTGAACAGCACCTTTGACACACATAATTTAAACAATAAACAGAAAGTGAATATAAAAATGTTGCGTGCGACTAAATAAAACACAAATGCTCTTTCAGTGGCGTTGTTTGCTGTACGTTCGTACAAATGTGCAGCAATTTCGTTTGCCTTTCGTTGATTAGCTGTGGTTAACGCCACAGGCAGACAGACAGAGAGACGGATAGACAGACAGACTGGCAGATAACTGGCAATTTTGTTAACATGTTAATTTGCACTTGGGAAATACAACAAGTACTCCGAGCAGCGTTAACTGCAATTGTATGTGGGATGTGCTTATGACTCACAATACAGAAAAAAAAACAGAAAGAGTTCCATTTAAAATGCAATTTGCATTTCCTGTAACGACACGAGTGGGGTTCTTCTAGACAACAAAGACATTTGCCCATATGTATGTACAAGTAAGTACATTTATGCTGCCGCGTTTCAAGGACAGCGAGAACAACTATGGTAACTACATTAACGGCTCTCAACAGTCAGATGTCAAGTGGAATAGCCTCAACAAATCGCTGCATTAAAACCTGCGACGACAACAGCAGCAACAAGAATAAATAAAAGGGGTTTGGCCCAGGAGTCGACTTATTGCATATCCATTTTTATATGAATCTAAAGAATACAATTTTTCACATTCACAGACATTCGGTGCTGTTTTAGTTCCCCGTCTTTAGTGATCCAAATAAGCCCAAACAACCCACTGATTAAACGGTATCCAAATCAACGTCAGACAATTCGCCGTCGTTGCCTGCCATCATCTACAAACTAGTTTATGTCATTTTGTCGCGACTTATGGTAACTTTTACGGTTTCATTTAAGTTTTAGGCATTTGCAAGTATTCGCTGGGGTTGGTCAGGTTCACAAAAAGGATTGCGAGGAGCAAGTGGGCGAGTATGAGTGTCAGATCATGACTCATGGAGCAACACAAAACCTACATGAAATTGGGCTTGGTAACAAAATCGCGGGCCTGCCTAAAAATTGGTAACGGACAAAGGCTTTTAATGTTAAATGAATTTCAGGCACGAAAACAGGTTGGTTTTTCTTTCTGGTTGGGGGCGTATAATTAGACGGGTTGCACACTCGGTGGCTCCAAAAGTTAAAGCAGCTGGGTGAATGGCGCTTGTTTGGGCTGCATTATTGATTAAAAAGCATTTGGAATGCGTCAAAAGTTTTACTTATGCATGCAGGCCCCAACCAAAGGGAGGAGGTTAATTTATGCGAGAATTACGCATGCCTTGCCAATGCCCGGAAATGGGCAGATTTTGAATAATGGGAATGGGTAACAAACACACACACAACATACATGTGCCTAAGCATAGAACAATTGAATTTGCCATAGTTTGAAGCGCCCAACGAAACACTGCCCGTTCAAATTCAAAATAACCGGGCACTGCAGTCAACAATAACTATAGAAGAAAGCTTAAAATGAAACGTCGACTACGCAATACCTTTTAACGGAAAGATAGTAAAGATAGTAAGAAGAACTCCTGTTTTGCCAGCACCCTTATTTAAGATGGATCTGGAAATTTTAGTTTTTCCGATCAGTGCCCCCAGGAGACCGAAATCTCCCAGATATCGATTTGAAAAGCAAACTATCGAACGTGACAATTCTCCCATAGCGTGGTGCAACGTTGAACTAAAATCTCTGCTGATTTCACTCGTTTGATACAGAACTCCACGTAAAGACTCAATTTGAAATTCAGGAAGCCCCAAGCTTGGTTCAGAGGGAATGGACTGGGAGCCGCATAGTTGTCAGGCCCGTTAAGATGTCCCTCATCATCATGCCCTGTTCGGGACGTACTTTCCCACAATAATTCGAGACAAAACTTTCCAAACTTTCATATTGGCGCCGACAGTTTTATTTGCCTCTTTGAATTGTTGGAACTAAACTTGCCGCCAAAACGAAACACCCTTTACCAACGCAATACGAATGTGGTGGCGTGCAAGATCAATCGAAACGTAATAAATTTTCTTATAAAAATAATATTTATTGGTTTTTATTTTAAACTTCAAACTTAGTATTACTGTTGTTGCTTTTGGCCCGGACATGCTTGTTGCAGATCTTTCTGGACTGCTGCAGGAGGCGGTCTATGTCAACTGCATCAAAATAATTTTTATTGATGAGGTCCCAAATAATTATCTTTGCTTTTCCTCATAAAAGCTCTTCAAATGATTTTTACGCTTAACCTTCTTTGGACATTTTTTTTGTGCTTCTGACCGTAAAAATAAATTAATTAATTACTTTGAGCGCAAGGAAAAGGTTCGAACAGCTGCTCATACCACCCACAAATTTAGAGTTCGACATTCGAGTTCGATATTCGTGTGGATCGACTTTTCGTTTCTCTGCGTAAATCGTAACCTTTTGACTGTGGTTTAAAAGCATTTTTTTTAAATGAAGTTTTTTTGTTTGCGAGCGCTTGTTTGAATACTTCGTACCGCGTTTAACCGAAAAAAATTTGTTATTATAACCGTAAACGTTTAGCCTTTTTATACCCTTGCAAAGGGTATTATAATTTTGCCCAGAAGTTTGCAACGCATAGAAATATTCATTTCCGACCCTATAAACTATATATATTCTTGATCAGGGCGACGAGCTGAGTCGATTGAGCTTTGTCCGTCCGTCTGTCTGTCCGTCTGTCTGTCTGTTTTTGCGCAAACTAGTCTCTCAGTTTTAAAGCTATCGGGCTGAAACTTTGCACAGAGTCTTCTTTTTACTGCACACTGATAATATGTCGGAACCGACCGGATCGGATGACTATATCTTATAGCTGCCATAGGAACTATCGGTCGAAAAGTGGGTCTTTGTGAGAAAAACTTTTTATTTTTAATGTAAATGCCTCCCGCTTCAGCAATTATAAGTTTTACACGCTTTTACACAGATTTGAAAGTTTTGGTCAAAATCGGACGACTATATCTTATAGCTGCCATAGAAACTATCGGTCGAAAAGTGGGTCTTTGTGAGAAAAACTTTTTATTTTGAATGTAAACGCCTCCCGCTTCAGCAATTATAAGTTTTACACGCTTTTACACAGATTTGAAAGTTTTGGTCAAAATCGGACGACTATATCTTATAGCTGCCATAGGAACTATCGGTCGAAAAGTGGGAGTTTGTGAGAAAAACTTTTTATTTTTAATGTAAACGCCTCCCGCTTCAGCAATTATAAGTTTTACACGCTTTTACACAGATTTGGAAGTTTTGGTCAAAATCGAATGACTACTTCTTATAGCTGCCATAGAAAATATCGGTCGAAAGGTGGATTTTATTTAGAAAAATTGTTTGTTTTAATGCTAACGTTCGTAAACTATGATGTATTAAAACATTTGCAAGGGTATAAAAACTTCGGCGAAGACGAAGTTAGCTTGGCCTTCTCGTTTAACATAACGGTTGTCAGTTCCGAAACAGAAACAAACATTAGGGTTAATCACGGGTTTTCTCTACTAGTTAACATTTCGATAGACGTAAATTTATTTGTTGTACAGTGATTGTCCGGAAAGTATAAGGACTGATTTTCTTTCGACGCGACTGTACTTCGGAGCGTGCATGCACCAACTGGATTCGGTAGAGGGCGTTCCTAGCTAACGAAAAAGCCAATTCGTCTAAGACGTTTCAGCAAAATTTCAAACAGTCTACAAAAAATACAGCTACGAATCCCAATCAGAAGCAGAAAACTTTAAGGAGCAATAACAAGACAACGGTTGCTAACCACACCAAGCTCAGTTAAGGTTTTTGTACTACCATCATTCCATTTCAGAATTGCAGGAAACTAGCTTTCGCTGAACGGATACATACAATTTAGCTAGCTGCTTGTTTCACAAATGGACATATACGGGGGTGCCACAGAAACCTCTTCCAACCAAATTCCAACCCAATTCCAATTCATAAATGCCACAGACACACAATCAAAAATTTCAGTTAAACATCAAATAAGACCATAACTAAAAAGAGGGAAATTTTTTGGCGAGAGATTCAGCCCGTTTTTAGAGATGGTACTTCAATTGGAACATCTGCTGTTCTAACTAGATTTTCTAATAGGAAAATTAAATCTCTGAAGTTCTGTGGCACCGACGAATTTTTTGAGAGATTTACAAACCAACCGTCGGCAAAATCTCTAGAGATTTCTGTGGCACCCCCGATAAATATTGTACCAAATGTTTTTGTGTTGCCATTTCAAAACGTAACTATTGCTCATGTGTTCTTTTCAAAACCATATTTTGCTTTTTAGTTTTTGTTCTAAGTTGACAAAAATGTGATATTGTCAGTTTTTATACCCGAATCTTCTTCATAGAAGAAATGGTACGGTTTTGAATCATTTTAGGACCAAACATAAATATAAAAGATCTTGCTTATCATATTCAACATACCCTTTTTGCCTTAAGCCTCAGGGGTATAAAAATCGATGTAACTGCCGTTTGTAATTTGCCACAATTAGCAACTAAATTGCACTTTGCATTTACCAAAGTCACAACAACAACAACAACTGCATATATAATAGCCTACGTCATGGCCCCTGGGAAAAACAGGGGGGTGTGGTTCTTACCACCTAGGCCTCTGGGCTATCCATTGCATATGAGCTCTGTTACCCCAAAAGGTTACTACAGTTCATTCACTTTATATGGCCATAAAATATTCCAGAGTTTCCGACTCAACCGCAACAAAAACAATAAAGTGCGAATAGCAAATGCAGTTATCAATTATTTAAAAGTTGAACATTCTTACAGCGAAAAAGTACTGGCCAATGGATTTATAAATATTAAACGAACATCCATTAAAAGTGGCGATGATAAATGTAGTCACTGTAGCAATTGATATTGTAATTATGAATTTTTACACCTTTTTCTTTTACGTTTGCATGATTTTCCAGTTGAATCATTTATGAGATGGCTATATAAAAAAACTAAAGGGCGTTGAAAAAGAATTAAAAAGAAATTTACAAATGTAAAGTTAATGTACGTAAATATTGGATTAATTGAAGTGGAATTAAACTTGAGGTAGAAGCGCTTACAAGATAAATTTTAAACTGAAAGATAATAAGACTGATATTTAAGTCAGAAAGCCGAAACAAAAAAATAAGCTTTAATAATTCCGCAATGCTGAGCTTACATCTTATATTTAAAGATTAAGCCAGAACTTTTTAATCCCTACATACTAACTATGTTTTGCATTAACCGTAATCAAGGAGACTCGATTAAAAAAATAAATCTTTTTGGAAAGTAAGCATGATTAGTATCGATTTCAAGCATAGATCGGCTTAAAATTTAGTACAAAAAGTCTTTATTTCAAGAATAGATATTCTTGGATTTAAGTAAAATATGCTGATTTTAAATTTTATTTTATTATATTTATTATAACTGAAAACTAAATGATTTCACATAAGGGCATTTGCTTTCTGTCGAACGTGACCGTCGTACATATTAAAAATGAAAAAATAAGTCAAAATTAATAGAAATTTTCAATACGATTGTACCTTTATAATACAGCTCGTAGCAAGTACTACAGTGTAAAACAATTGAGAAAGTCGGTCAAGCCCGACTATAACATACTCTGTACCTGGAGTAGGAGCTGAATGCAGTGGTGCTGTTGTGTTTCTCTCTATCTCTATCTCATTCTCTCTCTCTCTAAGATTGTGCGGTGTTGGTTGTGAAAGGGTGGGAGGGGGGGTGGCGGGGGGTGCTTGGTTCACTTTTTTGCTTATAACTTGAGAACCGTTCATCCGATCTTTATCATTTCTTTATCAAATCGATACATTTTGACAATTACTAACTAGGTACAAACCATCTATCTACAAAACTGTGAAAGATAGGCCTTTTTTTCGAAATTGCGGGGGCGGGAGGGGGCGTGGCCAAAATTTGAAATAAACTTGATCTGCCTGCAGCTATAAGAAACATTTGTCCCATACATGTCAAACCTCTATCTCTTACCATCTCTGAGATCTAGGTGTTCATACGGACGGACGGACATGGCTATATCGACTCGGCTGTTGATGCTGATCAACAATATATATACTTTATATGGTCGGAAATGATTCCATCTCTCTGTTACATACTTTTGCACAAACTTAATATACTCTATGTACCTTCGGTACAGAGTATAAAAATGACAAAATTGGAAGCGATGCTAACGTGACCAAAACAGAAGTGGTTTTCGGGCGCAGCTACATAAATACAAAATTTAGCGAAACCTTACATAGTAACTAAGCCCAAATAGTTTTAATGTCTTCAAAATGAATAGTTCTTTGAAATGTAATTTATTTGATATGCAAATATTGAGAACTTTTCTTTAAAATACATATACGTCTCTGTCGATTCGTTTCTTGTCGAACGTGACATGTTTTCCCAGTATGAATCAAATATATATTTATGTAATTTAAGTTTCTCTTAAGTCTTTAGAATTCTGTATATATGTTTCCTTTCACAATATTTCGAAAAAATGTTAGATTTCGGCTCACCACAATTAATATGGTTTAAGCTGGTTTGGAACCATTCTTGAAATATCAAAATGTTTAACACAACATTTCCCGCTTTTTAAGTTCAAAGCTTACAAAATTTCTGAGATCAGGCTCAAAATTATTTTAAAACCGGTTGAAGCGGATTTTTAACCGGGAAACAATCAACTCTTTATCCAAAATAAAATCTCAATTTTATGATAGAAGCCTGAATTATTATTAAGATGTGAATTTCAATTTTTATTGAACCGGGTTTAGGAACTGGTTCGCAGACTCGGGACATAACCCATAACTATTTCCCGAATGACTTTAACATACTGTAAGAATTTTATGAAGATTCCCTCAGCAATTTAAACGCTAATAGGAAACATTATAATTTTACACAAACGATGTCGAACGTGAACAACTTTAAACTTTGATTTGCAACACACTGATAACAAATGATCCTTTTCAGTGTCGAACGTGACACTGAAAAGTGGATAAAAGCAAGTTGAAATGTACAGTTAATCGAGATTGCTTTTTTCAACTCATGGGAAATGAAGGCAAGTTTAAATGACTTAAATTAGTTAAATGTGAATGTTTATGAACAATAAAACGATAAGGTAAAGATTTTTCAAGAACATTTATTTTGTTGGTCTTGGAGGAAAACTAATAAACAAATTTAGATCTGACACATAGCAGCTATCTAAGAACTGTGAAATTGGCACTTAGTGTACTGTTTATAATATTTACTTTGGTGACAAATTAGTAAATGTTTTTTTTTCTAATTCTAGTATAGGAAATATATTTCAAAGTTATTAGCTTTAATTTCAGTTGCTTGCAATTTCAAGAGGCAATTGACTCTGATGGCTGCGAGGTAGATTGGAAAATTTCGAAAAACAAAATGAATTTTTATCCTTATCTCACATTGCCCTTTGCTCGGGCCATTTCAACAACATCCGGGTTTCAGTTTCGTGAGACTGATAAAGCTAATTGTAGGGTACACTGATTACTCATTAAATTGTGCGGCAATTTCCTAATTTCTCCAAAGAATGCTTAGAAATAGTTCAATGGGAATTCCTCTACAAAATGTTTTAACAAACTTTTTGAGATATAAACAAACGGTTCTCTTTGTTTATATCGTATCACTTGCTTATGCATATATACATAATTCTTATAATATAAACAAAAGCCCGGCATTCATATGACCAAGCACAAAGTGAATTTTTTTTGCAATTAAAAATGAAAAATGGTCAGCCACAACCATTTGGAAGGTATTTCTATCTTAATATCCTACCGTGAAGACCACACGCAGTGTTTGAAGTGGTATTAATAGGGGGACTTTCTTTTGGATATCAAAAAGTGTCAGTTGATAGTTAATTTTATTGGATTGTTTTACACTCTCCAGCAGCGAAACGCTTTAAGTTTCTGGGTGCGGTTCTGCCATTAACTCGAATGTGGCGTCGTCGTCGACGCTTGCCGGAAAATGGATTTTAAACCGCTTGGGCTATTATGCCTCGCCCCTTCTTGTTGCTGTTATTGTTATCCTTCCCACCCCATTTAAAACCTGTTTGTTTGCTCGAAATTGTTTCCACTTTTTTTTCTTATGGATTAATGTCAGTTTGTTTTTTCGCATGTGTACAATCTTGTCTGTTGCCGTGGCTGTCATTTGGGACCATTTGGAATTTGTATTTATATAAATTTGCTATGTGCTTTAGGTGTCAAGAAAATTAGGCATATGGTAAAACATTTGCGTCAATCACATAATTTAAATGTGAGAAATCAGTAAAAATTATTCGGCGATGAGCCTCTCAAATGCTGCATAAAAATTCCATTTAGTTCAATCGATTAAATGTAATTATTCGTATTTTGCATTACACTTTACTCCTTCTATTGTGCCTCCAAATGCAGTGGATGGATTACAATGTAAATATACAATAAAAGTTTTGAACGATCAAGCGAATTATGTATGATGTATGTTATGAATGTTATATGCAATCAATTGAATGGCATTGGCAAATTGCTTTGGTAGCTGAAGCCGCAACAATGCTTATTAGATACCCAAAGCAAACAATCTGTGGGCGTGGCTGCTGGGTCATATGATATATGGGTCATTAACAAATTGTGCAGCGATTTGGAAACTAAATACATGTGTCCATGGATTTATATACCTATAAAAATATTAAAATAATAACAACTAATAAAAAAAAAGGTGACCTAAACTTGTCGACAGATTACTCATAAAGCGGAAAACAACGACAAAGTTGATTCATCACACACGACAATTGCGAGGGTGTAAAAGACTGTCATGCTCTCAGACAAAAAAGGAAACAAAACAGCTCATTAACCTACACATTCATGAGTGGAGTTTTATATGAGACTAATTATTTGCCAACTAATTACCTCATAAAGGCCACGTAATACCAACTGAAAAAAAAGCTGAAAAAATTATTTAACCAGCCTAAAATGCACAAAAATTAAACAACCTGAACCAGGCACGAGTCAGCTGGCGTGTAGTAATTAAGTAAATCATTGTAAAACGATGGTCCGTTCAGTTACTCTGTCAAATAAATGCCCGCCAATCTCAACGGCTGTACTTCACATTTGTTTATGGTCGAAGGTTAGGCGTTGGTAATGTCTGCAGAGAAGTTTGCTATGTCAACTGAGAAATAAGTGTAAGGAATAAAAAAGTGGTGGGGGTTTTTTCGGTTCCGGGTCCGATTGACTTTCGCTTGTTGCCGGTTGGACCGTGGTAACAGACATTTAAAACTAAGTCCAAACAAAGGGGTAATACAATTTATTGTATGAAATGTATTTATTTATACGAAACATCCTAACTAGGTAGGTGTCACGATACAAAAGTGTGGAAACTCCTTTGGAAAAGGGGGTGTGGGCATGGTTGTGTGCGTTCTTACAGGAGGCGGCCGCCGTGGGGCTGGGCGTCCTTCTCTCTCTCTCCCTTTCTCTCTCCGGGGGTGGTGGGGGTGGGGGGGGGGGGGGGGGGCGGTTTTTCTCTCTGAGCGCTGCGTCTTTCTTTCGGCCGTTTCTCCCTGGGTGGTCTTTAAGAGAGATCGTTCGGGGGGCGGGAGGGGGGCGTGGCGCTGTCGCGCGCTGATCCTCTCTCCCGTTGGGGGGGAGGAGGGGGGGGGGTGCGGGTGCGTGGCTCTTTTACTGCTGTGGTGGAGGGTGGGGGGTGCTTTAGAGGAGCCAGATAACTTCGGCTCGACCGAAGTTTATATACCCTTGGAGCTTGATATATGCCCGACAGTTTGTATGGCAGCTATACTATATAGTCGTCCGATTTCGACAAGGCTTAATGACATTATGTAAAATTTTTAAAAACTTATAAATACGAGCGTTGGGAGCGATAACATTGAAAACAAAAAAATTTTTCCCACTAAGTCTTTTTTTCAGACCTAACTTTTGTATGACAGCTATACTATATAGTTGACCGATTTCGATAAGCCTTGGTAAAATTATGTGATATCATTAAAAACTTATAAATACGAGCGTTGAGAGCGATAGCATTAAAAACAAAAAAGTTTTTTCACTAAAACTAGTTTTTCAACCGATCGTTCCTATGGCAGCTATATGCTATAGTCATCCGATCCGGCCGGTTCCGACAAATGTGTAGCGTATTTGTACCAAAAGACTTCGTGCAAAGTTTGGTTAAGATAGCTTTAAAACTGACGGAGGAGATAGCATAGAAACAGACGGACGAACGGACGGACAGACGGACATGGCTATATCAACTCAGCTCGTCATGCTGATCAAGAATATATATACTTTATGTGGTCGGAAATGCTTCCTTCTATGCGTTACAAACATCCGGACAATTTTAATATACCCTCTCCAAGGCTATAAAAATTCAAATTTACAACCTCAATATTTCAATTAAATTCAAATTTTACGTAAATTTATCCCCAATCCCAAAATACATTCATTATGTTTTGCACTTGACAAACCCTTTGTCAAAACATCTGCTCTCATCTTCTCGGTTGGAATGTACTTGATGACGATCTCGTTTTTCTCTACCAGCTCACGTATGAAATGATGGCGGATATCCACATTCTGTGGAATACTGGATTTCTGATTAATTCGCCACCGCCTTGGTTGTCGTTAAAGATTACAACAAAATCCTAAGACTTCCTTCAGGAACAATTTCAGGTGGACTGCTTCCTCTGAAGCATCTGAGATGACCATATACTCGGCCTCGGTGGTTGAGAGTGTCACGGTACGCTGCTTTCGGGACCCCAAACTGACTGCTGCGTGGTGCATCCTTCTTGGTTAATTTCTCGTTCGATGACAATGGGGTAGAGACTGTGTTTGCATTTTCCATGTTAAACCTTTTTATAACTTCTCTTGCATACTTGCTTTGATGCATCCTGATCTCTTTCTTTTCAAGATCTTGTTCAAACTCAATGCCTAGACATTACTTCAGTGGACCCATGTCCTTCATGTCAAAACTGCTCGCTAACTCTCCCTTGAGTGCGGTGAGTGCCCTGGTGTCATTGGACGCAACCATTAAGTCGTCCACGTATATCAATACAATTACAAGAATATTGTTTTCGTTAATTGTGTACACGCAAGGATCTGCACTAAGTGGATGCAATCCTAGTTCCTGGAGTTTTTCATCCAATTTGCGGTACCACTGTACTAGAATAAGGGTTTGGTCCTATTATATTTTGCATTTGGCATCTTGACATTTTGATGGGTAATTTTACATTTCGTACTGTAGGATTGCAAAAACATCGATTAGAACAAAACATCAATGCATCGATGTTGCCATCGATGTTTCTTAATATAATTTATCTAGCGTTTGCCATAAAAATTTCACATCTTTGTAGATGTTTCAGGTTTTCGGATACCGGTATACAAAATATTGAGAGTATCGTTTTTTTTTTATACAGTTCCGGATTCCCTGATTCGTCTACCTGTTAAAGGTAATTTCCAAAGTGTACGAAAATTCTTAAAAATATTTTGTTTCAAGCGTTGAAATTATTAGGTAACTGCATTTTGTTGCCTAAACTTACAATCGTCTTCAATTTAAAAATCAACAAATAAATATCTTTTACAAAAACTTGGCTCATTGAAAACGATTTCTAAACATTTCATATTCATAGCAATAAAATGAATTTATATCAAAAAGTTTTTTACAAATACTTCTAGCTCGAAAAGGCAAAAGTTATATTCAACTCCTACACAAATGCCAAAGCTTTTGCCTCAACCTAACAATCTGTGTCAAGTGGCAGGCAAGTTGAGGCTTCTTTCTCATCTCTTTACCTCAAGCACTCGGCATTCTTTTTTGTCGTTTCGCAAAAGTTCAACATTGCTAAAGTTTTTATGTTAATATGCAAACTATAAACTACTTTTTTTATTAATGAAAATCATCCGCAGAGATTTGTGTCAAGTGGCAGCATCTTTCTCTCGTCTGCCAAGCCAACTCGGAGCACACTTGGCCGTCATTCCGCATAATTGCCAGGCATCACAAACAGCTACAGCAAATCATTAACATTTTGAGGGCATTATCAGTCAAGAGACTCTTGGTGTCAGACATCATTACTTTTTTTTGCGCCATATCCACAAAACCTTTCACTTTCAAATTGTTTTTGGCTTTCTTTGGCTGGTTTGTATGAGTCAGACGTGTCACATTCGCACCATTTGAAACTTTTTGCAATTTAGAGCAGCAGCACGAGACCAAAAGTTGGGCAGTGGCTTCCCTTGTTTGGCATTGACTCTCGCCGACAATTGATTACCCCAGCCATCAAGTCAATCAATTTACAGTTTTGTCTTAATCAATGTGTTTTGTATTTGTTTATCAAACGGCGGGACTGGCAGCAGTCGCAGTCACAACAATGAAAACACTCACACAATAAACAAAATGGCAAATTGTCAATGTCAGATGTGGTTATGAATGAAAGGCCAGCTCAAATGAGCTGGTGTGGGCGATAGAAATAGTAATTGGACAGGATGAAAATGTAAATTCTATCCCACGGGACCTAAGCAAATTTTTTTAATTTCCCCGCGCCGTCTCTTAAGATAAATCAATTGAGTTATAAATTCTTACTAAAATTTCTCAGAATTAATCGATTTTTCTATTTTTACAGTATTCCTACATTTTCCAGCATTGAAAAAACTTTTCACAAACTTCAATTAATCGCCTGAAATTAAATCCGAGACCATTATCTGAACCACCTGGGCGCACACAAAACATTATTGCAATTTCATGTGAGGGACAAGTACAAACAACAGTGAACAGAGCAAGCACTGTGGGAGCCACTTCAGCTCCAACAGTTTTAAATGGTTTTTCCTAGCGAAAAACCTGCCCTGCATTCAGTAGCCTGTGGCCTGTGCGCTTTGGCCAAAGCTAAGGCGCACATTTTATATGCTAATAAATTGCACTTTTATGAACAGCTTTCGATGGGGTGCTCGGTCTCTTTATATGTGGATGGGATGGCTGGATTCAAAAGACAGTGGGACAGGACAGGCAACGATTTATGCAGCTGACATCCGTTGCTCGTTCGGTTGTCTGTTTTGGCTACAGCATGAAAGAGCGGAAGCTCCCTCAACTAGTTGTTGTTCGTGGCCGTCACTGGAGCTCCACTTTGGTTGCAGGTTGGCCCAAGTCAACAAACTTGACGTTGACGTGCCTCCGTCTCCGCCTTTGTCTCGGACTTTGTGCAAACAAATAGAAAATCCATTGCATTGGATGAGTCGACGCACGAACTAAACTGGACAAGAGTAGTAGTAAAGCGGAAGTAGTGTTGGATTTACTTTGAGTGCTGCAGGTTCAAGTTTTAAGAAAACAATTTTCAAGTGAATTTACGATTCACAAAAATCAACTTAAATTTTGATGTGAAGCTATCGATTAATTTAATAAAACTAGTGTATCAGCCGGTGCTTAGGCTAACTGTTGAGCTGGTTTGCAAATATAAATTGAATTTCCGTCAAGTTAGAGGTTTCACGAAATAAAAATCTGATATAGGGTTCGCCTCACTCCCGATTCGTGCACGATTTAAGAAGGGATTTTCAAAACTGACCAATAGAAAACGGCACTACTGCCAAGGCGGGGAAAGCTAACTTTCCTTTGGTCATAACTAGAGTATAGTCAAAGACATTACATATAGTAGATACCGCACCTCATACTAACTTTTTTATTTTTCGATTTAAAGCAATTCAAATGAGAGCCACATACGACTAAAGCCGAAGAATTCGATGACGCTGAGGGATAGACTCTTATCTCATGGAAGTAGGGTCGTGTCGTGTGTTCGAAATCAGGTGCAGACCGGAAAAAAATTTTTGTTTCAATTTCATTTCCAAGCGATATTATTGTTGGCCATGGCGAAGAATATGAACTTCGGCTTTACAGTAGTGCTGCCCAAAAAATTAAACATCTAAACATACGCAAATTGTAAGCTTTTCACAGTTCCGAATTAGTTAGATAACAACTTTAGCCTTTGGCCTGCAGTCAGCAAAATATTAGAAGAGATCATCAAATATGCTTATCCACTCCCGAATGAATCCGTTAGTCCGAATCAAAGAGATGGTCAAACCAAACTTTAATAGGAAGATGTCCATTGGAAAGGTGCTCATGGATATAAAATCTGCTTTTGACTCCGTATGACACAACGGTCTCATCTTTAAGATGTCTGACGAAGTCTTTGGAAGTCTTATTTATCGGGGGTGCCACAGAAATCACTAGAGATTTTGGTAAAAAAGTTTGCTTTTCAACTTTAAATTGCTCATTGCTCAAATCTTCTTGGCTTTGAACAGTCCGTTTCAAATCGCTTAAATTTGGCCCCGTATATCTTTTTCAGTATGGTTTAAGGGTACTGTATACCTTCAGGTGTCGTTTTTTAAAAGATTACAATAAATTAAATTACGCAAGAACTATAAATGATATTAACAAGCAGTATAAATGATGTTCGATAGGTAATCGATTAAATTATATTTAGAAATTTTTGTTGTTGTTGCTCTTTATGTTGCTGTCGTATTTCTGCAAAAATTTAAAACATATTTTTGAAAACCGATTGTCTGAAGGTAAAATTCAGTTCTACGAGGTTTTGTGATAGAAATGATGTAATTCTGGTATGAGCTAGGATATTTTGGATCGGTCAATAAACAGCGAAGTTATGGTGTTTCGATGTCAAAATTTCGAAAATCGACTCTTTTTTCACTCTATTGGTTCAAGCTTCGTTATTTTTTGACCGTTCAAAAATATCCTAAATCACACTAGAATTGTGGGTATTACGAGTAATTAAAAAATTGAAAATCGGTCAACTGATAATCTTTAAATTTTTGCAACCATTTTGGAAAAAGTAGTTCTGGGATAATAGTATTGAAAGTTTCGACCACTGCTTTCGATGAAATAAAAATGATTTTTTATCGATTTCAAATATAGATTTGATGCATTTGGGTCTTACCTTTCATCGAAAAAAAAAACAAATTATCCAAATCGGATAAATAGTTCTGCAGAAATTTGTGTCAAAGTGCATTAAAACATTGGCAAATCGACAAACAAAATTTTCATATAAAAGAGTCGGGAATAAAAATGGTTTTTGTTTATTTTTCTAAAACATATTTTCGGATCTGCTTGAAAGTTGTACAGGATGTTTATAAGACCCTAAGAAATCGTTACAAAAAAAAAAAAATAAATTCTTCTGAAAGTATACGTACCCTTAAAGCCAAAGCGTTCTTTTCTGGGCCCTAAAATTCTATTCAAAAGCTCAAAATAGAGGTTTAGGCAAATATTCTTTTTTTTAATTAAGTAAAAATATTTCAAAATTAGTTTGGAAAGGGCATTTTAATCCTGAACATTTAAAAAATTTAGTTTAAGACTATTAAGCGTAGAACTTCCGCAAAACAGATCCAAAAAAGCTCAAATTTTGGGGTTCAGCTTCTCTTATATTAAGCTTCCTATGGGCCAATTATCATTCGATTCGGAAACATCATGCCAGAAAAGCTATTTTTGTATGGAATGCCCCATATGTGCTTGATTAGCTTAAACAGCACAATCAATTTAGCCATATCCGTCTGTCTGTATAAATTCATCGGTCTCAGAGACTATAGGAGCTAAAGACACAAATTTTTGCATGTTCAATGGTACATAGGTTTTTACCGTACCCAGATTAATTGTTTTTCAGATTTGCTGTATTTCGAAATCGGGCCACTCAATTGCAACGCTTTTACTTGTTACACAAAGTTGACTCCATCTGAATTTGGAATATCTGTCCTTGGCCAACTTGGCCAAAAATATAACCTTTAGTTTGAAGAAAATATATCCGAGTTTTGTGTTTAAGCAAAGTATGTAACACGGGGAAGGAATAATTTTCGTTCCTATAAATTGTATAAACGACCAGATCGCATGTACGGGACATATATGTAATTCCTTTACTTGCCACGCCTCTGCAGCCAATTTTCTCCCGCAATTCTTTTTATTCCCTACAGTGTTGTAGATAGACGTTTCGTACCTTCTAAAGTTATTAGTTTCTTAAGTATATTACTCTCGGGCTTGACCGACTTGTAATTGTTACATCCAGATTCCAAAATTATAATAAAATTAAATGTGTCATAGATTACTCATACAAACTTGTTTTAATTTTCCACGTTATATACAAATACGCTCATCAACATCATGTAGCTAATCTAGTACAATATAAGAGTTGCGAAACGAGAATTTTTTAACAAAAAGTCCAATTAACTGTGTGCACCAGAGTTCCCGTTCACTCTTTTAGTGCTGTCCCCCCAACTTATCAAAAGGCATGTTAAATTTAGAAAAATAAGTAACCTAAAGCTATATTTTCAATTGTTTGATATCTTATGAGTTGCTCAGATACACTGTCAATATGACAGGATCAAAAATTTTCTGATAATATGAAAAATAGGATGTCAACCAACTCACAGTAAACTGAGTTATATTTCAAACTACTTTTTAATTGTACTTATAAACACATTCCGCAGCTCAATCTATCTAAAATCTAGATGAAAAATCGCTTTTTCGAGCTTTGAAATCTCAAAAACAAGATTTAATCATCTTGCACCTTATCAATTCTCCTATAGTTTTATGTAAAGATTCAGTTGTTATGTTAGATTCAAAGTTTAAATTTGTATAAAAAACTTACAAAAAATAAACAACTTTTTTCGTCCTTCTAAGGAACAGTCTTTATACAAGATTGATGGATTAAGATTTACATAAGCAAGTATAAATTTATCAATAGATGCAAGTATTTAGTATTAAGTTTTTGAAGATTTATGGTTTATATTTCTAAATTTTTCCCTAATAAATATAATAATAAGTAATGAAATTTATTAAACAATAAAACAGTAACTCTTAAGAAATATGTAATATATATTAGAAGCTTACACTAATCATAGCAAGCTGATGCAAAATAAAATCGAATTGAACTAACATATTATTTAATAAAATAAGCTGGCTGAGTCCGCTACTGTACAGCAGCTGTTGCACCTAATCCTAACGTATGTAATTATTGATATCTACTGCTGCTGCGGCAACTCTGTATCAGCCATTCGATTTTAATTGACTTTCCCTCTGCACAATCCCCCCTAACCAACACTCCACCCTAATGACCAAAAGATTTAACATCTGGGCATTAGCACGTCGCGGCGTCGCCTTCATCACACATCATAGAGATCGCGTGGTTAATGCGCTTAAGGGGCTAGGCGAGGCTAGAGACGCTCGATGGACTCTCTCTCCCGTTTCTATATTTAGGTCACAACGTAAGACGAGACGGCTTGGCTTCTGTTCTTCCACTTCTAAGACCTCAGTGGAATTTTGGGTCAGCAACGCAACAGGAAATCGATATAAAGATAATAAGATTTTCGAGGGCCGGCCATAATACAACACTTTACTGCAATTAATTTTCACCTTAATTTCAATGTTTATTATCAGTAACTGAGTCAATTTCATTGGCGTGGGCCAAGGTTTTTCCCCGTATGAATGAATATGGGCCGGCAGCTAAGTAAATCAAAGTACCACACCCACGTAGTAAAAATTCCATTAAAAAGTTGAGAAAATCAATTTTTTAAAGCCATCAACATTAATTTGTTTACTGCCTCGTGCTGCAAAATAAGCTCTTGCAAATTACTACACTTTTCGCTTAAAACCATAATAGACTGCAATGGCGTTCGGTGCAGCGAAAATTGCTCGAATTCAATTTATCAAACACATATCCATACATAGCATACATACTTGTGTATGTGCTTACATACAGCTGGCTATGTATCTATCACATGTGTGATGCTGTGCTGATGGCAACACAAAAAAGTTCAAGGCTAACATTTTGTGGGTAAACACGCGCAACAAAAACAAAACCTCAAAAAAAGAAACAAAAAAAAAAACATAAGAAAAAAACACAATTTAAACCAACTGCTGTCGCTTGTCGTGCTACAAATTCTACTAATAGACCTCTCAGATATATACAGTGGCACATGGCTTCTTCAACCAGCACCTGTTCAAAAGTTTTTTGAAATTCTAGAAAAACGTTCAAATATTAGTACCTAAGTCGAAACCACTAAATGGTGCAATTTGAGAATTTTTTTAGTTCAGATTTTTATCACAATAGCCAAGAGCCACTGTACTTGTTCCTCCTCTTCCCAGTTGGCACTATTTGCAGTCATCAGTTACAATTTGTATCTGGGGAATATGTCATTGCCAATTCTTTCGTTTTGTTTTAATTAATTTATAATAAAACATTGCCGCGCAATTTGATTAATTTCGATTTGCAACCCAGTTTATTTATAAAACAAGCCAAATGAAGAAATATTGAATCCCATTAAATGAGGCAATTATCTACCTGATATATGTAACATTTAAATATCCACACGAACCTATCCCAAGCGCATTTATATTGCGGGAAATTGTACAAATAAATAAAAGTACATTTCGATAAGACATTTTGTTAGGCAAACAAACAAAGGGAGTAGAAAGATAAGCGAGGGGTTAGATTGACAATCATAAATCTTTGGTTTGCGTCTTAACTAATCCTTCTAGGGATAAACTATTGCGCTTGTGTACACTTACACATTTGATTTGAATTTGAGTGCCTTGATGGATTTGGGCTGTTGGTCCTTTTCGTTCATTTGGCACTTGGCACGTATCTCTTTTGGGGTCCTAATCAAAGTCTGGGCATATATACCGTCGTACGTGACGCATTCATGCATAGATATAATCAACATCCAGAGACAATTTCCAAATTCAATTGGTATAGTGAAAGTTTCCTTCTGTTCTGCTGTGGCCTAATGTTGTCATTTGAGCAAAGAGTTCAAAGTTGGTAGCTGAAAATTTCCAATTTGCTTGTTTAGCTTCAGTATCTAATTATAAACAAGCCAAGCGAGCGCATAATTATAAACAAACAGACGACGCGACGCCACCCCCGAGACAAAGATAAGGCAGCAGCCCCGTTGAAACATCAACGGTGCATGACCTTTTTTAACAAACAAAACACAAAAAACATGGTGAACTTGTGAGGAGGAAGTTGCGTGGAGGCAATGGGGAGAGCCGCCTTGTTTGCACTTGTCAAAGCATCTGCTTTTTCTTCTTGTTCTTTATTGGCCATGGTTTGCCACCATGTTGGAGTACAATTTCCAATCCAATTTGCATGTCACTTTCGCCTTAATTAGAGATTAAACATAAGAGTTAATCTTTTTTGTTTCGTATAACAAGCAGAGAGTCGCTTTGAGTTGGTGACTCAAGCGCAAAAAAAATTTTCAATTCTTATCAAAGAATTTATGCAAAAACCAAGAGCACAAATTTGACATAACGCTTTCGAGGGAGTTACTGGGACAAAGGGGTTAAACCAAAGCTAACTCATTCTACGCAACAAGATTGCAAATTTCAGATAATGTTGAGACGTAAAAAAAGTAGATTAAGCCCGACTATAATTTCTTTTAAATATGGCGCCAACGAACTGTGTAAAGTTTACTCATCGTTGCTTGAACGTCAAAGGAAATGTTGCAAGACTGCCTTTTGATGCTGTGGCGCCATACAAACTGTGTGAAGAGCAGACATTGCAAGCTGTGGATATTGTTGGCGTTATTAGGCCGTTTTCGTTGCGTATTTTAATTGGCTTTTTTTCGGGTTCTTAATTTTGGCCGTCTTTCCTCACTGCAGTCAAAACACTGTTTTTCTGAGTTTTCCTCCTACGCGTTTTGTCAAATTGTTGCCTTCTTCAGGCGGTCTGCATATTTCATTCATATTCACTGCACTACCTAATTTAATCCTATCTAAAATTAATTGCATCTTTCCCTTTTTCCTGAATTCGTAAGTTTTCCAGTGTCAATCTCGTTTTCCATCTATGATTAAGCCTGAAGGTGACCGTATGTGTAAAAGCTATTTTCTAAAGAAAGAAAAAAAACTTTTATTATTAGCAGCCCAGCACACTTACCACTGAGCCACATACGGTCTAACACTAATGCATTCTCAAAATCAGCTGTGTGCCCCGTTTTGTTGATGTGTTTTGCTAAGGCTGTTTTGTTATTTTCCCTTTTTGCCCATCTCTTCTATGCTCGCTAATTTATGTGCTCAGGGAGCGCTTTGTTGTTCCCGCGAATTGAATTTCGGAGGCTACATTGTTGATGTTGTGCTTGTTTATTTGGTCTTTCGTATTTGTAAAGAGGCGTTTGGTGCTGTTGTGAGATTTGTATGCTATGGTCAGCTGTTTCATCAACTGTTTGGGAACATTGTAGTTGTCTGTAACATTTGGTACATAGGGAATGCTTATGCATTTTTTGAGATCTGTGTTTTTTTTTTATGCTATTGTCGTTTAATTTGTTTGTAATTGATATAATTGATATAAATTCATGATTTTAATATAATTTGTGGGTCTGTGCTTACACCAGTTACATAGATTTACCAGTTAAATGATAGAAATTCCTTTTCCCTTATTACTTCCATGTCAAGATATGATAGTTTGTTGTTTTGTATGTTTTTTCTTCTATGTTGCTTTTTGAGTGTTTCTAGAATTATGTCAACATCTTTGGCTCTTACAATATATATGTTTTATATGAATATCCATTGTTTTTAGTTTCCCTATTGCATCGTCCTATATTTTGCATAAAACTATATTAGCGATTGTTGGCAGCAGTGGGTTTCCCATAGGCATCCCAAATATCGGGTTGTATACGGTACCATTATGTGCGAAATAGCTGTTCTCAAGTAAACAAAATTTTAGTAGTTCTCTGAATTTTCTTTTGGTATGGTCGTTTGTGGGACTACGTCTATCCATTGTTCCATAATGGTGTTTATAGCTAATGAAGTCGGTATGATCGTAAATATTGATATCACTTCAAATGAAACCAAAATCTCGTCATTCTGTTCCTTAGTTGTATAGAGATTAAAAATGTTGTAGTCTTTCGATACCATATTCTTTAAAAGATATCCTTTGCGTTTGGCTATTTAAGGCTAGTTTTCCGTACGGATTTTTGGTATCCTTGGGGCGTTTCCTCCTGAACAGTATAGTTGTTGTTTTTGTCTAATGTCAATGTGTTTATTTTTAAAAAGTTCATAAATTTTTTCTAACTAATTATGTTGTTGGGTCTGTTCTGTGGGGCCTAACAAACTGTGTGTAAAATACCCATCGTTGCCTTGAAGCCATACGAACTATGTAAAGACTGCCCATTTCTGCTGTGGTGCCTGCTGGTTGCTGTGGGTCCAAACAAACTGTAAAAAGACTAACCAACTGACCAAAGGGCGTATGCGGGTCTGACACTAACTTTAATCCTGTTATATTTGGCAATATTTTTGTAATCCATTTTAACTGGGAAATTACCAATTAAAGAACACTTATTGTACGCAAAAATATCTACAAATAATAAATATAATAAAATAATATCTATATTAACCACGTTGCCGCAGTTCACGCCAAAGTTTAACCTCGGATAAGTTTACTACTTCTGACAATGAGCGTAAATAAAACTGAGCTAATTGTTTAGTTATATTTACGTGTTTAACTTCTTTGATGACATTTGTATATATTATTGTAAGCAATTTAAGTCTTTAATCAATGAACATTTATATTTTGTGGGTTAATATCCATTACAAAATAAAAACCAATTTATAAACTGTGTTTTCCATTACAGTTTTTGGTTGACAGTTGATAGTTTTTTTGCAGTTCAATAGACTTTGTTAAGCATCTATTGTTATTTTTTAAGTACCCATTGACATCATTGTTATCTGTTCTCATGGTATGCAATTATCGTAAACGATAAAAGAAAACACTTAAATGAACAAATTTCCAATTGTATGTTAACAGAAGATCACAAAAAACGAAACGATTTTTCTATATATTTTTTTATATTTAACTAGCAGTCTTTATATAGACAAACCCGATGCCAAGCGTTGGGACGTGGGTGGCATATCATGGCTTGGGTGAGAGAGCAATAAATAAACCTCAAGCCAACCATAAGGCAGTTAAATAACAGTTAAAATCTAAAAATAGCAACATAGCAGGAAAAAATGGAACATAAAATTCTTATCACATATTTATACCTAGTACTCGCAATTGTTTTGGTACACTTTTTTTTTTAATAAAATGAAAACAACTGAATATTTTCTTACAAATCGTAGAACATTTTATTCGAAATGGCTGCATTGTGTCTTCCAGCAACGCCAAGGGCTCTCTGGCCACCGCGCGAACAATGCCCACAGATGAATTCTGTTTACTGATGAGAAAATTTTTAACATCAAGAGTCCGATCTCATTCCGAAAGTTTGGAGAGGTCACCATCCGGCTTATGTGATGGTTTGATGAAGAGTCGCCTATGATGGAGTTACCAAGCTCAATTTTTGTGAAAAAGGAGTCAAAGCTTCGGCGAACGAGTTTTGGAAAACACGTCATTATTCGCAAACAAGCCGTGGAACTTTCAACAAGACTCCGCTCCAACTCACGGGCAAAAACGACTCAAACATGTCTAAAAAACCAAATACCGAACTCCATTTCTACGGATGATTGGCCTGCTGGTACGTAGAATACGTAAAAAAGGTGGTTTCTTCTTCAATCCTCGACACTAAAGGCCTGTTTTAAACCAAGGCTGCAAACCTCTAAAATTTTGCAGAAGGTTCGGTCCGGGGGTTCGAACCCTTTGTAAAGTCTTAGGTTCGGTTCGCCGACCGTTTCACGGAGCCCCCGAACCCTAGGTTTTGGTTTGAACCTCTGTTCGCTTGAATTTAGAAGAATTGTTTCGATTTACAAACATTATTATTTAAAATAATATTCTTCATGTCAATAATGCAAATTTGAATGATCAAATTCAATAGCTGACATTTAGTACTTTTGAATTAATAAGCGTTCTATTTGCTACGAGCTGTTTATCTGCACTAGCTTTTAGATTGGAAAGTGAAAAAAGTAGTGAAAAGTAAACTGATACCGGAGTTGCTGGATCAGCGCGTATACATAGTTAACGCAATATTTTTTTAAATCCTCGTTTTTTCACCTTTCCAAAATCTTAAAACATTTGTCGATGTATTGGACAATAGTCGAAGGAATCTGTGGGCTATTTAAACCACGCTAACTATTTAGTTTAATACACAGATTATGCTTTAGTTCCATATAGACGGCGGGCGTGCTGCCGGTAAGAGTGAATGTAACACATTGGCAATAAGATGAGTGTGTGTGTGTTTGTTAATTAGAGATGTACATAAACAGGTGCTAGGATCGAGCATTGATAGTTCTTAGAGATGTGTGAACTAGATAGAGGAACTGGATCCGTGATTGGAGCTGGATGAACTAGGACCACTATAAATCGATAAGATCATTTACGAATTGATATTTAATATATGATTATTGCTTTCTATTGCTTTCAAAAACTTAATTTCTTCGTAATCAAAAGTTGATTCATTTAAAGGTGAATATTGAAAACTATCATTAAGAACTCCTTTTTGGAGCTTCAGCATGTCTATAATGTGCTGCTTTCGGTATGATAATGTTAACATAGTGTAAACATTACAATCTCCATAGTTCACTTAAAAGTTGTCCTGCTCGGTCCATGTTCGCTCCATTATCGACTGTGATAGTATAAATTTCACGTAGAGAAATATCGTAGGATTGGAGAACTTTTAAATGATACAAGTCAAATTACAAGGAATTTCTACTACTTAATTTGTTGAACCGAACCAAACTTTTCGAAAAAGTGGTCCGGTTCGGGTTCAGGTTCGAGAAGTCAAAAATATTAGGGGTTCCGTTCATGGTCCGGTTCATCGGACGTTTTAAAAGTTAGTCAAAATAAAGTGGGTAAGCTAGCTATACACATGTATGTGTATAAAAATTAAAATTTGAAAAATGATCAATTTTATTAGCGTGTGTTTGCCATACAAAATGCACCCGTTTGTATTCATAAGGTGATTAAAATAAAAGATAGTACATAAAAAAATTTTGTTATAAAGAAGGTAAATTAATGATTACTTCTTTGAAGCATACTAGCGGTCAATGTATTGCTGTCCATCAGAATTTTTAGCGAAGCCATGACAAGCTTTACTCTTACGCTTTAAATGTTTGCAACCATTTTGGTAAAAGTGGATCTGAGATAATCCCATTTAAAGTTTCAACAACTGTTTTCGATGCCACGCAAATTATTTTTGGTAGATTTCAAATATGTATTTGATGTTAGCTTTCACCGAATATTGGGTTTAATAGATCTCCAGAAATTTGGGTCAAAGTGCGTCAAAACATGGTAAAAGATAATTTCCAAAAATTCCGCCTCTGAACAGTAATAATATTTTCGGATCTGCTAGAAAGTTTTACAGCATGTTTATTGACCCTAATAGAATGTTTAAGCAAATACAAAAAATTGGTTCTGAAGGTATACAGTACCCTTAACAAATGTTTTGCTAAGACAGAACCAAATTTCGAAAAAATCCCCCAAAACTAACTGCTCGCTTTGGTTGTCTAGTTGTTGTACTCAAAACCGAAACTATACCGGTACAATGTTAGGTTCTTTTTGGTCTTACCGGTTCTAAAAATATCGGTTCTCCGATACCGGTAACAAATCGGTACCGGTTCTAAATTTCATTCCCTGGTAAATGCCTTTATACGATGTGTTATAAATAAAAAATATTTATGCCAGCTGATCTTTTAAGCAACTTCGGTTCACCATCAAGGTCGGAAGGAAGACCAGGTCGCTAAAACCAACACATCTAGGTTTTTGTTCAATTTTATCAGGAAGAACCACATTGATCAGTCTTCTTCGAGCCATTTTGATAAAAAAAACAGGGAGATTCAGGACTGTTCTCATTTCCGAATTCGATAAATCGAAATCGGTAAAAGTTATGATTTCTAAGAAGCGATTAAAGAATTTGATCGATTCTTTTTTGCCATCCAAAGGTAATTGGGATTTTGAAGTCAAAGTCGAATAACACAGTTGGTACTTTGGAAACGAGAACATTTAACAATTCCGATTCCGTCTGATTTGATCGAAATCGAAAAAGGGAACAGACCTAATAAGCTATAAGAAAGACTCGAAAATGACTGAGGCATGATTCATTAAAAATCGAACAGAAAACTACTCGAAAATGACTTGGAAATTAATCGAAACTGATCAGAAAAACGGGCTTGCGTAAAAATTCTTTTATGTTTATAAAAGGAGAACATTTACGACTATTTTAATCAGACAGAGGACTCGAAACAGAATCTAAAGTGATCACAAAATTCTTAATATGCCAGCTGGTCTGCTTTTTAAAGTCCAGTCCAGAAATATTCAATATAAAATCCAATGCTTAAACATTTGAATCCCGAAGAACTTGTAAGATGGTATTTAGGGGGCCTAGCTGTTGGGTCATCGGACGGGTCCCAGGTTGCGGATAGCCCACAAACCAGCCGCCTAATTGAAGTAGCCCTTTCCCATCTAACACATCTCATTCCCGGGCCGGACTAAGGTGTTATATCGACTGTGCCGAGAGTCAGCCCAGCTGGAGTCCCGGGTAGCCCCTGCGTTAAGGAAGAATTCGGGAACGAAGAGTGACCATCCTCTTTCACCGGGACAATGGAGAACTCCTTGCATCCAAGAAGGCATAAAATTAAAGTAATCTAGAACTCAGAAAAGTCCTGACCTTTCCACAGAAAAAAGCACTGCTAGGAGATTTGAAAACTCAGTGTGGGGTCACAATAGATCAGTATTGGTCGCGGTGCGCAATTTCCCCAACAACAATTAAAAACTGTAGGAACCGATTCGCAAACCGAATTTTAGACCTAGATTGAACCTTAGAACCAGCCTTAAGCAGAATGTTAAACAATTTTTTAAGGATGCAAAGCTCAAAAAATATGTTGAGGGTTCTGTCCGGTGGTTGAAAGTCACCGTGAAGTATAAGGATCAGTATATTAAACGGTTCTTTAATTTATGGAGCCTAAGGTTTTTGTTCGAATCTTGGTTCATAACATAAGAACATTTTGAAACATTTTTGCCGCTATTTTCTATTTCTTAGTTTATTTTTCGGAACATTTATTGAAACAGAAAATTTTTAGTTCGGCTTCAGGTTCGTAAGGTAATAAATTTGAACGGTCCGGTCTATGGTTCGGTTCGATGGACTGAAAACCCCGAACCGGCTCTGCTTTCGCTCCAAACCTATCGGCACACAATTTTAGATCAAAAGCAGATTCTGTCTGTCAAATATTAAACATTTAACCAAATATTTGTTTCTCGTGAGTTCTTGTTGGTCTAAAAATTGCTGAGAATTCCTGAGATGTCCAAAATGAACTTTGACTCTTTGCATGAGTCAGTTCAAGTTCAGAATTACTTGATTTACATACATGCCATAACCTTTCAGAATTCCACTTCAGCAGCAATCGCGCGATTTAAAACCGCCTCTTGGAAACACAAATCTAATCTAACAGTATAGAATGCGTAATTCCAATTGGAATTATGTTAAATTTGCTATTTACTCCTACCGCTCTATGGGACACTCACCTTGGTATACAATTCGGCGGAGTTCTATCCACTTCCCAGGCGGCAAATAATTTCATAGGTACCGGCTTTTGGCCATTTGAAACTTGACCACCGGCCACTGTAGACGATGCAGATGCCGACGCAGTGACTCCTCCAGCTAGACCAGTTCCACCTCCGCCGCCGCTGGCGCCACCTCCTCCTCCGCCGCCGATGGCGGAAAATTTATCCACCAATTTGGAGGATTTGTCGACCATCTTCATGTTGTTGTTGTTGTGGTTTTGTTTCTACGGTGTTTTTTAGTAGCGTTTAATTTGTCTTGCACATTCTCTAAAGAGTTGGAAGCTGCGCAGTAAATTGAGTTTATTTATTTATGTATTTATTGGAGTAAGCACAAAGTGGGAGAACACATATTTTATTTTCTTTGTTTTGAGAGTTGAAAATTTTGTGATTGAATTTTCGAAAATTTGCCGCCGACTACTGGAGCTGCTGCTGCTGCTCCTCGAACCGAAACACACACACACACACGCACACTCATACACTTGCAATGGAAAGGGCGTGCCGCTGGCTGGCTGGCCGCCTTAAACAAGCAAAATTTTGTTGTAGTATACACAGAATCACGAGGCAAGAAACTTGGGGGGCTACCACCAACTGCAACTGCACAGAATCAATAGCCACTTTTTTTTTATACATATATGCGAAAATCTGTCGCGGATTCGGGATGCCCGATGAGGATTCGGGCTGCTGCTGCTGCAGCCTGCCGCGCAGTAGTACTTGTTTATGTGTGGGCGTTGAAACTACCGCTAGACGACCGTCATGCTCTAAAGTAGCCGTGCAAATGTCGCCCGTTGCCTTATAAATCTCACAGTTAGCCCCCCAAGCAGCACAGTTCGCTTGACAAAGAGAGAGAGAGAGCGCCAGCCCCAACAATAACAATGTGTGAACGCTATGCGCGCACTCCCCCATACAAACACACACACAATTGTTGCAAATTCTGGCTCTGAGTGTGTGTGTGTGTTTATTCGCGCATTCTATGCTCTCGTACACGCGCATAAACAAAAATAAAAGCACAATATTTTGGAGTGCAGAAGCGATCCCCACCATCAAACACAACAACAACAGTAGGCACGTACTCTCTCTTTCTATTTTACTTGTTGGTTTCACTTATTTGCCATCACATATTGTTAAAAGCCGGTGCAGCGTTACACTTCGTTTACGTTGTTATAATGTTTTATGAATTTTTTATTTATGTATTATTACTATTTATTATACAGCGTAACATCAACAATGAAAACGAACAGCTTCCGCTAGCGGTGGACAGCGTTAAACTAAAATTGTTATCGAACAGCTATGACGGTTTCCGATAAAAAGAGAGCCGGAACTAGTTTCGTCAAGTTAGCGTCGAATGGGAAGTAAAACTAAGTATAAATAATGGAAAAGTGTTATTCTTGAGGCGATCTTAATAAAATCCAAAACTATTTTCAGTTCTGGAAAGTCCATCTTTAATTTCTGTATCAAAATCAGTGAAATTCTTATTGTTATGGGCAAAAAATAAATTCTAAGGATGTTATCCAATGTCGGATAAACGCTGTAACTATTTTATTTATTCCGATTTTTAATTATCAAAATTGCTTCCAAAATAAATCTCTCCCAAAAATATAAATATTACCCTCTAGGACCCAGGACCGCCTCTAGCCGGGCAAAGTTTAAAACACCGTTATTCGCTTTCCTTATTCCTTTTAGTCTTCGTATTGCTTTTTTCTATACGGGGAAGTCCAACAATTAAGTTTGTTGGGTTAGCAATAAATGCCAGAGCTGGCAAGTTGAACATTTGTGCAGTTCGGACGCAATAATTATTGTAGAACAACTCAAGACATTTTTAAGTCCAAATAATTGCTTCAGTAGACATGGAACGACGACAAATGCATAAGCTATCAGCTCTTTCCGATGTGGAGAATGAAAAATTATTGAATTCGATTGATTTTGATATTGATACGGACGATTTGACTGTGTCGGATTCTATTTTGGCTCTAGAGATTTGTGTAACTTCAAGCGGAAGACCTACTCCGTTGACGAAATTGTTGTCACCCTCAACTTCGATTGCATCGATTGTTCATGCTGAAGAAAGCACAATAGCCGAATTTGTAGGATGTGTTTGGGCTATAGATACAAAATCATCGCTTTTCAAGAAGATTTTCTGGCGTCAAAAAACTTGATCATGGATAAATCTGTAATATTCTTTACTGAACCTGACCTCGGAGTTCTTATTACCCAGCAAACAAATTTGTATGCTGTCCAAAAAGATGTCAATTCTTCGTTTTCAACAACCAATTTTGAAATTCGACAATTTATTGACATTTTATTTTTTTTGTCAATGGAAAATAATTATTGTCCAGGACACTAAGTGTTTAATGAGGACGAAGGTAATAAGGGTGAGGTTCTTAGGTTATATCTGGAAATAAAAGAGGATTAATTTATGCTTCTTAAAAATAAAAATAAAATTTACATTTCAAATGTAAGCATACGTTACAGGAAAACCCACAATCCAGATTTTTGTGAAATATTTTTGTAATAACTGAAAAGAGGAAGAGAGAAAAGAGCTGAAAATAAAAGAAGAAAGCCAATCTATGGGGTCCAAAGTTTACTGTTTTATATTATACACTAATTCACTCGGATCTAGGGACAATTGTTTTCTATGGTAGAAAATGAGGTTGCCCTCCGAATCGTAAATAATTTCTAATTCTTTCACATGTTCTATATTGTTTATCATCAGATGGTGGACAGAGAAGTTGGCCAGCAGCCTTTTCTGAGCCACAGCATCTGCGTTCAATGAATTTGGGCTATTGCTATTGTTATCTAAGAACTTTTCTAGTATTTGGTATATAAGTGTATCAACACGTTTGGTTTTCGTGTTTTCAAACAGGACCTTATTTGATATATAATGGAGCGTGAGAGGGTCTCTAGCTCCTCTGCCCAGGGCTCGACGGATGACCCGCCACTCAAAGACGTAGTTCTTCCTTGACTTCCTTGACTTGACCTGTCCAATAACTAGAATTGGTTGTACTAGTTTCAAGTATACAAGGAAGCATGTCCTAATACGTTCAGGCCTTGGAACGGTAGGACTCGCCGCCAAAGGCCTGAATATATGGACCTCTGCCAAAAGGACCGCCCTGGCCCACGACAAGTTGCTGAAAGGGAAAAGAAATACACAGGGAGGAAAACTTTTCTACCGTCTTATGATGTACGTTATGATGGCGTCGAGCATTTTGGGATGTTTTTTATCACGCGCTGGAAAAAAAAAAATCTGTAAGCTTCCTGGTTGCACTTCCAAAACTTCCGAAACTTAAATTGTATGCCGTAAATGTGCCTTTTCCCAGCAAAAATACTGTTTCTAGGATTTTACTCACAAATATGTAAGCGAACTTGATCTAGAAGTAACTTTAGTTTGAAGTGTTATATCTTTTGTTTTTTCCTTTCTTTATTTCTTTTAGAATAAAAAGTGTAAGCCACAAAATTTGTTTACTGAAATTTTTTTGACCTACTTTCCCAAAGCCAATCCAAGGTTTTAGTCCCATAAAAATCGATCAATCCAGAGGTAAACATTTTTCATGAAGAATCCTTTACTTTTAAGACATAATGAACCCAAAAATAATTGTTTCTGGTAAACAAAATTGGCAACTAAAGGGTTAATATATTAATTTATTTTTTATTTCAATTAGTGTTTTAAATAAATTAGGATAAGTTCATACAAGCCAATATTTTGACAAATTTTAAAATTTTGGCCAAATTGGCGAACTTTTCTGCCCAATTAAATCCAATTATTAGTAAATGGAACCACTGTAAATGTTTTAAGCTCTGTACAACCTCCAATCATGTCAATTAAGCCAAATTTTTATCGAAATTTTCAAAAACTTTGCCAATTTCTTAAGAATTCTAGCGAACTAGTTCCAACTTTAAATCTTTGGAACTAGTGCAGTGTCTGCCCAGTGCTAAGGTTCACATAAATCAAATTCTGTTTTTGTCCTCGTACGCATTGCTTCAGAGGACATTAAATCTAAATATATCAGAGGACATTCTTCTGATCTCCCTTAAGACTGAGTTATCTGGCCAAATGGAAATAAATCAGCAATCAATTAAATCGCTTAAAACGAAGCGCAACACTCTGCGCGAAAAGTTGGAGAAGCGGAAAAAAGAGCGCTTTGAGATTCTATCAGACATACAGGAAGATCAGGCCAATCCCAAGAAGGAACTGGGTAGGATTTCCGACAAAACATATACATATTTGCTTCATCAGTCTCTCCTTACCATCTTACAGTTGAAGCCGATGTGGATGTACAGAAAGCTGTGCTGCAGGCTCTCAGCTCCTGCACTTTATCCCTGCCCATTGTGTCCACCCAAGTGGTTGAGAAGATTGCCGGTAGCAGCCTGGAAATGGTCAATTTTATACTGGGCAAACTGGCCAACCAGGGAGCCATTGGCATACGAAACGTGACCATAGGCACAGAAGCCGGCTGCGAGATTATCTCAGTGGAGCCCAAAGAGCTGAGGGAAATCCTAGAGGACATTATCGACAGTTGTCAGCAAAAGGAGGAGGAGGAGGCCAAACGAAAATGTGAGTAGTAGTTCGGAATTTCTCCTCGTTCTTAATTTTTTAATGCTTTTTGCAGTGGAACTGGAGCGCGGCAATGCGGATGCGGATGAGGCGGAGCCTCAAGAGAAATGCCCCAAAATCGATACCAATGCCGGCCGCAAAGAGTCTACCAGCATGGATGCTTCCGATGATATCATGATGCTGCTCTCCATGCCTTCGACACGCGAAAAACAGAGCAAGCAGGTGGGCGAAGAGATTCTTGAGCTGCTGACCAAACCCACGGCCAAGGAGCGTTCTGTGGCCGAGAAATTCAAATCGCATGGCGGGGCCCAGGTCATGGAATTTTGCTCGCATGGCACCAAAATTGAATGCCTCAAGGCTCAGCAGGCCACGGCCGAAATGGCGGCCAAAAAGAAGCTGGAACGTCGCGAGGAGAAAGAACTAAGGGCCGATGTGGATGCGAGTAGCAGCAAGCTGGCCAAGACCACTGCCATTATTGCCATTGACTCTGGCGCGGAGGACGGTGAGATTATATCCGAAACCCTCACCAATTGCGAGGGCGAATCTCAGGAGTCTACAGATGGCAGCGATACGTCCAGCGAGCTGGATAAATGCACCAAATTGCACTTTAAGAAGATCATACAATCCCATACCGATGAATCTCTGGGAGATTGCAGTTTCCTCAATACCTGCTTCCACATGGCCACCTGCAAGTATGTACACTACGAGGTGGACACTTTGCCGCACATCAATACCAACAAGCCGACGGATGTAAAGACCAAATTGAGTCTAAAGCGTAGCATCGACCCCAGCTGCACCCTGTATCCACCTCAGTGGATACAGTGTGATCTGCGCTTCCTGGACATGACTGTTCTGGGAAAGTTTGCGGTGGTTATGGCCGATCCGCCTTGGGATATACACATGGAACTGCCTTATGGCACCATGTCAGACGATGAGATGCGTGCTTTGGGCATTCCAGCTCTACAGGATGATGGTCTCATCTTCCTGTGGGTTACGGGGCGTGCCATGGAGTTGGGCCGCGATTGCCTTAAGCTTTGGGGCTATGAGCGGGTGGACGAACTCATTTGGGTGAAAACCAATCAACTGCAGCGTATCATACGTACGGGACGCACCGGACATTGGCTCAACCATGGCAAAGAACATTGTCTGGTGGGCATGAAGGGTAATCCCACCAATCTGAATCGTGGCCTAGACTGTGATGTTATTGTGGCCGAAGTAAGGGCCACATCCCACAAGCCAGACGAGATTTACGGCATTATCGAGCGCCTTAGTCCGGGCACACGAAAAATAGAGCTCTTTGGCCGACCACACAATATTCAACCCAATTGGATAACGCTGGGCAATCAACTGGATGGCATTCGTCTGGTTGATCCCGAACTGATAACACAATTTCAGAAACGCTATCCCGATGGTAACTGCATGTCACCGGCAGCCGCAAATGCGTCGTCCATCAATGGCATCAAAAAGTAATGAGAAAAAGGTTCAGTTACTAAATTAGCTTTGTATTTATGGACAATAGATTGTAGGATGACAACGATCTGTATTCACTCTTAGGGATTAAGACAAAATACATTTAAGTGAACTGAATTGGTTCCGGTGTGCGGTCATTAACTGACGAAGTTTCCTGTGGAGAAGGAGTAAACAAAAGGCGTCGGCATATTTGTGGGCCCCCTTGTAAAAGGTCAGTGGGTGTTTGACAAAGTAGATCGACGGTTTTTCTATCTGTCTATCTGTCCCTTATGAATGTCTAAACCGTTCATCCGATTGTGATGAAACTGTGGGGATCGGTTGGACGCTTGCCCTGAAGGTTTCCACGTTGAAGCAATAGGCGGGAAATGACAAAATTTCCGACAGCGATGAAACTTTGGTCATTGTCTTGGTACACGGATAATTGATTACCTGGAGTGGAACAAAGCCTATGTTAACTACTTTTATTTAAATGGTCAAAAAAAAACCGCGAAATTTGCCAATTAGACAATGGTCTAGAAAATCGAGAAACTTTTAAAATTTTCATAGGACCTAAAGTTATTATGAAGATTGGATAAATGGCAATTGAAGACGCATGTGTAAGAAGAGTAGACCAAAAACCGCGAAACTTGCTAAATTTTGTTGACGTTGGTAAATTAGAGATTCAGATTAAACAGTCCCAAATATATTGCGAGTTTTTTAAATTACCGTTCCAAAAAATCACGAAATTTTCGAAATTCTCATTTTAGTTAAGTTTAATAAAGAAGACGGTTAATCTGTCCGGTAAATAGGAGGTGTAGATAAAACGGGTAGACCAAATGTCTCAAAGTTTACAAAATTGTACAATGAGTTTAGATTATCATGAATAGACAGCGGATTTTGCATACGTATTTGCATATTTTGAACCGCATGTTCGATTTAAATTCTGATTGCAAACATCTTATTTTTATTGAAATATGATCTAAATCCGCTAAAAACTTTTTTCATAAATTGCATATTAAAATATGCAAATATGCCAAATATGCAGAAACTTATTTTATATGAAAGTACATATTTTAGATCAAATAAAAAAAAAAATATTTGCCCATTTTGTTTGCCCTTAGTGGGAACACCAAAAAGTTTGCTCGCAAATATTTGCCAAGTAGCCTTTGCCTATGTTTGTGCAGCAATAACTTGAAGCAAATATTTGCCTAATGGGAACACGTGGGAACACCCTCAACAAATTTTGTTTGCTGGTTTGCGAGTTTGCTCTTACAAGCAAATTGTAAGAGCAAACAAGGCAAATATTAAAAAAAAATTTTTTTTTTTGGCTTAGGCAATTCAATATTGAAGCTGTAGCAGCCAGTAAAATTCAAATAAATCACAAGACCACGAAATAAAATAAGTTCGTAATTAAAAAACTATTTTATTATATACGGTATTAGTTATTTTTTGTATATAAACATAAATATTAAATTCGAACGGTGTGTCCCAATATCTAGAAATGATTCCGAGTTATGATTTAAACGCCATTCTCTTGGAATTTATGTCCCATTTGGTGTTTCTCTGTCAATCAGGGTTGGTGAAGGATACGTAGATTTTCTCATGATCAAGAAGTTATGAAGAGCACAACTTGCTGAAATCAATACGCAAGTTTTTTCTGGACTCAAGGCAATTGGCTTGCGCATCACGCGAAATCGCGCTGACAGAATGCCAAAAGTGTTTTCTATAACACGTCGAGCTCTTGATAGTCGGTAATTAAAAACCCTTTCGACTAACGATCAATTTCGTTGGGCAAACGGTTTCAAAAGTCTTCTGCTTATAGCAAAAGCATCATCGGCCACCATTACGTATGGAACAGCAATCTCACGCTGTGGCAAGGGTGCGTCGTCGGGAATGTTGAACCTGCTAGAGACTAGGGCCATCAGAGACGCGACCATTTGTTTCGACGTCAAAATACAAAATTTTGTACTTTGCATCCGCCACTGCCGTTAACACAATGCTGTGTATACCTAAACAATAAAGAAGTTACTATAGTATAGTATAGTTAATTAGTATACTAATTAATATTTCATGAGGATATATTCCTATCAAAAATGCTACCCGAATTTGAACGCTCCATGACTATGGGGCCTGTTCCGAATTCCGACTCGATTTTCGTGTAAACATGTGAATTTCGAATGCAATTTATATAAATTTAAACGTAAGTGTCAAGTTAATTTCAGGCTACTAGATCCTGTCGCAATTTTCTCTGGATTTAAATTCGTGTGTGATTAAGCAATCGGTTTCAGCTGCTGCCACAAATCCGAGTTTTGTTTTACCTGATCTAGTAGCCGCAGGTATAATTGTCACCTTCATTACAACGTTTTCAAATTTGAATGCATAATACTCAAGTTTACACGAAAATCGAGTCGAAATTCGGAACAGGCCCGTATATGTTTTCCATCAATTGCGCCCACACAGTTCGGAAAGTTCCATAATAAATAAAAGTCTTCTGCAATTTATTTCCATTCTTTTTGATTTGACGGAAACTAAAAACAAAAACTCTTAATAACAAGGGGTTATAGTCTACAAAAATGCGTTCCTTTAGATAATCAGTTTTGAGAACCTTTAAAATTGTTGCACAAGCCTCAGGCACAATCTTGCTAATGGTATTATGTGGAATTCGAAAAACATACTGCGATGACCGATATCTATCTCCAGTTGCTAAAAATCGCAGTGTGACCATTAAACGACATGTTGCCGAGATCGCATTGCGCACAATGGTGTATTTACGCTGAATCATTTGACCAACAAGACACAACTTAAAAATGCTAATGTTAAATTTTATATAATATAATGATAGTTATACATTACCAACTGCTCAAAGTCTGATGCTTTCATTCGCAAAAATTTTTTGTAAAGATCTGGAGCCTCCAATCGCAACTCATTTAAGAGCTTTACGCAGCAACCTTCACTTTCGCGGCGCGAAAGCCATGGCCTAACCCACACACTGCGGCGAGCTTGTTTCTTCTTTGCTTCTTCTTGCTCAAGTACCCATAAATATGCAGCTCCGCAGCATAAAATCATTAGGCAGTTATTTTTGTGACTGTTCAATGTTCATTCCTATGCCTTTTCCGTTGTTACTTCAAAAAAATTATATTGTTTGCTCAAACAAATCAGCCTACTTGATTTATAAATTTAGTAGATTGGGCAAAGAAATGTATAATAAAATTTGCCCCAAACCGTGTGAACACTAGCGCAAATTATTTGCGGAGGGGAAATATTTGCGCAAATTTTTTAAGAGCAAATATTTGCTCATGTGGGAACACCAAATTTGTTTTACGCAAACATTTACAGTTTAAGGCTAACTTTGTTTGCACAATGTGTTCAAATTTTGTTTGCCTGTGGGCCTTAGCTTAATATCCTTCTAGGCCAGGGTTATTAAAAGGTCAACAACAGAATCACGTTTGATTTAAAAACGGCTAATAGATTTGCCATCAGACTGTTTTGAAATACATATTTCCATATGAGGTATCCGGCGTGCGTTGCTACACCCTTAAGAATTTAGAACATAAAACGAAGCTTATAAATTTTTTTCGTCTTTGTGTCAATCTATCTTATATTTAAATTAAACAAATGTTCAAATTTCCTTAAAGCGATCGACAATCACTTCCTATTTACCTGTCTTTAGTTGCCAACTATTAAATCTTTGTGATAGTCTATCGATCTTGATCCATATTATACAAATAGGTTTAAAAATTTCGCGTCTTTTTGGAACGATTTATCGAACCATTTAGGCGTCTACAATCGCCATCTATCAAATCTTAATGATTCCCAAAACTCATAAAATTTTGCAAATTTTACGAAAAATTCAAGCTCAAATATTAATTTTGTACAGTATGTCAAACACTTCCTATATTTACTCGTCTATTAAATCTTCAAAATTATTCTTGGTCATATGAAAAATTTCAAAATTTTGCGATTCCTTGAGCCGTTCCATATTCACCTCCTATTTACCCGTCTTCATTGCCACCCATTGAATCTTCATGCTAATCTTAGGTCATACGAAAAATTTGAAAATTTTGGACTATTCAATCTACGCCTCTTATTTGTCAACGCCTCAAATGCAAAATTTGAAAAATTTCGTTTTCATCTTTTGGACTAAACTTCTACTATACGCGTCTTTAATTGCTATCTATCAAATCTTCATGACTACTTTTTACTTGCCGACGTAAGAAGGCGTCGTACAGTGGTCCAGAATCGCTAACTGAACTTTTCAACAAAAATTAAAAATTAGAAAAGTGCGTAAATTTTGGATTATTAATCAAGTTTGACTTATGATTACGGCTATGGTAAGAATTATTAAGCATAATTGGCTTGAAACTTTAAAGAAATCTGGAAACAACTAAAAAATTTTTTGTGAGTTTCAGGTAATGTAAAGATAACACCAGGTGTGACAAATTTGATTAATTTTAGAAATATATCTCAACTTTGACCGATTAAATTGTATATAAAATAAATGATTTCTAAATTAAAAAGTTATAGAATTTTTTTATGCTCGATTAATTATTGTAGCTAACGTGAACGAAACAAAGCAGCTAGCCAAAATCTTTTCCTTTGTGATTACACCTTCAATTTGTTCGTATGAAAACAGAGGGATTCACACATATTGTTGTTGTTTACGCAACTGACAACTTGGCGCCGGTAACTTGACAAGTTGCGCTGAAATCTTGACAGTGGATGGTAGTTTGCTTATGTTTTTTTTAATCTAGTAGTAAATGCAGATAAATATAGAAAAAATTAAACTGCAGTAACTACCATGGAGCAAAAAGTATTAGAGAGGAACTTTACTCAGTCGACACGGCATCTGTCAGAAAATTGTCAGGTGTTCGCTTTCATTTAAACTCTTTAGATAATTTTTGGTTAGCTGTTTGCTCTCTCTGGATATATTTGGGTTATGGTCGTTTCGCTCTAACCACAGTGATTTCCTACTGGTACTTAAAAGCACGGTTGTTGTTGTTGTAGTGGCTTTGTTTTTTCGGGTTGTACAAAAGGGGATGAGAAAGAAGAGAGTAAGTTAGAGGTGGATAGTGAGTTGAAAGGTGGGGGAAGTATAGAGAGTGGGATTATATAGTGGAAAGATTGGATGTCGAATCAGCTAGGGCTAGCCCTAGGAAGGCTGCGCACTCGGTGGGGTGCGTCCAGAGGTCTTCGGCAGTCAGGTTAGTGGGTGCGTTGGGGCAGTCGAAAAGGTGTTTGGTGTCGTGTGGACTTCCTTTACAGTCAGGACACTCATCTGTTACCTCTGGGTTGATCCTGGAGAGGTAACTGTTTAGGAAACATGAGTATCCTGACCGTAGTTGTGCAAGGGTCGTGCGCGTGGTTCTGGGAAGCTGTTTTTCCGTGTCGCTGATGGGTGGTGGGCGACCACCAAGCACTACGTTGTGTCTGAGTCCATTTATCGCATTTTCGACTGCCCTCTTATGGATGTCATCCCTCACACTAAGAGCCTCAGAAATCGACAGGTTTGTGGCATCGTTCGTCATCTGTTTGATTTCTGGCATGAAAATGCGGACATCTTGTCTGCTGGTCCGTGTGGGGAGGACAGTTTGGAGCGATTGATGGTTTGCGTGCTCGACCATAAGACTGCTGGCAAGGAATTGCTTGTCCAGCATGCAGCAGTGGGCTTTCACTCCTAGTATTTGGACTTCCTCATGGAGGTGATCCTCATGGGTCATGGAGTGGCATCCAGTGACCGTTCTGAGTGCAGCATTTTGGGCCCTCTGCAGGTTTCCCCACTGTGTCTCGCTAATAGCCGGTGACCAAGCCGGGGCTGCATAGTCTGCAAGGGTTCTCCCTATGGCCTTGTAGGTAATTAGCAGCGTCTCCTTCTCTTTCCCCCATGAGCTTCCTGAGATAGCCTTTAGTGCTCGGTTCCTCTCTCTTATCTTGCGAGCCGTGTTTTCTGCATGTTTGGCGAAGAAGAAGAGATTGTCGTACGTCACCCCCAATATCTTTGGGTATTTGTTCGTGGGAATAGTTGCTCCATCCACGGTGACGTCGAGCTGAGCACGGTTGCCACACTTGGTGTTTTTGCACCAAAACTGGTGTTTTTTTCCTGTTGGTGCCCTGGCACTTTTTTATTGGAATTGGCTCTTTTTGGCTCTTATTGCTTTGTCTGGAAAGTAATTGGATGAATCAAAGTGATTTTCAAGTATTGAAGGCGTCACGGAATGATAATCATGATAGCCGCGGCGCATGCTGTTTGGATCCCCTCTGTCGTCTCTGAATGCTTGCCTTTCGTCAGCTTTTTCAGGCGAGGAAACAAAAAAAGCCTTGACACACTTCCACTCGCTGCAATTTGTGGTCATCAGTGAGCTTTTTTGGGACCATCTTCGCGCACAACTTGCTTATGTTCAAATGATCCGTCACAATGTCATATGAACCACAGACCGAATCCAGTAGGTGCGCGCACGCTTTGGAGTACAGTCGCGGCGGAAAATCAGTCCTATTACATTCCGGACAAACCCTGTAGTAATCGTATACCTGATTGTAGACTGAACGGTACAAAAAATAGCGACATTACAAACTGGTCCAATTGAGATAAATTTTGGCAGAAATTAGAAAACTGTGGTTACAGACGTGAAAACTTGGTACACTTTATGGTCATAGCAAATGGTCCCCCTGAGAAAAAATTTAGACGGATCGGATTACGACTCTATAAATGCCTATGTCTTTTAAAACAATAAAGTGTAAATCTGACAAATCTGAAATTTAAATGAAATTAATTTAATAAAAAATCAGTTAAATCACCACAACCACCTCCGCATTCGCCCGACCGCCCAACGACATTTACCTTCAGAACCACCAAATATGAGTATCATCTATTTATATGCAAAGTTATTTAAGCATCAATTTTTCCTATTTTACTTTTTATCCCATTCATAATTACTTTCATCAATTTTCACATCTAAAAGAAGAGAATATTCGAGACATTAAATATTAGTTTAGTTTATTATTATAATAATTCATCCTAGCACTTTTGTGAGTTCTTCAGTTTCATCGTCTAAGATTATAAAGACTATTTTAAATGAAATTGAAATTCGATAGTATTTGAAAAGTCAATAACAATAATACAAAATGCAAAGCTTCTTCTGGAGTTTAAGGTGCTGGCTCTTCCTCCTTTTTCTGATATCCCACAGCAGCCACTGCTGCTGGATGGATAAGAATATTTTGCTTATCCTATGAACTGCTGAAACAGTAGCAGCTAATCTACTCTTCATCCGAGAACTCCCTTCATCATAGCATAATCGTGGACGTTCTACATTTTCAAAGCATTCTTTAGCAAAGTCATCTGGTTGAAATTGTATTTGCAAACGAGATGCAAGCCAAATTCGATGCTGCATTTTAAATCTTGAGACCATCCGATAGTATTTGTTTAAGGCGGTATTTTTCATGCCGAGGATCTTTATTGGACCTTTCAAAAAAAAATCTTTTATTTGAAAACGTTGAGTTTTCCCAATTCTGTTTGTTTTTTATTATGTTAAAAACAGATTAAAGTAAACAACAAAATTCTACTGCTTCGATGCGAGGTGTGACGCACTGTCCCAGTACGCACAAATAAAATGATAAAATATAAAGGGCATAGCAGAACAAGCATACAAAAATTGGCCCCACCAGCGGTTCTTTAGATAAACGACTTTTTTGATTTATCTTTCCGCCCTCGTAACTCAACTCCAATAGCGATTAGAAGACTACAAATTTAGGAGAGTGAGTTTCTCATTGATGGTAACAACATATTTAAATTTGGTTCTGATCGGAATGGGGCCGTTTTTGTATGCTTATTCTGCTATGCCCTTTGAATTTGAACCTAACGAACAGCTTTGGCGCCCTCGATCGATATCGATTAATAATCGATAGCTATCGAGAGCAACCCTACAAAGAACTCACAATGGCGTGAGCCTAGAGCGGACAAAGCATAAGCTCCAAGCGCAAAAGTAAGCCAGGTTCTGTTGCTTATTAATTTCTTTGAACAGTGTACTATAGCTGTAGGTATTCGCTTTTGCGCGGTTTTGGTTTGAATTTTAATAAAATCTGTGACGCACTGTCCCACCACGCACAAATAAAATAAAACAAAAATAGAAATTTGAATTTGAACCTAACGGACAGCTTCGGCGCCCTCTATCGATATCGATTAATAATCGATAGCTATCGAGGGCAACCCTACAAAGAACTCACAGTGGCGTGAGCCGAGAGTGAGCAACCGCATGGGAAGTCATTTGCTCACCAGAGCTCGAAGCGCATGGAAAGTCACTTGATCACCAGAGCTCCAAGCGCAAAGGTAAGCCAGCTAAAGGAGTTAGCATGGTTTGAATAAATATGAAAAATTAAATTATATCCAAATTTTAATTTTTTTTTCTTAATTAATTTATTTAGTTTTGTTATTTAGTAATTAAAAATGCCCCAATTTAAGCAAACATAACAATATTTTTCATGAGATTCGTGTTTTGTATGAAATACATATTAAATACTTTTAGTTCCAACATTAACTAAATACGCGGAACACTAAACTAAAACACTAACTAAACTGAAAACATTAAAAAAACGCGTCGCCTGCTTTTAGATTTAAGACTTTTAGTTTGGTTACCGTTTGCGAGCATCATCGCTGTCCACAGAACTCTCGCTTCTGGCGCCATGCAATGATTGAGCTTCGTCACTGTCACTGTGACGACGTGACGTCGATGGAATGCTGAGGGAAAAAGAGAAGAGATTATGATTTAACAAGTTGAAAACAGACAGGCTCAACTCAATCGTCGAAAACACTATTGAGTTTGTCCTTTGTTGTTTCAAGTGTTTTAAATAATGTTTCCAGCACTTCCGTAGGCACGTTGCTTTAAATGCTTGAAACCATTGTTTTGCTTTTGCATCCATCAATAGCTGAAATTGAACAATTATTAGTATGAAATTTTAGTAAAGTAATTTAAATACTTACTACTCCACTTTGGAAAGGCCGCTTGTCGCGGATCGAATGGATCATCTATAAACGGGTCTTCCGCTTCCAAAGCGGAAAAGCTCCAATTTGTAGTGACAGTGGTTTTGTATTTCCGATACTTTTTTTTTTTTTTTTTTGCCATTCTTTCTTTTATATTAAGTTTTAGTAAAAATATTAACGATACCGATGGAGGATGGATCCGATATTGAAAATAAATACTCTTAACATTTAGATGCCGAATTTCATGATTAAAAATATATAATTAAAGTTGGATTGAAATCGCAAAATTACCTAAATTCATATATGAAATAATAGTCAACAAATTTGGTAGGACACCTTGGAGCATAACACAAGTGTATAAATTGAATTTTAGTTCAATAGTTTAAAAAACAACAAAGGAACTAAAAATTGGCATTCGTAGTAGGAACACAGATATATTTAGAAGAAGAAGTGAGCGATTCGAGTAACATAAATAAGGAAAAGAAAGAAATTCGAAGGAACAATTGGCGGTCCTTCCTGAGGTACGTAAATTACTCTCAGAAAATGAAAATCCACCCATTAGTAAATGTAAATGAATTAAAATAATAAAAATAAAAAAATATATATAATAATGTGAAAACATTTTATACATACCGCCTGCCGCACATGTCGCATTAATTAGGCATCTTTTTTGCCACTTCGGGATCCGCCTGAGTTGCGTGTCCTTTTGATCTCATATGCCTTTCGAAATCACGTTTGTGTGTGAAGCTATTCAAATAAAATATTTTATATAAACATATATATTCAAATTATAGAAAAATTACCTTCTAGTGCACACATGACAACTAAATGCGCTTGCTTTGACAAGCTTTGGCTTTGGCATTGCGTTTGCGTCATGCCTGTAATTACAGCCGTGATTCTTTAATTCGCAATCATTCACGAATTTAAGGTTGCACTGCAAACATTTTATACTCGTCGCATCTCTTCTTTGAGCTAGTGAAATTAAAAATAATAAAGATAATAATAAATGTGTTTTTAGAAGCTTACCTTCGTTCCAATGGAAGGGCGACTAAATCCCATTAATTCGAAGTTGCCCTCCTCTGACATTCGGCTGACAGGATGGAGAACACGGTTTCGGTTTGTCTCAGTGGCTGACGACGATGCGGCAAGTGGCTGCAATGACAAAAAAAAATTACCATAAAAATTAAAAAAAAAAGATAATACTAAGATCTATCTCATTTGTCTCTTATTTTCTATTGTAGATCTTACCATATCAAAATCTGCAGGTTCAGCACTAAAATTTTCCACCTCCTGATGAGAATCCTGCAATAATAATAAAGAATATTATCAATATTACTTAAAATCCTATATAATCGCGAGATTTTAACTTACATCACTAGTAGATTTTTCATATATATCCATAACTAGCTCTATTTCGTCACTATTAGATTCCTCCTGGTCCTGAGCAGCTGGAGCAGCTGGAAGCTGTTGCTGATCCACGGGATCGAATCTCGCCGGTTCTTCTTGGCCAGAATCCTAAAGAATTTGACATCTAAATGAATTCACAATGGTGCGAAATATAAACTCACATTTGGCTCCATCACAGTAGCGCCTGCGTCCGCTGTGCATTCGACATTGATGACACTGAAAGGAAAAAAAGGATAAACCTGGGAAAAAGGACTTAGGAAAGGTTTTACTCCTGCTGCTTCTCCTTTTTCTCGCTCGGCAGTAAGGCCGACACCTGCACTTCCGTCAGCAGGTGCACTTTTTTATAATGAGTCTTCAACTGGCTCTTTAACTTAAACGCATTTGCACACAAAGTGCACTTGTACGGCCGGACATTTGATTGGGTTAGCTCATGCCTTTTTAAAAAGGCTGGCGCATTGGCAATATAATTGCAAATTTTACACTTGTGCTCCATTCTGATTGTAATTGTACTCGATGTGCGCGCTTATACAGAAAAAAGTATGGGTTGCCACCGTTTTTTTTTAGGGGTGGCAATTTCATTTTTACTCTAAATTCGCTCGAATTTTAGAAAAATAAAAAATTTTATAACAAAATTTAACATTTGACATGTTAAGTTTATAAAAAAAAAGCATTTTAATAACTCGCTAGTAAATTCGCTAGTATTTCAGTAGTGATGTTAAATAAATTTTGCATTGATCTTTTCCAACAATGCACAGTGGTCGGTCTTGTATGGAATCAGCGGCCAAAAATACTTCCACTGCCTATATCAAAGTAAAATTTTTTTCTTAGCTTTATATAATTGTAATAAGTAATCAACAACAATATAACCATCAATCAACCTCTCCAAACTCCTATCCCACTACCCACGGCGCCTTCCGCCCATCGGAAAATGTGTTGTACAAAACAAAAATTCTTTTGCTTTGCTTTTAACAATTTTATTTACTTATTATGTTAACAAAATTTAAGAGAAATAATTGTAATGGTATTGGATTTAATTTTACTGAAAACAATTGATAAATGGAAAACAAATAATAATATTATTCAAGTAACTCAAGAACTGAGTTTAATAGAATCGATTTATTTTTGCAAGGTTATTTTCTTTGACCAGTTATCAGAGGATCTGAGCTCAAAAGTAAGCGGTTAAGCAAGTCCTGATTTCGATAGTCGATCTCAACGTCCTTATTCCTTGCCTCAGCAGCTTCTTCAGAAAGCTCTCCAATTGAAACTAATGCATATTGAATGACGTCGGGAGCGTGAACTAAAATTTTATGCACTGAAGGAGGAAGATAATACCAGGAATACTTGGATGTTAATTCCCTTGCAGTATCTAGAGCAAATTTTCTAAATTTTTCCACATTAATATTATACCCTGATGATAAGGCTTGCAGTAACGTTGCACAATTTTCAATTAGGTGTTTTTCTATGCCAGTTATTTCCGCTGATAACACTAGTTTACAGCCAAAAAGACCCATTTCTACTGAAAATTTTTTTTAGTGTAGTTTGGAATGGTGATCTCAAAAATCAATTTCAAAAAATTTTTCATGGCTCCGTTTTTGAAATATAATTTTTTTTTATTTTTTGGTAGGGGCACTTACATTTTAAGCCATATCTCACTTTATAATTGTCAGATAGAGTCAAGCAAGATAAGAATCGAAAGGTTATTTCGCTGCCAGTAATCGAGTAGAACATTGTTTTTAAATCGGTTCATTAGTTTAACAACAATATCCAAAAATATTTCGAAAAATCGATTTTTTGCTCGAAAATTCATTTTTGGTCGCCCGGAAAAAATATAAAAAATCCAAAAAAATTATTTTTATTTTTTCTACATAAGAACCGCACTTCTACGAAGAAAAACAGATATCGATCATCAATCTGTGAACAAACACAGGAGCTGTAAGCAATTTAGTGCAAAAAATGTGATATTTTCCTGAATATTTTAAAATAAATTTTCGTTTGCTTCGACTTTTGTTCCGTTTTTAATTTTTATTTTTGTTCTGGCTTTTCGTTCACTTCATAATTTGACCAAAAAACGAAGAAAAGTACAATGTTAATTTTTGAAAACACACAATATACTCAAATTTGACTGTTAGTTCCTCTACTCAATTTGATCCATCTATGGTACGTGTTACACGATTTTCCTCACCAATACCTTATTTTCTTCGTAAAAGTGCGATTCTTAAGTAGAAAAAATAAAAATAATTTTTTTGTATTTTTTTATATTTTTTCTAGTCGTTTAAAAATGAAATTTCTTGGATTTTCGAGCAAAAAATACATTTTTTTGAAATATTCTTGGTTGTTGAATTCAAACTACTGAACCGATTTAAAAACAATGCTCCACGCAATTATTGGCAGCTCCATTACCTTTCGATTTATTTCTTCCTTGACTCTATCTGACAATTATGAATTGAGATATGGCTTAAAATGTAAGAGTACCTACCAAAAAAATTTAAAAAATTAATATTTCAAAAACGGAGCCATGAAAAAATTTTTGAAATCGATTTTTTAGATCACCATTCCAAACTATACTAAGAAAATTTTTCAGCTGAAATGGGTCATTTTTTTTTTTTTTTTGTAAACTAGTGTAATTGGGAGTCATTGAAAAATTTTCTTGCAGTGTTCCCATCATTAGTCGATCCACAACCACCTGTTTTTGGTTTGTCGACAATTAAACCCATTTTATTACGAAACTCGCTGTGAATATTTTGTTTCCTTCTTAGAAATCGTTCCTTTTCTTCCAAACCCCTTATTTGCCATTGTCGGATTTCAAGTCTATAAGAAAGGTGAAGAAAATATTCAAAAAATCGAATGTAGGCATGTAATGGAGACAATCCAAATTCATAGCGATCTCTTCGAACTTCTTTTTGTAAGGATTTATCTATATCGTTCATCTCAGTGGGTTTGGCTTGGGATATATAACATTTTGCAGATGAGGTTTCAGTTAAGGCATTGCACACTTTGCCATCCACCATAGTTAGTTGAAGAATATGATCGATATAAAATTTTCGTTTGGTAGCTGTTTTGAATTCAGTGGGCGTCAATTCATTAATTTTGTTTTTAAAATATAATTCTTCATTTTTGGTTAGTTGAACTGATTCCTTTTTAAATTGAATTCGAAGAGGGCGGCAATAGCGGGTGGACGAAGGACGAGGGTTTTTCCAAACGATTTTCTGCTCCTCATCATTTTTCGATTTTTGATCAGTTGTAGAGAGACATATGACGTCATAAATATATTACTGTCTTCCAAATTATTATCATCAAATTTCTGCTTATATTGGCTATGCCCAGAACTGCCATCAAAGCCCCATTTTCCTAATAATGTTAGGGATCTAAAGGATTCGTCGAGTTCATTAATCACATCGCTTTGCAACTCTAATATCCGCGACGCAGTGTGGTCCAATAATTTTTGTAGCTCATCTTCTGCAACAGATTCTGAAACTGTTATTTGCTCAGGATAACTTTTCTGTTTTTCCTTTAAAATGTTATCATAGCAGGGTAAAAAGTGAAAATCAACTTTGTTGTTAACGAAGCTTCTTATAAGTAGATACTGATGCTTTGTTAAATTTGCTTCGGTTATAAGTGATATTACTTCACATGCCTTTGCTGGTAAGATAGAAGGATTGGGTTGACTACAAGCCAAACGCAAATCATCAGCAGCGGAAACATCGAGTTCTGCTTTCTGAGCACTCTAAAAGACTCAATCTAGGACGTCCTCGATTTTGATTTAATGCAGTTGATAATCGACTTAATTGTATATATTCATTTTGCGCAAACCAATCCGAATTTTTTCCGAGAGCTTTGGATTTTCTTTTATTGCTTTTATTCCACATTTCTCCAAATTTTTTAAATACATAATTAAGTCTTTTCATAGCAATGTTTTCAATATATTCGTAGCCATCAGATTCAAATCTATGTTTTAGGTCGTCAAATACTTTTTTAGCTTTATCAGCAAATGAACCGTTTTCTAAACACCACATATCAAAAATATATATGCGTGAAAGTTCACATTGATAATATGTACCAGGTACATATACATTGTACCTGTACATAAGTTCGAATGAAACAAACGTTTGATGAAATTATGAAAATGATAATATTAAAACCAAAGCACAAATAAACATGACGAACAAAACACAAACAATGAAAACACAAAAACAAAATATATAGGTAAGCAAGAATGTACACGCACGATAGTTCACGCACGCATATACGTACGCACATAAAAGCAAGACAGCACAAAAATGGGTGGCAGAAAAACACGAATAACACAGAAGGAGGCAAAAGGTGGCGGCTGAAATTAATAATATAGACTAAGAAAACATTAACTAATATTAAGAAAAAAGTTTCATTTGAGGGTAAGACAGGGGCACTACTTTTTTCTATCTCAAATCAATTCATTAAGAAAAATACACCACTCGACAGGTCACCGGTAAAACAACAATTTTAAAACAACATGTTAATAATTATTACACAAAAATCACTTGGTAATATAGTCAATACCTTTATTTTCAACATTCATTTTAGCTTAAGTCAATTAAAAGCGATTTAATAATAAATCTTAATTTTCTTGTGGAGACAAATTTAAAGCTCTGTTCACTGCGCAGTCCGCTTGGTTTTATTGTCTGTTTTCTCTCTTCATTCGTAGCGCGTTCGGCCGGGATGGAACAAAAATGAATTTACCGTTTGATTTACTGTTCTTTTAAGAACTAGTTCAGATTCTTACAGTGGAAAATTTCCGACTTTTTTTTTATTATTTTTGGCCTATGAAATCGACTACTGTGCAATGTGGCAACACCGAAGCCAAAATAGAGGTTGCCTCTTGAGCCTCTCCCATCTCTAACTCTTGTAAGCTGGCAAGAAATTTCGTGATTGCGGTTGTGGAGTGCGTTCTACTTTTTTCCTGTGTGCCTTTAAATTTAAATTTTATTGCAATCTAATAAGAGTTTTAATTGTTGCCGACCTCTGCCGTGTTTGTGAAAGCATTCGATTTGTGTTCCTCTTATTCTATTCGACTCAAATTTCTTTATTAGCAAAACATAGGTCAAATGTCGCCAGAAAATGTGCAACATTTGAAAAGAACCAAAACCGAAAATTGCTTTTGGGTTGTTAAAGGTTTGTAGAACACCGCCGAATATAAATTTAGCTTTCTTTATTCGATTATAATTTAGAGTTTGCTGGCAGTTTTTATATTTGGCATATTATAATATGTCATATTAATTTATTAAATTTGTTTATTCATCGTCAACAGCGATTGTGCTTTCGGCCTATTACAGTGAGAGGACAGCTACCAAAATACTCGCACACGTATTTTAATGATACCCACCTAATAAATACGGCTGAGGGGAAGCATGTCCTACAATTGGACGACGGGTACCTCCGTCAAACCCACGAAGGCCAGAATTCCCACTTTCTAATTGTTGGGTTGAGGCAACTAAAGGGCCAGTCGGAAGTCGGAGATGCAAGCGGAGGACTACGTGTCATAAGCATGATAGCTTGGGACGTACTTGACCTGGATCAAATACCTGTAGAATTGAAAAGAAATAGGACGATAGCTATTTTAAACAGGATATTTAGCTATACTTCTAGTTCCAATATAATTGAAATTATTTCCGATAGATATTTTAATTTTTTCACTCGATCCAATAGAGCTTTACTTTTCGAGATATCTTTTCGTCCCGGACGTCGGCCATATACAAACCGAGAAGGAATGGCTTCCCGGCTGCGGTGACAGCTTTGGGGCACCTCAAAACTAGCCTCTTTTTATGAAAATAATTTGCAGACAATTGAACAAGATTGCCGACATGGTGAATTAAGGGGAACAAAAGATAATTACGAGATCCTTATTGGTCAAATGAAAAAAATTAATGAGTCGTTATTTCCTGCCTCTGGACGACGGTTCGCCAACCCATTTCAGAGATGCTAGCAATGATTTGATTGGAGACTTCATAAAGAAAATCAAAGTCATGTCGCCCAGCCGAAAATGTTCTTCTTGTCAAACAAGAACAGCAATGAAGTCAATGCAGTTGGCAATACTAATACTTTACGTATGGGCTAATGAAAATGAACCCCACTTACCCCTATAATTCGATCAATTTCTTGGCTCATTTTCATTTACATCTCAAATCTCCTAAAATAGCCATTTCGATTTTCATATTCACTTTTCCATTTAGCCGCTTTTCAGTGTGGATTATGCCTCTTGGGGACACCACGATAAAAAAAAACGCGCCTTTACTCTATCTCAATGGTGGTGCGGAAATGAGTAAAAAATCTAAATCGAAAAAAATTTCTCATGATACTCACTCTTCACCTCATTACATTTTTTAATGGAATCCCTCGCCCATGATACAACTATATAAGGTAAGGTGCTCTCTGAGAGAGCACTCTTTTCGGGACTCCAAATTTTCATTGTGTTGCTGTCATTTGATTGAAAAGGTTGTGTGCGCACGAATTTGTTTGATTTACCGACGGCATTTATTTATAATTTGTAAAAATGTCGAGCCAATACTGTTGCGTATGCCGATGCAAAGCAGTGCCGGCCCATAGCTACCCGGAATTGATGTCAGTCCTGGATTTATGCAAACGCGAGAAGAACTCTTGATTGTGTGAGTCGGGGAACACTGAATTGAAAGTAGACGCGGCCAAATGGAGAGGACAGAAAATTGCGCTGGTGTTGGTGACAAGAGAACTCCTTCCAGACTACAGTAGTATGTTTTGACTACAGGAAGGAAAGACGGCCGAACAACAACCCCAATCTACACCACAAATAAACAACGAAAACGGCCAAACAAAAAAATCCACACAGTAGTTTAACTTGCAACGAAATCTTCACCGATACACACAACTATAAGTTCAGCTCGCGTTTTGCTTAAAAACACGACTAACATCGGCTCGTGTGAGCTGTGGATCGCCGCCTCTGGTCTGAAGAGAGCTCTCATGAAGAGAGCCCGAATTGGTGGCTGTGTCTTTCTCTTGTCATATTGTTACGGCACTGCATTCATTTCAGGGCGGGATCTTAACTCCAGACCGCATCGCGAACAATCACTACAAATTCAAATCTCCACTAGCAAAAACGGGCACAAATTCAAAAAAGCAAACAGTCATTGGCCAAACAATCAAAATTCAGAACAAATCTCTAACGAAGAAGCAGCGCCATTAGCAGGCTAGAGTGTTCCAACCGGCAACGCTCCCAAGCAGCGATTTGGCTTTATCAGCTGCCATTTGAAAAGTGCCAAACGAATACCAATAAAATTTAGTCATGTAGATACTATGTGTTTGTAATTCTGAGGGTGCTTTGCTTTTTGTTTTCTATCTCTCTAGATATTAGCAAAAGCTGTCAGTCCTCGATAAACTCTGAATGCCATACCTTATATAGTTGTATCATGCCCTCGCCTGCGCCAAATCGCACAACAGCAGTTTATTTGCCGAAAGTGATAAGGCACGACGACAGCGGAATGTCGTATTCAAAAGGGTATAAATTTTTGATTCTACTTGACAGCTTTCCTAAAGGCTACTTCATGGGTAAAAAACACCTACTTATTTTACGAAAATCCATGCTGCCGCGTCGTGAATCTGAGTGCAGGAGAGTACTTTTTACAGGAATCACATACTGGCACGCCCCTCGGATATACTCACCTCAATTGAGACAAGAATCGCTGACCATGACATATTCCAAATTCATCGATTTCAACATTTCGATGACATTAGCTTCAGTGGCAATCGTCTGTGGAAACGGATCTATTGGATGTCACTGCCCGTCCCGATGGTTCCAAGCTAAAGTGGAGATTTCATTGTTTGGGCTGCAAGAGAGTAATGCAATCTACCGGAGGAACAACTTCTAACTTACGCATACGCAAATGTCATGTTCGTTATTGAAAGCAATGTGGGGATGCGGATGCCCGTCAATCCAGTCCCTAAACGTCAAGAAGCAACCGTCACAATTCCAGTAACTTATATATCGCAGTACAAAGATTTCTATGAGATTCGAATGAAGGATCCCAACGAAAATGAGCAGTGCAATGTAAAGCAGGACTTGGAGGAACATTTGACTGGCGTTCAAGAAGAGGTGAGTAGTTAAGCCAACTAAAAAAAATTGAGTGTGCTCAACATATCTATATTGTAGCCGGAACCGAAGCTTAGCCAGTCATCCTCAGCCAGCACGGCCCGTCCTTTGCTTAAGCTAAGATTCCTGGGCGGATGTGAACAGCCGCAGACGCAACCGCAACCTATACAATCCCAAGAGACAGCTCTTCATTTCGATACCAGCGCTCTAGCCGAAGCCGAAAGCTATGCCAAAGCCTGGGCTCATGCTTTCCTTAAACTAATTAAATGTTATGCTAAGCGTTCGATTGATGAGCTTTTGGTAGTGGGACGTTTGCAAAGATTGAGCTCTATTGATCAAACGGGTTCGGATCACATACACCAGTTGAACTTGATAACCAACCGAGGAGTTCATGAGTCGCATTTCATCAGAAAGCGCTCAAACTTATATACGCTCGTTGCCTGTGATGCCGCGCCCATGGACCCAACTCACGACCTATATCCGTATGTAATTTATCGCAATTAGTTCTTAAATTCAGATAATTATGCCAAAAATTCAAGATTTTCGTTTTTCCGCTATATCTTGGAAACAAGAGCTGAAAAAATACCAAAGATTTATTTAGTTAGATACGCTTTTCAACGCGATATCTTGGAAACAAGAGCTGAATTGAACAAAGACCAATGATATGTACGATTTTATTGGGAGTTGACATGTTTAGTATTGAGATGCGGTATCATATATGTTTGTCTTGATAATACCAATGATGCAGTTTTGTTTAGTGAGAGTCGATGACAAAAACTCGACTATTTTTGTTAGATTGTGCTGCTGAACGGGCATGATGCGCAATCATGTTTGCTATTTTTCGTGATTGTGTTAGATGTGAATCTAACAAAGAAATAGTTTGTTAGAATTGCTTGATTATGACTTGTTATCGATAGCAAACAGCTGCCAGAAGTAAACAAATATGGAATTTTGAGAAGGCAAATGCAATATGAATGTGGAAACCTCTTTGTTTTTAATAAATGAATTGGCAGAGGACGTGATTTCGCAAGTAGCTCACGGAAATTCGTGGAAGGCTCTGAAGACTCTTCTGGTTGTTGCCGCCACTCCAAAAAGGAGAAGCCCCACGCGTAGTAGCCACCTTATCGGGGTACATGGACACCTCAACATAGATTGTCAAGGCACCACCATTCAGCTCATCCCAAAAAAAGTTTGACAGGGACGCCCATACACTCTGACAAGATAGTCACAAGGAATGAAACCCGGCGCCTGTTTACGGAAGAATGGTTCCGGCTTGCGCAGTAGCTAGGGTCACATGGTCCTCGTTTAACCTGAAATCGAAAACATCTTACTTGTGGTCTTGGCCCTACCTGGTCACTGCCTTATTGGCAGGCATGCTGCACGCTTGAACGTCGCTCAAGGACTCATAGCTAGAGATGGGCTCGCGACGGGATTCCTGCGGGACCCGAGAGAAGTAGGGGATCAAGTACGATCCTAATTCAATATTAAATATGTTGGTCTGGATCGGGAGGGAACGAGGATGAATTGTCCTTATTCGCCCATCTCTACTCTTAGCCCATTGCCACTTTGTTAAAATTAGCATTTTTAGACCCTTCTTTGCGTGGTCAGGAGTCCTTTTTAATGGAACCGCCGGGGCTGGGCTTACAACAAAGTTAAAAACATTAGCCGGTTAACCAAGTCTTAAGGAAAAATTAAGGGGAATTCTAGGAGCAGTTGTAGTTACGACGGTCCTAAATATTTAGAGGTCAGTTCTAAGTTATATAAAGCTGTTTGTTGTCAAAAATTCAAACCTTCCGCCAACAAAAATATATCGATAACTCTGTTGCCTCAAAATTCTAACAAGTTTGTTCACCAGCAGACTAACACTTTTTTTTTATTGATGAATTTGTTACATGATTGGTGTATGCTGCTGAACACGCTCAATGTTTTAAAAAAAAACCTAACATACGATTGTGTTTCTCATTCAGACGGGCTTTAGCATTGGAATTCTCTTTAATCATTTTGCTCCATCCTCAGGGAGAAGAATTTTATATGATTAATGTGAAATTATTAAGATAAAGATTCTTATGACAATAACTAAAAAATCAAGTGTGTGAGCAACTGAACAAAAAACAACTGAGCAAAAGAGCACCGCTGAAATGAGTAGTTCGATATCCGCCATCGCATATAGTGTTATGGTTAGGGGAACAAAAACCGGAATTGTATACCGAAAAGAGTTTCAAAAGTACTAAAACTAGAAAACTTGAAAGCCTTGTAAATTCTATCAACAGTAAATTGAATTCTCCAAAGATATATTTGCAGACATCATAAGGTTGAAAGATGGCATAACATAATTAAAACTTTTGCAGCTTGTAAACGTCCAGTAGTTTTCAAATTCTTATTTTTTTCTTCATTTTAAATGAAGGAAGAAGATAAGGTGTATTTGATGGCTTCTTTTTTAAAGAACCATCTAGCAAAAAATCAAGAAGTCCACACAGAAGAACGGGAAAAAGTCAAAATAACAAATATAAAATAAAACGAGAGCGTAAGTTAAAGTCGGCTCTAACCGACTTCGATATACCCGTTACTCATGAAAAAACATGTTTAACAGTGTTCCTGCGTTCCTTAGGGTGACCATCCAAAAAGTATGCAACATTTTTTATTTGCTCATAACTTGAGAACCGTTCATCCGATCTTCATCATTTCTTCGGCAAATCGTCATTCATTTTGCTAATTACAAACTATTTCTAGAAGATACGAATCGTCTATCTTCAAAACTGTCGGAGATATAACGTTTTTTCCGAATTGCGGGGACGGGAGGGGGCGTGGCCAAAATTTGAAACAAACTTGATCTGCGTGCAGATAAAAGAAGCATTTGTCCAATATATGTCAAACCTCTATCTCTTACCATCTCTGAGATCTAGGTGTTCATACAGACAGACGGACATGTCTATATCGACTTGGCTGTTGATGCTGATCAAGAATATATATATTTTATATGGTCGGAAATGATTCCTTCTGCTTGTTACATACATTTGCACTACTTTAGTATACCCTTTTTACTCTACGAGTAACGGGTATAAAATTAGATTGGATACCACTCTTGGGTATCATTCTTACGATGGCCGACTTCCATGCTTTGGGAAAATATGGGAAACGTAAAACGGTGAGCTTGAAAGGCAGCGAAGGTAGAACACTTGTACACAGGGCTGCAAACCGGTTCGGAGCTGAATCGCTCCGGAGTCGGAGACTCCGGAATTTTTGGGAAGTCCGAATCGAACCTGAACTGGAGCAGAACAATTTTTTCTTCCCGAACCTGAACCGGAGCAAAAAAAAAGTAGAAAAAGGTTCGGTTCAAAAACATGTTCTCTTACAATTTCTCTGGGCTGCCATTTTCCAATAGTTGTGAGCCTTGGAATAAAAACAGCATACAAAGAAACCCTTTGCTTCATTATATAACATTTAAATGGAACTAATAAATAATATCTTTGAAAATACTGTATTACTCCCACCGACTGTTGTCTTCGTAATCGTCGTTGTAATTAGTGCTTCTAATTAAGTCCTCTATTTCCAGCACAAAGAATATCACATAAATAAATAACAAAACAGAAAGAAGAAGGTGCACACGCAAACGCAAAGTCTTCTGTCAATTTGGAGTTCCCAGCTTCTCAACCTGTGCTGCCTTTGGAATTCCCGAACAGTCATAGCAATGGCCTCTGTGAACTTGCAGAAGATATGCAAAGCCTGTTTATAATAGAACCGGGAGGTTCTTAAAACATCTGTACAGTCGACTATCCCCTTTTTTGTCGAGTGTGTGTCTTTTATTAAAAGTCTAATTAAATAAACCTAACGGTTGCGCTGTCAGAAATTAATCAGTTGTTCTCTGTGACTTGAGCTCTCTAAGTGCACTTGGGAATACGCCCGCCTCGCTCTAACTGTGATATGCGTCACGAACAATAATAATCTCATTGCGGACTAATCTCATTGCAGACTATTTTTTATCATCATTCAAGATTGAGAGGCAGTGTACATTTTATCTCTAAAACTCATTCCTTCATGATTTATTGACCTGGAATCCGCTAAAAAGTCCGATGATCCAAGTTCGAATATGAAGCCTCTGAACTTCTATATATATATAAACAAAATGTTCGAGGTCCGATTTCTCATCTTCTACAAAGTGCCATATGTAATATAAACTAAACTAGATCTGAAACATAGCAGCTATCTGGAATAGGGGAAATTGGCACTAAATATAATATGTTTGAACTTACGTACATGTTTGCTGAATAAGCGAAAAAGAATTATTCCTGAACCCCGGTTTGAACCCGAACCTAGATTCAGCGATCTTCTGAACCCGCTCCGTGAACCCGAACCCAAAAAGTTTCGCGGGTTCGAACCCCGGAGTGAACCCCTCCCGATTTTTAGGAGGTTTGCAGCCCTGCTTGTACATGTTTAGTTGAAGCAGAGTTGAACGGCCATACCGTTTCTTTGGTGAGAAAGTGGTTCAGGCCTGCATTGCGGCGGGAACCCATCATGTGGATGTGAGCGGGGAGCCACAGTATATGGAGAGTATGCAGCTGAGGTATAACCAGCGTGCGCAGGAGCAAGGTGTGTACATAATTAGTGCCTGTGGTTTCGATTCCATACCCGCTGACATGGGCATACAGTTTGTGGAAAAGAATTTCGACGGGGAGGCACCAAGGGACTGGGACGCGCCTCCCTTAACACGGGCACTTGGGAAAGTGCGGTTCATGCCATTGCCCACAGGCACGAATCACAGACCATACGCCATCAACTATTCCCTTACCGTCTGCCCAACTTCCAGCCCCAGCTCAAGAAACGTTCCCTTCTCTCCCGTGCCGTTGAGGTCATACTACCGTTCCCCGAAACTGATCGGTCAGTGGTGATGCGTTCTCGGCGCTATCTCTACGAGAAGGAGAAGAAACGTCCGGTGCATATGCAAGCTTACATGACCTTCCCCTCGAAATTGGCCGCCAGCATTGTGGCTTTTATGGCCACCATCGTTGGCATAATGGCCCAGTTCTCCTTTGGCCGTCAATTGCTGCTCAAGTATCCCAGCCTATTCTCCTTCTGCATGGCCTCTCGCACTGGTCCCAGCGAGGCTCGTATGGAGCGCTCATATTTTACCATAACCATGTTGGCCAAAGGCTGGCCCAAATCAGAGCAACTGGCCGAAAGCACGGATCAGTATACCAAACCGCCAACAAAATCATTGACTGTCAAGGTGATGGAACCGAATCCTGGGTACGGTTCTACGTGCGTATCTTTGCAGCTCAGCACACTGAAATAATCAGAAGCTGTCCATCGGTCGCTTACCTTATTTAACAGCATGGACTAACTTTAGTTTTCAATGTATTTTCTTTACAATTTGTTTAAACAATGATTATACAATTTTTTACAAATGAAGAGAGGCCATTATAAGGTTGACAATATATAAATTTATTGCTCGATTTTGGGATTTTTGCGCGTATTTACAAGATTACAATCTCGGCGTCCGCTTGGGACAATTGGCCAGTGTTCAAGTACAAGCTTCTTTAGCAATTGGGTCCAAATCTCAACTGGCCTGATTAGGTTTGGGATACAACTGAGCTAGAAGTATATATGTGTATATATATATATGCATGCATGCATATTTGGTTATCACTGAGTGAACCTTCTTAATACAATTGAACATGGGCATAAATAAGACATTAACGATAACTAATTAGACTTATCAGAGAGTACATAGATATAACTGTATACATATAGAAATGCAACGTACACAATGTGCTTGGCTCATGGTAAGTGTTAGCTGTCCTTTGATTCTTCCAGTGTATTTACAACAGTCAACCCTTAACCGTGTATTCCAGTTCATTCATTGGCTCGCCTAGTTGTTTAACAATAAATTTGGATTTTGAGTAGCAAGCAGAAAATAATTAAGTTACATTAATTGTTTAACTCTTAACGTGTCGTGTGTGTGTGTGTGCGTGTGTCTGCCTCTGCCTCCTTAACGCGAATGCGTGCCCGCAGCACTGAATGTCTTTAGCACTATAAAGCCCAGCACTGTGGCAGCAGCCACACCCAAGCCGGCCTTCCACCACAGCTTGGGATCCTCGGTCATCAGTCCAAATTGACGCAGATGGCTGTGAGTGGGTGGAAAAGATACTATTAGTAATTGGTTAGAGGTGGAGGTTACAGAAACTAATTTAACATCGAAAGCAGCTTAATCTACGGGGGCACCGCACACCGCAAAATGTTGTTTAAGTAAGCAGAGATGTTGTGTGCGGGGTGGTGTAGGAATCATTTGTGGTGCTGGTGATTGACTCGTACCGCAAATCGTGGCAGATATATGTAAACAACAACAACAACGCTGACATTAGTAAATAGTTCAAGGTGGAATGGTTAACACTTACGCCGATTCCCACAGCTGTACCAACCTGTGCTTGTAGAACAGTATCCAGGCGGCTTGGAAACGCCTGCTCTCCCACAGTCAATCCAAGAAGCCATCAACGTTCACAAACATCACATACAACACAACAGAAACACCAACACAAAGTGAAAGTGGAGAAGAAAAGATAAAAATATAATATATAGATATACATATATATATATATAGCCATTTACCGGAATAATGAATGAAAACCCCATCCATATATGACAATGGGAATTGAGCATTAAGAGAGTTGTGTAGTTCCACAACCAGTTTAAGTTTCGGTTAGTTCATTCACCCAATTTGTCAAATTTTTTTAGTTATTTACTTTAATATTCAGTAAAATATTGGAAGAACAAGAGAAAAGGAAAGAAAGGAAAATAAAGAATATAAAGTGGAAACGTAATAAAAGTTGGAAGATGGCTTTTCTATTAGGGATAGAAAGGAGAGGAAGAACAAAGTTGGTGGAGAAAAAAGAAAAGGAAAAAAATAAGTCAACGTAATGTGAAAGATATAGTAGCTCGTAGAACAGAGGTGCAACAAGAGCCAGCTTAGGGCTGAGCAGACACCAATACAAATGAAGATAATATTTCTGAAGCACCAGTAGAAATAGAAAATCTATTTTGTTACACATGAAATTAGGCGCGTCCAAAAAAAAAAAAAACGACGCTTACGTTTATTAAATTTAAAATTATTTAAATCATAACTATAAATTATTCGTTTGCTCCAGGCCCCGACATGATTCCCAGTTGTGAATCATTAAGAACTGTGCTAGCTCCCTTTCACTTTTTCGAATGTCGATTGACCAAATCTTTTTTCCTCCCATTTGGAAGAAGTCTTTTATTATCCAGCTGCACAAAAAGGGCGACAAGTCGAACATCGGAAACTATTGTGGCATTGCAAAACTCAGTGCTCTCCCAAAACTTTTTGAAAAACTGATCACTGAACAACTGCAGCATCAATGCCGTTCACTCATCTCGCCTAAAAGCTGATCTACTACAACAAATCTTCTGGATTTCACAAATGCAATTAGTCGCGGCTTTCTTAATCAATTTCAGACCGATGTCATCTTCACCGACTTTAGCAAAGCTTTTGACTCGGCCAATCATGGACTTCTTATTCATAAGTTGTCTAGATTGGGGTTTCCCCCGAATTTATTGATGTGGTTATCTTCCTATCTTTCAAACAGAAAACAACGAGTCATCTTTAATGATTTAACTTCTGAGATAGTATGTGTTACTTCTGGTGTACCGCAAGGCAGTCACTTAGGACCATTACTTTTTGGTTTGTTTATTAATGATCTACCTCAGGTTGTTAAGTCATCTCAAGTCCTTATGTTTGCGGATGATGTTAAGCTGTCTTTGACGCTTTCTTCTTCCGATTCGTATAAATGTCTACAACTTGACCTAAATTATCTTCAATTTTGGTGCAACGTTAATATGCTCTATCTTAATCACGATAAATGCAAGTTCATGTCGTTTTACCGCACTAAACCTGCTTTGAACACATACGCTATTGATCAAAGAGCTCTGGACCGTATTACAACAGTTCAGGATCTGGGGGTATTATTTGATCACAAGCTTTGCTTTAATGACCACATCTGTGTCATATCCAACAAAGGTAAGAGTTTGCTGGGTTTCATTTAGCGTTGGTTTAAGGAGTTTGAAGGTCCATATATAACCAGGCTTCTCTACGTGTCTCTCGTTCTACCATCGCTAGAGTATTGCTCGTGCATCTGGTCCCCTCAATATAGCTTCTATCAAGATATACTAGAATCGGTTCAAAAACAGTTTCTTCTCTTTGCACTCAGGGGCTTAAACTGGGATACTGGTCGCCGTTTGCCTCCCTATATAGATAGGCTACGACTTCTAAACTTGCCCACTCTAAAAGACCGCAGGACTAGTCAAGATGTAATTTTTCTGCATAAGCTAATTTTTGGTGATGTCGTCTCTCCTCCTAAACTTAAAGGAACGTACCGCAGACAACTCGCCGTTATCGTCCGTTGTCTTTGGAAGTATCAGATCAAATTACCTCGTCTGATCCCGAGTTCTGTGCGATAACTATAACGAACTTTACATATGTCGTTTCAAGCTCCATACATCAATCATGCAATCTTTTAGCTTTTTTGTCTGCACCAAATTTGTAAATCTACTTTGCCGGCCAATCGATGTGAGCAGGGGCATATCGTAAAAAAGTTCTCCTTATTTGGTCGGTGCGGTAGATAATTAGATTTATTTACTATTTCATACACGTGTTATAACTATTACAAACAAGCAGTCAATTGCTTGTCTTCAAATAAACAAATAAACAAAAAATAAAAAATTTACTAAATATAACAAAGGAGGGAAAGGAGCATGATTGTTATACCCTGGCAAAGGGTATTATAATTTTGCCCAGAAGTTTGCAACGCATAGAAATATTCATTTCCGACCCTATAAACTATATATCGCTCACTTACTTCAATACTGGCATAACTCAAAATAATCCATTTTGAGAAAAACACGTTTGAAGTTCTCAATAGATTTAACCAAAAAAAATGGTTCTTTTAGTTTTAACTCAGTTAAGTAAAATATTATAAATTTAGAATGCTTATTAAGTAAACATAGAAAATATGATGCTTTAACTGAAAGACAAAGTATGTTTGGTCAATATCGACAGCAGGACAACTGATATATGGCTGTTCTTGCATCAACATGAAAATGAACCTAGAAAATGATATTGCGACATATTCTCATCTCACATGGAAAGTAGAAGAGATAGCAATACGAAAATTTGCAAAAATAGTACAGTAAAGCGCGCAGATTTCTGCATCATTAAGTCAAAAAATCGTCTATTTTGAGTTATGCCAGTATTGAAAAGTGAGCGATATATTCTTGTCAACGAGTGAGTCGATTGAGCTTTGTCCGTCCCTTTTTGTCTTTTCTACGCAAACTAGTCTCAGTTTTAAAGCTATCGAGCTGAAACTTTGCACAGAGTCTTTTTTACGCCCACTGTTAATATGTCGGAACCGACCGGATCGGATGACTATATCTTATAGCTGCCGTGGGAACTATCGGTCGAAAGGTGGATTTTATTTAGAAAAATTGTTTGTTTTAATGCTAACGTTCGTAAACTATGATGTATTAAAACATTTGCAAGGGTGTAAAAACTTCGGCAAAGACGAAGTTAGCTTGGCCTTCTCGTTTTCTATATTCTTTTCAAGACTTCTTGCTATAAATCTAAAATCTTTCACCGAAAAATTTCTTATAGTTGGATCACAATGAACTAAGCGAATTAAACCATTTGCCAGAACTATTAAACTCTTTTGCTCCATCATCGATTCGCAATACTCACGGAAACGCAGCCATTGTGGCCAGCTTGGTGTACAGTTCCTTTTTGTTGGTCTTCAGGCTGAAGAGATGCGGTGGCAGCAGTTTGTATTTGTCACAGAACTCTGACGGTTGCATTAGATAGTCCTGACGCCGCTCATCCATGTCACATTTGGTGCCCACAATCATCACAGGAATCTTGCTTTCGGCATAGTATTTGATATAAATGCGGGCCACGTACTCAAAGGAGCGCGGATTGGACGAGTCGTAGACCAAACAGGCCACATCGCAGTTAACTTCCTGCGGCTGGAGCGGATCCAAGGCATGCCGGACATCAATATCACGCAAAATCAAATGTTTCTCTTGGCCATACACCTGCACCGAGTTGATGCAGTGTACCACATTTGTTTTGAACTCTTTGCCAATTAGTTTGCTCATATCCTCGACCAGAAAGCCTCGACAGAGACCCGTCTTGCCCGAGCCCTTCGGCCCAATCACATGGCATTTGTAGACAGATCGACTGCTCTGACGTTTGGCCAAATCGATGCGACGCTCTCGAGTCACATGAATGGCCGCCAGTTGGCTGTCGTTTTCATGTACATTGAATCCCAGATAGGCCAGATATTCGGTGGTCTTTACCACATCGATCAGCGTCATCAAGGTCCAGCGGCACAGCCAGCCGTGCAGTGTCACCCAACCGTTATCATTGATGGGGCATGACTTGCGTATATCCGTGGAATAGGACCAGGGTGCTGAGGGACAAGTGCTGAACAGCATTTTGTGCTCCTCCGGCGACAGGGCCCCATCTCCATCCCGATCGTAACGCTCGAACACAGCAATCAGAAACTGCTGTCCTCGATGCGAGAGTTCGGTGCTGCTGCCCGGCGGTATTTTCAAGGGCGGCCGCAAATACTCCTGGCACATCTCCAACTGATCGTTGTAGCCAAATCGTCGAAGCACAGCCCAGGTGGTCTCGTTCCGTCCACGCTGTATGAACAGACAGTGCAGGAAAAGGAAACCCTTCAGCGTTACGGCGTCATTGTAGATGCCATCGGGCACATTCTTTTGTATGACGGCCTTCACCTCGTCGAGTATCTGTGGCTGCAGCGGTGTGTTGAAGCAGCGGCGTTGGAACAAATTTAGTTCGTAATCGTTAAGCAGATTGTCGCCATCGATATCGCATATCTTGAAAATGCGCACCAGCGACTTCTTGCAGGCGGGCGTGAGCTGTCAAAAGGGTAAAAGGTCAGTGACAAAGTATCAGGGCCAATGGCAACTCACATCTTGCTCCTCCATCATGTACAGTGGTGAGGTGGGATGCAGCACCGCCTTTTGGGCGTAATAAAACATCTCGGAAATGTTGTGCAACGTCTTGGCCGAGCATTCCACACAGCTCTCTATCTCCGGATAGTCCTCCATTATGGCCAACACACTGTCAATGGTTGAATACTCGATCAGATCGATTTTATTGCCCACCAGCACAATGGGTTTTCGAACCACATCGGACTCAGACTCGCCATCGGCACCATTACTGCAGGTGGAGCGCACCAATGGCAGCCAGTGCGAAGTGATGCGATCTAGTGAGTCATCATCATCTACCGCATAGACAATGCACACCACATGCGCTTTGTTTATCTCCGCACCCAACGCCTCCTCCGTCTGCTCCACACTCGAAAAGTCCACTATGTTGGTGGGCACCTGCTCGGGTGTGACATTTGCCGGTATGGTGATCTCTTCGGCTCGCGGCGGCACCTCCTCGGGATACTCTTCGCTGACCAGCGACAGAATGAGCGATGTTTTGCCCACCCCGGCGTCGCCGACCAACAAAATCCTCACATTCTTGCGCTGTGACGCCGTGTGCTGGCCCATTGTCGCAACTCGAAACAGATCGATAAAACCCTTTGCCGTTCAAAGTGTACACTAATTTTCCCTATTGTTGGCAGCAATTTTGAGTAATTTCTCTTGGTCGGGGTTGAGGTACTTTAACAATCAACTAAGTTTTCCAATGCTAGATTTGTTATGTATTCTGTAACTGTTACACGCCACTCGCAACTGTTCTGCAACTGTTGTGGCATCAGCTGTTTTTCGTTCAATCGATAAATTAATGCGACCAAATTCGACTATTTTAGGTATTAGCACGAACACTTGCCGCCGCTATGGATAATCTAGTCGGAATACTTCCATCTCGAAGTTTGTGGCGGCAAACTTAAATTTTTTTGGCTTAATAACACTAGTTTACAAAAATAAAATAAAATTAATGTTTCATTTAAACTGAAATATATGTCATTGGACACTTTCAACACTGAATACTCGGCAGAGGTAATCTTTGCCTGACACCTTGCTTCGAATGGTAACCCTGCTATTGCAGAAAAGAACGACTCTCTATTCTCCATGTGCAAATTTTTTTTTGCATTTTTTTATAGCTTGAAAATTTGACAATTTTATTTTTTGAAATTCGAAATACTTTAGAAGATTCAGCCTTTTTTGTCGAACAATGTCTTCGCTAAAACTTCAAACCAGGAAATCAAACCAAAACCGGAACCGGAACCGTATACCGAAAAGAACCGATTGAAACTCAGAACCGGAACCCGAACCGGAACCGATACTTTTTACCGATATTCTTGGAACCGAAAAGACCGAAAAGAACCTAAACGTTGTACCGGCACGGTTTCGGTTTTGAATACAACCATTAGACTGCGAGACGAGCAGTTAGATTTGGCGGATTATTACGCATTTTGGCTAAATAGTTAGCTTCATATAAAAAAAGGCATCAATCAAGGTTATCCTGAACTTAAAACTTTTACAAAACAATATAATGTACTTAAATGGTGGTCAGAAATTCGACAAATTTTCCGGAATTGTATGAACTGTCAAAAGTTATTCTTGCTATTCCAGCTACACAAGTAAGTGTAAAACGTTTATTTTCCGGTGTGAAGTTTATTTGGGCTCCTCAAATAAATCATATGGAAGGAAATACATTGAACGCTATCATACTTCTAAGAAATAATCATTAATTTACCTTCTTTGTAACTAATTTTTATTTTTTTATTTTAGGAAAGTTTGGTGAAGACATTGTTAATAAAATATCATTTTAAGCATCTTATGAATACAAACATGTATAATTTTTATGTCAAAAACACGCAAATGAAATTGATAATTTATATACACATACATGTATACTGCTGCTTACCCACTTTGTTTGCACTTAAGTTTTAAGATATCTGTAAGTTTTACCGGTCCATACCGGTACGTACCGGTACGATATCGAAATAAAAAGGTACCGGAACTGGAACCGAATATCGAAACAGTAGCAGAACCAAAACAGAACCTTTTACCGAAACGTTAGTTTCGGTACGTACCGAAACCGGAACCGAAATTCGTTTCGGTTTGATTCCCTGCTTCAAACTTTAAACGCATTTATCTCAAACTGGCGGCCATGATATCTTCAGTTACACTAAACCGATTTTGAGCTTTCAAATTGAAATCGACGCAGAATCGTCACCGTTCTGGGCTGACTGACTCTCAATCATAATTTGAAAAAAATGCTTACTATTTTTTTACACTAGACTAAAAAAAGGGTCCAAAATAGAATTTTAATTGTTCTATACTGATAACACTAGTTTACAGCCAAAAACATCCATTTCTACTGAAAATTTCTTTAGTTTGGAATGGTGATCTCAAAAATCAATTGCAAAAAATTTTCCATGGCTCCGTTTTTTAAATACGTTTTTTTTGGTAGGTGCGCTTACATTTGAAAACCATATCTCACTTTATAATTGTCAGATAGAGTCAAGCAAGATAAGAATCAAAAGGTAATTGAGCTGCCAGTAATCGGTAATTGAGTAAAATATCGGTTCAATACTTTGAATACAAAAACCAAAAATATTAAAAAAAAAAATCGATTTTTTACTCGAAAAATGGGGATTTTTTTCTTCAGAAACATTGTTTTAAAAAAAATTGTCAGTTGACACTCTCTAACGCTCTAAATATAGAGATGATACTCTCTCGTGCACTACATTGGTACAGATAACAGCTCTAAGAATCTTAGCTCACTTATGATCGAAGAAGAAAACATATACATCATATACATCGCATTGACTCGTACACCAATAATGCGGAAAGCTGTAGACCCTAAAATGCGATCGCTCGGTATCTCCGTATCTATCTCATGTGGGATCACTCTTGATGGGGGAAGATGGAGACCTAAGACAGTTGGTTATTCCATTTTAATCAATCTCTTGAAAGTATATCAGTTAGATATTCTGACTCTACTGAAATTCCTTACTTTGTCACAATGGTTCAGTTGGGAGGAAAAAGCCTATCTTGGTTTTATATATATACTAGCAAAACCCACCGCGACTTTGTCCGCGTGTCAGTTGTATAATTTGGGTTGAAATTGTGAAGCGTAATGTGTGTACATTACAAATCATTGTTTGTAATAGACAACCATGAAAGAATACTTTTGTTTTATTAGCAAATAACTCGTCGCGCTTCGCTGCGCATTTAACAGTATAGAACCAATGCACACCCACTTCCCATCCACATCCCACCCACTCTCCACCCACATCACACCCACTCCCGTCCACATCCCACCCACATACCGCCCACTTCCCATCCACTTACCACCCACACTCCACCCACTTGCCACCCATGTACCACACACTTTCCGCCCACTTCCCGCCCACATCCCACCCACTTCCAAAACAACTTACCACCCTCATTCCACTCACATTCTACCCACTTCCCAGTGGGCATCCCGGCGGTATTTCCAACATCGGAAAATGAAAACACAAATGAATTCTCATTTTGACATTACAAACCGAGTTTCAAGTCACTCGGGTGAATAATAATATTTTTCATGGGGAATTTTCCGGGAATTTTACGCATGGGGTCGGATTTTCCGACATAGAAAAATCACATTTTAAATTATTTCGTATCCTACTCATACAAACCGAGTTTCAAGTCACTCGGATGAAAAATACTTTTTTTGCATGCAGAATTTTCCGGCCATTTTCCTCGATGACGGATTTTCCGAAATCTTGAAAACACATGTCGAATCATTTCGCGTACTATGCTCACAAACCAAGTTTCAAGTCAATCGAATGAAAAATCTAATTTTTCCCATACAAACTTCACAGACGCTTTTCCGACTTTTCCGGGTGTAATTTTCCAAATTTTCTTTCTTAGTGCGCGCCTGCATGACTAAACGAAGGTCCATGCCAAATCTCAAACCTGTAGTATAAGCCGTTTAGGCTGTGCGTTGATAATATGTCACCATATCAGTCGGGCGTACACATTTTGCATCTTGTGCATATTCATGCATATGACGTGGACTATCAATGTACGTCGCCGGCAGAATAGTTAATCGACAAAGATTAGCTGCATTTCCTTCAGTACTAACTGCATCACGTAAATGGATGTACTCCTCAGAACGCAGTGTCAAGTCACACGGGAACGCTGTCGAACGGGATAAAAAGTATCTTATGTCCGTCTCCTGGCTCTAAGCTACCTCCCTACCAATTTTCACCCAAATCTGTTCAGCCGTTCTTGAGTTATAAGTGGTGTAACTAACACGACTTTCTTTTATATATATAGATTAGGATGTAGTACCACCCTTCGCCTCTTCAAGAACAACAAAAAAAAGACGCACAATTTTGTTTAAGCATTTTTTATTTGATCTATTCAACCACACCATATTCATACATATTTAATAAAAACTCTTGTGAACAAACGTGTTTTTTTTTTGCTTTGCAATAATATACATACAGATGTACTTACAGTTATGTACTATAACGATTAGGATATATAGTTTACAGGGTGTCCGCAGAGACAACTTGTCCTGCCGGTGGATTATATATTTCAAAATGATGCATTTTAAAAGTAAAACTAACAACTAGAAATAGTCTTTCGCTTTCATCATAAATAGGAGACAATCAATAGAGAAATAAATATTTAATAAAAACTTTATTAATTAATTTTTTTTTTTTTTTGCACTGAAATCTTTACCAGCCCTTAAAAATTTCAGCCCGATTTTTGTGTGTTGCTTCAGCAGAAATTGGAAACGGAAATCTGCAGTTATTCATATGGTTTGTAGACACTTATAGTACAGGGTAGCAAAATGTTATTAACATGTGCCAGTTGCTGCTGCTGTGTGTCTGTACTTCATTAGTTCAATGGGAGTTCGCGATTGAACATCTCTCCGGAATTCGTCAGCGGATAGTCCAGTTCACTCAGTCGGGCAGCCGGTCGTCGTGGCCGATTAAACTGTACAAATTTGGTTGATTCCGTTAAATTGCATTTGACTTTTCATCAGTTTCACTTACCCAGGATTTCATAATTTTGTACAGAACCTGACGAGAGGGATAATCATCAAATTCAGCCTCTGGCACTGCGGGCGCCTGTTCGTTGGCTGCCAGCATGGGAAACAGTGCATTTGGACGCCCATACTCCTGCTCTGGGCCATTGGCATTGCCGGACGTCGACTCACCGGCACCGGTGCTCAACGAACGCTTCCCATGGCCACCGTAGCAGACGTGCCCATAGGCCTGACAGCCCTCTGTAAAAAAGAGAGAGGAAATGCAAAATGGGAAAAATTAATTAACAGTAGGAGAAGAAGTTGATCAAGAAAATTTAATCGATAATACACATGATGGCCCAGACACGTTATTAACTGTGACTTCCTGGCCCTACCACCCACAACAACTGATAAGTTGGGAGCCCAAGCCAAGTGTGTGCATTCCCCCAGCGCACCAAATGGTGAACTTTGAACCATTATTTCGTCTCTGACAGTCGACATCTTTAATCGCTTGCCAATGCTCGGGAGAGACATCGTTTTGTGATAAGCATTTGACCTCGGCTCGTTTTGTTTGTTTGCGCCAGTTTTTGAATAAACTTTTGACTTAATGCTATTAATATACTCCCACCCACTCACACACACGAACATAAATTTACATGCATCAGGGTTGCACACTTGGGAGTTGTCCTTGTTGCCCTAGTCCTTGGCGTTCTCAATCGTTTTAATGGGTTTTTGGCAAACAGTAACATAACTTTGTCAAACGGTTTGCAGGCGTTAGAAATTTTCAATTGCTTTAATCTTTTGTCAGGGTTCATTTAAAAGACCTTTTTGATAATCAATCGTAGAACTTTTTAGCAGGCTCTAGGTCAATAAGTTACGATTTTGTTTATAACTTTTCTAAAACAGGACACCCACAACACTACAACCGAGGCTGGTTGACTGTATAGCGCTATTTCATGAGTTTCCTCAATTTAATCATCAGCAGTCTTGGCCTATCTTGAATGAGCTGGCAGAGAATTGTCGTGTTTTAGAAAAAGGACGAACAAAATCATACCTCATTGACCTAAAGTTAGCTAAAAATGGTTCTTCGAATAGATTTAAAAGGTTTGATGCTTTTGCATAGATCTTTAAAATGGGAACAAAATCATTTTAGAATTTAAAATTTTCAAACGATCAAGAACGATAAAAATGCATCTCCTTAAATATGTATTTAGCAAAGAACAACACTAGCTGTCCCGGCGCGCGTTGCTTTGCGTTAAACACAAATCGAAGAAGTAAATCTAACATAACGATAATCTTAACTCAATTTACATTTAATTTAGCAAATTTTGTCGACCTCTGGATCTTCACCATCTATCCATTCACACGTGTTCATAATAATCCAAACCAGTGGTGCCCACATTTCATTTTCCCTATCCCCTGTGATAGGAAGTCATAATTCTGCCAGCTACACACAATCTCAAAGCTTGAAAGTGTGTGTTTGGGCACCACTGATCTAAACTCATACTAAAACATAAAAATTTTCCAAATTTTTTTTATCTCTTCCATTCGTGTTCTTTACCCGTCTTTATAGTAATAAAAACTCTTATACAATTTTTAAATTTTCGGGACTTATTTGACAGGGTTGTTTACACATCCCATCAACCCGTCTTTTTACCCGTCCATTAAACAACTTGCAAATTTAGACGGTTTTATGTACTCTTTCTATTTACCCATCTGCATGGCAATCTAAACTCATAATAAACACCTCCTATTTACCCGTCCAAATTATCATCTTTTAAATCTTCATGATAAATTTAACTTATTATTATTATTTGGCCAATTTCGCGTATTTTTTTGACCGATCGGTCTAAGCGTAATTTTTACCCGCAAACAATTGTCAACTGTGAAATTTTGATTAAAATCGCGATTTCTTTTAGAGCGATATTGCGAGTTTTTAATTGCTATTCTGATACTCGGGGCAAATGTAAATCTAACATATCGAAAACCTTAAACCTCCCTCAGAGTTGGAGCTATCGAGCTGAAACTTTGCATAAAGTCTTCTTTTTACCGCACGCTGCTAATATATCGGAAATGATCGGATCAGATAACTATAACGTTTAGCTGTCATAGGAAGTATCGGTCGAAAAATGGGTTTTAATGAGAAAAATTTTTTTTTTTAATGTTAACGTCTCCTAACTCAGAAGTTGTAAAAATTATATGCTTTTACATATATTTGCAAGTTTTGGTCAACATCAGATGACTATATCTTATAGCTGCCAAGGGAACCATCGGCCGAAAAATGGGTCTTGTGAAAAATTGGTTGTTCTTTTTCAATGCTAGTGTCCCCAAACTAGGGCAATACTCATACTACATGCTTTCTTATCATTTTTCATAGCTTGTTCAAATTCGGATAACTATATTTTATGGCTGCCATAGGTACCATCGGTGGGAAAATGGGTCTTGGAGAGAAAAACTTTTTTGTTTTCAATATTAATGTCTCCAAGCCCAACCTATAGTATACTAATACTATATGCTTCGCACAGACTAGCAGATTTTGATTTTAGAATATTTGCAAGGGTATAAAAACTTCGGCACAGATGAATTTGGCTTGGCTTTCTTGTTTTTAGGCTCTTTGAGATATTTTTGTGACTATGACCGTCTTCCTATAAAGAAATTGCTTTCCTATGTCCTTTTTGTTAGGACGGAGTTAACATCACTCAAAAAAGAAAGGAGTTTCAAAATGTGCTTCTAAGTTAGATTTTTTTTGAAGAAACGCAAAGTAAAATGACAATGGTTAATGTTTTAATTAAATTTCAAAATAATTATTGTTGCCACATGCTTTTTATACTATAGTTTGTGCAAAAGTATGTAACAGGGAGAATATATATATGTATATATATTTTTGATCAGCATCAACAGCCGAATCGATATAGCCATGTCCGTCCGTCCGTATGAACAAACAGATCTCAGAGATGGTAAGAGATAGAGGTTTGACGTGTATGCGACAAATGCTTTCTATAGTTGCAGGCAGATCAAGTTTATTTTCAATTTTTGCCACGCCCTCTCCCGCCCCCGCAATTTGGAAAAAACGTTATATCTCCTACAGTTTTTAAGATAGACGTTTTGTACCTTCTAGAGATAGTTAGTGATTAGCAAAATGTATCGATTTGCCGAAGAAATGATAAGATCGGACTAGCGGTTCTCAAGTTATGAGCAAATAAGTAAACAACACTTCCCCCACCCACTCTCACCATTAAAGAGAGAGAGAGAGAGAGAATTAGAGATGAGCGCAGCACCAGCATTGCATTCAGCTTCTACTCCAGGTAGTCGGGCTTGACTGACTTTCTCACTTGTTAAATTCTGATTATTTTGCAAAAAATTAAATTCATTTAAAAAATAATTATGGTCGACCGTCAATTAATTTCTGTATCGTGGAAATATAATTCACGAGTTTTTGGTGATGAAGGGCGTATAATAAACGTTTACCCCAATTTTTGCAAACTAATGAAGATATTTGCAATGTATCTGAAACAAACTTGATCTGCGTACAGTATAAACCTATGTTCATGCAAAAATTTGTATCTCTATCTCTTATAGTCTCTGAGATCGACGCGTTCATACGAACAGACGGACGGACGGACAGACGGACATGGCTAAATCGACTCGGCTGTTGATGCTGATCAAGAATATATATACTTTATAGGGTCGGAAATGCTTCCTTTTCCCTGTTACATACATTTGCACAACTTCATGATCCACTTTTACCCATTTTCAATGGGTACAGGATATAAAAATGGGCAGCTAACTAGAACTGAAACCCAGGCTTGGTTTTTATACTACTTTCATGTACTTTTAGAACCTTTTGGGTTCGATGCGATTAACTGTTTTAAGTTCAATAACAAATACGCTCTAATTTTGTTTGTAGTTTTGAGAAGGTGGGTACCAATAGCATCCCAAATCCGAAGGGATAATCTGTTCTTGCCGTGGAAGTAGAAAAAAGATTGTCAATCCAGGACTTAGATTGATTTTTCTTCTCAGTGTAAGTTTATCCATTTAAAAAACCTGCATTCCGCAAAAAAAAGCAAATTCCTCATTACAGCCAAAAATTGAAGCGCCAGCCTTCCGCTATAACTGTTAAATTAATGTATTAAGTTTGGTCAGCGTGGGAGGGGGGGCTGTTAAGTTTACCCGTGTAGTCAATTATGTAAACAAGGTTCCATCGTAGGCTTGATAACTTATTTTTTAAAGCAGTGAAATAATTGTAACGTACGAGCAAATGCAATCCAACATTGTGGACGAGCGAATCAATCAATGGAATTCACCAAAAAGTTGTAAGAATTGATGAATGTTATTCTTTTCTTTATGCCTTCTAAGAAAGTTGCTTAAGCCAAATTTAACAACGTATTAAATATACCACAGATATTGTCAATTAAATTTGTGTGTTTTTGTATGCAAAAATATAATTTGAATATTAAAATCTACTTTTCCATATTTAAAATTTTCGTCTCACGTTCTAAGTGCACCTAAGGAAACACAAAACGAAACTGTCGTAGAATATCCCTTAGCTACGTTTAACGATAGACAAATTATTCCATACTTGTATCCATTTTGGGAAATTAAATGTTGTCTACTTAACTGACATTTTCAAGTCTCTCAAAGGACAATCATATCAGAAAGGTCGAACAATTGAAGTAAATATGAACCAAATCAACTGTCCAATTACTGGCAGCTACCTGGCCCTGATGCTGTGTGCTTTTGTTATTGTTTTGCATTATTAAAGGGGTGCAACACTTGACTTGCAATGTAACGGAAATTGCACACCTCCTTTGCGCATCCTTGTGCCCCTAGTAACTGCCGCAGCTGCATAAACAATAAGCCACATGGGGATGACTGCACTGTCAATGGCTGTCGATGAGAGTAGGACACTTTTGTTGTTGCATTAAACTGTAACAATTGATGCGGGCGCAGTCGTAACTATTATTTATGGTTTTGTTTTTTTGTACTTTAATTTAATGCATATTTCATGGTTGATACTCACTTTTGGCCTGGCTCTGTTGGGCGGCCAATACCACCGTACAGATGACAATCAGCAGCAAGGATATGGTAGACTTCATGTTAACTGCAAGCAAGAAAGAGAAAGTAGTTAGCCAGAAATCAACAATAGGAAACCTGTTGAGGCCCCTGCGGGCATGCTAAGCTAATTAGAAAACCGAATCACACAAGTCACATGCATTTAAGGAGTTAATCCCGGGCACAGAAAACTTTTTGAACTTTGATTTATGCGTGTGCGCGTAGGAGTGTGTGTGTTGACTGGTTCTTGGGGCCAAAAGTGGCAAAAGCACAACTTAGACTAATGTTTGATTATTACGTGCTTTGAATTTCTATCCAATAGATAAAAGATAAGTCATTTAATTTGTTTGTGGGCCACTATGTAGGTGCTGCTGCGGTAGCCGCTTCTTACATCAATCATACGCCATGTGTGCGTAATTGAACTTATTAAACAAACACAAAATTAGAAAACCCCACAGTCGCGTGTCTGTCTTACTTGTTGGGCCGTCCTCCGCGTAATGGCAAACTCACCTTAAATCAAGCTGATTGGCTGATTTAGCTGATGAATATATTATAAATTGATTATACTAATTTGTGGTTTATATAAAAAATCTCTGACAATCTGCTTTAATACTTATTTGGAATATATATTTTTGTATACTAAATATTTAATCACAGTTTGTTGCTATCACTGGTCAGCCCCAATTTTGCAGCCAGATTTCACATTTTCAAGCTCTAACAGACAACTGAAACCGATCACCAGCCTGATGCTGCTCTATATATGTGCCCCATGTCTGGTGTGCCTGAAGTCCATAAGGTGCTGATAAGCTGGGGTTTGTTAATCATTTCAGAAATCGTGTCACGCGTCGCTACGGCCTCGGCAGAAAAAAAAACTTTCCAAGCTGATGCCGCCTTTATAAATAGTCCCATGCACTCCCCCGAAGTCGGTGGACGATCTATTTTCAGTTGACAATGGGACCAAAAAGAAAACAGCACCACACAGAGAGAAAAACAGCCAACAGTCCAACAGCTTTTTTTAAAAAGAGTTTCAGAACAATGAATATTATTGGGGTAATCACTTTGTTGAGCACTTGAGCAGTTTTGCCTGACTAGTATTGTGAGCAGCCCTCTGTGCACGAAATGAAAAACTACGTTTGGATATGTCGTAACCAAGGTTCATTCAAAGTTGCGCTTTTTCCATACTATTTATATGAATGTTTGATCACCATTTGATTTTATCTGTACATATAAATTATACACTAAGGTACAGTCCGACTTTCGTAGTCATGGTCGTGTCGAGCAAGCTACATTTTCAGAGTAAATTGTTGTTGAAATTGTTTATACTTTTCCCCAAGTGCTCAAGTGCTCAACAAAGTGAACACCCTATATATTTTTAGTAAATTTCTCTATAAGTTTAATAATGAAAAATATCAGGATTCCCTTACACTATTACCCAAAGTTACAAATTTTAAGTCTTTAATATCTTTAAATAAAGGACGTTCAAAGTGCTACGAGGTTCACCATTTTTATTTCAAGCCTTGTCAAGTTTTAAAGTAAGATTCTGCTTAAAATGTTAATCATTCCTTCTTGTAAAACATCGCAAAGAGAGCTGAAGTTAAAGTTGGCTCTAACCCACAGCACTGATCGCTCCTGCAGTAGGCTGTTCTTGAACCCCAAGCCTAAGTTACTGAATCGGTCATGAAATGAAACCTCCGAATACCAATTAACTGTAAAAATGTTAGTTGAAAAGGTTGCAGACTCAAGAGAGTGCCGCACATTACATGAGCAGAGAGCAAGTCTAAACACAAAAACAAGGAAAGGGAACCGACTTAACATACTCGTACCTGGAGAGAAGCTGAACAATGCTGGTCCCCCTAAAAATGTTTGGGTGTTAGTTGTGGGAGGGGCGGGGCGAGCGCAATGTACTGTTTGCTCATTACTGAGAACCGCTGATCCGATCTTTATCATTTCTCGGCAAATCGATACATTTCAACAATATATATACTTTATATAGTCGGAAATGCCCGGAAATTAATATCTTTGTTTTGGTCAGGTATAAAATGGTAAAATTAACTACGCCGACAGTAACTTTTTTCCACAGTAACGTCAGTAACAGTAAAATCTACTAAAGATATTTGTAAGTCTCACGTATTTAGAGGCGCCGTAGCGTAGCTGGTAAAGACGTGCTTCCAATCGTGATGATGGCCCCGAGTTCAACTCCCCTCAGAGTAAGTAAAAATTAAAAAAAAAAAATTTATAAATATTTTCAGAACCAAAATTGGTGCGTGGGGTTAGTGGAAGTTGCCTCTTCTGCTGTGGGATCAGGATGACCTCAATTAAATTTTCAACTTGTGAAAGCTAGAATAGTTTCTCATCCTAATATTTTACATTGTATGTTAGAGTTACTGTGAATGAATAACTTTAAGATGAATGAGATTTTTGGTTAGTTCAATAGCAATAGTTCTCTCTTTACGTAAAGGTTTACGAGAAAGTTACTTTGTGGGTTGGCGCATTTCTGACTCTGAGACAGACAAAGAGAGGCAAAAGGGCAGTAGTTGAAGATTGTTTGGGTACCTTTATTTAATAGGGTCGCGCGAAAGTGATCGTTTACTGACACGGAGGACCGATTTTTGCCCCCTCTGCCCGTTACTCATCGAAATAATTGTTTTCCTGTGTTCTTCAGGTGGACATCTAAAAAGTATGCAACATTTTTTAGCTCTGCTATTAAATATCCGATCTTGATAAAAATAAGAGGGATTACAGATATTGCGAATATTAATCTAAGTTTGAGTTCGGTATGTTACAAATTGTAGAAGTCATTCAATATTTTTCATTGTGCGGACGGCAGTACACAGAGCTAAAAAACCGAAAACATTGGACTCAAAATGAGCACAAACGTTACCATATTACTATGCATGAACGGTTTTTCTCATTTGTAGTACAATGTTCCCACCTCATTTTATGATAAAGGCTACTTATTTTCTGAACAGGTTTTTTCCCTCTGTGTAGCATGACAAAAAAAAATAAAAAATAATACTTGCGTGCAGACAATAGGTGTCTACATTTTAATTGTTGTAGCTCCAGATCTTTTAGTCTCTGAGATCTAGGTATTCATACAGACAGGCAAACGGACGGATGGATATCGAATAAATCAAGATCAAGAATGAATTTACATTTTAAGGGCTGAAATGTTTTCTTCTGCCTGTTGAATACATTTGCACGACTTTAGCATATTATTTTTACTCTACAAGTAACGGGTATAAAAAGTTCTCTTAAAAATTTATTTGAGTCCTTGATAGTGTGCTCCACACTCAGAAACTACTATAATGGGCTGTGAAGTGGGTTGTCGATATTTCTCAAAATATCAATATCGATAATATCAAAAATCCAAATTTTCAATATCGACATTCGATTTATCGCCTCCAAAAAACATCGATATATCGATAATATCGTTATTTTCTAAAGCTTAAGAAAACTTAAAAGCTTTTAAGGGGGTATTCTCCATGTCGAGGCTGTTTATTGGACCTTTTTTAAAATGTCTGTCCCTCGAACAAAATTTTGAATTTTTTTTTGACAAAATGGCGGCCATTGAAAAAAAATTCGATTTTGGACCGATTTGGAAAAAAATCTAAGAAAATCATGGTGAACATGGAGAATACCCCCTTAAGGAACGTGTTCACCATAAAACTGCTAGTAAATATTTCTAGAGACTGTTTTATCTAATCTTTTCAAAAGTTTCCAATACTTTTCTGTAAGTAAACTGTACATTTTTTCAAAGTACATTAGTAGTAAGAGTTTCATTTTCTTTGAACCTTAAAAGCGTGTACTCAAAAGAGATACAAGTTTAGTTAAGCACATTACTTCGTATAATACAAAATTGTTCTGATTTCAAAGCAGTTCAACCGTGTTTTTTTCATGTGAAGTAATGTGACGAACTAAATTTGAATCTTATCTGAGTGTAGGCTTTAAAGAGATGATGCGTAGAAAAAAATATTATGTGAAGAATTTAGGAGAGCCCGTTGCCTATTGTCTTCACCAGTCATTCTGCTGCGGGTGTCTGCAAATCAGGGATTGTCACCTAATGCCCCCAGGGGCCGTTGACATTTCGCTATTTACACATAGACCAGTTAAACGCTTGCCGAAACGGAGCCCAAGAAAGTAAGGGATCGAAATGCACTTTCAGACAGCATGAACTATTCATCCGTAGCTCTCAAATAAGCTATTGGGTTCACGACGATATCTTCAATATATTCTAACACTGGACCTAATATTGCGGCGTATTGCAGCATCCATACGTATATGATTATTTCTTAAATGCGATTTTAAGTTGTAAGTATTACCAGATGTTTTATCAGGCTAGCCGTATAATTTGCACCTATTACCATAGTAATTTTTTTGATATATCGTTTATAAAAATATCGATAATCGCCACTTTCGGCATACAAAATATCATATCGGAATAACCCTTATCGTACAACAAAAAAATCGATAAAATATTGACAACCTTAGTGGAGACTACGAAGTTTTGGACAGCTGCCTGTATTGGAATGATTTTTGTGGGCCTGATTTCATCAATATTTTTGCCGACTTTGGTCAACTCCTTTTGGTTTTCCACCTCGCAGCCTTCCATATATTGTATTATCAAAAAAATTTTATAATGTGCAGACCCTCTTCGACAATTTATTAGCTGCTTTCGAGAAAACGAGTTGGCATGTCCATATTTTTTTGCGTAGTACCCGCTCTGACTATGCGCTCTGACAATTTTTACTATGTAATTAAATGGGCTCTGAAAAAAAATTCCGGTCGGCTTTGAGAAACATAAGTTTTTCTGAAGTCCTTACATTCTATTTTAATTTGGGATAATTCAGAAATCCCTAGAGTTTTCATCTACGGTTGGTTAGTGAATCTCTCGAAAAATCGGTCTGTGGCGCAGAACTTTGAAAGATTTCGTTTTCTTATTAGAAAATCTAATTGAAAGTTTGTGTTCCAGTTAACGGTCCATACTTAAAAACAAGATCGTATAATTTTCGGCTTTCCCGCTCTGAAACACAGAAAGACAATAGCACATTTCTTAACATGAGTAACGGGTACAACGAGATTTTTACCAGATTTGAATAAAATCCGGTAACACGCAAAACACACGGTCACATTAAAAAATAAAAAATGTGGACCCAATTTTACTGCTTTAGATATTGAGGTATTGATATTTTCTCGCCTTTTTCACAATGAACACAGGAAAACTCTTTAAAAATTTGAGCTTTCTACACTGAGAAAAAAGGATAGTTTTTGATGATCCTCAGTGTGTTTTCGGGATCCATTGGATATTTTCAAAGTCGGTTTATTTTCGCTTAAAAGGGGATATATCAGAAAAAAATATTTCATTGATCTTTATTCTTCATCCAAAGGAGCTGAAAAATGTGAAAAGGATATTTAAAACGAGAAAGGCAAGGCTAACTTCGTCCGTGCCGATGTTTTTATAAATCGCTTGTCTCAACGGTTAGCGACTTCGACCAAACTTCGCAGATCAGCTTAAATACATTAAATATTACCCATTTCCGTGATTGAGAGCGGTAATATTAAGAAAAAACCAGTTTTTCTCAATAAAACCCATTTTTCGACCGATCATTTGTATGGCAGCTACAAGAAGTAGTCATCCGATCCGGTCGGTTCTCTGTGCAAAATTTCAGCTCGCTAGCTTCAAAACTGAGGGACTAGTTCGCGTAGAAACAGACAGACGGACGGACGGACAGACGGACGGACAGACGGACGGACAAAGCTTAATCGACTCAGCTCGTCACGCTGATCAAGAATATATATACTTTATGTGGTCGGAGATGATTCCTTCTATGCGTTGCAAGCTTCTGGACAAAATTATAATACACTTTTCAAGTGTATAAAAATTGATCTTAAAGTAGATATTTGAATATTTTTTTTTCTCTGTGGAGCTGGACTGGTGTACAATTAAAACAGTTTTGGGCAAATTGGGACAGTGCAATAGGGACGAAAGTAATTTTCTGTCGTTTACAGTATGGGGCTTTAGAAAGAGTTGTCATAAAAAAAAATAAAAACCAAAAACAACCCAAGTTTTTAATATTTTCTAAATTAGCGGAAAAATTGATCAACCTAAAACACTGATTGGAACTGAACCTAGGTTAACCGAAGTTCTTTTATTGTTACAAAACAACAACAGAGATAAAGCAAAAAAATATCCAATACATTGCGTTAGAGGCAATTTCAAAGCTATCTACTCTTTCAATGCGATCACAGGCTGCCATATTTTTAGAAGTCAGTTGCTTTTATACAGGTGTGAACATCTGACAGAGACAGTGCCAGTTGACTGTAGTCATATATGTTGAGAGAAATCTGAGGAAATTCCCATGTATTCTGCTCAGTCTAAGTCTGTTTAGATGTGTGTAAACGTGTATTTAGTAATAATATTAAGTAAAACGTAGAAATTATATTTCTAGTTTCTGATGTGTCAAGAGGGCTTAAACGTAAGTTTTCCTCGGTTCGTTTTTTCTTTCTGTGCAGCCGATAAGTGAAATATTAATATGTAGCTACTGAAGAGCAGTAAAAATCAACAATGCACACCTACGCTTTGGAAAAACAATAATATTATTGTTATTACACATTTTGTTTATCAGCCGGCGGGATGGGCGCCAGATTCGCGCGCCCCGTGGCCAGTGACAGCGGCGCGTGGTTTATCAATTTTCCCAGCTAAAATATGGCTTTAATAACATTTTAATGAGTTGTTGCCCTCGAAGATATCAGTTCAGTAATACCCGTTCCCTTTCCATCAGGTATAAATCATTTTCGAAAACTTTCCACAGGTGTCGGTTCGGTTCTGGTGTAAGTCCCCAGTCCAGGCCGATTAACATCTGTTAATGCAAAATGCAAAGTTCAGGAGCAGCCGTTGATTTGTTTCCGTGTGAAAATTCCTAATCATCAGAAACGTGCACTGATAAGGCATAATATAAAATTATTAACTAAAGCAGTGCCGGTAAGCACGCCTTTGGCACGGCCAGACGTTGGGGTCAGAAGGCTTTGGCGACACAAAGAAATAATCAAGAGAATCAGGACAACAAGCACTGAACCACTGATTAACTGAGCCAGCAAAGCGGATAACAAGAAATCAAATTAAATGCACCGACAAAGTCACCAAGTTAGACTCCTTGTTCTGCACTCGATTTGTGGACAAAACTTTTCCGGCTTAGGGTTTGGCTCAGTCGAGCAAGAGAAGGGGGAAGAGAGCGCTTAAAATGCAAAGTTTCCATTTTCTGTTTTGAAAAATGTTTTCTTTTTTCGGTTTGCTTTTAGTTGAAGGTATTGCTTGCCAAAGAATAGCCTATCTAGGATCCTATTTATTTATATGACCGCAATTTGAAAGAGATTAAATCTCAGAGTATTAGCACTTATTAAGAATGCACATTCTGCCAAACGGCAAAGTTTGAGAAATTGCTGGAAAGATGCTTATTGCGAAGTATTCTGGAGACCCCAGCAGTCAAAAGGAGGTTCCCTAAATTGCAGTTCGGAGTACGTTGTGGCTGCGTACTTGGATATCAATCCTCAGCTTTTCTTAATGGTCATCTGACAGGACACTTAGAGTTGTCCAGGATGGCCTTAAATCCCAGAGGAAGAGGTTTCGAGCAGAAGTACCTCAAGGTAGCGTTCTAGGGCCAACCTTGTACATGCTGTACACAGCAGATGTGCCTACAGCTCTGAACATTCCCATTGAGAAATCGCAGGACCTTTCTAAAACATAACTCTCATAGCAACTAGCATGTGTCTCATAGGTCCAAGACTCATACATACAACACATACCCAATTTTTGTGTGTGAGTAGTTCCCCCTCTCCCGCACTCTTAGCAAAACAGTTTTGCCCACAATATTGCCTTAACGCCACAGCCATTTATGTGGCCCACACAATCTTTTCCTTTTCAACCACTTCGCGGACAAATTTTCAAAATTTTCTTTCTTAGTGCGCGCCTGCATTACTAAACGAAGGTCTATGCGAAATCTTAGATCTCTTCGAAAAGCAGTTTTGGTTGTGGGTTGATAATATGTCAGTCAGTCGGGCCTACAGACTTATAAGTAGAGATTACTAAGAACTAACGGTACATTCACAAAAAAAAAATAAATAAATTTTGATCTGAATCAAATCGGTTAGGTTTACTTAATAGACTTTTTAATTCATATGACGTACATTTATTTAGTCCGTACGTCTACACCATTTTATATCAGGAACACATAAAATACACCTGACCTGGAGCAGGCCAAAACAATCACTAAATGTTATTGGACTAAATTAGAGCACTCAAAGAATCGAATCAAAGTTCACCTTGACTATGTTTCTGATTTGAAGTATCTATGAACTTTAACTCATAGCTCACAAAGTTATTGATTCATTGAATTATAGCTCTTAACATGAGCCATGAGCTACTTGATCTGTTTGAAATGATTCAGCTCAACAAAGCAACTAGATCAAATAGCTCAAAGGGTTCAATAAATAGATCAAATAGCTCAGAGCCATACTTTTGTCATACTTTTCTGAGCAAATACATATAAGCAAAATTAACTTTCTTCAATTTCATTGTTAATGCAAAAATTATTGGAAAGAAATGACGCATAATAAAAAAATTGCACTGGACCAATCAGTAAGTACATGTTTAATATTTAGAACGTTTAAAATTAGTCGAAAGGTTTTCCAAACAAGTATAGATTTAAGTTTGAGTTTTGACTTTATTCATAAATAGTCTTCATCATGTTCATCGGAGGCCTTAGAATCAACCCAAGAATATATTAAAAAGTAGCCTATCTCTGGTGAGTTACATAGACTCAATAGTTTTTCCGCAAATACCACAGGCTGTCACTATTGAAAACTGCCAAATAATTATGAAGAAATTCATGTCACAAGAGCATACACAAAATAACACCATAATCAATCCCACAACTGGAAACTGCATTTGACGACTTCGTACGATCTTTTTCACATGAAACTGATGACGACATAATTAATCGGGAAATAAAAGCATATACGAGCAGTATAAGCAGATTTAGTGAAGACTTTGATCCGTTAAAATTTTGGGAAAACCATAAAGACCAGTTTCCCCTTCTGTACAAAGCTAGCTGGCTCCAGAGGCAGATATATTAGGTCCAGCACGACTGGCGTCTACAACCGGCAAGTCCGCAGTGTACAGTACTAGTTCAATTACTCTTCCTTGGATCATACCCGCTCTAAACGCGATATTTGAGCGGTTGTCCTTCAGCTTGACTATAAAACAACAACCTTCGAGGAAAGACCGGAGCTAGGGAATTGCGAATTTGGAAAAAAAAATCATTTTTAGTGCCCCGACAGCAAAATACTCTGTCTCAAGTAATGTGGTTCCTTTAGCTTTGAATTCCATTTATTTTAAAATTTATTTCAATAAATGGGCAGGCGCACTTATGTACATATCTTCGGTGTTTTTGCTCGGATCTCATTGTGGTACACAGAGTAGATAGATGTTGGGCCTCACTAAATATATTATTAAGGCAGTAGGTTCAAACTTAAAAATTGTAGCTTTGACAGTTTTTCGCGGTTAGAAGAAGATGGAGGAGGAACTTGACAAACCTGGAGCAAACTTGATCTGGGTACGGTGTACACCTACATACATGCAAGAATTTGTGGCTCTACCTCTTATAGACTGTGAGATCTACGCGTTTATACCAGGGACCGTAAATAATGATTATTTTATATTTTTTAATGTAAAAAATCATATACTTAGAAAAGTCGTACAAATAAAAGAACTATACCAATTTGGTTCTATTTGCATCTAAAATGCATATCTGCAATGATTTTCGACTTAATGATTTTTTGGACATATTCCTCAGTAATAATTATTAAACTTTGATTTTTACTAAAAAACTCTGATTTTAATTGTTATTGTCTGAGAGAAAAAATAATACTTACAAAATAATGATTATTTTGTGATTTTTATTTTTTCGCTCAAAAATATCGCTCACGGTGCTATTACAACCATACGAAAAGGAACTGAAACAAAATAACTATATATTCTTAGGATGTGAACCAAGGCGAAACTTTGAAGCCAAACTTTGATTAAAAAAAACTCTTCCTTTAGTCGCGATTTTGGTGGTCAATGTGGCACTGGCGATCTGACACCGGATTTTAATAGATGTCGGCGAGATAAGACGAAAATAATTTGACCAAGTTTTCCAATTTTTGCATAGTTTTCAAGATATCCGCCCACAAAAGTATAAAATTTTACATAAAAACAAAAAAAAAAAAAAACAAGGGCATAGCCTGATTTGTAGGGGAACCGGCCTCCGACGCTTTTAATTTTTTGAGTATGCAGTTTCAAAGTACTCCAACGGAAAGTAGTTTAGCGATTTTTTGTACACTTCTAGTACAAACCCTGGATTTTTAACAGCGATTTTTATCATATCAATCACAATCCTTTTTCGAGCTATCTATCCATTAAATAATTCCAATTTTTTTTTCTGGTCAAAGATGGCATGTATACACTCCCCCGGAACAGTTTTCCAGTTTTTTAAAATGCTATCCGTTACCTACAAAATTACGCGAAATTTTTAACACCATTTATTTAAGGCATCCAGAAAGGGTTTCACTTTCATATTTCACATGTCCAATTGTCGTTCCTAAATACAATTTCTGCAATTTTTTCAGAATTTTAAAAAGTTGAAGAAGGTGGTTAAAATTAATAAAAACAATAAAATGTATATACCTAAATTTTATTATTCACTTTCGTTTTTTGTATATTAATAAAGTTCAAACCATTTTACCGTGATTTACGAATCATTATATTAAAATCTATGGGGATTAGTAGCAGTACTGCAAAAAACTTAAATGCCAATTAAGATTAAAATTATTAAGCATGGTAGTTAAATTAATAATTACTTAAGCAATTGCTCTCAAATAACTGCACTATGATTGTGATGTTACTGAACCGAACTTTTTTGTAAAATTAAATAAAAAAAATTTTTATTCTGGCTTTATGGCCAGAAAATAGCTACGGTAAATGGTTTGTATCTTACTGTAATTCCGTTTTCTCTTACGGTATACGTCGTTTTGTTCAGACCGCCAAAATAACTTTGTGAATGTGTTCAGTTCACATATAAGCGAAAAGTTTGAGTCAGGGACGCTAGCCTTACAGTAAAACTATGAAATTTTGATCATCTGCCTGACTTTTCTACATAATTACAAGCGAAAATAGTGGATCTGAAGATGTCGCTGCATCGTTACTAATTTGGTTCCGTTTTTGGTATATTTTTTTTTAAACTGTTTGCATCTCCGTAAAATTAGTAAAATTAAGGTATGCGGAATGAAAAACGAACATTTTTCTATAGGCACCAGAGAACTGCAAAACGTATCAAAAACGTATACGCATACGTATTGCTTCAAATGCTTCAATGCTTCAATGCGTATCATGTCAAAAAACGTATGCGTACTTAAATACGCATTTTTAAAAAAATACGTATACGTATACTTCATAATGCGTATGCTTATTTGTACTACGTTTACGTATACGTCAAAAGTACGTACACTACTTATTTAAATTTGAGCCATACGCACACTACGCTTAAAATCTGTGCGTATACGCAAAACAAATGCGTATACGCACTTTTTTTCAGGATTCTCAAAGTACCGTACAAAGTATCGTACTTATGTTTGGTACACAAAAAGTAGTAGAGTACACGGAGTGTAAAACGAATTTAGTTACAGACTTTGTGATTGGTGAGATAATTAAACCATTTACAGTGACTGAAGACTTATTAAATCGCCAAAAAAAAACCAAAGAGGATAAAAATAGAAATTATGAAAAACGTAATTGCCAACCAAGTAAAAAATTATGTCAGGATCAATGCATAGGCGCCATTCGCAGGTAAGGGATCTCAATGGTAATAAAACCGCGAAATGCTTAAGAAATTGATTTTCAAGACCACAAACTATCACACATAACTGCATTGCCCTGTCTATAACAATACCAAACCGCGATTAATACATACCAAGGATGACCAAAGGTAAAGAACATAGCCAAGATTTTAAAATCTGTTTTAAACTACTGTATGTTACTGCCAAATCATTATATCGCGGAAAAATACCAAGGAGGATCAAAAAATCTAATAATGCCAAGCAAACTTTACTTTGGAGATAGTGAAAAATCATGTCAGGATGAATGCATAGGCCCAATATGCAGCTAAGAGGTCTGCATGGTAACAAAACCGCGAAATGCTTAAGAAAATGCTTTTCAAAGCCACAAATGATCACACATAACTACATTGCCCTATCTATGACAATACTGAACCGCGATAAATACCACGGATGACCGAGGGTAGAGAATAGAGCCAAGATCTTAAAAACTTTTTTCAAACCACTGTCTATACCAAAGAGGGTTAAAAAATTTTAATAATGCCAAACAAACATAACCATTGAATAAATAAACACTCATTATAATTGGAACTATTTTTGAATAACGCTTATGCCATACATCTGGTAGGATTTTATACAAATTTACTTGAGAAAATTGTGGATAACGGTCATCCATGGTTCGCGTGGTTAGCCATCATCACCATCTATTCGCCCGTATTCGTTATAAAAATCTAATCTCATAATAAATGTTTGCAAATTTGGCGATCTTGGACCACTTGATCTTCACCTCCTTACCAGTCTATTTACTCGTTAATTAAATAAATATCAAATTTTGCGAATTTCGCAATATTTTTGGATTGGGTGGCCTACAACCCATATTTACCCGTCGACAGTTGCCAATTACTTATTATTCATAAAAATCTAAACTTATAAAATGTTTGCAAATTTCGCGGTTTTGTTGGACCGATTTGCCATTCCACAATTGCCAACTACTAAATTTTTTTAAAAAATTTAAACTTTAAACACGCGACTTTATTTTATATTTAGAAGAAGATTAATAGCTATGATAATAAAATTTTAACGAGATTACTGTTCACGGAAAGACCGAGGATTAGTTCTGGCTAAAATTAACTCAAAACATGATAAACTAGCTAAATAAGTATTCCGCTAAGTAAAACAAAACCAAATGTAACGAAGACACTTAGATTTTCCATAGAAATTACAAAGTACGCATAAATGAAGCACAAATGAAGCATAAATGAAGCATAAATGAAGCAAAATGAAAATGCCTACTGCTCAGTTAAAGTACGTATATAATGCGTACTTTTTCTAATGCTTCAGCGTACGTATACGTATTTCAACTTTTGCGTCTACGTAGTACGCATACTCATTTTTTTGTAATGCGTAGGGTGCGTATGCGTAGCCTACTATTTCAAATGCGTATGCGTACATATGCGTACTTAAAAAATACGTAGTACGCACGTAGTACGCATTAATGACTACGCATTGCAGTTCTCTGATAGGCACACGCAAAATTTTAAATAAAATCAATCAGAAAACATATTATTGAAAAAAAATCGGTACTATTCCAGTCTAGATAACGTCTAGTCCTGTCTAGATAACGCACAGCAGCGATAATTTCAATGAATGCAACAGAGAGTTAAAAGTTATTTTGGCCATAAGGGCGATCCATTAAGATGCTTTTTATACCCTTGGGAGGGTATATTGAAATTGTTCAGATGTTTGTAACGCATAGAAGGAAGCATCTCCGACCACATAAAGTATATATATTTTTGATCAGCACGCCGAGCTGAGTTGATACAGCCATGTCCGTCTGTCCGTCCGTCTGTTTCTATGCTATCTCCTCCGTCAGTTTTAAAGCTATCGTAACCACACGTCTGTTCTCTTAACCATTGGTCATCCATGGTATTTTTTTTTGCGGTTCAGTAACATCACAATCATAGTGCAGTTATTTGAGAGCAATTGCTTAAGTAATTATTAATTTAACTGCCATGGGGGTCACTTAGCTAAGATGTGCGCTAATGCACTAGATCTGAAATAATTTTAATCTTAATTGGCACTTAAGTTTTTTGCAGTACTGCTACTAATCCCCATAGATTTTAATATAATGATTCGTAAATCACGGTAAAATGGTTTGAACTTTATTAATATACAAAAAACGAAAGTGAATAATAAAATTTAGGTATATACATTTTATTGTTTTTATTAATTTTAACCACCTTCTTCAACTTTTAAAATTCTGAAAAAATTGCAGAAATTGTATTTAGGAACGACAATTGGACATGTGAAATATGAAAGTGAAACCCTTTCTGGATGCCTTAAATAAATGGTGTTAAAAATTTCGCGTAATTTTGTAGGTAACGGATAGCATTTTAAAAAACTGGAAAACTGTTCCGGGGGAGTGTATACATGCCATCTTTGACCAGAAAAAAAATTGGAATTATTTAATGGATAGATAGCTCGAAAAAGGATTGTGATTGATATGATAATAATCGCTGTTAAAAATCCAGGGTTTGTACTAGAAGTGTACAAAAAATCGCTAAACTACTTTCCGTTGGTGTACTTTGAAACTGCATACTCAAAAAATTAAAAGCGTCGAAGGCCGGTTCCCCTACAAATCAGGCTATGCCCTTGTTTTTTTTTTGTAAGTTTTTATGTAAAATTTTATACTTTTGTGGGCGGATATCTTGAAAACTATGCAAAAATTGGAAAACTTGGTCAAATTATTTTCGTCTTATCTCGCCGACATCTATTAAAATCCGGTGTCAGATCGCCAGTGCCACATTGACCACCAAAATCGCGACTAAAGGAAGAGTTTTTTTTAATCAAAATTTGGCTTCAAAGTTTCGCCTTGGTTCACATCCTAAGAATATATAGTTATTTTGTTTCAGTTCCTATTCGTATGGTCGTAATAGCACCGTGAGCGATATTTTTGAGCGAAAAAATAAAAATCACAAAATAATCATTATTTTGTAAGTATTATTTTTTCACTCAGACAATAACAATTAAAATCAGAGTTTTTTAGTAAAACTCAAAAATAATCATTATGAAATGAGCAAAATAGTACAAATTAATAAATAATCATTAAGTTGGGATTTTAAAAATATCACTTATAATGATTACGGTCCCTGGTTTATACAGATAAAAAGACAGATTTTCGCTGTTTTAAGATGGAGGAGGAGGATTTTTCGAAATCTAAAACAAACTCGATGTGCTACTGTACGCACCTATATACATGCCAAATCTTGTGGCTCTATCTATTACAGTCTCTGAGATAGACGCGTTCATACTGACAGACAGACGGACATGGCTAAATCGACTCGGCTGTTGATGCTGATCAAGAATATATATACTTTATGGGGTCGGAGGTGCTTCCTTCTCCCTATTACAAGTTATGAGCAAAAAAGTGAACCAAAATAAAAAAAAAATTTGTTGCATACTTTTTGGATGGGCACCCAAAGGAAGGCAGGAACACTGTTAAACATGTTTTTTCATGAGTAACGAGTATATCGAAGTCGGTCAGAGGCAACTTTACTTACGCTCTCGTTTTTAGATGGGCTCATTGTTTGACTTGATTTGATCTATAGAACCACTTAAGCTTGATCTGTTTGGAGTCACTGGAAATTTGACCTGATTTACTTGAACATTTTTTTTAAACATTAATCAAAGGGCTCTTTGACTCCAATCATGCAGGGCTCTAAATACACCAGATCCGCAACATAGTCAAATGCTTTAAATTTAGTTAGAAAGCGCTTCCCAGGATGCAAATTTATTGGCACTCCAAAAAAATAAAAAAAAGTTTGGCTCTACAGCCTAAAGGGACAAGCTTTTATTAATTTCTTTTTTCGCTCGCTTCAAAAATCTTTTAGTGTTTAAGCCTTCGATTCTGAAAAAGCTGTCGAAAAGCCGCCGAATTATGCAGCTTCCCAAAAATAGGCAAAAAATGGTCGACGACAATAAAATCACTGGAAATAGTTTCGGGAACTGAATTAAATTTCAATAATTTTTCTTCCTCGCGTGTTCTCTGGTGTGACAGTTGAGCCTTAAGGACCCAACTGCACAATCTGTTTCAAAATTAATTGCAATTTACTGCTCCGCTTGACAACTTCAGTTGCTCTTATGACTTTCATTGCATTACACTAAATGGTAAGTTCTGAAGTAGGGAAATTAATTCTAATCATATATGTAAAAGTTCATTTCCAGCAACAAGTTGTCTGCTCTTTTTGAATATTCTGCCAGTTCGCGTGGCGTTGCATGATTTATACAGCTGACTTAAGGAAAATGTTGATGTTGACTTTTCTAACTTTTTAAGTTGAATCTTAAGCAAATGAGCGCGTTGTAGCTGTGTGGGTTAGTTTCAAGTTGGCCCTTAATAATTCATTTAAAAAGTGAAGCGTTTCGACCCCAGTACCCCAATATCAATTATAATGGCTGATTATCTAATTTGATTAAACAAATAAACAAGAGGCAAGCTGACGCATGGCCAAGAGGCAAATGGAAATTAATTATGACCAAACAAAGCTGGCAAATTTACTTACCCAGTTTTGTAATGAGTATAAAGTGGTAAAATTCACAAAAATTAGGCTTAATTTTGGTTGCACCAACTTTCACTTGTTCACTGCTAGCCAAAAACTGACTGCTTGGAATTGTTTAACTCGTCGGTTGTTCGTTCTGTAGGATTGTCGTTGTATCTCGACTGCAGGTTCAAATTCTTGTGATGCCGCCAGATGCCAACGGGCCAGCTTTATAGCAGCAGGACCAAGCAGGCAACGAGCGTGTGTGAGTGTATGGGTTGCCCACGGCCAGCCAATCAGAGCTGGGCACAAAACCCGAACACTACACGAAGCACTGGCAGCTGCCGCCTTAATGTATGCAGCGATATTTCGGTCACCTAACTAGTTGCGTGGGTGTAGTAATCACTATTTTGAACGCTCCTCTTTGAACCTTTGTGTTTGTGGTATAATTCTGCAAAAGGTGACCGTTTGCTACTTTGGGACATGAAATTAGCAATGGGCTGAGATTTATTTGCTCTGTAAAAGCGCGTCATGTGAGAAGATATGAATGAATGAAATGAAGCGCTGCTGACGTAGTTGCCTAAACTGCCGTGGGCTCCGTCAGCAACAACAGCAGCTGCCCCAATGTACTCTCCCCTGACGCGTGTCAGAATCGTGGCTTTTGATTGAACATGACTTGTGGGTGGAAATTAGCTGGAGCTGAAGAAGACCTTTGGACGACTAATTACAAAGATTAATGGAATAATCCAATCAACAAATCAGCATTTTTTAGTTGAATGTTGTTTACAAGTGTCCCACCTCCATCTCCAGCTGGTGTAATCAATACATAAGGGGGAAAATGCATACTTAACGCCCTCTGTTGCTACAGCAGTGGGTTATCACTTCAAAAACAAATTAACCGATAAGCAGCTGACACTGCTCCGAGCAGCGATCAAAATATTTGACAACAAACACAAGCGATTAAACTCCCACCACTTGGTAGACTAGTTTGCATTCGAATTGTTAGAATATCATTAGAAATCTACAGTTAAAAGCCAAGTCATCTTAGACGTTAAATCAGCAATGCCATTATTTATAAAAGTACAAAAATCACCAACAAAAAAGGCATACGAAAAAACAAAATCGAATAGACGAATTTGCTAGTTTTCTTTTCGAACATATGGGGTAGATTGTCTTCTGCACCCCAAAAATTTATAACAAAAATTCCTCGATAGAGCTATAACTATGATGGTTCTGTTGTTATAAAGCTCCCAAGCCAACATTTTTGAACAAATGTTACCGGTCAAGCACCGGTAAGTCATATTTATTAAGCTAATGTGGTTTTTTTTTTTTTTAACAGGCATGTTTGTAATTCCACTACTAATTGAAAAGTAAATCGAACGCAATTCCGCTCCGTTTTTGTATTTGTGTTTTCAATTTCGAATGAAATTGCTTTCTTTTTACTTTTCGCAATCCACTGTTACAAGCGAGAATGGCAATAGATACACCAGAGAGAAACCAAGCGAAACGATCGAAAATGGAACAGTCGAAAATGAGAGAGTCTGACTTTTAGGTTTCACTTTTCGGTTTGGCTGTGCAATGCCAATTTCTAGACACATTATACAAAAACTTTTTATAAATCAATCAAAGACTAGAATATCAATTAAATTTCACTAGCAATTTAAAAAATTGATTGAATTATAAAAAAAATTTACTTTATGTACATCTAGCAACTGTAAGAGTGCGTACACTGAGGAAAAAAAAAACCGAGAGCATTGGACTCAAAACGAGCACAAAGTATTACCAAAAAGTATGCATGAAAGGGTTTTCCAGTTTGTAATACAATGGGGTCTGTTCTGAATTCCGACTCGATTTTCGTGTAAACATGTGAATTTCGAATGCAATTTATATAAATTTAAACGTAAGTGTCAAGTTAATTTGAGGCTACTAGATCTCGTCGCAATTTTCTCTCGATTTAAATTCATTTGGTATTAAGAATGGTTTACCGCTGCCACAATCGGTTTTGTTAACCCGATCAGAGCCGCAGGTATATTTGACGCCTTCATACAACGTTTTCAAATGACGCAAAATACTAAAGTTTACACGAAAATCGAGTCGAAATTCGGAACAGACCCCATAGTTCTCACTTCAAGAAAAATTGATTGAGAACGCGAAAACTCAAATTCAATGGATATTGTTCCATTTTTGAGAACATGATTTGAGTTCATATTGTTCCGTTTTCAAGAACATTTTAAACTCACCTGAAAAAAAAATTTGATTGCACTTGAGACCAGGTGTGGGCGGATTACTCACATTTGGGTGGAATAGGGAAGAGAGGCGAGGCTACTCTGGATATGGGCGCTGCTGCTTCTCCCTCCACCCATATGTGTCATAGGAATCAGAAACATCGCTTCAACGACCCACTTCACCTGACTCGTTTCATTTAAGTTTTCAAAAAAAACACTGAAAAATTGGTTCGGGCTGGGATTTGAACCCGGTACCTTATGCACTCTACGTATGGAATGACGCATTTGACAATTCAGCCATTGAACAGTTTTGCAGATGCACATCAAGAGGGCTATTTATGCTATGTTGAGCAGACAAGAGAGAAAGAGCAAAAAGAGAACCAACTCGCTCTCTCTGCTTTTTTAAAGTAAATATTATTAGTTTGAGAACAACTTTACTCATTCCAAGAACATTTAAAAAATTTGTTCTCAAAAATTTTCAGAACGTTCTGTTCTCATTTTAAGTTGAAGGCAACTTATTTTCTGAACACGTTTTTTCCCTCTGCGTAATTTGGCGATTATTTTTTATTCCACCGACTAACAAGCATTAATTTTCAAAACGAAAAACTTTTTGAATATCCCTTTAATTGATGAAATATTCAAATTTTTTTCTGGTCAAAGATCCCTCGAAATAATTTTTTTTCGTTTTTTACTAATTTCACTTATTTTTTCAAAGGAGGTTAAAATTAATTAAAACGATAATTTATATATTTACTAGCAAATATCCCGTCGAGCTTCGCTGCGCCTTTAACAGTATAGAACGAATATCAAAATCAGTCGAATCAGTTGAAGTCAAGGGTGAGAGTCAAATATAATTAAATTTTTCCTACCAACTTTTAAAATATTTTTGAAAATTGTGTCCATCGTAGAAACCAGAAATTGAGCCTTACAAAGGTTTGAAATCAACGTTTTACTACTTTGCTTTTTTCACATTTTGACTTTGCTAATGGGTTTTCCCTCCAATTTTCACCACTTACCCCCCACACATCCCACCCAAATCCGACCCACTTTCCGCCAAACTTCGAAAAATAAAATAACAAATGAATAAGCATTCTATCCTTACAAACCGAGTTCAAGTCAATCGAATAAAAAAATAGTTTTTTTTATGCACAATTTTATGGGTCAAATTTTCCGACATAGGAAAATCACGTTTAAAAGTATTTCGTATCTGATCCTTACAATGCGAGTTTCAACCCAATCGAATAAAAAAGAGATATTTTCATGTAGAATTTTCCGGACACTTTCACGCCGACATTAAAAAATCACATTTCGAACTATTTCGTATTCTGTCCTTACAAATCGAGTTTCAAGCCAATCGGATGAAAAATTGTTTTTCCCATGCAGAATTTTCCGGCCAATTTCCTCTTGGGCTGATTACAAACCAAGTTTAAAGTCAATCAGATCATAAATACAATTTTTCCCATAACGAGAAGGCCAAGCTAACTTCGTCTTTGCCGAAGTTTTTATACCCTTGCAAATGTTTTAATACATCATAGTTTACGAACGTTAGCATTAAAACAAACAATTTTTATACCCTTGGAGAGGGTATATTAAAATTGTCCGGATGTTTGTAACGCATAGAAGGAAGCATCTCCGACCACATAAAGTATATATATTCTTGACAGCATGACGAGCTGAGTTGATATAGCCATGTCCGTCTGTCCGTCCGTCTGTCCGTCCGTCTGTTTCATCTCCTCCGTCAGTTTTAAAGCTATCGTAACCAAACTTTGCAAAGTCTTTGGGTATAAATACGCTGCACATTTGTCGGAACCGGCCGGATCGGATGACTATAGCATATAGCTGCCATAGGAACGATCGGTTGAAAAACTAGTTTTAGTGAGAAAAACTTTTTTGTTTTCAATGTTATCGCTCCCAACGCTCTTATTTATAAGTTTTTAGTGATTTCACATAATTTCACCAAGCCATTTTGAAATCGGACAACTATATAGTATAGCTGTCATACAAAAGTTAGGTCTGAAAAAAAGTCTTAGTGAGAAAAACTTTTTTGTTTTCAATGTAATCGCTCCCAACGCTCGTATTTATAAGTTTTTAGTGATTTCACATCATTTCACCAAAATTTTTCGAAATCGGACCACTATATAGTATAGCTGCCATACAAACTGTCAGGCACATATCAAGCTCCAAGGGTATATAAACTTCGGTCGAGCCGAAGTTAGCTTGCCTCTATTTTTCTAAATAAAATCCACCTTTCGACCGATAGTTTCTATGGCAGCTATAAGATATAGTCATCCGATTTTGACCAAAACTTCAAAATCTGTGTAAAAGCGTGTAAAACTAATAATTGCTGAAGCGGGAGGCGTTTACATTAAAAATAAAAAGTTTTTCTCACAAAGACCCACTTTTCGACCTAGAGTTCCTATGGCAGCTTTAAGATATAGTCATCCGATTTTGACCAAAACTTCCAAATCTGTGTAAAAGCGTATAAAACTAATAATTGCCGAAGCGGGAGGCGTTTACATTAAAAATAAAAAGTTTTTCTCACAAAGACCCACTTTTCGACCGATAGTTCCTATGGCAGCTTTAAGATATAGTCATCCGATTTTGACCAAAACTTCCAAATCTGTGTAAAAGTGTGTAAAACTAATAATTGCTGAAGCGGAAGGCGTTTACTTGGAACTTGTTGTTTAAGCTATTTTCATGATGGACATAAGTTCAACCAAATTTCAAATTATCATTCCTGTCAGCTAAACCAAATAATATGCTGGCCATTTATCTAGTATGATGTTCAATTCCCTAGTAATTGGATAAAGCCCAAAATATTTAGGAAGAACATCCTTCTCAAACGATCTAATAACAAATTCGTGGCCGTATGTGGCCCAGTGGTTAGTGTGCTGGACTGCTGGGCGGGAGGTTGTGGGTTCGATCCCGCCTCGGAACATCTAATAATAAAAGTTTTTTTCTTTCTTTAGAAAATAGCTTTTACACATACGGTTACCTTCACCAGCTATTGGCGCCAGCTGTGAAGTAACTAGCCATGAAAAAGCAAATTCTCAAACTTTGCCGTTTACATTAAAAACAAAAAGTTTTTCTCACAAAGACCCACTTTTCGACCGATAGTTCCTATGGCAGCTATAAGATATAGTCATCCGATCCGGTCGGTTCCGACATATTAGCAGTGTGCAGTAAAAAGAAGACTCTGTGCAAAGTTTCAGCTCGATAGCTTTAAAACTGAGAGACTAGTTTGCGTAGAAACAGACAGACAGACAGACGGACAGACAGACGGACGGACAAAGCTCAATCGACTCAGCTCGTCGCCCTGATCAAGAATATATATAGTTTATAGGGTCGGAAATGAATATTTCTGTGCGTTGCAAACTTCTGGGCAAAATTATAATACCCAAGGGTATAAATATTCCAAAAAGATAAAAAAAGCAGAATTCGAAATTGACCATTAAAAATTCAAAAACAGAGTGTCAAGAATTTTGCTCTTGGAATCGAGGTAAATTCGTTCTCAATGTTGTTCTTAAAGCAGGGTTCCCCAAGCAGAGAGCGCTAAAACGTGACTGTGTCTCTCTCTAACACACAATAAAGTGTGACTTCGGCAAGCATTCGGCAAGTAAGTTCGTGCCGTCAGAGCTATCGCTAGGGAACTCTGTCTTTAAGGCAAGTCGTCCCCTCTCTCGACTTGCCTTTAAGACAGAGAGGGGAAGCAAACTAAGAGAGAATAGCGTTAGACGCGCTCTCACGTGCGCAGCTTGTCGTTTTTAGATGCGTACAAATACAAACAGCTAAAGCACTGTCGTCCGTGTGTTCAGTCTTGGAGGTCCGCAGTAAAAGTTCTTCAAAAAATCCCGAATTGTGCTTAACAAATCCAAAACGTTCTTGAAATCTCAGGAATTTAAGGATTTTTTAAATTGCTTTAAAATTGTCTAGAGCCCAAAGGTAAGCCTTGCTAAACCAATACAGCAGGCTAGTAATTTGTATAGAATTTCAATCAAAGTTTCCAAAAAACCAATTACATACTTTGGGGCAAGGTATACTAAACAAGGTGCGCTCATTCGCTCTCTCACATGTCCTTATACCTGTGTCAAAGAGAGCGAGAGAGATATATATTTTAATACAAAGCCCACTAAGCTACTAAGTAAACACACAAAAAATTCGTCCGCAGAGATGCTTCGCTTACAACAGTTGCTTACTCAAGGAGCAAAAAATATTGGAGAGACACTTTGCGCTGCCTCTCAATTTTGTTGCTCAATTTCAATTTCTGATCAATTTCTGCTCAATTTCTATTTCTGATCAATTTCTGATCAATTTCTGATCAATTTCTGATAAGTTTCTATTTCTAATCAATTTCTGATCACATTTCTATTTCTGATCAATTTCTGATCTATTTCTGATCAATTTCTATTTCTGATCAATGTCTGATCAATTTCTATTTCTGATCCATTTCTGATCAATTTCTGAACAGTTTCTATTTCTGATCAATTGATCAGAACCTTAGATTCCGGTGAACTGACTGTTGGAGCAGGCTCCTTATCCTCATCGGATAGTGCCCAAAAAAATGCTTATAGTGCCCAAAAAGATACTTCAAAGTGCCAGTAGGAAATCACTGTGGTTAGAGCGAGCCGACCATAACCCAAATGTATCCAGAGAGAGCGAACAGCTGACCAAAAAGTATATAGAGAGCGCAAATAGGAGCGAACAGCTGACAATTTTCTGACAAGCGGTGTCGACTGAGCAAAGTTCCTCTCCAATACTCTTTGCTTCATGGCTTACTGACTGAAATTTAACAAGTTGTCAAGAGAGCGAGTGAGCCTACCTTGCTTTGGGGCAGAAACAACAAAAGGGTAAAAATAGCCACTTTTTGCAACTTTAAGCTCACATTACCGAAAATCTCGACGTGATGTACTGTTTCCTGATAAAATGGTTTGTGTTCTGCACACAAAAATTATTTAGAATCACCACAAACGCTTCAATACACCAGAAAAAGTCAAATTTTTTTGCCTTGCGTAATTGATACTTATATAATTACGGGTTTTTTTTTTCAAAACTTAGTTGAATTTCTCTCAGTTAATAAACTAACTCTAACTCAAGCAGCGCTGATATGAGTTGGCCTGAATACGTTCAAAGGCCCAGGCAAGTTCTTTGTTGCCTTAGCAATCGTTTGGGTTATGGAACCAGGTGAAAGTCTCCTTCGAGCCTGGCCTGAAGAACTGTGAACAGCAAATGCAAATGAGCAATTGTTGTTTATGAATCGGCCGGTTCTACCCTAAGATTTGCCAAAGGGAACAAATGTGAGTTTCACCCCATCATTCAGTTCGGACTTCACTGCCCGATAGACCAGTCCCTGTCGGTACACAGGGACGCACAGAGAAAACAAAGGCCTTTACTTGATTTGTTGTAGGTATGAACCTGCCCTAATGTTATGCATGGCTTATTGTTACATACTACGGTGAACAAGTTTGACAGGGGAAGCTTTAATTTTACGGTGCAGCCAAAAATGCAAACAAGTTAAGGCTATGCAAATCAATTTCGTATGAATTGGCAAATTTTAATATGCATTGTTTGGCATTTAGAAATATGAGTTTTTTCCCTTAAATTAACTTGAGGGGAAAAAATATTTGATTTTTTAACTAGCCATGCTCGATTTGAGTTTGGAATTTTCTACTAGGAAACCTGGTTTCCAGCAAAGATTCATGAATCTAAATTAAAATTTAGTTGAGATGCTTCAACTTTACGCTTGGCACTGACTTCAACTTAACATTTCAAAGTATTATTTCTAAATATTTTAAAATACATTTTTTTTAATAAATTGAACTGTGATTCTAGATGATTTTCTTGAGCTCGAGAGGAATTGATTTTCGGAAATTTGAGCTTTAAATTGCTTAAATCTTTCCTCTCTTGACTTTTGTCGTAAAATAAAATTTCATATCTTTAAAATAAACTATCCCTATTTTAAAGTAGACTTTAAGCTACTCTCAAGAGTGATCAGTCGAAATAGAACCGATCATATTTGGTCTGAGTACTAAGCTGAGCTCGCGTGGCAGGCTGACGGTATACATTTGTTATCGAACTAGTTTTTTTTATACCAAATTAATTAAAGAAGTAAATTGCAACTTAGGAAGCTTCAAAACGCAGATCGACCGTTCTTATTTTTCTTATCTTCTTTTTGTATTTAAACAAAGCATCGTCACAATGAGGCAGCACAGTAAAAACAGACTATGCGCAGAAACGGCTGCAACCGTGATGCGCAGCACTTCAGTTCAGTTCGTGTGGGACCTCACTTCAAAGATAACTTGAAAGCCACTTAACCTATGCCTTAATCTTGCTTTCATCTCGAAGTGAATAGCTCAGAATAGTTGTAATTTTGCCTAAATATACGATGTTTTTTAATGCTTCTTTAAATTTTATTCTTTCAACTGTGATTTTTAGATTTTCATCTTAAGAAATAAACAGTTAATGGCTTAGCTGCACTTTTAAAAGTAAATTCTGTTCCAAACATAGTTTTCTGTATATCCCAATACCTTAAAAAAAACGCACCACTTTTGTTCTTGATATACGCATAATGCTATGGTATTAAAAAGTTGTATTATGGAACATTGTTTTATATAGAATACCTGTTTATAAGTATATGGGTAATATTCCTACTAAATTCAAGAGATTTATTTTTGAGCTGATGAAGCTACTTAAGCACAACTTTCGGAACTCTTTCTCTTAGAGCAACAGTTGAATCGAGCGTGCCATTTCCTGTGAATTGCGCTCCTTCCATTGCACATTTGTAAGCATGGTCTCTAGGGTTTGTTGAAGTGCCTGCTCCAGACCCTTAAGCGAGTTGCGATTTGTATTGACAAAGTTCCTAAAGTTATCAAAATCACTCTGAGTGATGACCTGCTCAGATAGAGGCGGCAATAGGCGGGACATGTCCTTGGTAATGGGATGATAGCTGGAAATAAAACAAACAGTATAAGTCCAAGTTGTATTTCTTCAATCAAGCGTTCTCCCCTTGCACTCACAACTTGTAGATAAAGTCCACATTGTTCATGAAATAGTTTTTGGCCAAGAGGAAGCCAACTTCGTTAAAAGCAATAGCCTGGAAGGCCCACATAGAATCCTGCTTGCGTATGGTCTCCGCGGGATCGTATGCCAATTCCAGATAACGCTGCAACACCCACACTTCACGCGAGCAACCCAAGGCACTGAGTATAGTGCGTTTCTCGGCGGCCACATTCGAGTTGACATAGCGTGCCCACAGGAACTGCCAGTCCGCGTCGTCGCCATGACGTATGGAAGTACAGTATACGGTATTACGCACATTAAGAGGTACCGGATTCTTCTCATCAGGGTTCTGCTCCGCTTGCCAGCGGCCGTAGTAATCCCGGGCAATGTGCACACAGTCCGACACCTCATATTGACAGGCCCAGTTGGCCACCATGGTCTTGAGCAGAACCTGATCCTGCTGGGCTATACCACCAAAGGTATCGTTGAGACCATTCAGGTGCAGGTAAATCGGTGAAATTAGTTTTCGCATGTAACGCTGTGGAAAAGAGAGTAGGTGAATCGATTAGCAGTGAGCAAAACAAACATGACGAGAGTTGTCCCTTAATTAGTCGGTCAAATAAGAAAGTCCCTTCTGACTGAAACTGATAACTTTTTTTATAGAAACCCACTTTCTATTTGAATAAATTGGTCTTGAACCCAGTTGGCATAATTTCCGACAGTCAACTATTAAATATTATTATTATTACAAGTGAATCCCAAAATACTAGCCCTGCCTGGGGGCCTTTCTCTTCTTTTAGTTCATTCCCTTCAGTTCAACTCAGTGCTGAATCAAAGCTGAATTAGCCCAGATTTATTTCATGGCTGGTCTGAATCAGCGCTGACAAATTTAGTACTGAGGCGTAGAACTGCAGGGTTGTATTTAGCAGGTATCTTATCCACTCAGAAACAAGGGCTAATTTTTGAATCTCCAAGTCTGCTGATTAAGCGCAGCATCCGACAGCACCAAGAGTACCATCTTGCTGTGAAGTATTGTGTGTTCATGTTTAAAGTTATGGGCCAACTTGACCTCGAGCCGTCTAAAACTTACTAGTTTGAAATACGTATTGTTTGTTTAACTTTTAAAAATACACTTACATAGAGTTAGCTTTATCATAAACTATTAAATAACAGAGTAAATTGTAAACTTATCTGACACCTCACCTTACAGCTAAATATCTGGCAGAAGATAAATCTGCCCAAAATCAATATATTTTTCACGGTAGAAACAGACAGACGGACGGACAAAGCTCAATCGAGTTAGCCCGGCATGCTGTGTATAAAAAATAGATATAGACATATGAATTAGAAATCTTGACTATGGGTTGGAATATGGTATTGGATATTTTAATGGATCGAGATTGGTATCTAACCAGTGTAACAGTGGTCCAGGACCAGGGAGGGCCGGTTCGGTCCATTGAACTGGACTTAGAACCGAACCTTACACATTTTTAACCTCCCGAAGCAGGGACCTTGGGATCCCGAAGTGGACCCCCACTGCTGAGAAAGAGGTTCGGCTTAAAGTTTTAACTTTTGTCAGCCTTTTTAGAAATAATTTAACTATTAGAATATACTGAATGGATTAAAATTATTGGGTAGTGCTGAATCGGAGTAAGAACATTTAAACATAATATTTTATTTATTCATTTGGTTTACAACAAAAACTAGGCATATTAAGTAAAGGGACTGATCCGAGAATGCCATTAAAGAGCTCGAACATCAGCACCGATCCTTCTCCAGAATTTCAGAGGTTTGCAACCTTGGTTTAGAGCCATATTTCAGAAAAGCTTTAGCTGTGAGCAGAAAACTACAAGCAAGGCGAACCAGATGTGATTCGGAAAATTTTTCTGAAGGTTCGTGAGTGTTAAGACATTTAACATATCTCAGAACTGGCTTAAGCTTTTAAATGAAAATTTGTTGAGTGGAAACTTTCCCAATTTAAAGCTGCTTTGGAAAAATTTTGAACAGGCTCTAATGTTAATATCAGTTTTCAGCCAGTTCAAAATTGAAATAAAAACCATATCCACACAATGCAAAAAATATTTTTTATCAGGGCTGTAAATCTTTTCAAAATAGGAACGGGTTCGAACCCGAGAAACGTTTTGGGTTTAGGCTCACAGAGTGGACTCCCTAGGTCGGTTCTGGTTTGAACTCAGGTTCTGCGTAAATGATCATTTTTTTGTTATTCACAAAACAGTTGTGTTTTAGTTTTAAAAATTTCTAAAAACCGCGTGCTAGCAGAAACCTTTAGTAAGTTTTCTGAAAGTCGTCCACAATATTAACAAACGAAAAAGTAGCTGTAAAACGTTCCAGACTCTATAACAAGAAATGGTTCCTAGTTTTTAGAAATTAAACAAAATTTCTAGCCATACCTTAAGCATCTTACAACTTATTGTAGAAAACTGTAATCAGAGCATTGAGCAGTATCATGGGCAGCTGGCTCTTAAGTCCAAGTTATGTCCCACTTATGTTAGGAAAATTGGGAATACGGAAAATTATGGTTAAAAATGTTTTATTGTGCTCCGCTTACCCTAGTATTTAAAACACAAAACAAAAAGTGATCTAAACTCCTAAAATTTTAGAACCGTCGCACTATGGTCCCAAATCCCAAAAAACTGGCCAAATGGAAAAAAAAAAAACTATTTTTTTTATTATACTCTTTACAGAAGGTACATAGAGTATATTAAGTTTGTGCAAAAGTATGTAACAGGGAGATGGAATCATTTCCGACTATATAAAGTATATATATTCTTGATCAGCATCAACAGCCGAGTCGATATAGCCATGTCCGTCTGTCTGTCCGTCCGTCCGTCCGTCCGTATGAACAAACCGATCTCGGAGATGGTAAGAGATAGAGGTTTGACATGTATGGGACAAATGTTTCTTATAGCTGCAGGCAGATCAAGTTTATTTTCCATTTTTGCCACGCCCCCTCCCCCCCCCGCAATTCGGAAAAAACGTTATATCTCCTACAGTTTTGAAGATAGACGTTTCGTACCTTCTAGAGATAGTTAGAAATTAGCAAAATGTATCGATTTGATAAAGATCGGATCAGCGGTTCTCAAGTTATGAGCAAAGAAGTACATCTCCCTCGCCCCACCCCCTTTCACCCATTTGCAACTAACACCACAAAATCTTATAGAGAGAGAGAGCGCGAGAGGGAGAGTGAGAGAGAAAGAGAGAGAGAGAAAGAGAGAGACTTTGAGATGAGCGCTGCACCAGCATTGCATTCAGCTTCTACTCCAGGTACAGAGTATGTTATAGTCAGGCTTGACCTACTTTCTTACTTGTTTTTAAGTACTTTTTATGACTTTTTAGTTGTAGTGGTACATGTAGTTTGTATTCTGACCGATAATAAGGAGGAAGTGTCCCCACGAGGCTCAGGTACTTAACTCCATTCCGTCGAGTGTGCCTCAAAGCTTATGTGCCATATAATCGCGACACATTACCCGATTTTCATTCTGCAAAATGGATTCTACTCTAGAAAGTAATTACAATTTGAATGTATTACTCAAAATTATTATTAACGAGAGCTTAAGTTAAAGTCGGCTCTGACCGACTTTGATTTACCCGTTCCTGCGTTCCTTAGGGTGACCATCTGAAAAGTATGCAACATTTTTTACGGTGGGAGGAGGGGTAGCGGGGGGGCTTGGTTCACTTTTTTGCTCATAACTTGAGAACCGTTCATCCGATCTTTATCATTTCTTCGGCAAATCGATTCATTTTGCTAATTACTAACTATCTTTAGAAGGAACAAATCGTCTATCAGTGTATGTAGGAGATATTACGTTTTTTCCAAATTGCGGGACCGGGAGGATTCGTGGCCAAATTTTGAAACATACTTGATCTGCATTTGTCCCATACATGTCAAACCTCTATCTCTTACCATCTCTGACATCTAGGTGTTCATACAGACGGACGGACGGACGGATAGACGGACATGTCTATATCGACTCGGCTGTTGATGCTGATCAAGAATATTTATACTTTATGCGTCTGCCTGTTACATACATTTGCACGACTTTAGTATACCCTTTTTACTCTACGAGTAACGGGTATAACAATGGATGAAATAGTGAATCGTTAATAAAATTAGAGGTTTTTTCTTGGTTACATTCTGAAAAGTTGTGTTAGAAAAAGCAATAAGTCGAAACTCCCATCAGATCCCACTTTCAAACAAAGTAGAAATTGTTGCTTAGATAATTCTTCAAAACATAGCCAAAAATTAGTCAGTCTCGTTGATGATTTTTGAGCGACAGATTTCGAGACATAATATGTTAACACTGCTCGACAGCACTCTCCCCAATTCACCGAACCAACTTCCTTTTTAGTATTTAAAAAAAAAATCGATACTTTTTCGACTTTTGGCCGTCTTTTTAGCATTTGGGACCACTGTGCGTCGCGATTGTTTGGGCGCTTCAATCTTCACTATATGAAAATTAAACAAATTTCGCCATTTTTTTAGAACTTTTTATCTTTACCATCCGTCTGTTTACTCGTCTTGAAAAATTTCGATACTTAATAAACCTGCCTTCATCACAATCTAAACTCATTTCAAATTTCCGCGAGTTTCGTGATTTTTTTAACCGATTGGCCTACACCTGCTTCTTTGATCCTTCTATAACTAATATAAATTTATTATTTTTTGGACAGGTGTGACTTTCCTCCCTTATTTACCCGTCTACAATAAATAATAATGCACGCTCATATGGCAAAATTTGCAAAATTCGCGATCTTTGGAAAATTGTAAATAAGTTTTCTGCTATTTGGGGCATAGACGAACCCTACAAATTAAAGATCATTAAAATCGGTCCAGCTGTCCCTGAGCTATAAAAGGTATAACAAACCAGACTTAGTTAAATTTTAATTAACAAATAGTTTAAATAAGCTTTGCTTCATGTTTGGACTTTCCAAAATCGTAAACTCCGATTTAATTTGTTCGACCAACTAAGGAACAGAGCTCGTAAATTAAATTAAAACATGCCCCCAAATGCGACTTACGGCAAAAAACAACTATTTTGTTTGTTTTTGTGATTGCGGGCCGCATGGATTTCAAATGGAAATGGGAATGAGAGCTATGGGTTACTACAGTGGGGAGAGGTGAACTAAGCAAAGCATCTTCACCTACCTTAAAGAACTCAAAGTCCGGTGTCTGTCGTACGATGCGATTCACACGCCTCAGATTCTCCAGGGCCGACTTCCAGGGCAAGTATTCACGCTCTCTCTGCAGGTAGTCCAACAAACGCATGGCTATCTCATAGTTCTGATCACCAGTCCAGGCCAAATGCAGGGCATCATCTATAAGCTGGGCACGATTGAGCACATGAATGCGTTGGAAGTCGCCCTTGGTCAGGGTTTCAATCAGCAATTTCCAGTTGCGTTCATCATAGTTGACCTTGTACAGCGTTGAGAGTTGCGTATTGAAAATGACCCACTGATCGGAATCGGGTAGATCATGTATGGTCTTGGGCAGCACCTCGCCGTTTTTGCCACACTCCATCCAGGCTTTGGGTGCGGTATTATTGAAATCCTGTTCGCCCTGTGTGGTATAGCTGAGCGGTACCCACCAGCAACCGACGCGATTTGCACGCGCCACTTGAGTGTTGAGCAAATAGCGTTCCTGGCTCAGCTTGGCACTCTTGGATGCATAGTCGCGGGTTACATTAATAACGGGATAGCTAAATAGAGAAGTATTAAAATCAGCATTTCTCTCACTAAAATCTATACAAACTTACCCCGTTTGCAGTGTCCAGGAGTCCATAATACTTTTAATATCATAACTCTTGGGTAGCACCTGTGATCTGTGCGCCGCCTGGGTTAAAGACTCCCACAAATTATCCTGTTCCGCATTGCCATACGAATGTTTCTGCAAATAGGCCTGTAGACCCGTCCGGAAAGACTCTTCGCCCAGGAACATATGCATCATACGCAGCACCGTAGAACCCTTCTGATATGAAATCTGATCGAAACTCTCGGAAATCTCCGAGACCTCTTCAATGGGACGCGAAATGGGATGACTACTTTCCAGGGCATCCTTCTTAAAAATGGTCAATAGATTGCCCAATGATTCCTGTTCCATGGAACGCCATTCCGGATTGATATTCTCCACACCCAGACTGGCCACATAGGTGGCAAATCCCTCATTTAACCACAGATCAGTCCACCATTTCATTGTGACCAAGTTCCCAAACCATTGATGGGCCAATTCATGGGCCACCACACTGGCCACTCGCTGTTTGTCCGCCAGCGAGGAATGGGCAGCCGAGTAGAGTAGAGCAATTTCGCGATAAGTCACCAGACCCCAATTCTCCATGGCACCTGCACTGAAATCGGGTATGGCTATTTGATCCATCTTGGGCAAGGGGAATTTAATGCCAAACAATTCCTCGTAATATTGCAAAACTTTGGGTCCAAAATCGGCGGCATAATCACACTGATCAATGGCATTTGGTCGAGCCCAGGTGCGGAATAGTGCTCCATTGGGCAGGGTGGAGGGCTTGTGAGCGAAATCATTGACAGAGTAAGCCACCAAATAGGTGGACATGGGCACCGACTCTTCGAACTCGCACCAAACATAGTCGGATAGTTTATCGCTGCAATAAGGAAAAAGAGTAGAGAGAACGTAAGGCACTTAAAATTATAGAGTTAAAAGACCGTTAAACTCTATAAAAGGTCTTGAAGTCTAAGCTAGCATCGAAAGGCGTAGGGGGGGCCAATCAAGCTTCTTCAAGCAAAACACGCGGAAACCAAATACACAACACATCAGAGATATTCAAGCCAGCATTCAGCATCAACTTCCGAAATAACCCAATCGACTCAACGCATCGTTTGAGGGGGGAGCGGCTGTGGCGGTTCCAGGTTCAGTTCATCCAACTCCAATCACAGATCCAGTTCATCTTACTAGTTTTTATACCTTACATCTGTAACCCAGACACACTGACTTACTTGTCCGCCATTGTGCTATACTCATTCTTGCCGGCAACACGCTGTCTTCAAAAAAACGAACTAAAACCTAATCTATGTTTTAAACTAAATAGTCATCGTGGCGTAGCCACATCCAAATCAAAACTACCTTTTGGTCGTACTTTGAGTTATAGTTCATTCGATCTTTATCATTTTTCGAAAACCCGATAAATAATCTTGATATTTAATTATTTCTGAAAGTTACAAATCATATTTCTACAAAACTGTGAGGGATATATAATATATAAGCCAAATTGCGGGGGCTTAGCAAAATTTGAAAGTAAACTTGAGGCCATGTTCTCAATTCCACTTCCACAAAAGTTTTGTGATTTGGAAGGCAAATTTAGTACTAAAAACCGGTTTGAAATCACAGAATTTTTGTGGAAGTGGAATTGAGAACATGGCCGTTGATCTGCTTGCAGGTTTAGGAAGTAACCTATACTTAAATTTCTCAAGCCTCTATATCTTCCCATCTGTGAGATCTGTGCGTTCTTACAGACGGACATACATTTACCGACTCGGCTGTTGATGCTATTCAATAATATTTTCTATGTTATCTCCTCCCTCAGTTTTAAGGCTATCATGTCCAAACTCTGCACGAAGTCTTAAGGTATAAATACGGTTCCCTTTGCATACAAGAGATTGAAAGAAGCTTGGCTTGTCCCTTTGGTGCTGTATAGATAATTCACATTTACTCTTTTCTTTCCAGTTTGGTCCAAATCGGATGACTATATTAGAAAGCTGCCATAAAAAACTTTCTTGTTTTCAATGGTAGCGTCTATGTACTTTCCAGTTATACACATTATCTGTATCCACAGGATATTGACGACTTTGATCAAATTTAGATGATCAAATAGCTGACATATAAAGGACTGACCATCCGAAAGTGGCGCCACCTATTTTTGAGCTTAGGAAATCACATCAACTAACATTGGGCGTATTCAGCAGATAATTCCGATTTACGATTTGTGATTTATGATAGCCAATTGGGATTGGAAAATTTAACAATCATGCTTTCTGAATAGAAATCGAACATAGCGTATGATTGGTTAACGATTGCTGGGTTAGAAAGCCGAGTCGATATAGACATGTCCGTCTGTCCGTCCGTCCGTCTGTCTGTATGAACACCTAGATCTCAGAGATGGTACGAGATAGAAGTTTGACATGTATGGGACAAATGCTTCTTATACTTGCAGGCAGATCAAATTTATTTCTATTTTTTGCCACGCCCCCTCTCGCCCCCGAAATTTGGAAAAAACGTTATATCTCCTACAATTTTAAAGATAGACGGTTCATATCTTCAAGAGATAGTTAGTAATTAGCAAAATGAATCAATTTGCCGCATAATAATAATAAAAATAAAATAATAAAGATCGGATGAACGGTTCTCAAGTTATGAGCAAAAAAAGTGAACCAATCACCCCACGCCCTACCCTAAAACGCAGGAACACTGTTAAACATGTTTTTCATGAGTAACGGATATATCGAAGTCGGTTAGAGCCGACTTTAACTTACGCTCTCGTTTCTCACAGTTTACGAGCTTCAAGGGTATATAAACTTCAGTCGAGCCGAAAAGGATTTCCATTATTTTAACTTTTAAAATTTTTTTCGTTAAGTTCAATGTTTTAAAAACTGGTGTATAAATGTGAGATTGTTTGCCTAAAATGAGATTTCTGAACCACAGTACATCTTACCGAACCGCCAACTTGTGTTTGAAAACCGAACAGCTAAGCAAACCAATGTTCTTAAGCAAAAGAAAACGGTTCGGTTCAGTTCATATCATTAACAAGTTGAATGATGCTAAATCGGGATGTTTAGGTAGGAACTACTATCGGTTAAGCGTTCAACCTCAAGAGCGTTTGACCAGGGACTAGCATTCTAGTCAATCTCTTAGTGTTCAAAACTAAAACAGAGACAATTTTTGTGATTACTTTCCCCCTACAAAACATTGTTTGCAGAATATCCGGCTCGAAGGACCTTTTGAGATTATTTGACCGCCTACAAATTGGATGACGTAACACTACAAAGATGCGTTTTATAAGTACTTTTGTACTTGAAACACACAACGACAACAATTTTAGCTTAGTTTTTAAAGGCTTAAGATAAAATTCTCCAAAATTTCAGCAAATTTGGACAGGTTCGTTGGGAACGCAATATAAATAATTGACTTCAAACGTGTAGTCGGTTAAGGTACCTTTAAAAGGAGTTAAACCTGTATTCTTGAATATTTTTAGAAGCGCAAGGTAGATTTTTACTAAAATCGTTTTTTATGATGGTATAAAGGGCTTTTGCATGTCCCTAAGAAATGGTACTCGATAGTCAAAAAATCGCAATTTTATATTCACCCACGAATCTAATATGCTCGGCTACTAGTTTAGATAACGAAAGTTTAGCGATTTGTTCAGAGCCAAGTAGAGATGCGTTAGTAATTTAAAAATAAAAAAATAGCTAAAAAAAGGTAGTTTTTTTAAAAAAGAAGAAAAAAGAAAATAGATTATATTTTTAGTTCATTTTATGCGAAAATCTCCAAAGATTTCCAGTACAACCCAGAATTTAAAAATGTTTGTCGTTATTTGCTATTCCCGAAATATAAATAGTACCCCATGTAGAAAACGATATAGCGTATAGTTTTGCATCATTAACTCAATTAGCTATTAATTCAAACTCTAGTTTAAATTTGATACTTACTGTGGTGTAATTTCCTTAACAGGCATATTACTTAGTCCTGTGTACCTCTTGTGATAACCCAGGGTGACCACAAAAGGCGCCTTATAATTGGGCTCATCAAAGCAGGGGAAGGCCGCACGAGCCGAGGCCGGTTCGAATTGTGTGATAGACAGCCATCTGTTAGAAAAATCTTTATAAATTTCCTTTTATTATATACTTTTAATCCGTTTACCTCTTCTTTTTAGTCACTGGATCCTTGTATGAACTCCTGTAGTATCCCTCCAACTGATGATTCAATTCAGAGCCAAACGGTATGGTCAGTTCGTAGACACTGCCCGCCACCAACTCCTGGCAAGTGTTCAATACATACATATCATGCTTGGAGCTGATCTCGCTGGAGGCAATGCAATTTTCCTTCTTGTTTTGTACATCCCACAATGTTATGAGTTTCTCTTCAATGGTCAGATTCTTTGAGTGCAACGTTATGTTCTTGGTGTTCTCCAACACTTCTATCCAAATCTTGACCGTTCCCTCGAAACGCAAATCTCGGGCATTCTCCAGATGGGTGAGTATGCGTAAATCATATTTCTGGGGACGCAGCGAACCGGGCAGACGATAATAATTGTAGCTGCTTTCAGCGGCTGCCGCTAGGCCGAGACCGAGCACAAATACAAGAAGCAACTGCATGCTGACCCTGTGAATGGAAAACACACAACTCATTATGGGGGAGCACTCGGTTGGTCAATGCAAAACAATTAACTTAATCACTTTACTGCTACACTTTATTGTGGAAATCAATTTATAAATCAATCCAAGCAGCAGCACCAGCGTCGTCTCATTGAGGGTCGTTAAATATGGGTTTGGAGCTGATTTAATGTTTTATATTTTGGTCATGCCGCACACGTATTAAGGTCTGGGCCAATGAAACTTGACTTGACTCTCGTGTCGGTCGTTATTGTTATTGTTGACTTTTGAGACTTTGGTTTTGCATCAGTTTGAACTCATGGAGTCGCTGACGTCTGTTGGTTTTCAGACACGTGAGCGTGCACCAAGTACCACTGCAATGTCAAAGAGCTTTGATCAAAGCAGATGCTACGCATGCCTCTGAATTTGGTGTCTAAAAGAAACTAGACTGGATTTTCCAGCTTGCAACTGGCAACTCGTTTCCTCTACTCACACCCTGGCCTGGTGAATATTTATTTATGCTAAAGTCGTTGAACTGTTGCTTTCAAAAGTTCTACCAAACGTGATTATTCATACATATATGCATATTATACATACATACATACATATTGCTTAGATGTGGGTGTTGCGGTCAGTGAACCCTTTGTCATCTTAATGGAAAAAGGGTAAAGCTATATTAACCACAAGTGATATATAAAGAATCAACTGTTCTTCTTGATAATATATGATTTAGTTCTTCAGCTTACCACAGAAATATCCAATATGTCGAATATATGGATTTGGTGAGAAGTTTTAATTAAAATCTTTAATTACGAAATAATTGCAATTGTAATGCTAATTATAATTTACAGTTCTGATCACCATTAACAACCGAGTCGATATAGCCCTATGACTAGAAAACTATAGCAATTTCACACATTTGGTTTGTAGAATTCTATATTATGTACGCAAATTAAGTTTGTTTCAAACTTTTTCCATCCCGTTCCCTTCCCTTCCCTAATGGTGCATAATAACAAAAATGTTAAAAAACTTCCAAAATTTATAGGATATCGATTTTAAGTTTTAAACTCACGTTTATATTTACAATAAATATAATCTTAGAAATTTGTATCTTGTCTGATAATTAAAACGAGGTTATGAAAAACGATGCATTCTTTCCGGATTTTCCTTAAACAACACCACTTTTGTCATATATTTCATAATTTTAAGCATACAAGCCGAAAGATGGAGAGAAGCTCGGCTTGGTACTTTGGGACTTTAAGGCCAAGTATTTTTTCAGGGTTATCGATATCGAAATATCGATATTTTTGCACCATTATAGCATATATCTCAGAGGCGATATATCGGAAAGCAATTATTTTTGGATGATATTTTTTCGGTGATATAATATTTCGCACTGTTGCGAATGACTGTTTCTAAGGGTGGACAGCGGGGGGCATGGTTCACTTTTTTGCTCATAACTTGAGAACCGTTCATCCGATCATTATCATTTTTTTCGGGAAATCGATTAATTTTGCTAATTACTAACTATCTCTAGAAGGTACGAATCATCTATCTTCAAAACTGTAGGAGATAAAACGTTTTTTCCAAATTGCGGGGGCGTGGCAAAAAAATTACCATCTCTAAGATCTAGGTGTTCATACAGACAGACGGACGGACGGTCGATATAGACATGACTCGGCTGTTGATGCTGATCAAGAATATATATACTTTATATGGTCGGAAATGATTGCTTCAAAAACTATGGACGTAAAATTGATTTTTCTTTCCTCAGATTTAAAGCTTTCCTGATAAAATCTTGCCAGAAGTCTGTTAGTATAAGTACGCTGCACAAATCTTACAGCACTATTCCCAAATAGCAATCCAAATTTTTTGTAACTTTTTTTTGGCAAGCTACATAAAAAAAACTATTTATAGTTATCGAACTATTATCAATTAAATTTTGTTTCGATTCCACAAGTTTACAGCATTTTCGATCTCGAATATTTCACAGTTATTTCGAAATTTTTAGCCCAACACACTTTTTTGTTCAAAAAAAAAAACTATTGTCTAAGTTTTCGCGTTTTAGATTTCTTTAGAACTTTTAAATTGGTTTGGAAACAAAAAAGTTTTGAGAGTTTTCGAGCAAAACGTTCCTCGATCATATCTCGATAACCAGCATATAGAATTTTTTTCATAACGATTTTCGTGACCAGCGGACCATTTTTCCTTGCTTCTTTCGAGCAGTGTTATCCTGTTTGATCCTTTCACTTTCACTATTCATGATGCAAACTGATGTGTCCCGCGTACACCGCTCACCTTTGGACAATGAGAAATAATGATTAAACTGCATTATTTAAGCTTCGACCCATCAGAGAGCGTGGATGAGCAGTGGTGCCCAATGCGCCAAAAGCCTGACTCGTTTGATTTTAGTTGTTCAGAAAAACACAGAAAATTTATTTTGAGAATTTAGTCCGGTACCTTATGCACTTACATATGAAATGACGAGCCAACGCATTCAGCCATTGCAGACTTTTGCAGATTCAAATATAGAGGGCCACCTTTGCTTTGTTTAGCTGACAAGAAGTTGAGTTGGAAAAAAAATGAGAAAGTGATCAAAAAGAGAGCCAGCTCGCTCTCTCTTTCTTGTATCTCTCTCTACCAAAAACCGGGTTTGGTATTGTATTAAGCAAATATTATTCGATTGAGAAGAACTTTACTCATTCCCGGAACATTTGGAACATTTGTTCTCAAGAATTTTGACATCATCTTGTTCTTATTTAAATAAAAAGGCAATTTATTTTCTTAACTTGATTTTTTCCTCTGTGCACGCATTGTCTGAATTGATCCCTTGCGAAGCCGGATTGATAAAGCTTTTAAGGATAGCATGTAAACAATATTTAAAAATGCGATGATGTACATCTTCTGCAATAGTTCCTAGTGACTATTTATACCCTGATAAAATCCGTGCCAAAACACCGAAGATATGGAAGTGCCCCATTTATTTAAATAAATTTTAAATTAAAAAGCTTGCCTATCAAAAAAGGTAAATTTAAAATTATGAGAAGCATGTCAAGTCGCACATCACACCACATTACTTGGTGCAAGGTATTTTGAAATCGGGGCTTTCGACAGCCTTACTCTTACTTGCTTTTATTGAACTATAAAAATAATTAGTTACTTTATTTTTTCTCTATTTTTCGACTGCGTTTTTAATTCAGTGAAAATACAAAAATAATTCATTATAATTCTCTTAGTTCATATTGGAAATCTGTTAAAGTTTTTAGTTGTATATTTTACCATAAATGAAATATTAAAATATTCGGCTGAAATATATTTAAGCTTTGAGATCATCAGGTGTGAATACATTAGAAAGTCACATATAGTAACTTAATTAAAGCTCAACAAAATATAATAAACAACTATTGAAAATGTTAAACAACAATTTTTTGTCTAAGTTCAATTCTAATGCAAAAAGTACTCTATTTTTTGTTTGCACAACACCATGTCAATCACGTGTTTAACACTTCAAATGATTTGCTGATGGGTTGACATTGACACACCAATTGAACTTTCATTGCAGCCTATAAACTTAATTTTATATACTAGCACTTGCTTGTTAATTGATTTGTGGGCTTTTGCTATATTATTATTCTTTTTTGTGCATTTGAAAAAATAGAAACTTTAAGCGGATTGCCAAGAATAACAAATGAGTACAGTTGTTGCTTGCAGTTCTAATGAACTGTTAAGCAGCTTTGTTTACCGTAACAAAAAATCTAAGCTTCAGCAATTAGACATAATTGGTTATATTTCATGAACTTGAAGAACTTGTTTTTGCTTTTTTTTGGGGGGGGTGGAGGGTTCTTAACACCACACTAGCGTTTCACTTTAAGCCTTGTTTTTGGCTTTATGTAAGAGAGCCAGCCAACCACTTGACACCAAATACACTAACCGAACCGTGAACCAGGCAGCTATTCCAATGAAGACGAATGCGAGCCGCACGACGGTCGACGCGAATCTAAAGTTGTCTGAGCTCAGCGCTTTTATCTTATAGGCCCGGCGTGGCATGAAAAACGACGACGGCGGCGGCGTCGGCGCAATGTCAGCTTTTTGGAGAACCTTTATCACACGCAGTCACAGTGAAGCACTTACACAGCGGGAGTAGCTAGTGTGTACTTATGGCTATTGTATAGTTGCCTGCAATGGTCTGATGGCAGGGCTTACGCGGCGTATGCGCAATTTTTGAATTTCCATGCACACACACACAGATACAGACGCAGCAAGATGCGACACTGTTGATGACACCAACGTGTTTTTGACCTTAATTGCCCTGATTAACCCGTTTTTTGTTTTCTTCTTTGCGTATTTTTTGTACATTCACAAAGGCTTGAAGAGGCTCAGAACCTAGACCACCCGCCTTTTACTCCGACCTCCCGGAGCGCCATGGACATGAACAGATAAGAGGATACAAGAGCACAGAAAACAAGTAAGAGGATTGCAGAAAAGTGCCACGACAAGGGAATACGCTGTAAGCTGGATTTTGGGTATTTTGATTTAAAAGCGAAAAGAAAAAGTTTTAACAACTCTTGAGTTTTTTGTCACATCTTATTGGAACGTAAGGCCCAACTTGGTATAACTGAAAATGTCATTCCAAAACTACTCGGCTGTAAAATGTTTTCTTCTGTTACAAACACTTGCGAAACTTCATGATACCCTTTATATGCATTTTTAATGGGTATAGGGTATAAGAACACACAGCATGTAAGCCCTGCTTCATATCTGTGTCTGTCCGCTCTTTGAATACAAATTGCATATGGTGGACATTTAAAGACTTGACTTTAAAAAACCAAATCCTTGACAAAAGTTCAAGTATTATTTTACTTTTCATTAATTAATTTCTCTAAATAAAATGTTTGGCTTGCCTTAGTTTGTAGGCACTTGACACGATTGCGCATTTAACTCCTCTTATTGGGAATTACTTGAATGCTTGTGGTTTCTCTTAGCTGATGTAGTGTCAACTTACCAAACCACGGAGTAAGCCCTCACAACAAATCCGCTTTGGCATACTCAATTGAGTCATGCTAATTGCCAATAGGAAGCTTAAGCTTTCCAACTGCGAAATGGCATAAAGTGGTTAATTAATTAAATAATTGAATCCTTAGCAACTTAAATATAGATGAACTTTTTATTTACCTTAAGCAGAACAGGTTTCAAATTTTAGGACAAGACATCGGATTTTAGGTATTTCTTTTGGTTTTTGGTATTAAAATTATGTTCAATGCCTTTTTATACCTGAAGAGAGATTAAGATTTCTTGTCTAATGTAGGACGTGTGTAAAACTAAAATTTAAACAAAATTAATAAAATATTCTATAGTATATACACACTCTTCTCACATACTCTGCAATAAAATCGTCTCTCTATAATCGTAAACGGCTCTCTGGGAATATCATTTAGCCATTTTGGAGGAAGTTAAAATTTTTTATTTAATTTTTATACCCTTCCAAATGGTATTATAATTTTGCCCAGAAGTTTGCAACGCACAGAAATATTCATTTCCGACCCTATAAACTATATATATTCTTGATCAGGGCGACGAGCTGAGTCGATTGAGCTTTGTCCGTCCGTCTGTCTGTCTGTCTGTTTCTACGCAAACTAGTCTCTCAGTTTTAAAGCTATCGAAATTAAACTTTGCACAGAGTCTTCTTTTTACTGCACACTGATAATATGTCGGAACCAACCGGATCGGATGACTATATCTTATAGCTGCCATAGGAACCATCGGTTTAAAAGTGGGTCTTTGTGAGAAAAACTTTTTGTTTTTGATGTAAACGCCTCCCGCTTCAGCAATTATTAGTTTTATACGCTTTTACACAGATTTGGAAGTTTTTCTCGAATTCGGGTGACTATATCTTATAGCTGCCATAGGAACAATTTTAGGAACTATGCTGACGTTCGTAAACTCTGATTTATTAAAACATTTGCAAGGGTATAAGAACTTCGGCAAAGACGAAGTTAGCTTGGCCTTCTGGTTTTTTTTTATTTGTCTCATACATGTCAAACCTATATCTCTTAACATCTCTGAGATCTAGGTGTTCATACGGACGGACGGACAGACGGACAGACGGTCAGACGGACAGACGGACATGTCTATATCGACTCGGCTGTTGATGCTGATCAAGAATATATATACTTTATATAGTCGGAAATGATTCCTTCTGCCTGTTACATACATTTGCACGACTTTAGTATACTCTTTTTACTCTACGAGTAACGGGTATAAAAATGTTGCATACTTTTCGGATGGTCACCCTAAGGAACGCAGGAACACTGTTAAACATGTTTTATTATGAGTAACGGGTATATCGAAGTCGGTTAGAGCCGACTTTAACTTACGCTTTCGTTTTTTACTACAAACAAGGAGGATTGAGATGAAAAAATATGGAAATGCAAGTTATAGTTTAAACAAAGATTTCGGAAGGGTTCGTGATGAGCGTAGTTTGTTAGATAAGGCTGTAGATAAATAGGATAACAAATTCTAGTAACGCGTTGTGGGACTGCAAGACTTATATAAGGTTGTCAAAAAAGTCTTGCGGTATTTTTATTGCATTTTCAATTGTTCATAAAATTGGTTATAATAATGCGATTTAAGTCAAATATGCACCGTTTTGTTCGATGACGAGTTCCCAACGAGATGCCAACTTCATAATGCCCCTCTTATAGAAGCTCGCTTCCCTATTGGCAAAAAACTCGGAGAGCCAATTTTCACAGGACTCTCTTGTGGCCAACTTCCGACTACCAAGCTCGTTCGCCATGGACAGAAATAGGTGGTAATCACTTGGTGCGAGATCCGGACTATACGGTGGATGCAAAAGAACCTCCCATCCGAGCTCCCGGAGCTTCTGGCGCGTCACCAAAGATGTGTGTGGCCTGGCGTTGTCCTGATGGAAGACCATTTGGCCTCTGTTGATCAAGGATGGCCTCTTCTGCATGAGTGCTGCATTCAAGCGGTCCAGTTTTTGGCAGTACAGGTCCGAATTGACCGTTTGGCCATAGGGGAGCAGCTCATAGTGGATGATTCCCTGCCAATCCCACCAAACACACAGAAGTACCTTCCTGGCCGTCAATCCAGGATTGGCCACCGTCTGGGCAGCTTCACCGCTTTTCGACCACGACCGTTTGCGCTTCACGTTGTCTCAAGTGACCCACTTTTCATCGCCAGTCACCATCCGCTTCAAAAACGGGTCGATTTTGTTGCGATTCAGAAGCGATTCGCATGCATCCATACGGGCAAAAAAGCTTTTTTGCGTCAAGTCGTGTGGCACCCATACATCGAGCTTCTTTTTGAATTTAAGCTTCTTCAAATGGCTTATAACGGTTTGATGACTCATGCCCAGCTCTTGGCCGATGCTACGGCTGCTACTACGCCGGTCTCTTTCGATCAAATCAGCGAATTTATCGCAATTTTCGACGACAGGCCTTTCGGACCGTGGCGCATCTTTGATCACCTCTGCACCAGAACGAAAACGTTGAAACCATCGTTGTGCGGTAGAAATGGAAACTGTATCGGGTCCATAAACTGCACAAATTTTATTGGCAGCATGAGATGCATTTTTGCCTTTATCGTAGTAGTACTGTAAAATATGCCGTATTTTCTCTTTATTTTGCTCCATGTTTGCGACGCTATAACTCACGAACGACTAAAAACAAACAACAATACATCAAACACGTGTTAGCGCGTGAAAAGAGCTTTCCAAAAAGCTCTAGCGTGAGCCGATGCGACGAATACAACTAGAACTACGCGCTTGCAAAGACAAGCTTGCGAAAATACCGCAAGACTTTTTTGACAACCTTATATTAGATAACAAAGCGATAGACTCAAAATCTCCTGACAGGAGTTTATGAATAACAAGAACACTATGGCAAATTCGGCGGTTCTTAAGAGAAGGTATGTTGATTAGGAGTAATCTGTCCTCATAAGGAGTAAGATGAATGGTGGAATCCCAGTTTAAGCCTCAAAGAGCAAAAATTAAGAACTGTTCTTGAACCAGTTGATCTTCATATTTTTGGTAGTATGGAGACCACACACACAATGATCTCAATAGTGAGACATAGAATTGCTTAGTGACGTAGGGGTCATTAAATTCATTTATAACAAGTAAGAGTGTTGCGGTCGAGTGCCCCGACAGCAAAATACCCTGTCCCAAGTAATGTGGTTCCTATAGCTTTTAATTTCATTTATTTTAAAATTTATTTCAATAAATGGGCAGACGCACTTATGTACATATCTTCGGTGTTTTTGTTCGGATCTCATTGTGGTACACAGAATAGATAGATGTTGGGCCTCGCTGAATATATATTAAGGCACTAGGTTCAAACTTAAAAATTGTAGCTCGGACAGTTTTTCGCGGTTAGAAGAAGATGGAGGAGGAATTTACCAAACCTGGAGCAAACTTTATCTAGGTACGGTGTACACCTACATACATGCAAAAATTTGAGGCTCTTCCTCTTATAGTCTGTGAGATCTACGCGTTTACACAGATAAAAAGACAGATTTTCGATGTTTAAAGATGGAGGAGGAGGATTTTTCGAAATCTGAAACAAACTCGATGTGCGTACAGTATACATGCCTAAATTTGTGGCTCTATCTATTACAGTCTCTGAGATCGACGCGTTCATACAGACAGACAGACGGACAGACGGACATGGCTAAATCGACTCGGCTGTCGATGCTGATCAAGAATATATATACTTTATGGGGTCGGAGGTGCTTTCTTCTCCCTGTTACATACATTTGCACAACTTCATGATACCCTTTTTGCCATTTTTAATGGGAACAGGGTATAAAAAGGTTTCCCTTTTTATAGTCAGGAGTGTGGAGTCAGGATCTTTTCAAGAAGCTTAGGAATGTCCAATAGATTCGATACACACCTGTAGTACGAAATGATTGACTTTGGTCCCTTTTTATGGATAGGAATAATATATGATTCCTTCCAAAGACTAGGCAAGTCTCCCTGTTGAAGAGATGTGTTAAATAGTTTACAAAGCGGCACACATAAGGAGTCGGCAGCAAGTTTCAACACACAGCTGGAAACTTTGTCAGGACTTGATTGATCGTAGGCTAGATAAAACGCTATTTGCATCTAGAACAGGGCACACAATGCAGTTGGAATTACCACGAGAATAAGGATATTTAGAGACAAAATTGTTAGCAGATGCAGAACAGCATCGTTGGAAAAATGTTGCAAATAGATCGGCAATATCAGAGTCGTTGTCACCCGATACATCATCTAAAGAAAGGTAGGGCGGAAGTTGAGAACTTCTTTGGGTCGACCTGAAAGCTCAACTTACACCTGACCAAGTAGTCCTTATACCATTCTGAGTTGAGGAATAGTCCTTATACCATTCTGAGTTGAGGACCAAAAACTTGGATCTTGCCACGGAATATTTGGCAAAATCCACGCGGGATCCGGATTTTTTTAATTTTTTTTAGAGCCGAGATTTAATATTTTTCAGGTTAGATAAGCCTCTCGTGAACCATGGGTGATGGAGAAGAAGAAATCCGAAGGGGCACAAATTCTTTAAACACAGTATAAATAACTTCAATATCCTGAAATGAGTCTAGAAAAGACTAGTCTGCCATGGATAACGCTCCATTGAGTCGTAGAAAGTCAACCTTTCGAAAGCAAACGGATGCAGTATTCTGGAAAGGGGGAGAAGTGGTGCTCGGTATAACAACTAAAACTAAACTTGTTCCTGATCAAAGTTTCATGCTACCACACAATTCTGCCAGGTTTGACTTAAGTCGGATGACTATAGCATATAGCTGCCATAGGAACGAAAGGCCGGAAAAGTAGTTCTAGTGAGAAAACTTTTTTTTTTAATATAATACTTTACACTTTTCGGTAATGAAATATATGGATGAATATATATATCAATTTATATCGTTATTCTCTAAAATTTTACAAATTTAAGATGTTTTTGAAGAACGTCTTGACCATAAAACTGCTTATGGCCATTTTTAATAGGAGAACTTTAGGATTTAAATAATACTCCACAGAAAAAAGGTGTGAGTGGATTAAATAAACTGCTGATTAAATTGGCGGAATTGACTGTAGCTCCTTATTTTGAGGTCGAAAATCGACAAGGAAGGAAAAATCAGCCGCAGCGCAAAAGGAAACGGACAAAAAGTTTCAACCGCTAGTAAACTATAAGTTAAGGGCCCGAAATGAAAACAGTCCAATGCCAACGTCCGCCGGACTTTTTTTTAAAGAATCAATCATCACAATGGTCTGAACAATTTTTCGTAAAAATCTAAATCGTTGCTAACTTTTCTTTTCAAAATTGCGCGGTAACCAGGATATGTGCCAACATGCATGATATGTCAAAAGACGTATGCGACGTATTATGAATATCTCTTGAAAAGAGAAATATGACCCCAAATTTGGGTGGCCAATTTTTTAATTTAGTTTTTTTAATACCTGCAAACCTTATGTCCACCCACAAGTCAAACAAAACAACAGTTTATGCAATTCTTAACAATATTGCATTTACAGATTCAAAATTAGTTGGATTATAAGGGAATAAATCAAAAAACAAAAGTTGCTCTGGTGTTCCAAATTCCATCGTTCCAAATCGACGCTATTTTGACGCACATGAAATGCAGCCAACTTAATGCTGCGTTGGTGTTGCCAGATCTTTTGATTTCTCGTGTTTTTGTGAATTTACAAAAGCTGCATGAACAGGAACAAATTTTATTTTGCAAATTGGAGAAATCGTGAATTTGGTAAAAAAAAAAACTTAGTAATAAACGAAGTATATTTTCACCATCCGTCTATTTACCCGTCTTTATAATAATCTAAATTCAAGTACGTAACATCTGATCCCACTGGCACTTGGCCATCTAAAATCTTGTTTCAATTTCCTTTCGGTGGTAAATATCTAATTTATTTACCGTTCACAGCCCGTAAAGGATGAATCTGGACATTTCCGAATTCATTGAGTTTGCTTTGCCGCCCAAGAACAAACTCTCCGGCAATGATGACAGTGGAGGAGGAAGAGGTGGTGGTGTAAGCGAAGATGTCACCTATATGGTCTTGGACGATGATGACGATATTCTCATTGTCCATGAGGATGCTCATGAAAATGAACTTCTAATATATGAGGAGGACTTGAGTCAACAATTGGTGGACAATTGTTATGAACTGTTAAGCTTGCCAAGGATTTATCAGAAGGATGCCAGCGGACTGCATGAGCTGCAGGAGATGGAGAAAGCGGAGCAGGAAGAGTGCAACTACGGAAACGTCTCAGTGTCAGACACAGCCGAGCCTTCGGGCTCATCTCTGCTGGCCAAGAAAGTAAAGGCTGCTGCTGCTTCGCCTGATAATTACAGTATCCCAGAAGACGCTGCTGAGCCCGTGGCAGAAGCTAATCCTAGTAATAAAATGATCGACAAATTCCAGGGACCACGTCGCTATCTACTCTTTGACCATCTTATAGTTACCATTGTCGATTTCGATGAGGATCAGACACCCATTGTAACGTTCTCCATGATCAGCAATCCCCTGGACCAAATGCTGCCCGTGGAATGCGGCATTTGCCTAGATGTCATGCCCAAGACCAAGCTGTCCAGTCATAAAAAAACTCATCTGCTCCCTGGCACCAATCGCTATGGCTGCATCTATTGCCCCGCGTCGTATCGGAACTGCAATGACCTAGCCGGCCATACTCGCCGCCACATGAGCATCCGTCCGTATGTGTGCGAGCTTTGCAAGCTGTACTTCGCCACCAAGCAGGATGTGCATGTGCACAATCGGCGCCGGCATCTGGAGAAGAAGCACATCTGTGAGATTTGCGGCAAGGGCTTTGCTCAGAGCTCCGTGCTTAAGCAGCATCGCGAGTCCATGCACGAGAAGAAGCGCCGCTTCCAGTGTGATAACTGCGGCAAGGCCTACTACAAGAACTTCTCGCTGCAGGAACACATTCGAATTGTGCACATGGGCAAGCAGCGCATGTTGAAGTGTTCCTTCTGCGGAATTCAGTGCCGCGATGGCCACAAGATGGCGCTACATCGCAAGCAGATGCATCTAAATCAGGACTCGTATGTGTGTAATTTGTGCCAGGAGGAGTTCACCGATATCCATTACTTTGATGCCCACAAGCGATCGATTCAGTGCCGCAGTAATACACATCGTCAGAGCAAAGGCCAGAGAGCAGACTCGAAGAGTGAATCGGCCACGACTACAGTGATCGGCCAAGATGGTTTGGTGGAGGAAGAATACGATGAGGATGCCGGGCTATTGGTGGAGGAGAAACAAGCCGTAAATGTAAATATCAATGGCAATTATTTGGCTGAGAACGAGTCTCAGTATGCGGCAATTGCCTACGATGATAAAGATGAGGACCCAGAAGTGGAGAAAGAATTTATTGATGGGGAGCAATATTTTGTTATCATGGAGTAGCACCACCAGGTTCTGCAGCAGGGCCAAGAAATCAATGATGGCGAGCTGATTTATAAAATCAACCTGGAGACTGAAGACAACTGAGATGCATGGATCAGAGATCCTTAAACACAAAATTATAAAATATTGCAAATTTCGAAATTTTTTGGTCCGTTTGATAGACATCTTCTTCATTTTTCTACCTTTCCTATATTTTCCCGTGCTTGCTAATTTGATAATATTTTATAGCTTATTTCCAACAAAAAAATTAAGAAAGTGATGTTCCATACAAATTGTTGTTTCATTTTGCCCCTCATTTCTTTAATTTCTTTAAAATGATGGCATTCCCACAAAGGAGTTTGGTGTTTTTTAAAAAAGTACTCGCTACTTTCTGGTATTACTCGCTACTTTCTGGAAATAGAAAGTGTCATCACCAATAACATAAGCTTACAAAAAAAGGCCAACTATTGCAACAGAGAAGTTAGCAACCGTTCCTCATGTATTTTTGGCCGCTGAATTGATAAATTGTCTGTTTTCTCCCAGCACGTCAGGCTTACGAGATATTTCCATTAGCGTGTGTTTAGCGAGGTATCTTTACATTTGTTGGTCCTGTGGTCATATTAAGTGTGCTATTCTAGACAAATTCCGAGTCGGTTTCCGCGTAAACTTTGCTTTCTTTGATTCAAAATTAGTAAATCCATATAAAAAGTGCGAAGAAAATCTGTGGTTGCTAGATCAGGTCGTCGCTTTTTGGCGAATTGAATCCACTTGACATTGAGCAATCGGTTTTAACTACTTTAGCAATTCCGACTTTCCTCAAACCCGATCTAGTAACCATAGAAATAATGCTGAACTTCCATGATAAGCAGGTCATCAGGAGTTCATCAGAGATTAGTTCGTTCGAGTAGCATTCGTTCATTTCATCCTCTATCCTTTTTTGCAATGCAGCCAGATGAAGGCTCAGTAACTGATCTTCTGAAGGAGGTTGAAGAAGTTCAGCCTCAGTTGGGGGTGGAAGCATTAGTCTCTGCACTTGTATCGGCTGGTCCTTGATCTTCTCTTGTAAATCCTCTCTAGAGATAAGCCCTTCACGAAATTCTCTAGAGTATCTGTTGATGAGAGTTTCACAGAGCCTTTCAGGAGGATTATTTCTGGCTATAAGAAATGTTTGTTCCTTAGCTGCGGTTTTTGCTTCTTCCTTTGTAATTTTATAACGCGTCGATAGATTTTGTTTTCATGGCGATTTTCGTGATCAGCGGGCCAATTTACTTTAGAAAAAGTTGGTTTGGGGCCAATGGGGGAAAATGCTGTTGGAGAGTATTGTTTTTTTTTACCCTTTTTCACAAATTTTGATATTTTTTGCAGTTGGGGGAGAAAAAAAAGAAAAAATAGAAAAGAAAAAAAAAGGAAAAAAAGTAGATTGAGAAAAATACTTTTTTTAATATAATACTTTACACTTTTCGGTAATGAAATGTATGGATGAATATATATATCAATATATATCGTTATTCTCTAAAATTTTACAAATTTAATATGTTTTTGAAGAACGTCTTGACCATAAAACTGCTTATGGCCATTTTTAATAGGAGAACTTTAGGATTTAAATAATACTCCACAGAAAAAAGGTGTGAGTGGATTAAATAAACTGCTGATTAAATTGGCGGAATTGACTGTAGCTCCTTATTTTGAGGTCGAAAATCGACAAGGAAGGAAAAATCAGCCGCAGCGCAAAAGGAAACGGACAAAAAGTTTCAACCGCTAGTAAACTATAAGTTAAGGGCCCGAAATCAGTCCAAGAATATGACGAAATCCGCATTGAACGTACGTAATGAAAACAGTCCAATGCCAACGTCCGCCGGACTTTTTTTTTAAAGAATCAATCATCACAATGGTCTGAACAATTTTTCGTAAAAATCTAAATCGTTGCTAACTTTTCTTTTCAAAATTGCGCGGTAACCAGGATATGTGCCAACATGCATGATATGTCAAAAGACGTATGCGACGTATTATGAATATCTCTTGAAAAGAGAAATATGACCCCAAATTTGGGTGGCCAATTTTTTAATTTAGTTTTTTTAATACCTGCAAACCTTATGTCCACCCACAAGTCAAACAAAACAACAGTTTATGCAATTCTTAACAATATTGCATTTACAGATTCAAAATTAGTTGGATAATAAGGGAATAAATCAAAAAACAAAAGTTGCTCTGGTGTTCCAAATTCCATCGTTCCAAATCGACGCTATTTTGACGCACATTAAATGCAGCCAACTTAATGCTGCGTTGGTGTTGCCAGATCGTTTGATTTCTCGTGTTTTTGTGAATTTACAAAAGCTGCATGAACAGGAACAAATTTTATTTTGCAAATTGGAGAAATCGTGTATTTGGTAAAAAAAAAACTTAGTAATAAACGAAGTATATTTTCACCATCCGTCTATTTACCCGTCTTTATAATAATCTAAATTCAAGTACGTAACATCTGATCCCACTGGCACTTGGCCATCTAAAATCTTGTTTCAATTTCCTTTCGGTGGTAAATATCTAATTTATTTACCGTTCACAGCCCGTAAAGGATGAATCTGGACATGTCCGAATTCATTGAGTTTGCTTTGCCGCCCAAGAACAAACTCTCCGGCAATGATGACAGTGGAGGAGGAAGAGGTGGTGGTGTAAGCGAAGATGTCACCTATATGGTCTTGGACGATGATGACGATATTCTCATTATCAATGAGGATGCTCATGAAAATGAACTTCTAATATATGAGGAGGACTTGAGTCAACAATTGGTGGACAATTGTTATGAACTGTTAAGCTTGCCAAGGATTAATCAGAAGGATGCCAGCGGACTGCATGAGCTGCAGGAGATGGAGAAAGCGGAGCAGGAAGAGTGCAACTACGGAAACGTCTCAGTGTCAGACACAGCCGAGCCTTCGGGCTCATCTCTGCTGGCCAAGAAAGTAAAGGCTGCTGCTGCTTCGCCTGATAATTACAGTATCCCAGAAGACGCTGCTGAGCCCGTGGCAGAAGCTAATCCTAGTAATAAAATGATCGACAAATTCCAGGGACCACGTCGCTATCTACTCTTTGACCATCTTATAGCTACCATTGTCGATTTCGATGAGGATCAGACACCCATTGTAACGTTCTCCATGATCAGCAATCCCCTGGACCAAATGCTGCCCGTGGAATGCGGCATTTGCCTAGATGTCATGCCCAAGACCAAGCTGTCCAGTCATAAAAAAACTCATCTGCTCCCTGGCACCAATCGCTATGGCTGCATCTATTGCCCCGCGTCGTATCGGAACTGCAATTACCTAGCCGGCCATACTCGCCGCCACATGGGCTTCCGTCCGTATGTGTGCGAGCTTTGCAAGCTGTACTTCGCCACCAAGGAGGATGTGCATGTGCACAATCGGCGCCGGCATCTGGAGAAGAAGCACATCTGTGAGATTTGCGGCAAGGGCTTTGCTCAGAGCTCCGAGCTTAAGCAGCATCGCGAGTCCATGCACGAGAAGAAGCGCCGCTTCCAGTGTGATAACTGCGGCAAGGCCTACTACAAGAACTTCTCGCTGCAGGAACACATTCGAATTGTGCACATGGGCAAGCAGCGCATGTTGAAGTGTTCCTTCTGCGGAATTCAGTGCCGCGATGGCCACAAGATGGCGCTACATCGCAAGCAGATGCATCTAAATCAGGACTCGTATGTGTGTAATTTGTGCCAGGAGGAGTTCACCGATATCCATTACTTTGATGCCCACAAGCGATCGATTCAGTGCCGCAGTAATACACATCGTCAGAGCAAAGGCCAGAGAGCAGACTCGAAGAGTGAATCGGCCACGACTACAGTGATCGGCCAAGATGGTTTGGTGGAGGAAGAATACGATGAGGATGCCGGGCTATTGGTGGAGGAGAAACAAGCCGTAAATGTAAATATCAATGGCAATTATTTGGCTGAGAACGAGTCTCAGTATGCGGCAATTGCCTACGATGATAAAGATGAGGACCCAGAAGTGGATGAAGAATTTGTCGATGGGGAGCAATATTTCGTTATCTTGGAGTAGCACCACCAGGTGCAGCAGCAGGGCCAAGAAATCAATGATGGCGAGCTGATTTATAAAATCAACCTGGAGACTGAAGACAACTGAGATGCATGGATCAGAGATCCTTAAACACAAAATTATAAAATATTGCAAATTTCGAAATTTTTTGGTCCTTTTGATAGACATCTTCTATTTACCGTTTTTCTACCTTTCCTATATTTTCCCATGCTTATTTCCTACAAAAAAATTAAGAAAGTGATGTTCCATACAAATTGTTGTTTCATTTTGCCCCTTATTTCTTTAATTTCTTTAAAATTATGGCATTCCCACAAAGGAGTTTGGCGTTTTTTAAAAAAGTACTCGCTACTTTCTGGTATTACTCGCTACTCTCTGGAAATAAAAGTGTCATTACTAATAACACAAGCTTACAAAAAAAGACCAACTATTGCAACAGAGAAGTTAGCAACCGTTCCTCATGTATTTTTGGCCGCTGAATTGATAAATTGTCTGTTTTCTCCCAGCACGTCAGGCTTACGAGATATTTCCATAAGCGTGTGTTTAGCGAGGTATCTTTACATTTGTTGGTCCTGTGGTCATATTAAGTGTGCTATTCTAGACAAATTCCGAGTCGGTTTCCGCGTAAACTTTGCTTTCTTTGATTCAAAATTAGTAAATCGATATAAAAAGTGCGAAGAAATTCTGTGGTTGCTAGATCAGGTCGTTGCTTTTTGGCGAATTGAATCCACTTGACATTGAGCAATCGGTTTTAACTACTTTAGCAATTCCGACTTTCCTCAAACCCGATCTAGAAATGATGCTGAACTTCCATGATAAGCAGGTCATCAGGAGTTCATCAGAGATTAGTTTGTTCGAGTAGCATTCGTTCATTTCATCCTCTATCCTTTTTTGCAATGCAGCCAGATGAAGGCTCAGTAACTGATCTTCTGAAGGAGGTTGAAGAAGTTCAGCCTCAGTTGGGGGTGGAAGCATTAGTCTCTGCACTTGTATCGGCTGGTCCTTGATCTTCTCTTGTAAATCCTCTCTAGAGATAAGCCCTTTACGAAATTCTCTAGAGTATCTGTTGATGAGAGTTTCACAGAGCCTTTCAGGAGGATTCTTTCTGGCTATAAGAGACTTTTGTTCCTTAGCTGCGGTTTTTGCTTCTTCCTTTGTAATTTTGTCCAATAATAATAGCGTTGGAAAAAGATCAGGATCATATTTCTGTTGAGCTCGTCGACTATGCTTCGATCATCTGATGTTGTTGCTGTCTCTGTGGAAGAACATGTGCTTCAAGTTGCTTGGTGTATCTGGGTTTGTCGATTCTTTTGGGAACGAATGGAAATAAAACCAGATTTTGTGCATTAGGATTCGGGTGGTCAAAGAGCGAATTTATAAGTCGTGTGCTGGCTTTTTGGTAAAATTCTTCTGTAGACTTAATACCATGATTGGCTGCAATATTGGCATTTGTTGTGAACCTGTTAGCATTGACTATGAATCTGGCCATCCGATTATGATTTTGAACTCGCTTGCCGATACCAACGCTCCCCAAATGGGGATGGCATATTGCCAAATCGGCATTATAAGCTGCTTATATGCTGTCACTTTACAGGATTTTTCCAGTTTGCTGGTTCGTCCAATAAGCCAGTCAAACACAGCAAAAGTTTTTGATCCAATTCAACTGTTACACTATGTCACAAAATTTGAAAAGTTTTTGTATCCCACACTTTTAGCCATTGATTCTAATGTAAAATTTCACGCTGAATTCAAATCTGCTCTCAGATATGTCAAAAGTAGAACGGTTCTTGAGATATCGCGAACTTTTCAATTTTAGTGTTTTGAAAAAAGGTAGGTCTATTAAAATGCCATTTTCTCTAATTTGAGTCCACCGATATGTATAAACTGGAACAAAAAATTAAAGATAATAAAATTATTTCTTCAAAAATCGACAGTTGTTGTAAATCCAATCATAAATGACGAAGTTATGGCACTTCAAAGTTGGATTCTTGAAAAATTTTTGATAATTTTTAATTTTTTGCTGTCTTTATTAAGTTTTTTTAAATCTTACCATAAAAATTGCTTAGGTCTCAGATATTGACAGGATTGGGTAATCTTTAACAAACATTTTTTGCCCTTGGTCATCGAAATCGGATGAAAAATAAACGCTATATTCACAATTAAGTAAACATACCTCTGTTTGAGAGTATTTTTTTGCTAGTTTTTTTCAGTATTAAAATCACATCTTAGCAAGCCAAATAAGAATAAACGTTGATCATTAGGAGTTTTTATTGCAGTTCACCAGTGGATAATCTGTGCTAATCTGAAAGTTGAGCAATGGTAACAGGCTTGCAACAAGGATGGACAAAGCATTGCTGTTTTTGTGCAGATGGGACAGCCGAGATCGCAGCCAACATTACTTGCGTAAAGACTGGGATGTCAGGGCCAATTTTGTAGTCGGAGAAGATAACGTAAAATTTCCGCCCCTAGTTCAATAGGACAAAATTATTCTCCCTCCGTTGCATATTAAGCTTGGTCTCTTCAAAAACTTCGTTAAAGCTCTCCATAAAAATGAAAATTTTGCGGCGTTTCAGTTTTTAAAACGACGATTCGCACAACTTTCTGACGCCAAAATCAAAGAAGGCGTATTTGTGGGTCCGCAAATCAAAAAGCTAATGAGCGACAGAGAATTTTACTCGGCACTATCAGCAGACAAGGCAAAAGCATGGGAATCATTTTGTGCAGTAGTGTCTATGTTTCTTGGAAACAAAAGAAGTGAGGACTACAAAGAAATTGTTGATGATTTATTGAAAAACTACAAAAAAATTGGTATAATCTCAGTCTGCTTTTCATCGAGTTAGTATATTTACCAATTTTATTTCTTTTTATTTTTTAAAGGTGTAAATATGTCCTTAAAAATTCACTTTTTGCACTCCCATTTCGATTTTTTTCCCGGACAACCTAGGCGACGAAAGCGACGAGCATGGCGAACGCTTCCATCAGCAAATGCAGCAGATGGAGTTTCGCTACCAAGGCAAGTGGGATCCGGCAATGATGGGAGACTATTGCTGGTTCTTGTTGCGAGAAACACACAGTCTGCACAAAAAACAAAAGCGGTCTACATCATTTGAGTACTTTTATCCAACCTTGAACTGCAATACAAACTCTCAATGCTCAACGTTTATTCTTATTTGGCTTGCTAAGATGTGATTTTTATACTGAAAAAACTAGTAAAAAAATACTCTCAAAAAGAGGTATGTTTACTTAATTGCGAATATAGCGTTTATTTTTCATCCGATTTCGATGACCAAGGGCAAAAAATGTTCGTAAAAGATTACCCAATCCTGTCCATATCTGAGACCTGAACAATTTTTATGGTAAGATTGAAAAAAACTTAGTGAAAGGCAGCAAAAAATTAAAAATTATCAAAAAATTTTCAAAAATCCAACTTTGAAGAAGCATAACTTCGTCATTTATGGTTGGATTTACAACAACTGTCGTTTTTTTAAGAAGTAATTTTATTATCTTTAATTTTTGTTCCACTTTATACATATCGGTGTACTAAAATCAGAGAAAATTACATTTTAGTAGACCTACTTTTTTTCAAAACACTAAAATTGAACATTTCGCGATATCTCAAAAACCGTTCTACTTTTGACATATCTGAGAGCAGATTTGAATTCAGCGAGAAATTTTACATAAGGATCAACTATTAAGAAGCCGGGATCAAAAAATTGTTGCATAGTGTTATTAGCGGCTCACATAACCAAAGTGTCATCAGCATATGTTGATAGTTGGACAGAGAGCTTGTCGCCACGAAAGCCAGTTATGTTCAGCAGATCAGAAAGAGGCATATCTAATGAGTAGATATTATAGAGCAATAATTTGTGTCCTCGTGGGCCTTAAGAGCTTTGTTGAATTTTTTAGGTACACGGGTGTGTCACAGAAATCACTAGAGCTTTTCGTAAAAACGATAGCATGTCATATTAAAGCTGTTGGAAGGGGCTTAAATATGCCCGGCTACTAGATTAGATAACAAAAGTTAAGCGATTTGAAACCGCCTGCTCAAAGCCAAGTAGATTTGATGCGTACAGGTTTTCTTCCACTTAATCTAGTAGGCACTTAGCAAATTAGAAAGTCCCAGCTTAGTTCGAAGTGCAATCGTTTATACGAAAATCTCTAGAGATTTGCAGGACACCCCTGATAGATCTTTGAAAATGAGTTTAAGCTTGATCAATTTTCCTCGTTTCTCGACAGAATTTTCTTAAATTCTATCTAAGTAGTCGCTCTCAGCATAAGATAAAACTACTGTGTAAAACTCATCTACCTTTCTTTTATGGTTTAGGCTGTGCGACAGTCACCAATCAGTCAGTCAATTAGTCAGGTTGAACTCTTTCTTAATTCCACTTCAGTTTTCGTATAAACGTTTGTACTTTAAAACTACTTACTATAAGTGGAAAGTAACACTTATATCTACAGCTACTAGAGCCGGTTTAAGAAAAAGTGTAATTGCACAAGCAGTTGAAACCGTCAGCTCAATGCAAAGTGGATTCAATTCCCTTACACCTTCCATTCAAATTTATAAGAGTAAAATGGCCAATTCAAAATTTTAGACGGAAACCGAAGTAGAATTGAGAATAGACCTGATAGATTGCAAATTTCGAGAATTTTTGGAATAAAGGCTATATAACTCAATATCGACTAACTGTTTGCCATTTGTGCGTGAAAGCGCTTTCAAAAATACTCTTTTAATAATTTGCCAAATTTCGCGGTTTTTTGTCTATCTACTTTATTTCTTTCGTTTCTTTACCCTTTTGTAAGGTTTTCTTTAGCTCAAACCCTACTTCTTATTGATCAAGCTTAGTCGCTATTAACTCATTATTCTTGTACCGCTTTGCTTCTTTTCTCTCGTGATCCCATGCAGTGCACCATGCAGTGCTTCCATGCAGTGCATTGTACAAAATCGTAGGTAAGAATTGAATTTCCATTATCTAAAAATAGAAGCAAGCTAACTTCGGCTCGACCGAAGTTTATATACCCTTGGAGCTTGATATATGCCTGACAGTTTGCAGGCAGCTATACTATATAGTGGTCCGATTTCGACAAATCTTGTTGAAATCATGTAAAACCATTAAAAACTTATAAGTTCGAGCGTTGGGAGCGATAACATTGAAAACAAAAAAGTTTTTCTTACTAAGACTTTTTTCAGACCTAACTTTTGTATGGCAGCTATACTATATAGTTGTTCGATTTACTAGTTTTCGACCGATCGTTCCTATGACAGCTATATGCTATAGTAATCCGATCCGGCCGGTTCTGACAAATGTGCATTGTATTTGTACCAAAAGACTTCGTGCAAAGTTTGGTTAAGATAGCTTTAAAACTGACGGAGGAGATAGCATAGAAACAGACGGACATGGCTATATCAACTCAGCTCCGGACATCCGGACAATTTTAATATACCCTCTCCAAGGGTATAAAAAGTCAAAATAAATCAAATTTTTAATTCGTTGTTTACTGTATAATATAGCTCTCAGCAAACACTTTAATTAGTGTTGAAGTCTATATCAAGTAATATTTGGTTTCCAAAATAATGACAAAATTGGCAGCTATTCGAACGTGACAAAAACAGAAGTGGTTTTCGGGAGCAGCTATATAAAAACAAAGATGAGCGAAACCTAACACAATAACTAAGCCCAAATAGTTTTAATATCATATGAATGAATAGTTCTTTGAAATGTATATTATTTGATTTAAAAATCTTGAGTACAGTTTCCGGCTTGAGGTCAGGTTGATTGAAAAAAACGATTTATGTTCCTTTTTTCTCCGATATATTTCGGTTGCTCTTCGGCATCCGTCTTCAGGGCAAAACTACAAAAATTTTATACACCAATATTAAACATTCATACTTTAACAAAATTCACAAAATACAGTTTACATACAATTTTTACACGTCTGCACCGTTTGACGTGGAGTCTTCAACTAATTGTCAGTGAGTAAGTGTCTGTATAAATGCGCGCAGTTCTCAGTATCGCTCTTAAAATTCAGTCTCCGGTCAGTTGAAATGCTTGAGATGTGCAACATTTCTAATGTTAAGCGTTGTGCTGTGCTGCCAGCGCAGTTTTTTGTATGTGTGTTTGATGTCGTAGTTTGTAGTCAGATTTATGTTGGGCTATTCGGGTTTTTAACTTGGATTTTGTCGTTCCTATGTAGACTTTGTTGCACATATCGTCATTAGATCCTTCACACGGTATTTTGTAGATGACATTCTTGACATCCGATTTGTCTATTTTTGCTTTTGTCCTGTTGAAAAATCCTTTCATCGTGTTTGAAGGTTTATGCGCAATTTGTATGTTTTGTTTGTCGTAGCAGTTGGATCGTGCGAGTCGTTCTGATAGTTCAGGTACGTATGTGAGTGATCGGTATTTTTTAGGTTCTCGTATTCCTCTATTATTAGCGTTTTTTGTGTCTTTTCAATAATGAGTCAATTACCCACATAGGGAAATCATTACACAGGCCAACAAAATGACCACTTTTGTGAGGTCCAGCCCAATTTGTATTAAATTCTGATCCAGTTTTGTGCACTGATTCCAAAACTGGTCTCGGTTTTTCTCCATCAGCTCTTGTTTTCAAGATATCGCGGAAAAACCATTTTGCAGTAATTTTGGCTTTAAAAAAATTATGGAGGTTACACCGAGCAACAATATCTGTATTTATGAGCTTTATGCGACAGTATACATATTAAGGTCGCCCAAAAAAATCAATGGAGCATTATCAGCAAACCCAAAAGCGCCTAAATTGGCCTTTGAAGAGAAATATTCATCAAATTATAGCAAATTTTTCAAACTTAATCGCCGTGTACCAGCCATTTGGGGTGCTTGCATTTTAATGAAAACCACTTTAGCATGTAGGCCAATGGTTCTTCTAATTTCACAAATTTTGTTGCATTTAAATCTTCTCGATGGACAAAGTTATAAGCGGTTTATCCCGAAAAAATGAATTAAAATTTATGGCAGGATAACTAGATTGATACACAAAATCTGTATAGGAAATGTTAAAAGACTACTTGATCTAACATTGTCCTTACATTAATTGTCAGGCAAATGTACAATAACATTCAATCAGTACTAGATTCAAACAATTTGTCTCAAATCCATATTTGCTTAACCTGCGAGAATAACATTAAAATTATATGAATTGGGCTACAAATGAGCCAAATGTGTTTCGCACTCACCATAATCTACGGATTAAGCCCCTTGTGACTATTCCCTATTTATCTAAACTATAGATGCTTCTCTATTACTGGAGTGACTTCGGATGCTTGCATTGTGCCCATCCAGTGCACATTTCACAAGAATGAAATTTTAAAGTCCCATAGCAAGGTGAAGATGTGCCTTTGGAGAAAGAGCTCAACCATGGCTTTTATATTAACAAGGCTGTAACCAAAGCATCATATTGCCTTGCTTATCCCTCCAGGAGCTTGGCATTATTATTCCGGTAACCTTCAAGCGAAAGTGTTAACGGGCCATAATAACGGATTTTGTCATACCAATTCGGACTGCTAACGAAATAGAAAGTGCAGATATATAAGTTCATTGCAATAAAAAGTGATAAAAACCTAAAACTTATTTTCTAAAAACTTGATTTTTATTTAAGCTCTATTTACACGACCTGATCCCTCATCTGAGTTTTCGTCTGATTTGCTGTCTGACAGTGTAAAAAGGCGTCTGAGTAGACATGAAGCTACTCAGATGAGGGATCAGACGAAATAGAACCGGTTCTACTTGGCCTGAGCACTCATCTGAGTGGCATTTATCGAGTTACAGTGTTCGTCTGACGAAAACTCATCTGAGCGATCAGGTCGTGTAAATGGAGCTTTATTGCCAAGAAACATCTGCATAAGAACTGCATATTGTGTCTTTTGTATTTGGTTGCACAATTCATTAAAAAAATACGAAATTAAAAATGTGTGACTGCTTGGGGAGTTGAAAAAGTTCTTTTGAAAAATGGTGTATTGATGGTTCGCAGCTTTCCGGGAGTCATCGTTATGTCAAGAGCAAGGGTAAAAAGAAAATTGGTTAGTTTAAATGCCTTAATGTCCCGAAGCAGAATCATGGAAAAAATTCAATTTACCATTGAAAACAAAAAATTACCTTAAGTGGTGGGGAATTTTTTTACATAATGAAAAATGGGTCAAATGACGTGACAGATTCACAAAGTTATTCGCTTGCGAAATGGAACGAGTTTTTGCACTACCTTGCACGAATGAGCATTCCTCCAAATAATAAGAATGGCCAACTTCCTCGACATATACATTCGTTTCACAGATAGAGTCTTTACTAAAATCATAATAGTCACAAGGGGCTTAATCCGTAGATTATGGTGAGTGCGGAACACATTTGGCTCATTTGTAGCCCAATTCATATAATTTTAATGTTATTCGCGCAGGTTAAGCAAATATGGATTTGAGGAAAATTGTTTGAATCTAGTACTGATTGAATGTTATTGTACATTTGCCTGACAATTAATGTAAGGACAATGTTAGATCAAGTAGTCTTTTAACATTTCCTATACAGATTTTGTGTATCAATCTAGTTATCCTGCCATAAATTTTAATTCATTTTTTCGGGATAAACCGCTTATAACTTTGTCCATCGAGAAGATTTAAATGCAACAAAATTTGTGAAATTAGAAGAACCATTGGCCTACATGCTAAAGTGGTTTTCATTAAAATGCAAGCACCCCAAATGGCTGGTACACGGCGATTAAGTTTGAAAAATTTGCTATAATTTGATGAATATTTCTCTTCAAAGGCCAATTTAGGCGCTTTTGGGTTTGCTGATAATGCTCCATTGATTTTTTTGGGCGACCTTAATATGTATACTGTCGCATAGAGCTCAGAAATACAGATATTGTTGCTCGGTGTAACCTCCATAATTTTTTTAAAGCCAAAAATACTGCAAAATGGTTTTTCCGCGATATCTTGAAAACAAGAGCTGATGGAGAAAAACCGAGACCAGTTTTGGAATCAGTGCACAAAACTGGATCAGAATTTGTCATCAATAAGGCTGGACCAAAATGGCTGTTGGCCAGTGTTATTTGACAAAATTACTTTTATCTCCGATTCTATGGCTGTCTGATATGTTTTGTCGCTGATATTAGTTACTCGTTGAATATACCCAAGTGCCGTATTCAGTATCATGCTTCTCGGATGTTTTGAATTAAAGTTAATAATCCGTCCTGAGGCTGTTGGTTTCATGTACCACTTTGTGGTGTCTAAATAAGGTAATTTTCCGTCTTCTTCTAGTTCCAATGTGAATTTAATGTTTCTGTGGTAACTATTCAGCGTCTCCAGAGTAGTTTGTACTTCGTCCTCTCTCACTATAGCAAACAAGTCATCAACGTATTTGGTGAGTACTCTGGGTTGATGCTTTAGTTTCCTGATAGTGCTTTCTAAAAGTTCCTCCATAATAATGTCTGCTATGATGGGTGAGGCTGGGGATCCCATGGGCATTCCTTTCAGCTGAGTGTATATTTTGTCCTCAAATTTAAAGTATCTACTCTCCATAATGCAAAATTTTACTATATCCATGAAAAGTTGTCTGGGAATTTGGGTATGCTCTCTAATTTTTGGCCATTTTTGTCTAATGGTGTCCATTGCTAAGTCTATCGGTATGCTAGGAAATAGGGACACAACATCAAAGGACACAAGAACTTCATCGTCACATATATGGGTATTGTTCACTCTTTCTTTGAATTCTGTCGCGTTTTTTACATTATATGCTGATTCCGTCGTCAAGTGGTTAAGAATCCTTGCTAAATATCTACATAGTTCGTGAGCTGGTGAACCTATCGAGGAGCAAATCGGTCGGAGTGGGGTTCCTTCTTTATGGATTTTGGGTAGTCCATAGATCCTTGGTGGTAGTGCTGTGCTCGTCGTTAGCTGACTTCTTTCGGCCTTTGAAATCAGCTTCAGCTTGAATAGTTGATCCACTAAACTGTTGTTTCTGGTTTGGAGTCTTGATGTAGGGTCTTGTCTTACAGTTCTATATGTGCATAAATCTCCTAATATATTCGTCATTTTCCTCTTGTAGTCGTCAGATTCCATGGCAACCGTCTTGTTCCCTTTGTCAGATGTTAAAATTAGTACTTTGTCATTTTCTCTCAGAAATTAAAATTAAATTTGAGGACAAAATATACACTCAGCTGAAAGGAATGCCCATGGGATCCCAAGCCTCACCCATCATAGCAGACATTATTATGGAGGAACTTTTAGAAAGCACTATCAGGAAACTAAAGCATCAACCCAGAGTACTCACCAAATACGACTTGTTGATGACTTGTTTGCTATAGTAAGAGAGGACGAAGTACAAACTACTCTGGAGACGCTGAATAGTTACCACAGAAACATTAAATTCACATTGGAACTAGAAGAAGACGGAAAATTACCTTATTTAGACACCACAATAAATAGACACGGCAACATTTTAAAAACAAAGTGGTACATGAAACCAACAGCCTCAGGACGGATTATTAACTTTAATTCAAAACATCCGAGAAGCATGATAATGAATACGGCACTTGGGTATATTCAACGAGTAACTAATATCAGCGACAAAACATATCAGACAGCCATAGAATCGGAGATAAAAGTAATTTTGTCAAATAATGATTTCCCTATGTGGGTAATTGACTCATTATTGAAAAGACACAAAAACGCTAATAATAGAGGAATACGAGAACCTAAAAAATACCGATCACTCACATACGTACCTGAACTATCAGAACGATTCCGTCGCTACGACAAACAAAACATACAAATTGCGCATAAACCTTCAAACACGATGGAAGGATTTTCAACGGGACAAAAGCAAAAATAGACAAATCGGATGTCAAGAATGTCATCTACAAAATACCATGTGAAGGATCTAATGACGATATGTGCAACAAAGTCTACATAGGAACGACAAAATCCAAGTTAAAAACCCGAATAGCCCAACATAAATCTGACTACAAACTACGACATCAAACACACATACAAAAAACTGCGCTGGCAGCACATTGCGTAGAAAGCGGCCACTCGCCAAATTTTGAGGCAGCGACAATACTACAACAAGAGCAGCATTACAACAAACGCTTAACATTAGAAATGTTGCACATCTCAAGCGTTTCAACTGACAGGAGACTGAATTTTAAGAGCGATACTGAGAACTGCGCGCATTTATACAGACACTTACTCACTGACAATTAGTTGAAGACTCCACGTCAAACGGTGCAGACGTGTAAAAAATTGTACGTAAACTGTATTTTGTGAATTTTGTTAAAGTATGAATGTTTAATATTGGTGTATAAAATTTTTGTAGTTTTGCCCTGAAGACGGATGCCGAAGAGCAACCGAAATATATCGGAGAAAAAAGGAACATAAATCGTTTTTTTTCAATCAACCTGACCTCAAGCCGGAAACTATACATATACATGTAGAGAGAACTTTATTTTAGAAGCTTGCTGTCTGCAGAGCTGAAGTGAAACTGGATATCACAAATACAATATTTACCATCTCTCAATTTTCAACTCTCCTACTGATTTCTGTAAAGCTACCGCTGCAAAAGCGTATGACAAATACAGATTTATTTAGCAGTTCATATTAAGGTAGGGAGTGGCAATCGATTTTCAATAAAAGTATTTACCATAGTAATAATTTTTACCAATAATTCTCCGACTGACGACTTTCTTTCTTATTGTCTAATCATCCTAACTACAAAGTACATTATAATTTAGAGCGCTAGTCAAAAAAGTTGATAAATTGTACAATATAACATTTATAGTCCTAAGCAAAATACTATCTTCAAACTAAACATTTAATACATGTAGGAATCACGAAGAGCCAAGAGAGAGCCAGGAGAGCAAGTATTTAGGGAGGAAGCAGACACAGGAGATGCAGATCACTATTGAACATTCGGTATGCTAAAAGGGTAGTTGCGATCAGGAGAAACAGTCAGTTTTTTAATCTCAGTAGGCTACTGCATTCACGCTGGGGTTCTGGGAAAGCAACTCATTAAGTTATACACACACACACACACACTATTGTTTTAAGTACATGTTTATCCACATAATATAATAAATAATCATCATAATACAAACATCTAGTCTCTGGACTTATTTGCATCACGGCAACCCAGAGCCACATACATATCTATGCTTAACATATAATAAACATTAATAATTTAAAATATTTTATTTATTTATTTACTTGTGTTTTACTGGTTTGGGGTTCGTAGGTGTGATTCTAACTTAGTCCTAAATTGCGTGGCGTTTCTTATAGTCTTAATCTCATGTGGTAGTCGGTTCCAACAGCGAACAGCATAGATAAAAAAATGTTTTTCTGAAAGTGCAGCTTTAGTCTTTTTACACACAATATTATTTGTTCTCCTTATGATAACATACAGAATTAAGTTTCTGGTAAAGATGCAGGGTTCATATAGTCCA